>CM076582.1:1175317217-1176064717 GCA_034641835.2 Pinus albicaulis | reverse complement strand
ATGATTAAATGCATGTGCGCAATTGAGTAAAGTCTGTTATGTGTGAATTTCATTGTTGATGGATAGATCTGGTTAAGTACATCTGTTACTGCATGAACATATACTAAAGTACTCTAAGATAACCTGTGAAAAGGTTAATCTATTAGCTTATTTATCTGTTTATGCATGCATTTGCCTATTATCTGTGTTAAGTTCTGTTATAATTTTGTTTAGGGCCATTGCATCAAATTCTTCCTTAGGTTGCAGAAACCTAGTTACAACACCCCCCCATACTGCTTTGGGTGATACTTTGATCTGCGCAGGTAGGTTATTGCCCAAAGGGACAATAGTTGGAGAGTTGTTTGGTTGCGCAATAAATCCAAACCTAGGTCAGGACCCCTCAAGCCAACAATAACTCTTTCCCATATGAGCTCATAGATGTTATATGGTTTACCCATAACCTCCTGCTAAGATCATATGAAACCTTGTTCTCTTTACCTTTAATGAACCTGGTCTCCAATTCAAACTCACTAATTGTGGCCAACCATATATCTTGTCTAACATTTATATTTGGTTGGTGAAATAGATACCTCAATCCACTGTGATCACTCATTAGTATGAACCTTCTACTAAGAAGATAGTTCCTCCACATATTCAATGCATAAATGATTGATGTAAAATCAAGATCATGTTTCGAATAATCCTACTCGTGCTCATTAAGTTTTTGTGACTCGTAACATACTACATGTCTTTCCTACATAAGGACTCAACCAAGTAGTTGTTGTGATTCAACAAGATGATGATCCTAGTGAAAATTAAGCACCTACACTAGGTGGGGCTCGCATGCTATTTTTAGGTGTATGTCTATTTTTAGAATGGTGAGAATATTCTATTTATAGCGGGAATCTATTTATAGATGGTTGAGAAAGTTCTATTTATATATGAGATTCTATTTTTAGATGCATGGGCGAAGTCTATTTATAGATCGCATGTCTAAAAATAGATCGGATTTCAATTATTATTAGCCCTTAATAATAATTGGAAAATAAATAATAATATATTCACTTGAAGCACTTGATTTCAGTTAAATAATGTGGCAAACCAGTTCACTGAAGGAATTATGAGTCCTAAGTTTGGTTGTTTGGACATGTAGAGTGGACTTCATTGTAGCTGAGTGATACAAAGTTGTAATAGAGTTAGATGTGTAGTTATGTGAGTTGTTATTTATTTTAACTCAGTTGAGTGAGTTAAAATCAGTTGTGCTAGTTTTAACTAGTTGTAACTAAAGATACATTAGTGAGAGATTAGTGAATTAATTATTTAATTGATTCACAAGCAGTGGTCTCACTTGCAACTGAAGAAATACTACTGTTAACTACATGCATGTCAGATCCAGTGGAGTCCTAGTTGAGAGATAGTTGAAAGGGCCTGGTTGACTATCAGTTGTGACTATAGTGGTGCATTCAATGCAACTACACACACATTGGAGATGCCTATAAGGATTACACAGTCAAGGTAAGGCAAGATCGAATTCATTTAGGGATCTTCATCAGCAGGGATTGTGTAGTGGAGGTAAGCTGTAAGGAGGCAGTAAATTGGTGCATGTGTGAGCCAATTTGTGTATGACAGTGTGAGATGACTGTATATTGTACTAAGAGCTCTTGTAGTAGAGTTTTTTATGAGATTGTTTCATGATCCATTATATACATAGTATATTATAGTTGGGGATTTTAGCTTTAAGCTTCCTCGGTAAAAACATTTGTGTTATGTGTGATTTATTTTTCTTCATGTGTTTGCAATTGGTGATTAAATTTCTGTAAAGAATTAAGTAGAAGGGTTTTGTATTTAACAGTGGATATAATTGTTAGATCAGGAGAGTCCATTAATACATTATAGTATTAATAAAATTTCTACATGGTATCGGAGCATTGAAGATTGCAATATTGAAGTAGTAGCTAAGTTTTGTTGGTGGAAACAATTCAAATTTTCTGCAAGAATTTCTTGGTGTGACAGTTGAGTAAACATAGAAATGGCTTTCAATGGTTTGCGGTTGGAGTATGCACTCGAGGGAAGCTCAAACTAAATTGCATGGAAGGATAGGAAGGAGATGGTGCTTGAAGATAATGGCTTGAAGGAATTCATCGACAGTGATGTTCCTAAGCCCACTTCGATGGATTCTGCATTACTTGACGCATGGAAAAAGAAAGTAGCGAAGACGAGAAGGATTCTGTTGGACAGTGTGCAAGACCATATTGTCTCAATCCTTCATGGGAAAGCCAATCCATTTGCAATGCAGAAGGCTTTGGAAAATCCTTTCCAAAGTAGCAACGACCATAGGAAATTGGCGCTGAAGGATAAACTCAGAAAAATCAAAATGGAAAAGGGTGACAATATTCCAAAGTATCTCACAAAGTTTTTCCAATGTCGGGATGAATTGGGGAGTGTGGGAATTATGGTTTTTGATGATGATTTGGTGAGCTTGGCTCCCTTAGGACTTCCTAAGAGTTGGCACAGTTATCAAGATTCTGTCAACGTGTTAGGGTCCTATAACAATAGGATTCATAATTTTGAATTGACTTTGATTAGTCTTGTAAATATGTACATACTTTTGTTTTCCCATATTAGAAAATTAAAATAATGTAAAGAGGGTAAAATTCCTAAAAGAACAATCAAAGGAAAAAATAAATAAATATCAAGAAACAATATTAAATATGAACCCCACCAAAATAGATCATGAAAGTGTTGCATGTTCAAATGCCACTACTATTTAATTTTACTGCCAAATAAATTTTGTGTGCAGCTTGTCCTAAATGCCACAATCCAATAGGGTCAAACAGCTTAAACTTGACCTCTCATGCTTTAAATTTCATGTTGTTATATAGAGAATAAAGATCTAGAAAATAGTCTAATCTTGGCAGATCAACAATTAAATAGAGAATAATAAGGAGCTCAATAGTTTAATTTGAGCCCTTGGAAGAAATAAGGATAGAATTAGTTAGTTTGATGTTTTAAAAATAAAAATGAATAAGGGTTTGCAAGCTCAAATGCACCCATGTAAATGAAGAAAAAATGTTAGGGTAGCAGATGGGTAGGTACAAGCAGTTTTCACAAGGCATGGATAAGCAGAAAATTGGTCATTTTATATATTAATTTCCCTATAAAATCATTCCCCTTGTAAAAATACCACTCCCCTTAATTTTTACTCTTTCTCATATTTCACTCATTTTCCCTTATAAAAACCCCTTTTCTAATTTCCCTTTTCATTTAAAGATACATCAAAAACCCAAAAAATACTTTATCCTAAGTCTAAATGGTTTAAATTAATATCATGACGCACAACAAAATTTCCTTCCTGATATAAATTTAGCATTTTTAACTTAGTGAAATATCGCATATGTATTAAAATTTAACCATATTTATTAATTCCCATAATACCCCTATCCCGTATATATTAAAAACCTTATTGATAATATCCCCATCCCTTTTTTTATTTAACTTAATACAAATCTTTTTCATTGCATGTGATATATCTTGGGCCCACAATATATTAATACCCTACCTATTATAAAGTTTCCCTAAACTCTACCATATATTTAACTCCAATGCATAAGTGTAAAGCCCCGAGTCCCACGCCTTCAGATCTTGCGACTCCATCACATCATCTCAGTCGTTCAATCTAAACTAGCCAGATCTAATGGCCATCAAACTGTATTGCAACTATTATAGCACGATCGTTTAACACCACAAGACCTTGCGAAATGGGTAGTTTGACATCCCTACTTCCCTATTACGTGTCAATCTTTCATTCCATCGCATCGCTCAAGCGAAAACCATTTACCACTTTCTCGTAGTGCGAAAACAACCCATCAATTTATCCTGACCATTGTGATAAACCATTGGTTTGTTCCCTACACAGTGCATTAAACCATTCATCCATTGCGATAAGCCACCATTGCATTCTGCACTATGCAATAAACCAATGTGAAAACCCCAAGCTACTATGGTAACTCTGACACTGTGCGTAAAGCCAAAATTTGAGTCATTTCTACATATTTGCGAATAAAACTAGAATATCATTGCTGACGCCAAATTGATACCCCATTACCATCCAGACTCCTTCCACGAAATTCCATATTCCCTGAAACCATTATTTTTCTCCATACAGGGCTTTGTTTCACTAACTGTTTTTTTGTTTTGCAGGTATATCGGCAAATCTGATAAACAGTTGATACTAGTTCAAACTGTTTAATCGAGATTCTTGAGATTTAAATTCAAAGGCTTCACTGAGCAAAAATTTCATATAGAGAAGAAAAATAAAGCTAAAACTAGCAATACAACAGAGAAAGGATAATTTACAGAGTAAATTGGTTTTAAGAGAGTAAAAACATCTACAACAGCAACAACAAAGTTGTTCAAAGTAACTCTCCAGGACATATTTCACTCAATGTTACATACATCTTACTGAAAAAGGTAAAAGTAAAAACAGAGCAGTCAAGGTAAAATAGTAAAAGTAAACACGGAGGAAGTAATGGTTAAAAAGAGAGGTAAACACTTTCACCAAAAACAATGAATTTTATCTGAAGTAAATGTAAAAACAGTTAAAAAAATAATAAGGCTAAAAGATGAAAACAGAGCAGGAAGCAATATTTTCCAGAAATTTCCTGTTTAATTCATAGTTTTACAGAAACTATTGTGGCTAAGCCAAGATGAATTTTGAAAAAATGGAGGAATTTGAGTTCCTAAGAGGTTAATCTACAAAAACCTGTCTCACGTTTTGCCCAGGTATTACAAAATGAGAAATACATTTATAGCTTCATAGCCTAATTTTCAGATTGTGCAAAATTTGATTTTACACATCTTCTTGCAGATCCTATTATGAACAACTGGAGAAGAATTTTAGGAAACAGAGAGAGTTTTATATCAATAACATATTTATCTAAAATAAAATCTTTCACTTTTTACATATCTATCTCGGATTGAGATATACAAAGGTATCACTGGACCTCAAGTTTGCATAATTTATGGAGCAAAATGCACAAAGGAAGGAGGAAGTTAGTGACTTGGAAGCCTCATCATCAAATAAGAGTTGCTATCAAATTCGAATTTCTCTTCCTTGTCACCATCAATCCATAAATATAGTGCCAAATAGATTCATTATTTTTTAGTGTCCTTTATTTAAGTTCTATTTATGTAATACAGTTTGAGATATTTGTAAAGAAATCTTGATATTTTTTCAAGATATTCTAGTTTATAATTTGTATAAATACTTTATCATTTGAAGTATTAAGTGTGGATGAATTTCTAAACATTTTTTTAGATATACTATTCTAAATATAAGGGCTTTTGTATCAATTTCAAGTCATCAGATTGGATCACAGGAAATAAAGCATCATATTATAGGATTCATGTGTTGGGCCACTGCAGTGAAGTATTTCACTTGTTACCTTGTCAATTTTCTTATGTTTTCCATTTATTCTTAAATGTGTTCTAAATGTAAATGATAAATCAGGAATTGTATTTTAGAATATGTTAAAAGCATTCTATTTTGATTGATTATCATTTATATTTTTTCTATTGATATCGAGATTAGGGAACCGTTAATTTCTCCCTGATTTCGATGGACCTCTACCTTTTTGTTTCGAGAAATAACTCCCTAGAGGTCGTTGGGTCAAAAACCTCCACAAATCGGGGCATGCTATTCAATAAGGACTCACACAACCAAACTTGTACGCTAAAAACTAGATATTATAAATTGTAGAACTCACCCGTAGGTCCTACATTTGATGTAGATCCCGTGGGGTCCAAACCCCCAGCAACTCTTCTTCCTCTTCAACCTGGAAATAAAGAAGAAACATGCACGGAAATATAGTTGTACAACATATATATTTCCTAAATTTTAGTGTAATCCATGTGAAACATCATATAAACAATAATAAATGTTTAATTAACGGCCTTTTCACATATATAAGCAGATATTAACACGTGAATTCAGAAACAAGATGGTTCTTCTTCATTACAAACATCATGTACAATAATAGAAAGGTGGAGAGATCACCTGAATCCTTCCACGATCTTCGAACAGACCGTCGTCCGGATCCGTCCCGCCCTTGCCTCGCTAGGATTCTTCCAAGACTTGTGCACACGAGATGACATATAAGCTGATGAACATCTCCAGGAAACAAGGGTTTCCTGTAAAACCTGGGAAGTGTAGGAGGCACGGGAAATCAGACTTGAATTGGGCTCCAACAGAGTATAATTTCTATAATTTTTCTCTCCCCATTAGGCCATGAATATGAGGGGCTTTTATACTCCCTCAAAGTAGTTTCAATCAGTTGGAAATAGTTGGCCACGGGATGGGGTGGTTTAATTATGGGAATAACCATCAACCCAACCTCGAAAATAGGGATTTATATATATATATTTTTAATGATTTTAATGGCATACACGGAAAAGCATCTCTGGACTCGCGTATACACGCGGACAAGTCTGGGCATATCCGCGTATGGGATTTTAAACACTGTTTTTCACGAACTTTATTCAAGTCTGTGGGAATGGGTGCCCAAGGCCAAAAAGGCAATCATGAATCACATGAGGGTGAAAAATGATGCTATAACAGATTCCCCCTAATATATGAGGTCAGAAGGGGTACATGATGGCCGAAATTTATTATGTGCATAGAAAGAACTTCGCGAGGACAAGAAAGGACTTCGCCAGATTTCAGCTTGCCAAAAACCAATGAAAGAAAACAGAGAGTCATCTCATGTCTGAGGTGGGCATACCCATGCTCAGTCAAAAAATATATGCATATATAAGGTACAGGATTGATCCTGAATGTATACAAGTATATCTGAACTAAAAGTACATAATGAATCATCTGAGCACGGCCCAGAAGTACAAGTCGGAATCAATGTCCAAGTATCACATATATCAAACTGATCAATAATGCTGAAAATGGATGTTTGATCAGAAAAGTAACTGAATCTCCAGGTACCAAATCATAAGGGGTGGAACACATGGTACAATCACGCAAATCAGGAGCCAACATATAGGATGCTGCTGTACTGACACTGCAACATATAAGGGTGGACGACATCACTGGCAGAAATTGAATGGACTGTCAAAAGTGAACTGAAAGATGCTGATGCAACCCGAGGTCTTCACCGATCTCTATGGCACAATTCTCCACAATGGGAATAAATGAGTTGAAGTCGACCATGTGAGAAATCGTTTGATTACCGGTCAATAATGTATACCGTTAAAAAACGCGAGACAACCCACCGATAATGAAAATGAGTGTCAAGGTGCCCCAGTACAATCTAACAAGTGCGAATGAATGAGTTGAAGTCGAACACTTGGAAGAATCTACCAATCAGGAGGCAATGATGAATCCCCACTGTCGATAGCGAAGAGTCTGCCACTGATGACTGCAAACCCTAAGGTACTAACAAAAGACTCTAGACCTTATTCCCAGAGCAATGAGTCGGAGTCAATGGGAAAAGATCTGCTGGAAGGAAGGCATTACGGCATCCCACATCAGTCCAGCGCAAGTGTAACCCGCAGGCCAAAATTTGGAAGGAATCGGACGAAGCAGAGTGACAGAACCAAACCGAAGTACATTTCCGACATGCACAAGATGAAGCTAGCACACGGAAGAAACCCTCTGAACCAACCAATAATGAAAGCTGACACAGAGGCGAGATATCCACCGATAGGGTCAAATGGAAATCAAGGTACTGCATGAATCCCAAGTGTGATAATGTATGCTGACGTCGAACACAATGAAAACCACTCAGTCAAAGACCCATAATGATGATCAAATGCTGAGCACAAGGTCACCTATCAATGATGGAAATAGGGCCAGGGTGCGACTCTAGGTTTACTCTCAGAGCAATATGTCGTAGTCGATAAGAGACAAACCCGCTAGCAAGAAGTCAATGGAGACCTTCTCAAACCAGCATGAGCAGAAGACCAAAACATCTGATGTGATAGAACAAGATACTAACAAGACTGGAAAGGCCAACTAAATAATAATTCAAGAGACACCGCAGAATGGCCGACTCTGGTTAAACTTCCCTTGAACAAAAGCACGACTCATGATGACCATGGCAGTAAAAAATGACACTGTATAAGTCTGTTATGCAGGAGGCAAAAACAAAATCTCCATATGATTGGAAGAGATAACCAACTAGAGGAGGACTGAGCAGTGAAATAAGGAAAAAGCTAAACCTAGGTCAAAACTAAAACCATCCCAAATGAAGGAAATATATAACTGTATGTGCTTTGTTCAAGGGCGACAAACTGATACTGTACTGCCATCAAATTATGAAGTAACATCCTGTTCCCGCTCTTTTTGTCATATTCAATTTTTTTGTCTTTTTCATATAATAAGCCTGAAAAAGAATAAAAGAATGCTATGGTACAATGGATAGAACAAGTATCAAGAAACAGATGCACTAGTTCCTGGGATAGGAATGATCCTATGCTCAATGCAAGGTGGCGGAAACTGGTAAATGATACTCAAAGGAATGTTCCATCCATGGATAAAAAGGGTGTCAAGTCGCGATAGCTGAGTGCATGCAATGGTTAACTTGTACAGACATTCAAGGTCAAAATATGGCTTAAAAATCGAGTCCAAATGAAGCCGGCTGAAGGCCAGGATAAACAAGTAGCCAATATGCAATGCAGTAATACAACTCAACGACACCAGGGAGCCTCTAGGGTAATAGCCAGAAAAAATGATAGTGAAGAAGAAGAAGAATGAAGCTTCAACACATAAGTCATAGCGGGACTAAAGAGGACTCCTGTGCCTACATGAAACGCAGCATGGGCAACAAGTGCTAGCAAGGAACTAACTAGGAATCCCATGTAAAGGAAGGCTCTACCACCAAGTCATGATTAAATAATCGGCGAGTGAAATGGGTGAAATACTCATGACCTGATGGGATCGACCCTATGGCAAGTGATCAGAATGGATGCTAGTATGCAAAATGCAACGGAAAGTGGATTTCCTAACCTATATTCCAGTGAAGATCATATACCTGCCATGACAGGTCAGCAGTCATGGATCAAAAACTTGAAAAAATCTCAACTTTATCAAAATGTACCTGAAAATATACCAATCTTGACACTTACAAGCATCCGGGTTATGCAGCTTAAGATAGATTGAAAAAATAGGCATAACAAATTTTTGCAAAAATTTTCAATTTCTGGGCATAAATACACATGTTACCTCATACTTGGTTCATTGTTACTTGTTAATTTAGGAAAAAGAGCTCTGGAGAAAAACCCTCTTTTGTCAAAACAGGAGCAATCAACAGTCAAACTTCGCTGAATCAGTCAGGTAAGCTCTTAATCCATCATTATTATCAATTTTGTCCATTAATAGAGTTAAAATTTGGAAATTTCATCGTAAAAAACATTTGTTTTGATTTAGGGCTTTGCGCATACGCAGGTTTGTGTGGACGAACCTACGTATGATACGCGACTGTCTGCAAGGGAAGTCGCATATGCGCAGTCCGTGATGTAAAAAATGCATCTAATGAACAAATAAATGAATTTTTTTAGGATGACCATCACTTGGAGGGAACGTGAGCATAGTGCAATTGATAATGAAGTGAAGCAAGATCAATAATCACTCAATATCCTTCGAAATTGCGGGTTGCTAAAATTTTTCAAAATTCCAAACATGAAAAGTAACGTCTGGTTGCTTGAAACGCTGGTAAATTACTGGGAACCAGAGGAAGATTGCTTCGTGATAGATCAAATGCCTATACACATAGAGGTAGAAGACATCTACTTCATTACTGGACTCTCTCGGAGGGGAGACCCGGTAGATTTTCATGGCAAGCCTTTGGGAGGGCTTACAGTGGATGACTATGACCACGTCTACTGTGTAGAGGGGTCCAAAAAAGTAGGGACTCAGATTGCCATAAAATATTTGAGAGATCTGCACATGAAGATTCTCCTGTTTACCATCAGCAGGGTAGTAGGATCTGCTTCCTTACATCAGGCATCCAGGACCCAGATGAGCATAGCTGTGGAATGCCTGGCTCACCTGTATGATTGGTGTACAGCTCTGTTAATCAACATGAAGAAACAATTGACCTCCATCCGGAAAGCTAAAACAAAGCATTTCGAGTATGGAACCATTTTGATGACATTCTTCTTTGAGAAGATTCATGGGCTTCGACCCAAAGTGATCTCCTCAATCAACAGCCCTAGAGACCCAAGAATTGCCCGATGGGCTGATCTGATGAAGATATTGGGGTGAAGTGAAGTTCATCGAACCACCTAGGATGACGAGTTCTACCAATGGTGGGAGGAACAAGTCATAGCAGTGGAAGACTACCCCTATGCCGGGATGGATTTCCACGGTGATCCAGACCTCGTCCTTCCACCTGGCGCGGCATGGGGCACAATCGGTGAGATTGCAATTTTTGATTATATGATTTTTAGATGATTTTTTCAATATATGTGAAAAAATGTGAAAAAAAAACATGTTTTTTGATTGGATTAAAAATGACTTACAATATTATGATGACCATGATACAGATATTGGACCAGTCCGTCCTGAGGGCTACCCACGGCATAAGCGTCGTAGAGGCGAGGCAGATACTGAAGACCCAGGCAAGACCCTCCATGCTATTCAGAGGAACTTGGAGGGTTTGACCCGCCAAGTGCCTATGGCTACTGTGGAAGATCTGCCTGAGGCTATCCAGAGACGGGTAGTGGGAGTACCACGTGACTGGGTGCGATTATTCCGCCGTGTTGCTACTGCAATCGTGTTCTATAGGAACACGAATATTTGGCATGGACCACAAGAGTAGATAGACATGATTACTGGATGACTGTATATTTTTGAGACTGAACATGATCGGGCATAAGCCCTAATTTTGTATGACTTATGGATCCAAATTTTGTATAGTTTTTTTAACACTCTGATGATATATATATATACAACGATTTATGATGCAATGTGACAAATGTATAAAAAATGCATGATGTTTTTGATGATTAAATTTTAATGTATGGAATGATTAATATGCCAATCAATTGCTTGATTATCTAATGAGTCTGCCATCCAATTGTCTATACGAGGAATATGAATGAATGTTAAAAACTGAAATGATCGTTGTAACAAATGTACCCTCAAAAACAACCGGAGTAAGGATGGATCTCGAACCCGATAAGTATTGTTCAACTGTGACACCACCAGATGGGAGTCCAAGAAAACTACCAATGAATCAACACCCAAAGATATGGCCTCTGAGAGTAGATAAATAGCTGCAGTGTACTCTGCTACATTATTGGAAGCAGGACCAATGCAGACTCCTCTTGATACTAACAGCTGACCGGATGGATAATGAAGCACCCAAGCCGTGGAAGCCAAGTTCCGGGTGTGTCTACTAGCACCATCGGCAAAACCATAATGACTCATGACATTCGACACAACCTGCCAAAGTAGATAAAAAACATCACCATCACATCAAAGACCAAAAAACCAGATATGTACAAAAAAAAACTAACTATATACAAAAGTAAGATGCTAGGCTGAAGACTAGGTATAATACCTTTTCAAATAGAGCCCATTTCTGGGCTCTGCCAACTCATTTCCTTCAAAATCAACCAAGGCATACACTCCTTTTTTAAGGACTCTTTTAATGATGAAGGGGCCATACCACATAGACTTAAACTTTCCTGCACCCAGGGCATCCTTCTCTTGGGCATAGACCAAAACGAGGTCGCCTTCCGAGAAAAACCTAGGTTGGACCGCCTTATCATGCTGAACTTTGACTCGTTTCTTATGCGCCTCATTCATCGTGGCGGCCTCCCGACGCTGCTCATCAAGATGTTCCAAATGAAGGAGACATTCTTCGAGACTAGAAGTGTCAGGAAGAAGCTCAACAGCTAACTTTAGAGAAGGAATCTCACATTCAATGGGAAATATGGATTCCAGTCTGTAAGCTAGTTGAAACAAAGTAAAGCCAGTTGCAGTTTTCACTGATGTTCGGTATGCCCAAAGTGCAGGATACAACATGATATGCCAGTTGGATCGAGCTTTATTAATTGTCCTTTGAAGAATGGTCTTCAAGGATTTGTTCACGGCTTCCACTTGCCCATTGGCCTGAGGATAATAAGGAGATGAATGCTCCTACCAGAAACCTAATTTTAGAGCCAAATCAGCCATCATGCTATTCTGAAAATGACTGCCATGATCAGTGACAATCTCTCTAGGAATACCAAAATGAGCAATAACCTGGTTGAAAAGAAGAAGAGCTGTTGTCTCACCATCATTCCAAAAAGAAGGCATAGCCTCGACCCACTTCATAAGGTAGTCTACTACTACAATAATGTACTTGTGACCTTTAGCCGAAGGCGGGTTACAAGTAGTATAATCAATACCCCACTTTGTAAAGGGACCAACAGTAATGACTGGAAAAAGCGGAGCTAGATGAGTGTGCATTTTTCGAGTATAGACTTGACACGGATGACACTTTTTGACCGAATCCATACAATATTTGAAAATTGAAGGCCAAAAGTATCCAGCACGCAAGATTTTTTGTGCTGTAGCAAGCCCAGATAAATGACCACTACAAGCTCCACTATGGCAATCATTCAGCACAGCCTCAGCTTCTTCTAGAGTTAAGAAATGTCTCAGGATTGAATCAACCCCTCGACGGTATAAAGCATCACCAATAATTAAGTAATTTTTAGCTAAGTGACGCAACTTACGGCGCTCATCTTTCGAAAAAGTAGAGGGGAACTTCGCAGTCTGAAGATACACAATGATATCTCCATACAAAGGATCCTGTGTAGAGATGAGAAACAAATGTTCATCTGGGAAGGATTCATCATAGACTATCTCTTCTACACAGGGCAACTCAGAGATTAATTCCACAAAAACTAATGATTTCTTGGACTTGGCAGACATAAACTCAAGATCAAATTCCTGCAAAATCACAATCCATCTATTGTATTTGCCCCCAATCACTCACCTACTGAGAACAAACTGAAATGGATTGGCTGCTGCCAAAACATAAGTTTTTCGTAGAAGAATATAATGTCCGAGTCACTGTATAGCATGAACAGCTGCTGAAGCCAACTTCTCTATCGGAGTATACCAGAGTTTAGGTCCTACCAAGCCTTGACTAAGATAGTATATAACATGCTCTGCAAGAGCATCATCCTCCTAAACCAGAACCATACCAATGGTAGATTCTACTGCTGCAAGATATAAAAGGAAATCCCTACTATAATCAGGTGGACTCAATATAGGAGCAGAGGTCAATGCTTTTTTCAAAGCATCGAATGAGCGCTGAGCGAAGTCATCCCAAAAGAATGGAACTCCCTTCTTCAAAAATCTCATAAATCCTTTGGTAACTTCAGCATAATTTATGATAAATCTCTGAAGAAAATTAGCTTTTCCTTATAGACTTTGAAGTTGACGAATAGAAGACGGGGGAGGCAATAGAAGTATTGCCTCAACCTTGAAGGGATCTACCCGAATCCCTTCCGTAGACACTATAAATCCCAATAACCGACTGGATGTGACCGCAAAAACACACTTGTTTGGATTCAACCTAATCTTGTAGAAACGACATCATTCAAATACTTCATGGAGGTGAGCAGGATGATCCATTCTCTTTCGAGAACGAGCAGCTAAATCATCCAAATACGCCTCAATAATATGTTTGATGTCGTGGAAGGCATATGACATGGCCTGCTGAAAAGTAGCCCCAACATTTTTAAGACCAAAAGGCATCTTCTTGTAAGAAAAAGTACCCCAGGGACAAATAAAGGCAGTCTTATGCTGATCTTCAGGATGGATAGTAATCTGATTGTATCCGGAGAAACCGTCTATGAAGGAGAAAATCTCATTACCGGC
Organism: Pinus albicaulis; assembly: GCA_034641835.2. Lineage (NCBI taxonomy): Eukaryota > Viridiplantae > Streptophyta > Pinopsida > Pinales > Pinaceae > Pinus > Pinus albicaulis. Next base: position 1,176,050,853 of record CM076582.1, on the reverse strand, counting down.
ACACTCATCGATAATATGATCTATAAATGGTGTGGGGTAATTATCTTTTGGACATGCTTTATTAAGGTCTCTGAAATCAATGCAAACTCAAATTATTCCTTGTTTTTTATCCACGGGAACAGGATTCAAAACCCACTCTGTCAAAGGAATAGGGAAAATAAATCCCGCCTTGAGCAGCTTCTCCACCTCAGCTTTGATAGCTGCAGCCTTCCTAGGATTGACCGGACGAAGCTTTTGCCTCACAGGCTTAGCATTTTTGTAAGTCTTGATCTCATGATGGACAATAGATGGATCTATACTAGGCATTTCCTCATAATACCAAGCGAACACATCCCTAAACTCTTGCTAAAGGGTTCAGGATTGGGTGAACAGGACTAGGAGACAAAGGACTTGGAAAAATTGATTCAACTTCGCTCAAATGAGGTAAAAGTAAGGCCGATGATGCAAATCATCCCACGGTCTATGTTAGTATGAATCCTGTGTCGATGTGTACGAAAAAAGACCACTTTAGCTACGCATAACTAATAGCCCTAACATCAAAAGTGGCTACCAATATCTTCAGATCTGCGGTTAGTTGATCAAGACAAGAGCTGCAAAAAACCAGATCTATGCATAGAAAGACATTAAGCAGTAAAAAGAAGGGTTTGCTCCATATATCCAATAGAAAAGACAAGAACAATTTTTGAAAGAATTTTTGTATTAAGGGCACCTAGGAGGAAAACAAGAAGATGTTTCCAATTCTCCTCAATGGGATGGGTTCTTGGAAGTCCTCAGCACTTCAGATCTAGCATTTCTCTCTCCTGTTGGTGTAGAAAACCAAGACAAAGATAGAACTCAAAGGGAGCTCACACAGCAAATAATGGAAAATATGACAATGATAATGGCTCAAAGTCAGACCAAGAGTTTAGATCCAGAGTGATCTAATAGGCAACAAAAGGTGAAGAATGGTAGGAAAAACCCTCCTATTTATAACAAAATATTGGGTCATTCTAGATCTTGGTGCATGATTAAAATAATGTTAACCAAATCTAGATCCACCTTTTATGGAATATTTTATTATATTTGTTGGAGGGAAATTTTTTTTGACTTGGGTCAAATCCCTTTATTTGTTAATAATAAATAAATAAATGATTTATTTATCTTTTTAAGGAAATGGTTGAAGGATAATCAAATAAATAATGATTTATTTAATTATTTGTGGGTGATTTGGTCATATTTAACAAGGAATATTATCTAAATAAGATTTAAATAATTATTCCTAGAAAATAATAAGATAAATAAAGGTTTATCTGATTAATTTCTTTGTTTTTGGGTTAAACATGACTGGGAATAATAATTAAATTATGGTTTAATTAATTATTCCATGAGGAAAATCAAACAAATATAAGTTTGTTTAATATTTCCTTTTGGGGTTTCCTGTTTAGACCATAAACAACCTAATAAATGTGGTTTATTAAGTTATTTTACATAGTGAAAGCAATTTTACTTGGGGTAAAATTGGTCTTACATGGTGTACTTGGGTCCATCTAATGATGATAGGTTAGATGACCAAAAAATGGTGTAACAGTCTATCTATACCAGTCATAGCTTCCAAGATGGCCTCTTCAGATGGAAGAGTGGTATCAAGGCAATCCTGGGCAGAAGAAGAACTAAGTGTCCAAGCCGAAGCCACATCGCCATCCAACTCCTCTGGAGAAAGAGAAGCTGGAATGGAATTTGCAGAGTCAACAATATATTGATAAGCAATCTTAGCTGCAGACATGGTAAATGCATTCCACCCACTTGACCTTCCGCTAATGTGGAGGTAGGGGAAGGCAAGGTCCAAGTATCCGAAAAATAATGAGTTCTGAAGAAATCTCTTCGAATAGGAGCCCTGGAGGATGAAATTGCATTTATATGAATGGTAGGAGGTGGAATATCAAAAGTACCCATCAAAGAAGAATACATTCCAACCCCTAAATTCTCAACAGGTGGCTTGGCATTATCCACCTTTGGAATAGTTGAGTCAGTAGATGCATTCGGGTCTACAGGAGAATAGTCCAGTTGATCAACTGTAACAATCCTCCCTTCTTGAGGGAAAAAAATAATCCGAAATAATGAGGATGGAATGGCATCCATCTCATAAATCCAGTTTCGCCCCAACAGAAGGTTGTAGTCTAAGCTTGCATCAACTATCTCAACCTCTATATTTACAGTTTTTCCCCCAACACAAATGGGAAAAGCTGGGACAATACCATGCGGTCTGTGAGAATGAACATCAAACGCAGTCATAAGAGTAGCAGATGGAACAGCTGCGGGAGATCCAATTCCCTTCCAACATGTGAGAGACATCACACATGTGGAAGCACCCTCATCAACGACCGTCTGAAAGATATTGAATTTCCGAAACGACAATTTGATATGAAAATCCATATGATGCAGGAGTCTCCTTTTAAAATTAGACATATCGAATGTAATCACAAGAGATTTCTTTGGATTGACAGCCCCAATAGCAGTGAGAAAAGCACTGCACTAAGCTGGGCAAGACTGGAGCACCTCAAGAGCAGACATAGCACAAGGGCTCTGCGCCAAATCTTCTACAACAAAGTAGTTCTAGGCAGCCCTGGCATTTGGATTAATCATCGTATGCTTAGTAGATGCTTTTGGCATCCGAGGTATAGGCTCAACAGTAGGCCTCGTAATATGAAGCGGCTCAGTACCATCAGGAGCACCCTTGGCTTTTGAAGACTCAGCTTCGCCATAGTCACAGGATCTCGTGGTGATATCCGCGTGAGCACTCATCATATATATGTTTGACGAATTTTCCCCTTCCTGGGTGCCCCCAGAGGAAGCCTTAGTATTTTGATTCGCGCCAACAACTAGCCGTTGCCCTTAGGGAAAAGGGTTTGTTAACACAGCCTGGGAACTGGCAGAACCCTGCTGAGATAACAAGCGCTGCGCATCTTGAATCTTAGGGAAAAGGTGAGTAAGATGGTCTCCAGTACATAACTTTCATGGAAACTTAACTTTCTTTTTATCCTTTGGACCCTCACCAACATTCTCGTTGGATTTATTTGCATTACCCTTCCCATCCTTGCCCTTTTTCTTATTATAATTCTATCCCTTCTTCTTCCCTTCGGATTGTTGATTTCCTTTAGGGTTGGAAGTCTGAATGACATTTACCGACAAAGATTGAGAAGGCGATGACTCAGCAGGCACAACCTGACCAGAAGAAGCAGATTGTATAGACAACTGCTGCAATTGACTAAGAAGGTTAGCTGCACCACTATTGATCGACCCAATAAGTCCATCACCATGAGGACTAGGTTTGGTCTTGGATATGTCTAATTTGGAGCGAGGAGCATTAGGCAAATATTTATGAAGGACACCAGACTGAGAATATATCAATTCAAAGCTACCGGCCTGAAAATAGCATGTTCCTCGAAATACTGACAGCGGGATACATCCCTTAGAAATATCTCGTCAGAAGATTTACCATTCCAAGAAAAATTATTCTAGAATATAAGCTTTAATGAGCCTCTTCCTTCTCCGCCATTCCCGAGATGATTAGAAATGTGGTTGCCTTGTCCTCTGCTAGCGGCCAGAGTTACTGTCCCGCATCATAGTGAGCAGTGGCGGAAAGTATTTAGAAATATAGTAGCTAGATCTCCAAAAGTAGCCAGCGCCCTCAGCTAACTCCAATGTACCACTCTGGCAAAGGCATTTCCGCCAAGGTGCGTTGAAACAACCTCAACCTAATCGAATCCTCGATTAGGAGTCCAGATCAGACACCATAGATGGAAAGTGGTGATATGATCGGCCAAATGTGTCCTCTCCATTCTTGCCTTCAAACTTTGGAATGTACGCAAAGGTGGTTTGGTAGGAGCTAGAGGCCACCACACGGACTATATCGGATTGGATCATTTGTCAATTTCGATAAATCTAGCAAGTTTAAAGTTGCTAGAAAAGGTAAACGAGGAGGGGCCCGAGAATTCCATCTTTGGTGGGATGGGTTACACAACATTACGAAAATAATAACCTAGATTTGATGAGGCACCAAAGGCTGCCGGAAAAGAGCTTGTAGAAAATTTTGGGCCATAGGACAATCCTCAGGGACCGGTTGTTTGGAGAAAGGACCTCCTCCCAACGTAGAGTTACCATAAAGCTAGCCCGAGCTCACTCGAAGTAGTGAATGAAGAGGAAACGATAGGGGTTCCGAGCATTAGAAAAAGAAAAATCTACGACAGAGTACTCGAAACGAAGGGAATGGAACATTCCCTTGTCGACCATCGAAAAATTGATTCTGCCCCCACTCTGTTGTAAATATAGGCTCCAGCTAGTAGAGGTAGTCGATCCTCGGCCTCCGGACCAAGGGTTAAAACATTGAGTCGCAGGAAGTAAAATGAAATACTACCCAAGGAAGGATTCGAACTTAGGAACATGCCTCACTTCCGAAAGGGAACCCTTGAAAAGAAGCCGACCTATAGCCATAAAGGACATGGGGTGCGAGATGCGAGCAATGGCGGCCGGTTGGAAAAGGAAAAACGAAGGAATCCCACTAATGGGCATTCCAAAACAAAAGGGACCAAATTGAGAAGCTCGTGCTTCGGGTGTGACTAAGAGCCTCCAACACAACGCGTACTAGAAGAAATTGAAGATATAGCAATTGTGCCTCCTCCTTTTGCGAAGCGGGGAGTCCGAATGCTTGTAGCACCACGCCGGCACGACTGCTCCCGACCGTGTCCATCGAAAAAGTATGAATAAGATGGATAAGAACACTTTCTGCGGTCTTGTAGACCTCGGGTCCAATGTACTCAACAAAAAGCGAGAGGAATTAGGAGGTAGAGGAGATGGAAGTGACTCGGGAGGATCAGAGAGTGCTTCTTCTACTTCTACTTCTTCTTCTCGTGGAAATAAGACTCTCAAGCGTGTCGCGAGTGCTCCTCTCGGAACCAACACGGCAGACTAGCCATCGAGCCTTCAAGCCCTAGCGGAGGATCTCTCTCCAACCGTGTCGAATACCCAGCCGAGTGATATTCACACTCGCTATATTACTCCTACGCCTCTCGAAGAAGGCTCAAAGCCTCTCCGAGAGATAACTCGGATTCGCCTCGATCGACGAGGCGCTTGATCGAGCCACTTTAATAGATTAATTAGACTCAAAAAGTATGAAGCCTAAACGAAGCTAGGAGCAAAAGAGCATTCACTAAACAAAAAAATCCCTAAGATTCAACCAAGTAGCGGCCTTCGAGTATTTCCACTCCTGTTATTAGGGCCGACACCAAAATACTGAGAAAGCGAAAATAGGACCTCCCGAAAATAGTCTCTGGGATAATGACGGCCTAGATCTACTAGAGAAGGTACTTGAGAAATAGTTACGGCGGCCTCCTAACATAACTATCTTAGGTGCAAGTACCCAAGCTATTTGTCGTGGCACCTCGAGGAAATCACCACGAAAGTGATCCCGACACACTGCACTCGGGTACCACGAGTATTCGTAGTCACATCGTGTGATACCTAGGAATGGCAACTAAGGGCACCAATCCGTGTCGATAGCATGGTTTTAGCGGGGCCTGCCTTTAAGGCAAGATCCAAAGCAAATCGCAGAGGGGGTATCTCTCTTCTCGGCCTTCACTTTCCCTTGCGCTCGACTCTTTGGAGAGCTTTCCCGGTCCACCTAATCGTGCTGGATTTTTCTCATTTAATAAACTTCTATGTTTTAGTTTGAGCGGCCTTGGAGAGTTAACTCTCCACTCACCTAATCCAAGGCCCTACAACCTAGCTAAGTTTGACGTAGTGACACTTAATAAAAACACCTGCTAGTTGTTTTTTAAATTGTGCACTTGTCTTTAGTTGGGTGCTTTGTTATATTAAGTCAAGGGAATATGGAAATGGAAACTCGTGATGTTTTATGGCCAACGAAAGAAATTAATGAAAACCAAGCTACATGCAGGATGCGGTAATTGCCTTCTTTCGATGAAAATAAATTTCTACGCGGTTCTATCAGAGACTATTTTTTCTTTTCTCGGATATCAAACCTCACACTCGCAAAATTTATAGAAAAAGACTACAAATGTTCAAGTGCACCTAATGCAAATTACTAAGAGCATGCCAACTCCTAAGACGGAATATCTAACAAAGCAAAGAGAAATCTTCGCATCCTCGCGAGCCTCTATCACTCTTTGGTCGGTCCGCCAAAGCTAGTTCCCAAACCGTAAACTCTAAGTATAAAGACGCCTACATGCTCGAAATAAGAGAAAGAAACCAATGAAGGCCTCTCTTCCCGCAGTTAAGACAAAAAGCTCTGAGGCAAAAGATTTCAACAAGGCTTCGAGAAGATGAAAAGAAACCAAAACAAAAATGCAAAACAAAAGCGATGGCAAAACAAAATGTTTTTGGGCTTTTAATTTTTATAAAAAGAAGACTTCAAAAAGACCAAGAAAACTCATCCAATTACCGAAGCCAAACAATCTCGCAATTTCAAAGCAAAACTCCAACAAAAATGCTCCAAATCTTATAATGCCCACTTGGTAGCAAGATTCATACGAGCAAAAGGAAGACAAGAAAACTCGAGCATCGGCTAGCATAATAGCACACAAACTTCTCGGCAGAACAAAACTTCAAAGAACCAAAAATGATTCTTCATTGCAACAAGACCTAGATCGAAATGAAATCGAGAAAACCAACCGAAAAGCGAATGACATTAAATTGCAAAGCAAGACACAGTTAGGAAAGAGCATATGAAGCGAGGTTCTACTATTCCTCGATTAAGCGAGGAAACTGTACGAAGAATCTCCAAAAAGAGATCTCGGGTGTACTCGAACTCGTAAATGCGAGCACTACAAGATTTTCCAAATAGAGCTACGTCTTCGACCAAACAAGAGAGAAAAGACCAATAACCACCTTCAACACAATCCAGCAGACTAAAGGGACATTGCGCAGGAACGAGGTCACCACTGGCAAAGCAAGACCAAAAAGTCAAAAAAATCGTAAATTTCAAAATTTGCTTTCTCGAGGCATACGCCACTTTATAAGTTTTGCAATAGGCGTGCATGCGTGACTATATAAAGCGAAACACGCATATCTGCGACTTCCTTGACAAAACCCGTGTATACGTGCCGACCAGATAGGAAAACGTAAGTATGGAAAAGCAAATAATGAAAAATAAAAAAAGATCAAGCCCGGCTAAAGAACCAAGTCTTTAGTCCGTACTTAAGAAAAACTAAGCCATGAGACGGAAATAATGATTAAAACTATCTCCGAACCTTTAAAACGCGTTAAAACCACCCAACAAGAATCACAAGAATGCGATCGTGGAGTCGCGGTACTCGCTTTCAGAAATAACTCCCTAGGAGGTCATTGGGTCGCCGAAACCTCCACATATCGGGGCATACTATTCAAGAAGGACTCACACTGGCCAAAACTTGTACACTAAAAACTAGATATTGTTGGTTGTAGAACTCACCCGTAGATCCTACGTCCGATGTAGATCACGCGAGGTCCAAACGACAACTCTTCTTCCTCTCTTCAACTTGAAAATCAAGAAGAAGTGTGTACGGGAATCTAGGTTTTACAACATATATCTTTCCGAATGTCGCATAATCCATGTGAAACATCATATAAACAATAATAAATTTTTAATTACCGCTCTTTTCACATATATAGACGGATATTAACACGTGAATTCGGAAACAAGATGGTTCTTCTTCATTACAAACAACATGTACAATAATAGAAAGGTGGAGAGATCACCGAATCCTTCCACGATCTTTCGAACGAACCGTCGTGCGGATCTCGTCCAACCTTGCCTCGCTAGGATTCTTCCAAGACTTGTGCACACGAGATGACATATAAGCCGATGAACATCTCCAGGAAACAGGGTTTCCTATAAATACCTAGGAAGTGTATGAGGCACGGGAAATGAAACTTGAATTGGGCTCCAATAGAGTATAATGTCTATAATTTTTCTCTCTCCCTTAGGCCATGCATATGAGGGGCTTTTATACTCCTCAAGTAGTTTCAATCGGTTGGAAGCAGGTTGGCCATGGAGCTGGGGTGGTTGAAATACGGGAATAACCATCAACCCAACCTCGAAAATAGGGTTTTTATATATATTTTTAATGATTTTAATGGCATACGCGGAAAAGTATCTCCGGACTTGCGTATACACGCGAGTGGGCATATCCGCGTATGGGTTTTAAACACTATTTTTTATGAACTTTGTTCAAGTATGGGAAAGGGTGCCCAGAGGCCAAAGAGACAATCATGAATCACATGAGGTGAAAAAATGATGCTATAACATCGATCCCACTCCCCCGGAAATTCAAATTCGGGAATCCGTTCTCGACCAAACCATTGGACGTGGAATCGGTCGACTTGATCCGCCTTATGGTTCATCGGGTCTTTTCCATCGAGTGGATCTCATCCCTCTCACGTTCCTCTTGTTTCTTTCAGATTTCGGACTTGGAGAAAGATTCTCCCGTCCATGTAGTTCGATAGAGCTGCTCCTCTGCTCCCATGATGGAGGTCTAGGAGGATTGTTTTCTCTTGCTCCGGTAACACCGATGACCATCTTAGTTCGTGGCATTCTCCAAGTAGTTTGGTCGCTTCCTTTGATTGGAGTCAATTTGTGGGATATCAGCCTTCCTTCTTATGTGCCTTTTGAGATCATAGTACAGTCTTCAATATGGTCATACGCAAGACGTCATTATAGATGAAGGCGCATCTATTAGTATTCTCTCTTCCACTACTTGGCAAGATTTTGGTTCTCCACGCTTGTGCACATTAGCGAGAATACGGTGGCTTTTAACGGAAGGACCACTCATCAGATTAGGGATCCTTCCAAAGTTTCACGTTACTTTGGGAGGGAAAGCCGTCTATATAGACATGATGGTTATTCCGGGCCTTGGATTTTTAATTTACTCCTGGGGCACGACTATACTTATGTCATGGAGCGCTTGTCTCTTCCCTCTTTCATGTGCAGTCTGTTTCCCACACAAAGGTCGGATCATGACCATTGATCAACTTTCATTCTTTGGTCCTGACGTGACATACGGTCCACCATCGTCCCTTAGGGTCTTTATCCGTCGGTTGTATATTTTCCATCAAGCGGGTTAATTATGTGGCTACTTGTCCCATGCACATTCGGTGATAGTGTTGTTGTGCATCGTGTGTTGGGGGCATTGGGTCTTGATTTCCGAGATGTTGTTCTCCCATCGAATGAGAACCTCTTGGAAGCCATGACTTCTTATTCAACATGATGAGATCGTCCAGATACAGATTCGTTTTCTGTGTCAAGCTCCTTAAAAATGAAACAAGGTTGTCCAGAGCATAGTTCGTTTCTTGTGTCAAGCTCCTTAAAAAATGAAACAAGGTCTTCAGAGCATAGTTCGTTTTCTTGTGTTATGCTCCTTAAAAAAGTAAACAAGGTCTTCGGAGCACAATTCACTTTCTTGTGTCAAGCTCCTTAAAAAATGAAACAAGCTCTTATGAGGATAGTTCTTTTACTATGTCAACCTCGTTAAAAAAATGAATTGGGTCATGAGGATAGTTCTTTTAATGTGTCAACCTCATTTAAAACAATGAAACATGTTTCGTTCAATTCGAGTCTTTGATTAGATCTCGTAAGATCGCGGTCGATTCTTTCTGCGATTTCGTAATTTGAACCTTCACTCCCTCCCTCTACGTTTACTCGGGTGCATGGATTGAAGCTTGGGGGGCATGTACCTCGAGATTGAGTCACCATCTTGGGGGAATGCTTACTTTTTCAAGCATAGTTTGTTTCCATTTCAAGCTTGTGTAAAAATGATCGGTTTCAAGCATAGTTTGATCTTTGTTTCAGCTTGTGTAAAAATGAAACCAACTTCGACGGAGTTTCTGATTTCAATCTTGTGTAAAAATGAAACCATTCCCATTTTACCTCTCGTGATTGCCATTTTATCACCGTTCAGGATAAGCCTTGTTTTCTCATTCCATTGTTACCATCTTCTTGGGCGATCATACGCCTTCACTTGGTTGTTTTACCCATTCTTGAGGAACGCATGCGATGAGTGGTCTTGTTAGCTAGCCTCTTAACTCTTTACTTGTTTCGAGCGGTTCCGCCATTACGGAACAGTGTACCATAATACCACTCGTTCCTCCGGGAGGAGTCAACTTTCGCTCTTTCTCGACTCTTAAAAATTGAAAAGATTGCGAGACTCTTGTCGTTTTGAACTCATTAAATGGCGCGCGAAATGATATCCACCCCAATATACATTTACCCCTTTTTTGGGCTGGGACAGATTATTTACGAAAAAGGAATACCTTAGCCGATCGCGACTAGGAGGTTCTCTCGGACATAGTTTTCTTCCTTTTCGGATCTGTGAGACTATTTACAAAAATGGACTACTGGAGTTTCCTTTTTCGCCTTCTTTTCAAACTCTCTAAACATGAAAATATGTCGAGTTCTTCCTTTGTTAGACTCGTTAAAAACTGATGACATCGGACTTCGTCGTCATGACGTTATTCGAGTTCCTCCTTCCTAGGGCTCGTAAAATGTACTAGGTTGGATTTGTCCGAAGGAAAAACTTACATCACAAGCACATGCTATCCCCTTCAAACTTGTTTTCAAAAATAATTGGGGTACTCGCCAGAAATGGTGGGGGAAAATGGAACCAAGATTGTAGTCATGTTGGCAGTATGTCGCTCTTGAACATGGTACTTGTCTGCATTCATGTAGGGTTGGGGACATATCATCTCGTTATCTAATTGCCTCCATGGTTTTGGGTAATATCTTTTGACCACTCATCTGCTCTTTTCCACGTCACCATGACCTCAGATCTCTTGATGTCAAATACTGCCAAATCCAGTGTTGTACCGCCAATATTTTCAAGATAAGTTTTGCCTCTGAAGTTATCGACCTCCCTCTGATTCTCTGTTGGTCTTGATTCACAAACATCATATTCCTCTATCTTGTGTCGATGATGTGGGAAACATCATGGCCCACCTTCAATCATGTCACTCCTTGTTGAATCCATCTCATTATCTAGGAAGTTGATCTAGAGACTCCCTTAAGGTACCTTGGAGCCTGCATGCCTCAATGGCAGGTTCTTCGCACTCGAAGTAAGGTCCACATCATTGGCCTTCGATTGATTGACTCTGCGGGTATTCAATTTCAGATCATTGTTCACATGTCGTAGATTGTACTTTTTTTTCCTTGAGAGCCATTGTCATTATTGGTGGTTTCTCTCGCGTCTGTTAACAGCTTTCATCATTGGCTAGTAATCAGATGATGTTGTTGCATGTTTGACTTTAGCTCACATATTTTCATGCTCGAATTTGTACTATGTTCGGGTTGAGATGGAGCGCAAGACCCTGGGTTTTGTCTGATGAAATCTAGGCTACGGGTTCTTTGTGGATTGTTATGACTTATTGTATGACTCCTTTGATTGGATGGTTGCGACCATACCTCAGTCTATTTACTAATCCCTACTGCTGGATGGCTGTGTCCATACCTCGGATCTCATTATTTATATACTCTCTTATGGATGGCTGCACCCATGCCACATGTCATATATCATATGTATTATTTGTATTCGTACTTGTAGGTTTTCCAACAGCAGTGTTTTGGTCGAACGCGTTCTCATAAAGCATTTCACCCCTCCCTCTCTCTCGGACCTCATGCTTTAGAGGGCATCTGTTACACAACATTTTTTCATCGTCCCTGCAATCCCTCGCCCCACATATTGGAGGGTCTTTCCCGTGATCTATGAGCAGTGTCAAACTCTGTAAATGCATTCTTTGCATCCTTCTACATAAGGACATGATTCTTCCTGTTGAAAATTTCCTCAGAAAGCACTCAAAAACATATGTTTTGGCATTGGCGCGGGTAACCAGTTCACCCCTCGCGCCTGTGTTGAGCCTGTGCCAACCTTTTTTGGAATTTTTTTAACAAATTGGAGGTGTAAGTTTCCTTTAACCACCTCAGGAATGACTCATTGCAAGTGGTTAAACTCGATAAACCACGGATCTCTTCCTTTAGGAAATGTTTGATGGAACATTCTTAGAGGATAGGACTCCCCCCATGATTATAGGGATCCTAACCTCTCCTTCTCCCTCTATATAAACAAGCCTTCTCCCTTTACAAAAGCTAGTTGAACATATAGCCAAGAAGCTGAACTTGGAGAAGAGATATTATAGCTGAGTAATCACTATAGAGAAGGTCGAACCAAGGAGGATCCCATAGAGAGAGTCCTGTCTTAATTCCCGACGAGCTTTGTGAGATGTGCTCCGCTAGAACCCTGCTGGAGGAGACCGCAACATCGAAGCCTGGTTGTACTCTTCCTTATTTAATTTAATATACTCGAATATGATATTGATTCCATCTATGTGTTATGTTTATTTGACGCATTTGATTTAGTCTTCTTTGACTGACTAATAGTTAGGAATGTGAAATAGTATGTTGTGTATTGTCTTCGTTTCTTGTGTATGTGCAGGTATCTAGGCATGAGAACGAGCAGATCGTGATCTGTCGAATCAGGAGCGAGAGGCACCCATTCTTCTAGACGACATAATAGCGCAGGACCTATGGTAAGTGATCTACCAAGTCTTTGTCCATTCTTAACTAGGAATTGATGTCATAGCTTGTCTCGTTTGTGGCTAGACCCACTCTAGGGCTAGTGGGATTGCCTCTGTCCGCAGATGGGATTTACCTCACCAACAGTGCCAATACGAGAGACATTTAATTTGTTGTGAATCAAGGAAATGAAATGAACATGAGAAGAACTATGTCACTCATGAATTGGAGCTTACATTGATAGTGCATGCATTGAAAATGTGGAGGCACTACTTGCTTGGGAGGAAGTTTGTGTTGATGTCAAACCATGGAGGGAGAAGATATGTGTTTTACCAGCACAAGTTAAATGCTACACTGTAACACCCTGGTGAAAATTCCATGTAATAAAAGTTAATAAAGGCAAAATAATAACCATGGTTGATGCGAGACTTATTCCAGGCTAAATGTTGGGAAAAACATCCTAGTGAGGGTGTTCATTATTTTATTATGGATAAGGAATTTGGAAAAGGCTTTGGAAAGGAAAAAGGTATTTTGGCACATTTATTTATGAAAATAATGGAAAATAGGAGAAAAGGAAGTTGAAAGGTCACAGGTTGCATGTGAGGGGGAAAATGAAGGAAAATAATGGAAATTGAAGAAAATAGAGGCCTCATTGATAAAAAGGCTTCTAAGGATTAGTGGGAAGGATTTTTGCTCAAACATTTTGTTAGTACAATTTTTAATCTCTCTCATTATTCTCTCTCTCTCTCTCTCTCTCTCTCACCCTTAGACACAGATTTTTCTTGGATCATTCCAGCATTGGACCAAGAAAGAGGAAAGCAAGAAAAGGAAGGAGAAGGAAAGGAAAGGAAAGAAAATATTAATCAAGGAAGAGTAGGATAAATCAGCTTCAGCAGGAATACTTGTAGGTTACATATTTCATGTCTGATTTCCTAGCTAGTCTAGACATGCATGGCTTATGCATGTTGGTATTTGGTTCTCTTGCTGTCAGTGGCATGGTTTTGTCGGGTTTTGACAGTGGTTTCAAAACTTTCCTTGCCTTTTTATAGATATACATGGTGTGATGGGATTGATCTTAGTTTTGAGATTTGGAATTGCTAGATGGTTTTCGGAATTCGAGGCGGAGACGGTCTCAGGAAATTCCCAAAGGCCTAAGAATCCCACATTCATGCTTGGAATATGGCATGGGGGTGACTAGTTGAAGAGAGATTTGGCTCAGTCATGTCTATGGTCGAATGGTACGTGAAATTCCTAAACCTGGTTGGATTCTGCCTATGTTTAATGAAATCTAAGATATATTTCTTTTTTACTTGTTAATGTGTTGCTTTAATGGTTGTTATCTCATTGTTATTTACATTGTTTTATGTTGGTTAAAAGAATGATTATACGAAAGGTTCAGTTCACGATTATTTCAAATATTTACTTGTAATTGTTAAGATAATGGATGAAATACCTAATTGATGTCATACCAGTTCAAGGAATAGGGTAGTGATCCTTTTTTTTCATGTCTCATAAGATTTTACTGTCATTCATGCTTTGTATTGTGTCCTAGACCTATAGATTGCATTGATGCCAAGTGTTTGACAGAATGTCAGCCCCTGTTGGGATGGTCAGGCATAGTCCTAGAGTTATTTTTTGGTTTATTAGCCTTGTCATCATGTGCTTGATGGATTTTGAAAGCTACATGAAGTTATGGGTAGTGATCTAGATTCTAGGCTTAAAATGTGGCACAAATCTCGCTGACGCTAGCACAGTTCTGAGGGAAAAAAAAAAACCTGGATGCACGCATATCCATGTTGTGGGAGCATCCAGAGCCTCCCAGATGCACCCTTGTCCATATACAGGGATTTTCTGGGGAATTTATTCACTAACATTTAGTGGGACCCAGGGAAAAGTTAGGTGGATGACTAGGATAGCCTTTGGGGGCACTGTAGTAGGTATAGGAGGTCTGTGTTATCGGTTTCCATCGATTCCATTTCCTTAAATTCACCAAGGAGGTTGGGTATGGTCATAACTACTCCTCATCTCATTTTTACCCTGGTTGGCCAATTACATGGGTAGATGTGAGGGGAGGTTTCAATACAAAGTTGTATCATAGCATGGTTGCGCTCTCTTTGGGAAAAGTCTGATGTTGTCAAGATTATTGTAGTCATGCATTGTTGTTGGTTGCATGTGTGTTTCCCATACTTGTGGTCAATTTGTTTGTTGCATATGCATGGTATTGGTCATAGTTGCAGTGGTGTTTCCATGTGGAAGTTGATGGTGTTTTTGATTGGATGTGGTCATCATGGGTGCATGTCGGTTATGCATTTGTTAGGCATGTCAATGTCTATATGTTGTTATCCATGCATTGTCATGGTGAAGGTTGGTGTGCTTGAGGTCATTGTAGTAATTTTAGGTCATCGTGATGTTGTTGATATGTTATGATGTTCATGTGTTGGTTGATATAGAGCAGGAGATTCAGATCATCAAAGTGAAGTTGCAACACTAGAATTGGTGTAAGAGCAGGTCATCATACAGGTATTATATGTTTTGCATGCCGGTATGTTATTTAATGGATTTTTATATGCATGCTTGTCATTTTATTGTTGTTGTGGTTACATGCATGGTATATTCTACTGAATCAATGTGGTCATATACACGTATGTCAAATAGTCATGAATGATAGTAATGTGTTTTTATATCCATTATTGTTGTTGTTTTACTTTAGTTAGCTTGATGATTATGTTATATGTTGTTGATGAGTATGTTATATGTTGACTTATTGTTGCTATATTTTATTTAGCTTGATGATTAGGGCTATTGCATTAATACCTTCGTGTTATATATATCGTGTTAATTTAGATTGAACTATGAAAATGGTTATGGTTACGATATTCAGGTATGAGCCAACATATTTTTGATATTTTGTTGTACTAATTTGGATGGACTATGTAGATGTGATTGTTATGCATGGATGACAATTGTTTATGAACTTATGAAGTGAACATGTTAGCTAGTTATTGTTATGGATATCATGACCTTACTTATGATTGAGTTGATATGTTGTGAATTTATATCATGCTAACTATAATGATTGTGCAAAAAAGATATCCTCCCCTAAGATACATTAAGGTATGAGGTTTTTTATTTCATCCATTTGGTTTATCTAGCATGTTATGTTTACAAGTTATCTGAATGTTTGATTAATTTCATGAAATGAATATGTGTTATGAAACCAGCTCCAAAAAAAGAAGAAAAGAGAGATCAATGCCTTAGAAATAAGCCACTTCGATGGGGCAACCTCCTTTACATTAAATAAATGAAAAATTATTGGATGATACAAATGAAAAAAACTCCTTCTATATATAGAATTCCATGGGGTCACAATATAATCCTAGCCGACCTAACAATAATAATGTAAGGGCACAATAATAACAATATTGGGGTTACAGGGGTATAACAATAAGGGGGATACACTAACAACAATAAGGGACTACACTAGTAATATAGGGACCTAACATTCCCCTCTCCTTCAAAAAAGTGTTGTCCTCAATGCTTTAGTAGCTCTAGGTGCTTCTGTATAAAATTCTCATCCTCCCATGTAGATTCTTCAGTGGGTAAGCTCTTCCACGTGATGAGATACTCTAAAATTGATCGATTTCGTAGCTGTTGAGTTCTTGTTTCTGTGACTGCTTGAGGTTCCAATATCATTTTTCTTTCCTCATCAAGTTCTGGCAATATTGTTTGAACTGAAATTTTTTCACCTGTAACCTTCTTTAAGCATGAAACATGGAAAACTGGATGCACTCACGACGAAGCAGGAAGCTCCAATTTGTATGTCATAGTACCAAAATTTTTCAACACCTTGTAATGACCATAGTACTTTGGCGATAATTTATTATCCTTCTTAGCTTGCTTGAGGGACATTTGTTTGCATGCTTGTAGCCGTAAAAATACCCAATCTCCTACATCAAAACTTCTCTCGCTGTGATGTTGATCTTCCTCTTGTTTCATTCAATTATGTGCCAGATTTAGGTTATCCTTTAAGATTTGGAGAAATTCTTGTTGATGCTTGATGTGATCTTCCACTGCTTGAACCTTAGAATTTTCTCTTAAGTATGATGTGTTGGACGGTGGATGATATCCATAAAGTGCCATAAATGGGGTCATTTTTCTGTAGTATGGAAGGAAGTGTTATACCACCATTCAGCGAGAAGTAACTTGACCCATTGTACTTTTTTATCAGATACAAAACAATGAAGATATCCTTCCAAACATTTATTCACTATATCAGTTTTACCATCGGATTGAGTATGATAAGATGAGCTATGAGCTAATTGAGTACCCAAACAAGAAAATAATTCCATCCAAAAATTTCCAGTAAAAATGGGATCTCTGTCACTTACAATAATCTTTGGGTTTCCATGTAGCTTTTGAATTGTTTCCATAAATGTAATAGCGACTTTACTTGCTTTAAATGGATGAGATAATGCACAAAAGTGTGTCGCACTTAGTAAGTCTATCAACTACCACCATGATGACACTCTTCCCTTCAGACTTAGGTAAACTCATGATAAAATCCATTGAAATATCCTCCCAATGTTGACTTGGAATGGATAAAGGTTGTAGAATACCCGGGGTATTATTTGTCTCAACTTTATTTTGTTGGAAAAAAAAACATTCCGCCACAAAATTTTGAATATCAGATTTAAGGCCATCCCAAAAAGATTCTTTCTTCACCCTGTGGTAAGTTTTTAAAAATCCTAAGTGTCCTCCAAAAGCAGAAGTGTGCAATTACAAAAGAATATTTTGTTTTAGTTTATAATTCTTACAAAGATATAAGCGATCTTTGTACCATAAGGAATCATTTTTCCAACCAAATGTATCATATGTACTAGGATCTTGCTGCAACTTTTGAATGAGTATCCACACTTCTTCATCCTTCCTCCATTCATCCCTTGCTTCAAGTATCCAACTGCTGATAATAGAAATGGCACAAATTAATGCTTCCACCTTCATTTTTTCTTGAGAGTGCATCTCAACAACATTTAATACTTCCCTTGTAGATTATTTCAAAGTCATAACCCAACATCTTTGTGACCCATTTTTTCTGCTCTTCTGACGATAGTCTTTGTTCCAAAAAGTGTTTAAGACTATCATGATTAGTTTTTACGTTTAAGTGTCTTCCCATTAGGTAAGTTTGCCATTTCTTTAGTGCATGTAGTATTGCTAACATTTCCTTCTCATAAATAGGTTTCTGTAAATACTTTCCTTTGATTGAACGACTTTCAAAAGAAATGGGTCTTCCTTCCTGCATTAAAACTACACCAATTCCATTTCCCGAGGTATCACATTCCACAATAAAGGTTTTTGTGAAGTCTGGCGTAGCTAAGACCGGTGCTAGGAACATTGCCTCTTTAAGACGTTCAAAGGCCTTAGTTGCTTCAAGAGTCCATGAAAATGCATCTTTCTTCAATAATGTTGTTAGAGGTTGCTATTATTCTCCCATAATTCTTAACAAACTTGCGATAATACCCTGTTAACCCAAGAAATCCTCACAACTTCTTTATGGTTGTGGGGACTTTCCATTCCTTAATGGAATTAATTTTGTTAGGGTCTACCTTAACACCCTCATGAGATAAAATATGACCCAGATATTCCTCCTCTTGTAATCGAAAGAAACATTTGGAAATTTTTTCATATAATTGTTTCTCCTCTAATAGTTTGAGCACCCTTTCAACATGTTGAACATGATCCTTCCAAGACTTGTTGTAGATTAGTATATCACCAAAAAATACTAGCACAAATTTTCTAAGGAAGGGTTTGAAAATGGAATTCATCAACCCTTGAAATGTAGAAGGTGCATTTATAAGGCCAAAAGGCGTGAAAAATATTCATAATGACCTTCATGAGTTCAAAATGTTGTTTTCGGAATATCTTCAGTCTTCATTCTAATGATGATATCCTGAACGAAGATCCAACTTGGTAAAATAAATTTCTCCATGTAATTCATCCAATAATTCATCAATCACGGGAATGGGAAATTTATCTTTAATAGTGAGCTTATTTAGCTCCCTATAATATGGACACATGCGCCATGATCCATCCTTCTTGCGCACCAATACTACTGGAGTAGAAAAAGAACTTTGACTAGGGTGAATTATACCAACCTCTAACATTTCTGCAATCATACATTCAATTCACTCTTTTGGACATAAGGATATCTATAAGGCATGATGTTTGGAGGAATACTTTCTGGAATCAAATGAATAGCATGACCATGATCATGAATAGGTGGGTGTCCTTTGGGAATTTCAAACACCTTGGAATGATTGTCCAAGAATTTTTGGAGATCTGGATAAATATATGATTTTGATGTTGGAACTTCTAGTGAGATTAATTGTGCAATCATGCCTCATTGTTCTTTCTTCAGAAGCTTTGTCATGACATTAGAGCGTATTATATTTCCTAGCTTCCCTGCGATACCCTAGAATTCGACTTCCTTTCCTTCCAAAAAAATTTCAAGAAAATTTCTTGAAAATTAAAAGTTATCATCCCTAAAGATTGTAACCATTGTACTCCTAGTACAACATCAGCACCTCCCATTGGAATAGAAATCATTGGACTATTAAATACATATCCCCCCATGGTTAGCTTGATATTATGAAATTTTCTGGAGCAATTTATAGTTCCTCCATTTGCAACCATCACTTGAAATTATGGTGTTGGGTATAGGAAACAATTCAATTCCTTGGCTACCTTACAATGAATAAAATTATGGGTACTACCCGAATCAATCAACACTATTACCTTGTTCTTCTTGATATGTCCTTCAATCTTGAGAGTTATAACCCAAATTTTTTTAACTTTGGTTATGGATCAATGTATATTGCAACAAAATTTTATCGTGGGGGTCAGGGTCCAACCCACAACCACCCGCGTAGAGCTCCAACGACTTATCGCCATACCATACTACAAGTTCTTTAACCAGATGGAACTCTGCCACTATTTGAATTAACATTGCTCCAGAGTTGGGGGTTCGGAGGGGGACAGCCCCCTCCCACATGTTTGAGTGCCAAAGACCAGGATCCAAGCAAGATCCGACGGGAGTTTTAAAACGATATTAGAGCATGCTTATTAACGTTAATATGTGGTTTAACCACGATAATCCACAGTTAGCGCTAAACACACCAGTAACCACACTTAATCTCTGCTTATCGTTAATTAATTGTGCGCTTATCTCTAATTAAGTGTGGCTAATCTTAGCAGTGGTTTTGGCGGAACCGCCAGATGCGGCAGAATCTCCACATTTAGTGGAGTTAACTGATGAACTTCTAGATTTAGTGGAGAAAAACTAGGAAAATTTTGTTTTGCCATAATTGAGGCAATTTTCGACCAATTTTGGCTCAGGAAGAGTCATTCTTAAGATATTTTGATGTTTTGGAGACAATGGAGTAGGTTTCAGAAGAAACAGGAGAGAGTAAATAGAAATTTTGCACAATTTAAACTAATACAAAGGCCCAAGCTATGAAGCTAGACCAAGGAGATGTAGCCCAGGAGGGGTAAACTCCTTCATCAAAAATTTGTGTATTTGACTCTGTTATTTGTGCTTGCTATGTTTTTGTTCAGCATTGGGTTTCCATGCTTTTATGTTCATGAATTACACTTAATCTCATCAATTTTATTGAATTTTCAATCATAAGCACATGTATAAACCCTTGTATGAGAAGAAAACCTAAGCACTTTCATATTAATTTTGAAATTGATATTAGCACAGTATTAACTAACAATCAATTTCAGATCAATAGTTTATTTGTTTATATAACTAACAGATGGGTGATGTGACAGTGCATAATTAGATTCATGTGTAGTAAGATAAGGGTAAAAATAAAGGAATTGGGTAAGAATTCCTCTAGTAATGTTTGGAAACCGCAACTCCAAACGAATGAGTGCTCTGCATACACTAAGTCTTCCTAACCTTGACTTTTTCTGGCATTATGTGGATATATGCTATATTCGTAAACATGTATTTGATAGGTATAAAAACTGGTTTCCATCTATGGACAGATTCATCAAGGAATTGGAGTTCCTTGAGAGGTGTACGTGTTCAGTTACAAAGGAAGTGTATTTGGCACAACAAGGTAATATAACTGGTATATTGTTATATTTATTTATGTGCTGATAGTTATGTGTTTATGGAAGTATGATGGAGGGGATTGCATGGAAAGAGATTTACATGAAACCTTGAAGAAGGATCAAGTTGAGCTTTCCTTTGGAAGTATTGGGAACCATGGGGATTGAGTCATGGTGTATGTTGCTAGTCTTATGCTTTTGGTATTTTGTGATTTGTTTGAGCTTCATTTATGGGCTTTTTTTATGTCTAGTGCATGGCCTTTCCACTTTTTTTTTGGCGTCGTATTGCTCTTGGTTTTCATGGTTTTCCTATTGTTTATTTTTTGTTCTTGCCTTTTCTGTTTTAAGATTCTTAGTAATTTGGTTGGGAAAAGGGGAAAGTTGATGGAGCTCGGAAGTGATGGATGAAACCCAACATTTGATGCAAGACTTAGATGAAGCTTGTTTCATGAGTGAGGGCAGTTGAAGGAAAGATTATGACATTTGGTTGTACTGGTTGGGTCTATTGTGGTAAATGGATGATGGAAATACAAACATGAGAAAGGAAATATAAAAGGTCAAGTAAATGGATCTGAGGTGTTAGATGCATTGGCTACGTTGGGAATGGTTGTTCTCAAGGTTGTGCATGGTGTGTACAGATAAAGGAGGTTCTCTTAACCTTGACCTTATGCTATCTGGTAATTATGTTGTGATCATAATTATGTTGATGTTTATATATGTATACTTGTATGTATGAATGCATGTCATGTCTGACAAGTTCATCATGGATCAAGGTTGTTTAATGCTAAATGTTTATATGTATATATGTGTGTATGTATGTCGTTTTATGATAGGATCGTATTTTTTTATGCTAATGATTATATATGTATGTATATATGTATCTATGTCACGGTCTAACATGGTTTTCAAGGATCATTCTTGTGGAGGAATGGTTTCTTATGCATGTGAATGGCATGAAGAGTTTCTTGCCTTATGAGGAATCAAGTGGGAAGAATAACCCTGACATATCTACAAGGTCAGTACCATGTGGGTATTATTTGATATTAGGTGATTATGTTATGTATATGCCTATGTTATGGAAGATATTTTTGAGGGGTACATCAGCACAATGATAGCAGTGTGATATGTGGCATATTAAAGCATGCATGCGTAGTGGAGGGACACTAGGAGAAAGGTTACTTTGTGGGTCAATTTGTGGTCTATGGATGTACAGTACTACTATTGTATATATCTTTTACATCTTGCACCTGTGATTTTATGGGCATATGGTGTTGTTTATATATGTTGTTGTGTGTATATTTCATATGCAGCACTAGGTATAGATGGTCCTATGTACATGTTGGATATGCAGTGATATGTACATATCGTATTCTGTGCATGTTGGATATGCAATGTTGTGTGCATATGATGTTGTTTGCATGTTGGATATGTGGTGTTGTGTACATATAGTGCTATGTACATGTTGTATATGCAGTGTTATGTACATATGGTGTTGTATGCATGTTGTACATATGGTGCTATGTACATATGGTATTGTGTGCATGATTGTACATGTGGTGTTGTGTACATGTTGTACATGTGGTGTTGTGTGCAGGTGGCATTGTGTAATTGTTGTGCATGTGATGTTGTGTACATGTGGTATCGTGTACATGTCGTGCATGTGGTGTTGTGTACATGTGGTGTTGCGTCATAAAACCCCGACATTTATTAAAAACCTCTTGCATATCTTTTTACTAGCCTAAAATCAATATCAGTGTTTCATTTAGGTCATCTCAGATCTTATTGGACATCTTTCACTGAGTTTGACCCGGAGAGAGCCCTCTCCTGTCCTCGTAGGGCTAGCTACGAGGCTGAGCTTGGTTTGATGTTGCCTCGAGTTTTGCCTTCTTCAGCCTGAGGCAGATTAGAGCGCTAACACATCCAACAATACTGAATCTGAGATACACAACCGTATTGTGTTTTTTTTCTTTCTGATCCAAATTATTCTAGTCTTCATCTGACATTGTTGTTGGTTTGGGACTCGAATCTACCATGATCCATTGATCTTTATACACTAGCAGATCCTTCATCTTGAGTTTGCACAACTAAAAAATATGACCATTAGATTTATCGATCTTTATCTTTCCACTGCTTGCCATCTCCCACTAAACAGGGTCTACCACAAGCCAGAGAAAAAATTCCCTCAGTGGTAAAGGCATCCCCTCGAAGCTGAAACAACTCTGATACCAAATGTAGGTTTTAACTCTATACAGAAATTATCTACAAGCGAATCTTAAAAACATAAAATAAACAATAGCGAGAGCATAAAACATAAAACATATATACACAGAGATTTTCCCCTGGATCCCAAATCGGGACTACCAGCTTGATTTTTCATTATATTCCCTTTAGTGCTACAACACATATATATCCATGCCAAAGCATTCATAAACCCCAATCCATTAACCCTAGATTAGAACATAACTGTAGTTCCCTTGACCGGATCTACAAAATACCAGGGGCTAAAAATCATCATGCCCCAAAACCATGTTTGAACCCATGCACAAAACCATTGGCGAGTCCACCCACCGAAAAATAGGGTCCAAATTTTTTTTCCCAGGCTAGTGCCTCGGGCATCAAACACGGGGGTCTGTAACCCCTCTGTTGTGCCCGGTGAAACATACAGGGGGGGATCTCCCCCCCCCCCCACCCCCTCTGACCCGCACACGCATGCGAATAATCGTGTAAATAATATATCGCATACCAAACATATGGGTGGCATATGCTCTTTTATGGAATTAATCCATTATGAATTTCTTAATAGAAACTTGGTTTTGAATGCATATTCTACTCTAAAAAATCAGTAAGTTATCATTATTTATAGCATAATCAGATTTTTCTTCGGAGTCTGATGTCCAATTGGCATGATGTATTAAGAATGTATATTCTAGATCCTTTTGGGTAGCTTATTTAATTTGTTCCACAAATTTGGATTCCATTCGACTGCAAGTAATTTCGTATAAACAATGTAATTTTCTTCTCAGTGCATCTGCCACCCGGTTTTCTCTCCCCTTGAGGTGTCTTATATAAAAATCAAACTAATCACTTAAGAAATTAGTCCACCTACCTTGTTGTGCACTTATGTTAGGTTTCTTAAAAAAACTGGTTAAGCTGTTGTGATTTCTCATTAACGAAAATTCCTTCCCTGACAAGTAACGTCTCCACGCCTTTAAGGATGAACTACTGTCATTAATTCCAGATCATATACATTTGAATAAATTTTTTCATGATATTTCAATTTTTGTGACTCATACGCTACTACTATACCTTCTTCCATAAAAATCCCACCAACGCCTTCTTGACAAGCGTCAGTGAAAACAACAAAATCCTTCTCTAGGTCTACCATTTTTAGCACACAAGCTATATTCAACAAGTGCTTCAAATGTTCAAAGCTTTTTTGAAATTTTGTTTTCCACTTGAAACCTTTTCCTTTCCTTTGTAAAGAAGTGATTGGGTAAGATATTTTTGAAAATACTTTAATAAAGTGGTGATAATATATAGATAGCCCCATTAAGGCCAAATGTCAGTGACATTCTTGGGGGCTGACTATTCTATAATGGTGTTGATTTTTTCAAGATTTACCACTATGCCCTGAGACGAGATGATGTGTCCCAAGTACTTAATCCTATCTTTGTAAAAATCACACTTTCTATATTTAGCATATAATTAATGATCTAGGAAGCTTTGTAATACAATCCTCATGTGTTCCTCATGCCATTTTAATTTCTTAGAATAAATCAGGATGTCGTCAATGAAAATCAAAACAAATTTATCTAAGGATGGAATATACCATTCATCAAACTCATGAATTTCATTGGAACATTAGTGAGCCGAAAGGGAAAAAATACAAAATCGCAATGACCGTATAGAGTTTGGAATGTGGTCTTACATATATCTTCATCATTACTTCATATTTGATGATATCCTAATCGTAGGTCCATCTTCGAAAACACACTAGCCCCTCTGACTTGATCAGACAAATCGTCAATTCTCGGTAGAGGGTATTTATTTTTAATGCTCATATTTTTTAGTTTCCTATAGTCAATGCATAGTCGTAAATTACAGTCTTTCTTCCTTAAAAATAAAATAGGAGATCCCTTAGGTAACATCCTTGGGTGAATGTAACCTTTATCCAAAAGTTCCTGTAATTTTATTTTAAGTTCAACCAGTTCAGGTATACTCATGTGATAAGGAGTCTATGAGACCGGGGTTGCTCCTGGAACTAGTTCTATAGTAAAATCGATATCTCATTTAAGTGAAAGTGTAGGTATCTCCTCTACAAACACATCAATAAAATATTTGATTACTAGAAAGCTTTCTAAGGAGACTATTTTATCCTTAGATTTAGTATACCCTATCTATATTGTGTAAATTTTGACATATTTTTTGTATGCATTTTCCGAAATGATTAGTAGTAATTTCTTGAATCTTAATCGCCTTTTTGATTCCCTGAATTTTTTGTCTAATACCTTCCCCAGTTAGAAAACTAATAGTTTTATGTTTACAATTCACGAGGGACCAATGCTTCTCTAACTAGCTCATTTTTATTATCACATTATATGATCCTAAGGGTAACGCATTAAAATTTACTCTAATATGTTTTCTTGTTACTTCAATAGGGAAGTTTTCTATCTTAGCAGTCACCCTTCTTTTGGCTCTAGTAGCTAGTTGCACTGACCAAGGGTTTTTGAATTTAATCTATGATAATTGGCACAATTCTACAACATTTAGACCAATATAGCTTATACTTTGACCCAGGTCAATTAAAATAGATATAGAATGATTATCTATTTTACCTTTGCATTCCACCATCATAGGTTGATATTCAACCTGACTGTCATCCAAAGTTATGTTAATTCTCGATATGTTCTGAGCCACTTCACCCATTGTGGAGGCCTTTTGCAAGTTGGAAACTTTATCTCTCTGGGAACGATGTGGTAAGTTATTTTAATAATGGGGCTCCCCACATCCCCAACATTGCAAAGGATGTTTATTTGTCTACCCAAATTTTGTTCTCCATGTTGTTTATATTGGTTTTCCCTCAATTTGTGATCCAAATTTCTATTGGTTTCTTCTTGAAAATATGTTCTAAAATTTCTGGTTCAGCTTCCTTCCACATGCAGTTTTAGTATTTATGTTTCTATTTATATATATTTTTGGTCCTTTATTATTTTACCCACTTTTCCCACCTTTGCCTCTCTATTTCATTTGTTTAAAGAAAAGTTGGGCTTTCCGAATAACCTCATCCATCATATATGGATTATCAAAATCCAACTTCTCCTTCATATAGATAGGTAGGCTACTAACAAAGTGTTTCACTTTATCTTTCTCATCCCGAATGTAGGCAACATATCTTAGCAAGGATGTGAAATTTGTAACAAACTTTTCAATAGTTGAATTTCCTGGACTTAAATCAAGAAAATCTTTTGATTTTTCTCCATAAAATTGTTCAGTTAAATACTTATCTTTGAAATGTTTTCGAAAATTATTCCAGGTTACCTCTTGTTCCTAAATTCCCTGAACAATTTTGACTTCCTCCCACCATAAGGTGGCTTTCCCCTCCAGCTCGTAAATTTCCAATTTTCCCTTTAGATTATGATCATACTCATCAATCTAAAAATATATATTCATATTGATCAACCAAGCCTCGGTTTCCTCCTTGGCCTCACCATCAAAGGTTGATGGTTTAATTTTCTTGAACATTCCATGAAGTTATACTTTCTATTAATTTCTTCGGCCATTTTCCTTTGGAGACAATTTCAAATCTTCCTTCATAATCATTTTCCCTTCCTTCATATTATTCATTGTCTTCCCTTTTAAAAAATAGTTCACTACTGTCATTATTACTGGCACTTGGATTTGTTTATCGTTGATTTTGTTTGTGAGGTAAGCTCTTAAAAAATATTTATTGTTCGAGCCCGAGAATTTCATTATCAGCTCTAAAAGTGGTCATATCAATGCGCAATTGTTGGATAGTTTCCAATAGTATTCTATTAGCTTGGTGTGACTCCTTGCATAATTTCACCCACATTTCCATATTGGTTCCAATATAAGGGTTTTCTTGTCTTGTTGACTGTCAGGTTCCTCATCTCATCTTCACTCCTACTGTTCCTCTCTCTCTTTCTGTGCACATTTAAATATTGGTTACTTTTCGCAGTTGCCCATTTCGCCATAGTATTGAATCTAGGCTTTGATACCACTTGTAACATGAATACTTCTACCTTATATAAAAAAATAATCATATAAAAAAAATCATAATTAACATAACTTAATTCTTATTTTATTTATTTCACATGGCTTACAGGTTTAATGTTACATTTTTTTGTTTTAATGTTATGTGTTGGAGGTGCAATTATGCTCACTCCAAGGAAACATTAATTCGTATCCCTTAGTCATGTGATCAAAATAAATCCTTCTCATGAGGTTTATGAACCCTTAACTCTCCTAGGTACATGCTCATTAAGAGTTGATTTCACAACTTCCATTTGGCCTTGCGATCATTGACCATCTGTGGCAATCTATAATCTACAGTGCTCATTTTTTGGGACCAGTTGAGGTAACTTCTTCCCCACTTGGGCTCTGAATCCATCAATCATTGTGCTTTCCTATGTTTGAGCTGTTAGAATAATTAGGGTTTCATAGGCATGAGGGTTCTGGTGAAACCATGCCCCCCCCTTGAATTTTCAAGAAAATGGTATGACACCATGGTCTTCGCCATTTTTACTTTTTAAAGTTTGTATAATGTCACTTGTGGCTTCATCATCTTGATCCTTTTTCTTCCATAGTTTATGGGTTTGGGTGACTATATTGGAAGCACCACCGGGAAAAAAAAAAAAAAACCCAAATGGACCTCTCAGGTCAAGAATCAAGTATATGGCGTTCCATTGTTTACTCAGTATTTTCCTTGGTTTTCTTATATCGTCTGGCTCTAAACCCATTGGTTCTTCCAGGATTCAATATTGGCCCACTAGTTGCTTCTTGTGTCTAGGTAAGGTTCAGATATGTAATCACTTGAAGCTCGTTTCCTTCAAAATTTTGGCAGAGGTAGCGTTTAAGCGCCTTATTATTTTTCTTGTAGGAAGAGGTGAGAGTCTCTTCATTACTCCCTATCGCAGAAATTAGACAACCCACTCTAATTCTCACCTCTCATATTAGACATGTGAGTGCCTTATTATTATTTCCTTCGGATGGGTATAAGGGCTCCCACTGAGAGTTCTGTGTTTTTGTATTGGAATGCTATTATACTTTCATTTATTTCTCAGTTTTCAGTTTTTCTTTGAACCACATGGGTCACATATTAAGTTAAGGAGTTTCCCCTTCCAAGGGGTCCTTGAGATTTTTTATTGTGTTTTGTAAATAAGGGCTCAGGTTGTAATTTTTTTATTACTAAAAGGTTTTATAGACAGTCTAAGTAAAGACCAACTCCTTGGTCTTGTACTTCTGTGTATAGAGAATTGAATCACTTGATTGAAATGGACAGAACTAGTCAAATTGACATGTTGGATATGAGATCTTTGTTACAATGCTTTTCTTAATGTAACACCCCTAGTTTATGGTTTCTTTTAAAGCTGGAAATTTGAAATTTAATCCTAAGGGGAGTGGACCCCAAAGGACAAGTATGTTGTGGATGTAATTAAATAGTTAAATTCAGAAAATGAATAAAATAATTCTGTGCAGATTGACCAAAATGAGAATTATGAGATCACTTGTTAAATCCATGAGGATGGATAAGGGAAAATAATTTCCCCCAAAAAAAAAATCTTTCAAAAAAATTCTTGAAAGAATTTATTTCCAAATTAGATTTTTAGGAAAATCTAGTTTCCCCAATGATGTGGAGAGTAGTTGGGAAGAGGTAAAAAGCTGGGAAAAGCAGAAAGAAGCTTTAAAAGTCCCTAAATAGGGAATCCTAGGCAAACAGGAAGAAAAGCATCTTGATATTCTGGACGCGGAATTAGAAAAGGGCTTTGGGGAGCAATAGCTTAAATAAGTTATTCCAGAATAGATTAGGGGTTGATCTGTTCTTGGAGGGATCTCAGCTCGGCGGTGAATTCTGGAGATAGAATAATTCTAAGGTTGGGTGGATTGGTCATCTAACTAAGTGGTATGCACAGTTCATTTACATTTTCTGTTATACGATGTAGGTATAAATTTTATGTTGTATTGAATGTGAAAGTATTATATGTTGCATGCTGGGGGTAATTATATTCCATACATTTAACAGAAATATCAGAGGAATTAGTCTTCAAATTTCTTTACAGTAGTAGGAATCACATTTATGGGAAGGAATTCATCAGAATCTCTAAACCATCGCTGGGCTAAAGCTGAGAATACATATTTCCCAAAGATTATTTATAGTTTAACTTTAATCTGCTTATGTATTATGAACTAAATCCTAGTTATAGAAGAAGGAAGCATAGTACCTTTACATGCATCATAGAGGAAGGAAACTAGACACAAAGTATATTTATTGGAAATTAGCAGTGAATTAAATAAGTAGAAAACACAGAGTATAAAATTTGTAAAAATGCCATAAATCACTAGTTACAGTACGCTGAGTTGAATAAATTGGCCAAACCTGAGTATAGTACAGGTATACCTATTGGTTTAGTCACAGAAAAAAACTCATTGCAAACTGAAACACATATGTATATTTAATATATTGCATCGTTATCTATACTAAAATCAAAGGCCTAGGATACATAAGTGTTTACAGTAATGATTAACATGGTATGTTGGACATGAAAACTAATTATAGTTACACAAATTCTAACCAGCAAAATTTGAATAAAAGTCTAACGAGATGAGTACTAAGACTTTACAAACTCATTGCTGTCATAGTATTCTAAAGATCTGGAATTATACCAGTACCAAAAAGAAATTAACAAAGTATTGCAGAAAGTGGTTATGTAATATTTAAAATCTTGTATTTGGAAAGACAACATGTTACTGAAAATTTAATTCTGTACTATGGATTACAATTTTTAAACGTGAGAGAGATCTCACTTATTATATGGAATTATAGATATCATTTCTGAATATTTCGAAAACTTGTAGAAAACGAGAAGAATTTTGCTTGACTCTAATACTATGTGAATTAACAGAAATAAAATAAAAGAGGCAAAATAAAATGGTATATGACAGTACATAGAAAACAAGATATCATTGGTAATAAGGAGATACCATGAACCATTGAAATTAATTTTCCCTATACAGTAGGTTCAAAGCGCAAGATTAAAGTATATGCAACATTATCAGTTAGAAAAAAAAATATAACAGTATGGAGGAAACTTATATCGTCTCGATATGGGAAAATTAACCCGACGTCAAGGTCTATAAAGTCCGGTGTAAATAATAAACAAAAGTATAGAGACAATGGTACAAATCTTCTTGGATTCAACGTTATTATCCATGGACTGATATAAATCATTTTTTAACAATTCATTGCATAGGCAACGATTTAACACATAGCTGAAGTTCTCGTGAATACCAACAGTTGTCAGAGAGCAAGGTATTACAAACTCTTCAACGAAAAAGGCGAAGAGCTCTCAGGAAGTACTTAGACGAAGTAGGTAACAAATAATTACCTGTAAATGAATACCATTATGTGAACGATATTAGCGACGGTAAATGAAGATATGAGAAGTGTATCAGCCAAACAATAAACAAGGAATGATTAGATAAATTATAACCTGGGAAATGAATGACTTCGACAGTATCAACCTGAGTTAAAAACATAGAAGAAAAACCGCCATAGATTAGAAGATCTGGCAAAGTAACTGAAACATATTTAATTATAAAAGGAGTTTATGAACTGCGAATTCTTTATACACAGAAGAGAAATCATACCTAGATGAATTTCCAACCTCTGAGAAGAATTGATTAATAGCGTTCTGTGTCGTCGCAGAAATCAGTTGGGAATCAAATATTTCTGAGGACGAAAACCCTCGCCTCGCATTGGTAAGACGTCGCATACCCACAGTTACCATACATAAGATGAGGCAATAATTAGTATCATTCAATTGGTTCTGAGCAATGTGACCATAAAAATATGAAATGGACTAATGATCGTATGCAACAAGAACAATTACAAAAATGTATAACGATACAACAACTTCTGGAAGTATGTCAATAAATTTGATTACAAGTGATAAATGAAAACCCTCATAGAACGAATCATAGAGACATAAATCCCATTCCAAATTTCGATCTAAATTTTATAACGAGGAGAAAGGTCATGGAAAATGTTTAAACTTGACAATATGAATAGGAAACCATTGCTAACAAATACATACTGCATTTCCATAAAAAATTCAGACCGAAACGTTGGAAATCTTCAGTTACCTCTATGTGTTGCCAAGAGAATGCTACGAATCAGGCGTATTGCACCATTAGGTCCCAGAGTTCGAGCCGAGATATCAAAGAGATAGCAACATAGGAGGATTGAAGGAATATAAATCGAATAGAGAAGTGAACAAAGGGTTTATTGTTCAAGTTTTATAGTAATCATAAACGAAAACGCTAATGAAATCCAGCCATATAAGTGGCTTAAATCGGTAGACGCTCACATGGATCGACAATAATCTGGATGATTTGATTTCAGTAGGAATTCAATAAAAGACAAACGTAGAAGTACCACAAGAAGTTTAACACACATTCAGAACCGTAGCCAAAGAGTGCTATAAAATATATTTTAATTCAGAGCTCGAGGATACGAGAAAATCCATAAGTTAAATTCAAAAGTACGATGAGCTGTGTATAATAAAGGCGATGTAATTGACATAAATGTCTCAACATAGGTAATACGAAACCACCAAAGAAAAATATGATAAAGTACTGGAGATGTACTCCATATCACCCAAGGAAGGGAACACTAAAGTTGGATATGCTGACACCGTAGTAAGGTAGGCCAAAGCCTAGGTAAAGAACCATATATAATTTGTTGGATATTGCCAAGAATACAAGTTATAGTCATGGGACTTTTATAAATCAGTTAAATTAAATGAAATCCTCAATCGAATGAAAGTCATCGTCATATATATATGGTGTATTTTATATAGGCGGTGGATTATCTGCATACATATATATGTGATGGATTGTATATATATGGGGGATTTTATATATATATATATATATATATATATATATATATATATATATATATATATATATATATGATGAAGGTTATGCTATTGATACATTGTGGTTTATATATATATATATATATATATATATATACATGGTAGATATATATATATGAAATAGAAGTAAAAATTTAATGATATGAAATATAACATTTAATATAGAAAGGGACTGATGTAGAAACTTTTATATGTTCTTCTCTATTGGAAAATATATACAATGGGGAATAGATTAAACATATAAATTATGTAAATATATATATATATACAATCTAAATTTAAAAAGGTAGTTCTGAATACCTAGGTGATAGTTAAATGAACAGAATTGAGGTTAATCAGTTCCAAGGAAATGATAACTTTAAAATAAAAGGAGAGTTTAGTCTTAGAGAGACAATCTACAAAAAAAAAAAAATTGCGTATGAGGAAGTAGAGGGATGTTACAAATGGTATCAGAACCCATGTTATACAAAACTAGGTTGTTGTTTTGTGTTCTCACTATTGTTAGGTACACTGTATAAATTAATTACTGTTGAGAAAATTTTTTTTTCTGATCTGTGTTGTTTAGTGTACAGTGGTGCTGGGATGGCAGAAGGTGAGGAAATTTATGTTGATCTGCGTGATGATGACAATCCACCAAATTCCAACGCTCCAGTGATGGCTATGTTGAACAGGTTGCAATGAGAAATGGTTGAGCTGAGAAGCCTGAATGACAGATTTTCATTAGCCAGTGAGGAGCAGGAAAAGCTCATCAGAGAACTAACTTCACGGAACAGCCAAGAAGGTGAGGGTTCCGGAAAGAGGAAGATTGATGAGTCTGAGGATGATGATGCTATTAGGCATGAGTATAAACAGAAAAAGGAATTACAGGGGGAATTCCGAAAGATCAAACCTCCCTCCTATGATGGGGAGAAGAAGGAAGATGCTGAAGCCTGGTTGTTGAACATGATTAAGTATTTCCAGGTCTATGAATATGAAAGAAATCTGAAGGCCAGATTAGCTGTCGACCAGCTACAAGGTAAGGCTACCTTATGGTGGGAGGAGACGAAAATGGTTCATGCCATCGATGAAAAGACAGTTACTTGGGAAGACTTCCACGTTAAGTTCAAAAACTGCTACTTAAATGAACGTTACTATGATGATAAAGAAAAATAATTTCATGAGCTTAGACTAGGACAACTTACTATTGATGAGTTTGTCACTAAGTTTACAAATATGTTGAGATATGTCCCTTATATTAGGGAAGAGAAGGAAAAGGTACAAAGGCTTCTGAATTGTTTGCCTGCTGTGTATAAGGAGAAAATAGAGTTCGATAATCCAAAAACCATGGATGAAGCGGTGAGAAAAGCCATATTATGTTACCAACAGTTCAAAGGCAAAAATTAACATGGAAAAAACTGGGTAAACAAAGGTGAGTTTAAAGGAAAGAAACAAAAACCAGCTTACTTGAAGAATTTTGGCAGGGATCACTAGAGGAAAAAGTTTAATAAAGTAAAAGAAAGCCAGACAACTCAGTCTCAAGTTGGTTCCAGACCACTAGATGAAGGAAATAAGAAGGAAGGCACAGTTAAAATGAGGGAGCCTCTAAAATGTTGGGGCTGTGGAGAACCTCATCTCTTGAGGGATTGTCCCCACAGAAACATTCAGATGATTATGAGAGACCGAGAAGCGACCACAGTAAATGACATAGCAAGAAATATAACCACTATCAGTGCAGGCTTGGAGAATCGACAAGCAGAACATCAAGCTACCATGGTTGAAATGGAGGGTAAGATTTCTGACCAGTCTGTTATTGTTTTAATTGATCCAGGTGCTTCTTTGAGTTACATTAGTCCACAAGTGGTAGAGAAATGTAATCTTAAAACTGAAAAATTTCAGCAGTCATGGTGGGTTCAGCTGGCCACTGGAACCAAGAGGAAGGTAACACATAAATTGCCCCGAACAACAATTAAATTAAATGATTTTCAAACAGAAGTAAATTTGAACATTTTTCCATTAGGTTCATATGACTTGCTGATAGGAATGGACTAGCTGGAAAAGAAAAATGCCATGATGAATTGCTGGGATAAAACCCTGCATTGTTTAGATGAGGAGGGGAGACCTTTTATTCTCAAGGGGAAACCAAAACCTATCTTTGTAAGACAAATATCAGCACTGCAACTAAAACGAATAGCTAGGAAAGGATACCAAGTCTATGCAGTACATGTAGAAGAGACAGAACAGAAAACTGAAGAAAATCTGTTGGACGCTTTGCCAGTTGTAAGAGAGTTTAAGGAAGTTTTTCCGGATGAGATTCCTCATCTTCCTCCCAAAAGAGAGATTGATTTTTCAATCGATTTGGTGCCGGGAGCAACACCTGTTTCTTGAGCCCCTTATCGAATGAGTCCCCCTGAACTCATGGAACTGAAAATGCAATTGCAATAATTGCTGGATAAGGGCTATATCCGACCGAGCGTGTCTCCTTGGGGAGCACCAGTTCTATTTGTGAAAAAGAAGGATGGAACCTTTAGGATGTGCATTGATTATCGTCAACTAAATAAGTTGACCATTAAAAACAGATACCCTTTACCCAGAATTGATGATCTTTTTGACCAAGTGAGAGGAGCTTCGGTATTTTCGAAGATTGACTTAAGGACTGGGTATCACCAGCTTAGAATTAAAGAAGAATACATCAGCAAAATAGTGTTTCGAACCAGGTATGGTCACTACGAATTTGTAGTCCTACCTTTTGGTCTGACAAATGCCCCTGCCACCTTTATGTGCCTAATGAACAGTGTGTTAAATAAGTACTTCAATAAGTTCATGCTTGTGTTTATAGACGATATTTTGGTTTATTCCAAAAGTGAGGAGGAGCACAAAGAGCACTTAAGGATAGTGTTGCAAACTTTGAAAGAAAACCAGTTATATGCCAAGTTTAGTAAATGTGAATTCTATAAAGACAAGATCCAATACTTGGGATATATTATTTCTGAGAAAGGGTTGGCTGTTGATCCTGAAAAAATAAAATCTATTAGAGAATGGCCGGTGCCAACTGATGTTTCAGCAGTGAGATCGTTTATGGGGATTGCAGGTTATTATCGCAGATTTGTGGAGATATTTTCTGCCATAGCATACCCCATAACCTCACTACAAAGGAAGGGTGTCAAATTTGAGTGGACTGAAAAGTGTCAACATAGTTTTGAACAATTAAAACTAAAACTCACTACAACTCCTATCTTGAAAATTGCAGATCCTGATAAAGAATTTGTTGTATGTACAGGTGCCTGTAGAGAGGGGTTGGGAGGAGTCCTTTTGCAGGAAAATGCAGTTATTGCATATGAATATAGGAAACTGAAGACACATGAACAAAACTATAGTGTATATGACTTGGAGTTAGCTGCTGTTATTCATGCCTTGAAGATGTGGCGACACTACCTTCTTGGAAAAAAATTTACATTGATGACTGATCATATTAGTCTTAAATATTTCTTTTTCCAAACTGATTTGAATGCTAGAGAGGCCAGATGGCTGTCCTTTCTAAGTGAATTTGATATGGACATAAAACATATCAGAGGGAAAGAAAATAAAATTGCTGATGCCTTGAGCAGAAATGCTTGTCAAATTATAAGCAGCATTGGAAGTAGTGCCCAGTTTAATTTAGAAGAGTTAGTGAAAAAGGCAGCAGACCAGGATCCAAATTATGAGAACCTACAAGTGAAAATACTAAAAAAGGAAATGGTTGATTACACTCAAAACCAGAAAGGAATGATTTGTTATAAAAATAGATTATATATTCCCAATGTAGAGTCCTTGAAAAGAGAGATTCTAAATGAATATCACAAACAGCCATATGCAGGACATCCGGGATATCAGAAAATGTTAACAACTCTGAAAAAAAAGTTGTTTTGGCCATGAATAAAAAGAGAGGTAGCAGAGTACTTAACTAGATGCATGGAGTGTCAACTAGTCAAAGTGGAACATCAACATCCTGCTGGTCTTCTAAATCCTTTGCCGATTGCAGAATGGAAATGGGATACCGTTTCCATGGATTTCATAACAGGATTACCCAAAACCAAGTACCAACATGATTAAGTGATGGTAGTAGTAGACACTTTAACCAAAGTTGCACACTTCATACCAGTGAAATCTACTTTTGGGACAGCCCAAGTAGCAGATGTGTTCCTAAAAGATGTAGTAAGATTACATGGGGTCCCAAAGATGATTGTTTCAGACAGAGATGCTAAGTTCACAACAGCCTTTTGGAAAGACCTATTTGGGGGCATGGGCACTAAGCTGAATTTTAGCACTGCATATCACCCATAGACCGACGGGAAGACAGAGAGAACAAACCAGATTTTGGAGGATATGCTAAGAATGTACGTGATGGATAGGCCATCAAAGTGGGAAGACTACTTGCATTTAGCTGAATTTGCCTATAATAACAGCTACCAATCCTATATCAAAATGAGCCCATTTAACGAACTCTATGGAAGGAAGTGCCGTACTCGTTTGAGTTGGAATCAACCTGAGGATAAACTAATGTTGGGACTGGATGCTTTACAAGAGATGGAAATAATTGTTAAACACATACAAAGAAACATCAAGATAGCACAATATCGCTAGAAAAACTATGCTGATAAGAAAAGGACACATCGAGAATTCAAAGTGGGGGAGCATGTATACTTGCGTATTAAACCCAAAAAGAGCACACTTTTTGCTGGAAATTGTGCAAAACTAGCTCCTAGATATTGTGGTCCTTTTGAAGTGATAGAAAGGGTGGGACTAGTGGCTTACAAGCTGGCCTTACCGCCTCATGTTAAAGTTCATGATGTGTTTCATGTTTCATTATTAAAAAGATATATACATGATACTTCTCACATTGTTGATTGGAATGTGGTATAGGTGGAACCAGAAGGGGAGTTCCTTCCAGAACCGCTTCAAATATTGGAGCGGGAAGAAATTGAATTGAGAAATCGGACGGTAGCGAGAGTAAAGGTGCAGTGGAAGCACTTTACTGCTAAAGAAGCTACTTGGGAAAGAGAAGCTGAAATGATGGAAAAATATCCATTTTTGTTTGAAAAATGAACTCTAGTAATTAGATATTAACACCGAGGACGGTGTTTGCTTTCAGAGGGGGAATATGTTTATGGTTTCTTTTAAAACTATACATTTGAACTTTAATCCTAAGGGGAGTGGACCCCAAAGGACAAGTATGTTGTGGATGTAATTAAATAGTTAAATTGAGAAAATGAATAAAATAATTCTGTGCAGATTGACCAAAATGAGAATTATGAGATCACTTGTTAAATCCATGAGGATGGATAAAGGCAAATAATTTCCCAAAAAAAAAAAAATCTTTAAAAAAAATCCTTGAAAGAATTTATTTCCAAATTAGATTTTGAGGAAAATCTAGTTTCCCCAATGATGTGGAGAGTAGTTGGGAAGAGGTAAAAAGCAGGGAAAAGCAGAAAGAAGCTTTAAAAGTCCCTAAATAGGGAAGCCTAGGCAAACAGGAAGAAAAGCATCCTCATATTCTGGACGCAGAATTAGAAACAGGCTTTGGGGAGCAATAGCTTAAATAAGCTATTCCAGAAC
This sequence comes from Pinus albicaulis, assembly GCA_034641835.2. Classification (NCBI taxonomy): domain Eukaryota; kingdom Viridiplantae; phylum Streptophyta; class Pinopsida; order Pinales; family Pinaceae; genus Pinus; species Pinus albicaulis. Next base: position 1,176,013,458 of record CM076582.1, on the reverse strand, counting down.
AGATTAGGGGTTGATCTGTTCTTGGAGGGATCTCAGCTCGGGGGTGAATTCTGGAGATAGACGAATTCTAAGGTTGGGTGGATTGGTCATCTAACAGTGGTATGCACAGTTCATTTACATTTTCTGTTATACGGTGTAGGTATAAATTTTATGTTGTATTGAATGTGAAAGTATTATATGTTGCATGTTGGGGGTAATTATATTCCATACATTTAACAGAAATATCAGAGGAATTAGTCTTCAAATTTCTTTACAGTTGTACAAATCACATTTATGGGAAGGAATTCATCAAAATCTCTAAACCATCGCTGGGCTAAATCTGAGAATACATATTTCCCAAAGATGATTTATAGTTTAACTTTAATCTGCTTTTGTATTATGAACTAAATCCTAGTTATAGAAGAAGGAAGCATAGTACCTTTACATGCATCATAGAGGAAGGAAACTAGACACAAAGTATATTTATTGGAAATTAGCAATGAATTAAATAAGCAGAAAACACATAGTATAAAATTGGTACAAATTCCATAAATCACTAGTTACAGTACACTGAGTTCAATAAATTGGCCAAACCTGAGTATAGTACAGGTATACCTATTGGTTTAGCCACAGAAACAAACTCATTCCAAACTAAAACACATATGTATATTTAATATATTGCATCGTTATCTATACTAAAATCAAAGGCATGGGATACATAAGTGTTTACAATACTGATTAACATGGTATGTTAGACATGGAAACTAATTATAGTTACACAAATTCTAACCAAAAAAATTTGAATAAAAGTCTAACGAGACGAGTACTAAAACTTTAAAAACTCATCGCTGTCATAGTATTCTAAAGATCTGGAGTTATACCAGTACCAAAAAGAAATTAACAAAGTATTGCAGAAAGTGGTTATGTAATATTTAAAATCTTGTATTTGGAAAGACAACATGTTACTGGAAATTTAATTATGTACTATGGAGTACAATTTCTAAACATGAGAGAGATCTCACTTATTATATGGAATTATAGATACCATTTCTGAATATTTCGAAAACCTGTAGAAAATGAGAAGAATTTTGCTCGACTCTAGTACTATGTGAATTAACAGAAATAAAATAAAAGAGACAAAATAAAATGGTATGGGATAGTACATAGAAAACAAGATATCATTGGTAATAAGGAAAGACCATGAACCATTGAAATTAATTTTCCATATACAGTAGGTTCAAAGCAGAAGATTAAAGTATATGCAACATTATCAGTTAGAAAAAAAAATATAACAGTATGGAGGAAACTTATATCATCTCGATATGGGCAAATTAACCCCACGTCAAGGTCTATAAAGTCCGGTGTAAATAATAAACAAAAGTATAGAGACAATGGTACGAATCTCCTTGGATTCAACGTTATTATCCATGGACTGATATAAATCAATTTTTAACAATTCGTTGCATAGGCAACGAGTTAACACATAGCTGAAGTTCTCGTGAATACCGACCTGTGTCAGAGAGCAAGGTATTACAAACTCTTCAACGAAAAAGGCGAAGAGCTCTCAGGAAGTACTCAGATGAAGTAGGTAACAAATAATTACCTGTAAATGAATACCATTATGCGAACGATATTAGCGACGGTAAATGAAGATATGGGAAGTGTATCAGCTAAACAATAAACAAGGAATGATTAGATAAATTATCACCTCGGGAATGAATGACTTTGACAGTATCAACCTGAGTTAAAAACATAGAAGAAAAACTGCCATAGATTAGAAGATCTGGCAAAGTAACTGAAACGTATTTAATTATAAAAGGAGTTTATGAACTGAAAATTCTTTATACACAGAAGAGAAATCGTACCTAGATAAATTTCCAACCTCTGAGAAAAATTCATAAATAGCATTCTAGGTCGTCGCAGAAATCAGTTGGGAATCGAAGATTTCTGAGGACGAAAACCCTCGCCTCGCATTGGTAAGACGTCGCATACCCACACTTACCATACATAAGATGAGGCGATAATTAGTATCAGTCAATTGGTTCTGAGCAACGTGACCATAAAAATATGAAATGGACTGATGATCGTATGCAACAAGAACAATTACAAAAATGTATAACGATACAACAACTTCTGGAAGTATGTCAATAAATTTGATTACAAGTGATAAATGAAAACCCTCATAGAACGAATCATAGAGACATAAATCCCATTTCGACTTTCGCTCTAAATTTTATAACGAGGACAAAGGTCATGAAAAATGTTTAAACTTGACAATATGAACAGGAAACCATTGCGAACAAATACATACTACATTTCCATAAAAAATTCAGACCGAAACGTTGGAAATCTTCAGTTACCTTTGTGTGTTGCCAAGAGAATGCTACGAATCAGGCGTATTGCACCATTAGGACCCAGAGTTCGAGCCGAGATATCAAAGCGATAGCAACACAGGAGGATTGAAGGAACGGAAATCGAATAGAGAAGCGAAAAAAGGGTTTATTGTTCAAGTTTTATAGTAATCATAAACGAAAACCCTAATGAAATCCAGCCATACAAGTGGCATAAATTGGTAGACGCTCACATGGATCGACAACAATCTCGACGATTTGATTTCAGTAGGAATTCAGTAAAATCCAAACGTACAAGTACCACAAGAAGTTTAAAACGCATTCACAACCGTAGCCAAAGAGTGCTATAAAATATATTTTAATTGAGAGCTCGAGGATACGAGAAAATCCATAAGTTAAATTCAAACCTACGATGAGCTGTGTATAATAAAGGCGATGTAATTGACATAAACGTCTCAACATAGGTAATACGAAACCACCAAACCACAATATGATAAAGTACTGGAGATGTACTCCATACCACCCAAGGAAGGGAACACTAAAGTCAGATATGTTGACACCGTAGTAAGGTAGGCCAAAGCCTAGGTAAAGAACCATATATAATTCGTTGGCTATTGCCAAGAATACAATTTATAGTCATGTAACTTTTATAAATCAGTTAAATTAAATGAAATCCTCAATCGAATGAAAGTCATCGTCATATATATATGGTGGATTTTATAGGATTATCTGGATACATATATATGTGATGGATTTTATATATATGGGGGATTTTATATATATATATGATGAAGGTTATGCTACTGATACATTGTGGATTATATATATATATATATATATACATAGTAGATATATATATGAAATAGAAGTAAAAATTTAATGATATGAAATATAACATTTAATATACAAAGGGATTGATGTAGAAACTTTTATATGTTCTTCTCTATTGGAAAATATATACAATGGGGAATAGATTAAACATATAAATTATGTTAATATATATATATATATATATATATATATATATATATATAATCTAAATTTAAAAAGGCAGTTCTGAATACCTAGGTGATATTTAAATGAACAGAATTGAGGTTCATCAATCCCAAGGAAATGATAACCTTAAAATAAAAGGAGAGTTTAGTCTTAGAGAGACAACCTACAAAAAAAAAAAAAAATTGGCGTATGAGGAAGGGGAGGGACGTTACAAGGAAAAGAGAAAGCATCCGATGAAAAAGTAACCCTGTTTTTAGATCTGTACCAAGATGCTCAGGACCCACAAGAACATGAATGGGAATCAGAATATCTCAAATGGCTAAAACAATCTTGGCTGAACCAAAACTATGGACCAGAAAGGATTTATGAATCTGTGCTGGCAGAAAATACTGAAGAAGTTAACAAGATTACTCATGATGGTCCCTATTCAAGCATGATCATAATTTTGATGACGAGTGTCAAATAATTCAGTAATATAGGGAGTATTCAGAACATGTCTGAAGAAAGGAGCTAGACCAATTCTAATACCTCTGAAATGGAGATATTCATATTTCGTTTCTCTAGCATACTAGTGAAATTTCTTTATTTCATCATCAGATAATAAACTTAAGGCAACTATGTAAACAAACGGACCAGAAATATCTATCTTAACTTCTACTTCTTTCAAAAAATATTTCTTAGTAAACATGTATGTTACAGGAACCTTATACACATTAGTTGCATGGAGTGATGAGGGATTCCAGTTTTCAGGATTTTCAATCAGCTCATGAGATTCGTTAAGATCACAGTCAGATTCCACGACTCGAGAAGTGACTTCATTGACCACTTTACGATCAATAGAAGAGAAAGAGGGTAACATATTTTCCATTAGAGAATCGAGAAATGATTATATGTCCAAGATCTATAAAGAAAATCTTACCAATGATTCCACTCAAAATATTACATTCTTGTCCAAATTCTCCAGTAATCTAGGTGATTTAATTATGAAAGATTTGGATCTCTAGGGAAATAAAATTGAACAATTCTATTGGATAGATCTTATCTTTAGGTGTAAAGAGAAAGTTAGATATTTGTGTTGGCAGAAGGAGGCTCAAGACGTTTCTCATGGTCTTGAATTTTGTCGATCTGTGTTACCATGGACACCTTTTAGAAAAAGAAAATCCAGGAGATATGGAAAATTTAAGCCTAAAATAGTAGCAAATCCTAAACGGACTTTCAGAAAGTTCAAGTATTTGAAGAAGTGCAGACAACCTAAAAGAGACAATGCCTATTTTATCTGCAAACAAGAAGGTCATTTTGAAAAAAAATGTCCTAAAAGTTCTTCAAATAAGTTGAAATCCTGTACAGAAATTCCAGACTTTGTAGATACTTGGTCAGTTGTAGATTCTCAAGACGAAGTGTCATATGTATATATTTTTTACTAATGCTTATTTATAAAATAGTGAGTCACTCCCAGATACATCCCAGAAAATGAACAAATTCTATAATTATTCTGAATATAACGAAGACACTGAACTTCATTACAGTGATGTTTATAGTATAGACGAAGACACTGATGAAACTTCTGAATCTCGTTCAGATGACACTATATCTATTGCACCTTCTTTAACATAGTTCAAAGATAATGGTAAGGAGAATTCTAAAACACCTATGAATTCTCAAACCAGTTTCAATTCTTTTTGTCCATATCCAAAGAATGTTGCTTCCTCTTCTTCACTACCTGCTCCAGTCTCTGATGATCTTGAAGAAAGTAATTTTCTTAAAAAAATTGTCAAAACAAAAAATTTGTTGTATATTCCAGTTGAAGTCCAAGTTAAGGGTGAATGGATCAATGTTGATTCTTTCATTGATACTGGAGGCTCCAACAATTTAGCTCGTCCTTCTTTGTTTAAAGGTTTATGGAAACTTTTGAAAAATATTCTTGTTTCCGAAACTGTTGGGGGAACCGTTAATCTCACACACTATGTTGACAATGTTTCTTTAAAAGTTGGGGGAATTATTGTCAAATTTAGGTCAGGGCTTCTCAATGTATTGAAAGAACTTTGCAGTATCTGAGATCTTGGGAGAATTTCTACCTCATCAGAAAAATTATTTTACTGTAGAAAAAGAAACACTTTCCATATTCAATGGCATTCAGAAATTTGAATTATATTTGGCTCCAGTCAAGTTCTTGATAAGAACTGATTCAATGAACTTCAAATATTTCTTATCAGCAAAAATATCAAGATAGCTAGCAAGAGGAAGATTGTTAGCATTCCAAATTTGGTTTCAGCAATATGACTTTGATGTTGAATAGGTACCAAGAAAATCAAACTATCTAGCCGACTTGCTTACCAAAGATATGAATAAAGCTCATATACATCAAAACAGAAGGATTAAAATATTTGTTCTTCCTGGTAAGACTCCTACAGATGATAGTTTTGAAACATTTGTAAAAATATTCCAGATCCTTGAATTGGTCCTCGGAGATTGAACAGAAGAAATCAAGAAGATTGTTGGTCTAAGGCTCCGAAGAAATCAATGGATTCAAAAATGTCAAGCATGGCAATCAAAAAATTTCAGAGTACTATTGGCTTTAGATGCAGAGCTGGTGAAGGTATATCCTTTACCTAGTATGAAGGTAAAACTCTACTTTAAAACCCTTGATGATATATGGACCATACAATATACTAAATCTATGATTCAAGTATTGCAAACTTTGAATTATTATCAGATTATTGGAGGTATAGATTTTTCATTAGCTATTTATGCTTCAGCTAAAATGATCGATCTAGATGAAATTAATATGAATGAAAGAGTTGAAAAATTTTGAGGTACTTAAGAATTCCTGATTTCTTTGATGAGCTTGAAGCTGCTTTCCTTCAGAGGATTGATGAAAATTTTGCAGGAACAAATTCCTTCCCACAGTATGAACTTTTTGAACCATTTCTTGATTAGGAAATAAAGGATGGATGTTGTAGAAAGAAAAGACAGGTGAGAGCTTCTCAATGTATTGAAATAACTTTGCAGTATCTGAGAACCTTCTTGACACCTTGGGACTATCAGAGTCTCGAATTCAGAAATCATGTTGTTCCAAATCCCTTTGCTTAACTCTATGGACCAGAAAGGATTTATGAATCTGTGCTGACAGAAAATACTGAAGAAGCTAAGAAGAGTACTCATTGGCTTAAAGAATTCAATAATCTCAGATTGCCTGAAAAATTGTCTATGTTAAAAGCATTAGAGGAACTTCAAGGAAAGTACAAAGTGATTAAATTTCTAATCAATCAAAATGCATTAATCACTATCAGTGTTATGGCAGGAAATTGGAGTGACGATGTTGTATTTCTAGTAAGCTTACTGTTATGAAAAAAAATTTGTTTAGCCATGATTTTTGAATTAGGCTGGCAACAAAAAGCAGACATCAATCATAATTGTAAACTTTGGATCCAATCTACCATCGAACGCTCTGTCAGCATGTTGCAGATTTTCAAATGGGGATTATTAGATGGAGTTGAAATGGTAGTTCAATCAATGCCTACTTTTCAGAAAATCAAGAAAGATTATTTCTTAGATATTGAGATAGATCCAATGGATTTTGTCAACAGGTGGAAGAAATATGATGATAAATATCTTTTTCCCCAAAAGAATATTTCTGTTACTACAGACACAATAAAGTTTGATATAGGACAATCATCAAAGGCACCACAAAAAAGAGAATCTTCTACAGTTTCAGCAAAAGGAAAAGAGAAAGCATCCGATGAAAAAGAAACCATGTGTGTAGATGTCTACCAAGATGCTTAGGACCCACAAGAACATGAATGGTAATCAGAATATCTTGAATTGTTGAACCAATCCTGGCTGAACCAAAAGCTTCCGACATCCTCATCAGAAGAGTACCATGATCATGATTATGATAGTGACCGAAGTCCGAAAGGACCTTGGTAGTGCGTTTTCTTTTAATTATTGTACTCGAGAATATTGAGCAGACACTGTCTGGAATAGTAATAACCGACAGGACCCTCAATAATTCTCATCTTTTTAGGTTATATAAGGTGTGTGAGTGAGAAGGTGAGATCATCTCTGTGTGTGTGTATGTGTATGTATGCGAGTTTGTGAGTGTAAGAGTGTGCATGTAATTCTTGAAGAGATTATAGACTAAAGGCTCTACTCTGAAGCATCACTTGGTATGTAACATTTTTCTTGAATTAGTATTGAAACCTTCTGGGCCACCTATCTGAGGATAGTTTGTTTCAAGATCACCTTAAGTCGAGATTGTAAAGCGAGAAGAAGACAAGAGGTGTCGTGTGTGTGCTCGTATTTCCCATGCCCGTGTTGGATGGTGTGATTAAAATTCAACTACCCTTCAGTTGGTTCAAGTAAGTTACTATGTCCGTCATTTAAAATTTGGTATCAGAGCCCTGTTCTTGATTCTCTAATGGAAAATATGTTATGATTTTTCTCTTCTATTGATCAGAAAGTGGTCAATGAAGTCGCTTCTCGAGTCATGGCATCTTACCATGATCTTAATGAATATCATGAGATGATTGAAAATCCTTTAAACTGGAATCCCACATCACTCCATGCAACTGATGTGTATAAGGTTCCTGTAACATACATCTTTACGAAGAAATATTTTTTGAAAGAAGTAGCAGTTAAGATAAATATTTCTAGTTTGTGTGTTCAGATAGTTTCCTTAAGTTTATTCTCTAATGATTAAATAAATAAATTTCTCCAGTATGCTAGAGAAATGAAATATGCATATCTCCATTTTGGAGGTATTAGAATTGGCCTAGCTCCTTTGTTCAGACATGGTCTGAATACTCCCTGTATTGCTAAAGTATTTGACACCCGTCATCTAAATTATGATCATGCTCGAATAGGGAATATCATGGGTAATATGTCTACTGGATGTTAGTATCGTACAATCTTTCCAGACTACTCTATCAGTTTAACTGATCCACATTTGAAAGATTGCTGGAAACTTATGGTTGGAGTTCAAGGTCTTCAAATGATAGAGGATAGTGAATATCTGTCTGTTCTTATACAAACCTCCATCCAGTTAACCAATACAGTTCATCCCAAGTTTAAGCAACCTGTTTTAAAGGATTGTGTTAGATTTGGTCTGGCTAATGCTCAAGTCGAAGGTTTTTTATATGATCCTACTGAGCTACCACATGATTGGTACTTTCAGTACAAATCACTTGCTGAAGAGAAAAATCCTGAAGAAAATATTAAGAGAGTCACTATTGATAATGGACAAGTACGTCTTATCCCAAATAAGCCAGAGATTCCTCATCCTATCCACAAGCCTTGAAGATATGTTTTACCCGTTAATTCAACAGAAGCCTCTTAATCAAGAAAACATGATGATCATCCTATTGATAAAGTTTTTTCTACAGAACCTGTGTTATCCTCATATTAATTGTATATACCTGAATCAAAGCCTTTGTTAGCTGTAAATAAAATATTTATAATTTATAATAGCTAGTTCCCACCCGTAGACGAATGGCAGTACACCAATCATCGTTTTGTAAAAGGAGGAAAGTGACCTCCAAAAACAAAGTTCAGCACAACTTCTTCTCAGTCCAAGCAACCCTCTAATAGAGCTGACTGTGCTCCTCTAATTGAACATAATGCCTTGAATTCAACACATTTAGACCAAACCTATCAAATTGGAAATTATCTTGATACTTCTTGTTCCTATGCTGAAGATGTGTTATATGACCTTGGCTCTCAAAATGAATTAATTTTGAACAACGTCGGATTACTTTATGAAGAACAACAAGAAGAAAAACAAAAGAGAGAAGCAAAAGAGAAGAAAAAGAAAGAAAAGTAAAAGAAAGAATCAAGGGCTCCAAAATTTTATATTTCCATGGATACTCCTAATTATTGGGATATCGATGAAAACCAGGAAGCTAGTGAAGAAGAAGCTGAGTCTAGTACCCAAACATCTGAGAAAAAATTAGAATTAGTAAAAGTATTAAATTTCCAAAAACCAAAAAGTGAAGTTGCCACTCTAGAAAATGTTGCTTCTAAGTTTCCATATTTTATTTTAGCATCCCTTCAGAAAGCTCATGTATTCAGAAAAGTCCCTAGGTATCCTCGAATTGAAGAAGATTTATTTGCAACAAATGCTAGTGGATATGTGTTAGATTTGGACAAATCTACAAATCCTGCTGTGTCTATCTGAATTTGGATTGGTTCTTTATATTAGATGCAGGTAACTAATAGATTGGATAATATTTCTATTTTTTCTTTAACCGAAAAAAGAATGGTCGATATTGTTTATGACTGGTGGATGGGACCATCAGATCAAGAAAGAATGAATGTAGCTACTGCTAGTTTAGCTACTTTAGAATTGTTTCTGAAAACTCAATTTGTCACTGAGCCTGTAGATGAGAAAAAACAAATTATAACATATCTTGCAAGAATGGAGTTGAAGGATTTAAAATTTTTAGATCAGTTTGGAAATGATTATATTTCCAAGATCTATAAAGAAAATATTACCAATGATTTCACTCAAAAGATTTCATTCTTGTCCAAATTTCCCGGTAATCTAGGTGATTTAATTATGAAAGATCTGGATCCCCAGGGAAAGAAAATTGAACAAGTCTATTGGATAGATATTCTCTTTAGGTGTCAAGAGAATGTTAAATATTTGTGTTGGCAGAAGAAAGCTCAATAATTTTCTCCTGGTCTTGAAGTTTTTCGATCTATGTTACCATGGACACCTTTTAGAAAAACAAAATCCAAGAGATATGAGAAATTTAAGCCTAAAAGAGTAGCAAATCCTAAACGGCCTTTCAGAAAGTTCAAGTATTTGAGGAAGCAAAGACAACCTAAAAGAGACAATTCCTATTTTATCTGCAAAAAAGAAGGTCATTTTGCTAAAAAATGTCCTAAAGGTTCTTCAAATAAGTTGAAAGCCTGTATAGAAATTCCAGACTTTATAGATACTTGTTCAATGGTAGATTCTCAAGACGAAGTGTGAGATGTATATATTTTGACTGATGCTTCTTTATCAGATAGTGAGTCATTCCCAGATACATCCCAAAAAATGAAAAGACACTATAATTATTCCGAATATTAGGAAGACACTGAACTTCATTACAGTGATGTTTATAGTACAGAGGAAGACACTGATGAAGCTTCTGTATGTAGTTCAGATGACAGTGTATCTATTGCACCTTCTTTAACATCTTTCAAATATACAGGTACAGAGAATTCTAAAACACCTATGAATTCTCAAACCAGTTTCAATTATTTTTGTCCATATCCAAAGAATGTTGCTTCCTCTTCTTCACTACCTGCTTCAGTCTCTGATGGTCTTGAAGGAAGTAATTTTCTTAAAACGATTTTCGAAACAAAAAAATTCGTTGTATATTCCAGGTTAAGTCCAAGTTAAGTGTGAATGGATCAATGTTGATGCTTTCATTGATACTGGCGGCTCCAAAAACTTAGCTCGCCTGTCTTTTTTTAAAGGTTTATGGAAACCTTCGAAAAATATTCTTGTTTCGGAAACTGTTGGGTGAACCATTAATATCACCCACTATGTTGACAATGTTTCTTTAAAAGTTGGGGGGAGTATTTTCAAATTTTTTGCAATACAACACTATGATACATCTGCAAGTTTATTTTTGGGAATGCATTTTATAAATTATGTATTTCCTGTTACAATAAGAGAAGATAAAATCATTCTGAATGTCAAGAAGAAAGGAATATCTATCCCAAGATTAACAATGGATAATTCAGAAGCAAGAAGAGAGAATAGCCAGAAAAAGGAAGGTGCACGAAAACCACAAAATGATTCCAATAATTAGCAGGAAGTGTTGTAGATATATGAAGAAAAGATTCAATTGAAAAACAAGCAAAAGGCCAATAGAAATTCCGATTGGTCCCCAGAACAAATTTCTATTTATGACGAATTGCTCAAGAAATTGTCAAATAATCCCCAAGCATTTTGGAATGTTGAAAGTCCTCAACAAGAGATAGTTACTCTACATGACAATGGGGTAAAAGGAAAAAACATTCCCTATACCCCGAATGATGAACAAGAAATTAAAAAGCAGATTGAGGAACTATTAAGTTTATAGTTGATTGAACCTAGTTCTTCTCACTATTCTTGCTCTTCTTTCTTGGTTAGAAATCATTCTGAGATAGTTAGAGGAAAAGCAAGAATGGTTATCAATTATAAGCCATTAAATGATATTACACGGATCTTTAACTATCCATTGCCCCGTCAAGAAAAAATAATGCGGAAGATGCAGAATGGTAAGATCTTTAGCAAATTTGATATGAAATCTAGTTATTATCAGATTCAAATTAAAGAAGAGGATCGCCACAAAACTTCTTTTACATCCCCCGCAGGGTTCTATCAATGGAGAGTAGTTCCATTCGGTTTGAAGAATGGTCCAGCTTTTTTTCAAAGAAGAATGGACTACATCTTTTGTAAGTATGATTTTATTGTCACTTATATTGATGAAATCCTGATCCACAGTCAGGATTTTGAATCTCATATGGAACATTTGAGGATTTTTCTTGAAGGAGCACGAAAACATGGTATTGTCTTATATGAGAAAAAGATGCTTCTATTTCAAGACAGCATTGATTTTTTAGGTATTCATATTTTAAATGGAAAAATTCAGATGCAGCCGCATGTGCTTACCAAGCTATGTGAATTTCTGGATGAGTTAAAGGACACCAAAACCATTCAAAGATTTCTAGGTGTTTTGAATTATGTTCACAAGTATATCCCTAGATTATCTGAAAAAAATTCTTCTATAAGACAACATTTGCATTCTGGTTGGTCACCAGAAGCCACTAAAGCAATTTGAATGTTGAAATATGAATGTAAAAAACTCCCCGAGCTTAAGCCAACAGGTGATGAATTTCTAATCCTCCAAACGGATGCATCTAATAATTATTGGGCAGCAGTTCTTTTTGAAAAAAAGGTGGAAAAGGGAGAAGAAATTTTATGTGCTTATGCATCAAGAGAATAAACTTAAGGTAACTATCTGAACAGACGGACGAGAAATATTTATCTTAACTTCTACTTCTTTCAAAAAACATTTCTTCGTAAAGATGTATGTTAAATGAGTCCATCTTTTAAATGATGGACTCAGTAACTTACTTGAACCAACTAAAGGGTAGCTGAAGTTTCTCACACCATCCAATATGGGCACGGGAAATATGAGCACACACACGACACCTCTGGTCTTCTTCTCGCTTTACAATCTTCACTTAAGGCGATCTTGAAACAAACTGTCCTCAGATAAGTGGCCCAACATGCTTCAATATTAATTCAAGCGAAATGTTACATACCAAGTGATGCTTCAGAGTAGAGCTTGTAGTCTCTAATCTCTTTAAGCATTACATGCACACTCTTACACTCACAAACTCACGTACATACACAAACACACACACACAGAGATGATCTCACCTTCTCACACAAACACCATATATAACCTAAAAAGATGAGAATTATTGAGGGTCCTGTCGGATATTACTATTCCAGACGGTGTCTGCTCAATATTCTCGAGTACAATAATTAAAAGAAAACACACTACCAAGGTCCTTTCGGACTTCGGTCACTATCATAATCAAGATCATGGATCTCTTCTGATGAGGATGTGGGAAGCTTTTGGTTCAGCCATTCAAGATATTATGATTCCCATTCATGTTATTGTGGGTCCTGAGCATCTTGGTACAAATCTACAAAAAGGGTTGCTTTTTCATCGGATGCTTTCTCTTTTCGTTTTGCTGAAACTGTAGAAGATTCTACTTTTAGTGGTGCCTTTGATGATTGTCCTATATCAAACTTTATTGTTTCGGTAGTAACATAAAGATTCTTTTGAGGAAAAATATATTTATCATCACATTTCTTCCACATATTGACAAAAGCCATTGGATCTATCTCAATACCTAAGAAAGAATCTTTCTTTCTATTCCGAAAAGCAGGCATTGATTGAACTTCAATTTCAACTCCATATAATAATTCCGATTTGAAAATCTTAAACATGTTGATAGAGTGTTCGATGGCACATTGGATCCAAAGTTTACAATCATGATTGATGTCTGCTTTTTGTTGCCACATTAATTCAAAAATCTTGGTTGAACAAACTTATTTTGATAACATTAAGCTTACTAAACAGACAACATCATCACTCCAATATCCTAGCATAACACTGATAGTGATTAATTCCTTTTGATTGATTAGCAATTTAATCACTTTATACTTTCCTTGAAGTTCCTCCAATTCTTTTAACATAGACAATTTTTCAGGTAATATGAGATTATTGAATTCTTTAAGCCAATTAGTAATCTTCTTAACTTCTTCAGTATTTTCTGTCAGCACAGATTCATAAATCCTTTTTGGTCCATATATTTGAGGAAAGGGATGTGGAACAACAAGATTTCTGAATTCAGGACTCTTATAGTCCCAAGGTGTCGAGAAAGTTCTTAGATACTGCAAAGTTATTTCAATACATTGAGAAGCTCTCACCTGTATTTTCTTTCTGCAACATCCATCCTTTATTTCCCAATCAGAAAATGGTTCAAAAATTTCATACTATGGGAAGGAATCTGTTCCTAAAAAAATTTCATCAATCCTATGAAGGAAAGAAGCTTCAAGCTCATCAAAGAGATCAGGAATTCTTAAGGACCTCAGAAAATTTTCAACTCTTTCATTCATATTAATTTCATCCAGATCCATCATTTTAGCTGAAGTATAAATAGCTAATGAAAATTCTATACCTCCAATAATCTGATAATAATTCAAATTTTGAAATAATTAAATCATAGATTCAGTATACTATATGGTCCATAGATCATCAAGGGTTTTAAAGTAGATTTTTACCTTCATATTAGGTAAAGGATATACCCTCACCAGCTCTACATCTAAACCCAATAGTACTCCAAATTTTTTTGATTTCCATGCTTGACATTTCTGAATCCATTGATTTATTTGGAGCCTTAGACCAACAATCTTTTTTATTTCTTCTGTTAAATCTCTAAGGACCAATTCAAGGATCTGGAATCTTTTTACAAATGTTTGAAAGCTATCATCTGTAGGAGTCTTACCTGGAAGAAAAAATATGTCAGTTCTTCTGTTTTGATGTATATGATATTTATTCATATCTCTGGTAAGTGAGTCGGCTAGATAGTTTGAATTTCCTGGTACCCATTCAACATCAAAGTCATATTGCTGAAACCAAATTTTCCATGCTAACAATCTTCCTCTTGCTAGCTGTCTTGATATTTTTGTTGATAAGAAATATTTAAAATTCATTGAATCAGTTCTTATCAGGAACTTGACTGGAGCCAAATATAATTCAAATTTTTAAATTCCATTGAATATGGCAAGTGTTGCTTTTTCTGTAGTAAAATAATTTTTCTAATGAGGTAGAAATTCTCCTCATGCATAAGCACATAAAATTTCTTCTTCCTTTTTCACCTTTTTTTTCAAAAAGAACTGCTGCCCAAAAATTATCAGACGCATCAATTTGGAAGATTAGAAATCCATCACCTGGTGGCTTAAGCTTGGGGAGTTTTTTACATTCAGCTTTCAACATTCGAATTGCTTTAGTGTCTTCTGGTGACCAACCAGATTGCAAATGTTGTCTTATAGAAGAAGTTTTTTAGATAATCTAGGGATATACTTGTGAACATAATTCAAAACACCTAGAAATCGTTGAATGGTTTTAGTGTCCTTTAACTCATCCGGAAATTCAGATAGCTTGGTTAACACATGCGGCTGCATCTGATTTTTACCATTTAAAATATGAATACCTAAAAAATCAATGTTGTCTTGAAATAGAAGAATATTTTTCTCGGATAAAACAACACCATGTTTTTGTGCTTCTTCAAGAAAAATCTTCAAATGTTCCATATGAGATTCAAAATCCTGACTGTGAATCAGGATGTCATCAATATAAGTGACAATAAAATCATACTTACCAAAGATGTAGTCCATTCTTCTCTGAAAGAAATCTGGAGCATTCTTCAAACCAAATGGAACTACTATCCATTGATAGAACCCTATGGGGCATTTAAAACAGTTTTTTGGTGATCCTCTTCTTTAATTTGAATATGATAATAACCAGATTTCATATCAAATTTGCTAAAGATCTTACTATTCCGTATCTTCTGCATTATTGTTTCCTGACGGGGCAATGGATAGTGAAAGCTCTCTGTAATAGCATTTAATGTCTTATAATTGATAACCATTCTTGCTTTTCCTCTAACAATCTCAGAATGATTTCTAACCAAGAAAGCAAAGAAAGAATAGTGAGAAGAACTTGGTTCAATCAACTGTAAACTTAATAGTTCCTCAATCTGCTTTTTTATTTCTTGTTCATCATTTGGGGTACAGGGAATGAGTTTTCCTTTTACACCATTGTCATGCAGAGTAACTATATCTGGTTGGGGACTTTCAACATTCCAAAATGCTAGAGGATTATTTGAGCAATTCTTGAGCAATTCTTGAGCAATTCTTCATAAATAGAAATTTGTTCTGGGGACCAATCGAAATTTCTATTCGCCTTTTGCTTGTTTTTCAATTGAATCTTTTCTTCATATATCTACAACACTTCCTACCAATTATTGGAATCATTCTGTGGGTTTCGTGCACCTGCCTTTTCTGGCTATTCTCTCTTCTTGCTTCTGAATTAGCCATTGTTAATCTTGGGACTGATATTGCTTTTTAATTGACGTTCAAAATGATTTTATCTTCACTTATTGTAACAAGAAATAGAAAATTTATAAAAGGCATTCCCAAAATAAACTTGAAGATGTATCATAGTGTTGTATTGCAGAAAATTTGAAAATACTCCCCCCAAATTTTAAAGAAACATTGTCAACATAGTGGGTGATATTAACGGTTCCCCCAACAGTTTCTGAAACAAGAATATTTTTCAAAGGTTTCCATAAACCTTTAAACAAATACGGATGAGCTAAGTTGTTGGAGCCTCCAGTATCAATGAAAGCATCAACATTGATCCATTCACCCTTAACTTGGACTTCAACTGGAATATACAACAAATTGTTTGTTTTGACAATATTTTTAAGAAAATTACGTTCTTCAAGATCATCAGAGACCATAGTAGGTAGTGAAGAAGAGGAAGCAACATTCTTTAGATATGGACAAAAAGAATGAAAACTGGTTTGAGAATTCAGAGGTGTTTTAGAATTCTCTGTACCTGTATCTTTGAAAGATGTTAAAGAAGGTGCAATAGATACAGAGTCATCTGAACTAGATTCATAAGTTTCATCAGTGTCTTCCTCTGTACTATAAACATCACTGTAATGAAGTTCAATGTCTTCTTTATATTCGGAATAATTATAGCATCTGTTCATTTTCTGGGATGTATCTGGGAGTGACTCACTATCTGATAAAGAAGCATCAATCAAAATATACACATCTAACACTTCGTCTTGAGAATCTACCACTGACCAAGTATCTACAAAGTCTAGAATTTCTATATAGGCATTCAACTTATTTGAAGAACTTTTATGACATTTTTTTAGCAAAATGACCTTCTTATTTGCAGATAAAACAAGCATTTTATCGTTTAGGTTTTCTATGCTTCTTCAAATACTTGAACTTTCTGAAAGGCCGTTTAGGATTTTCTACTCTTTTAGGCTTAAATTTTCCATATCTCTTGGATTTTATTTTTCTAAAAGGTGTCCATGGTAAAACAGATTGACAAACTTCAAGAGCAGGAGAAAAGTCTTGAGCCTTCTTCTGCCAACACAAATATTTAAATTTCTCTTGACACCTAAAGAGAATATCTATCCAATAGACTTGTTCAATTTTCTTTCCCTGGAGATCCAGATCTTTCATAATTAAATAACCTAGATTACCGGGCAATTTGGACAAGAATGAAATATTTTGAGTGGAATCATTGGTAAGATTTTGTTTATAGATCTTGGACATATAATCATTTCCAAACTGATCTAAAAATTTTAAATCCTTCAACTCCATTCTTTCAAGATCTGTTATAATTTGTTTTTTCTCATCTACAGGCTCAGGGACAAATTAAGTTTTGAGCAGCAATTCTAAATTAGCTAAACCAGCAGCAGCTACATTCATTCTTTCTTGATCTGATGGTCCCATCCACCAATCATAAGCAATAATGGCCATTATTTTTTCGGCTAAAGAAAAAATAGAAATATTATCCAATCTAGTGGTTTCTTGCATCTGATATAAAGTACCAATCCAAATTTGGATAGGCTCAGTAGGATTTGTAGATTTTTCCAAATATAACACATAGCCACTAGCATTTGTTGCAAATAAATCTTCTTCAATTCAAGGATACTTAGGGACTTCTTTGAATACATGAGCCTTCTAAAGGGATGGTAAAATAAAAGATGGAGACTTAGAAGTAGCATTTTCTAGAGTGGCAACTTCCCTTTTTGGTTTCTGGAAATTTAATAATTTTGCTGATTCTAATTTTTTCTCAGATGCTTGGGTACTAGAATTGGCTTCAGCTTCACTAGCTTCCTGGTTTTCATCGATATCCCAATAATTAGGAGTATCCATGGAAATAGAAAATTTTGGAACCCTTGATTCTTTCTTTTTCTTCTCTTTCTTTTTATTCTCTTTTTCTTCTCTCTTTTGTTTTTCTTCTTGCTGTTCTTCATAAATTAATCTGAGGTTGTTCGAAATTAATTCATTTTGAGAGCCCAGATCATCTAAAACATCTTCATCATAGGAACACCAAGTAGCAAGATAATTTCCAATTTGATAGGTTTGGTCTAAATCTATTGAATTCAGGGAATTATGTTCAATTAGAGGAGCACAGTCAACTCTAGTAGAGGGTTGCTTGGACTGAGAAGAAGTTGTGCTGAACTTTGATTTTGGAGGCCACTTTCCTCCTTTTACAAAACTATGATTGGCATACTGCCATTCATCTACGAGTGGGAACTGGCTATTAGAAATTCTAAACATTTTATTTATAGCTAAAAAAGTCTTTGATTCAGGTATATACAATTCATTTGAGGATAACACAGGTTCTATAGAAAAAACTTGATCAATAGGATGATCATCAGGTTTTCCTGATTAAGAGGCTTCTGTAGAATTAACAGGTAAAACATATCTTCGAGGCCTGCGGATAGGACGAGGAATCTCTGCCTTATTTGGGATAAGAAGTACTTGTCCATTATCAATAGAGACTCTCTTAATCTTTTCTTCAGGATTTTTCTCTTTAGCAAGTGATTTGTACTGAAAGTAACAATCATCTGGTAGTTCAGTAGGATCAGATAAAACACCTTCGACTTGAGCATTAGACAGACCAATGGTAACACAGTCCTTTAAAACGGGTTTCTTTCACTTGGGATGAACTGTATTGGTTAACTGGAAGGAGGTTTGTATAAGAATAGACAAATATTCACTATCCTCTATCATTTAAAGACCTTGAACTCCAACCGTAAGTTTCCAACAATCTTTCAAATTTGGATCAGTTAAACTGATAGAGTAGTCTGGAAAGATTGTACCATACTAACATCCAGTAGATAAATTACCCATGATTGTCCCTATTCAAGCATGATCATAATTTTGATGACGGGTGTCAAATAATTTAGCAATATAGGGAGTATTCAGACCATGTCTAAACAAAGGAGCTAGACCAATTCTAATACCTCCAAAATGGAGATATGCTTATTTTGTTTCTCTAGCATACTGGCGAAATTTATTTATTTCATCATCAGAGAATAAACTTAAGTGAACTATCTGCACAGACCGACCAGAAATATTTATCTTAACTTCTACTTCTTTCAAAAAATATTTGTTCGTAAAGATGTATGTTACAGGAACCTTATAAAAATCAGTTGCATGGAGTGATGGGGGAATCCAGATTTTAGGATTTTCAATCAGCTCATGAGATTCATTAATATCACAGTTAGATTCCATCACTCGAGAAGTGACTTCATTGACCACTTTACGATCAATAGAAGAGAAAGAGCGTAACATATTTGCCATTAGAGAATCGAGAACAGTGCTCTAATACCAACTATTAAATGATGGACTCAGTAACTTACTTGAACCAACTGAAGTGTAGCTGAAGTTTCTCACACAATCCAACACGGGCACGGGAAATACGAGCACACACACGACACCTTTGGTATTCTTCTCGCTTTACAATCCTGACTTAAGGCGATCTTGAAACAAACTATCTTTAGATAGGCGGCCTAGTGGGCTTCAATATTAATTCAAGAAAAAATTTACATACCAAGTGATGCTTCAGAGTAGAGCCTTTAGTCTCTAATTTCTTCAAGCATTACATGCACACTCCTACACACAAAATCACATACATACAAAAACACACACACAGAGATGATATTTCCTTCTCACTCACACACCTTATATAACCTAAAAAGATGAGAATTATTGAGGTTCCTGTCGGATATTACTATTCCAGACAGTGTTTGCTCAATATTATCGAGTACAATAATTAAAGGAAAATGCACTACCAAGGTCCTTTCAGACTTCGGTCACTATCATAATCACGATCATGGTCCTGTTCTGATGAGGATGTCAAAAGCTTTTGGTTCCACCAAGATTCGTTCAGCCATTCGAGATATTCTGATTCCAATTCACATTCTTATGGGTCCTGAGCATCTTGGTACAGATCTACAAACAGGGTTGCTTTTTCATCGGACATTTTCTCTTTTATTTTTGCTAAAACTGTAGAAGATTCTCCTTTTAGTGGTGCCTTTGATAATTTTCCTATATCAAACTTTATTGTGTCGGTAGTAACATAAATATTCTTTTGAGGAAAAAGATATTTATGTTCAGATTTCTTCCACCTGTTGAAAAAATCCATTGGATCTATCTCAATATCTAAGAAAGAATCTTTCTTGCTTTTCCGAAAAGCAGGCATTGATTGAATTGCCATTTCAACTCCATCTAATAATTCCCATTTCAAAATCTGAAACATGCTGACAGAGCATTCGATGGCACATTGGATCCAAAGCTTAAAATTATCATTGATGATTACTTTTTGTTGCCAGCCTAATTCAAAAATCATGGCTGAACAAAATTTTGTTGATAACATTAAGCTTACTAAACAGACAACATCATCACTCCGATTTCCTACCATAACACTGATAGTGATTAATTCCTTTTGATTGATTAGCAATTTAATCACTTTATACATTCCTTGAAGTTCCTCCAATGCTTTTAACATAGGCAATTTTTCAGGCAATATGAGATTATTGAATTCTTTAAGCCAATGAGTAATCTTCTTAACTTCTTCAGTATTTTTTGCCAGAACAGATTCATAAATCCTTTCTGGTCCATATATTTTAGCAAAGGGATTTGGAACAACAAGATTTCTGAATTTGAGACTCTGATAGTCCCAAGGTGTCGAGAAAGTTCTCACATACTGTAAAGTTCTTTCAATACATTGAGAAGCTCTCACCTGTCTTTTCTTTATGCAACATCCATTCTTTATTTCCCAATCAACAAATGGTTCAAAAAGTTCATACTGTTGGAAGGAATTTGTTCCTACAAAATTTTAATCAATCCTATGAAGGAAAGTAGCTTCAAGCTCATCAAAGAGATCAGGAATTCTTAAGGACCTCAGAAAATTTTCAACTCTTTCATTCATATTAATTTCATCCAGATCCATCATTTTAGCCGAAGTATAAACAGCTAATGAAAAATATATACCTCCAATAATCTGATAATAATTCAAATTTTTCAATACTTGAATCATACATTCAGTATACTGTATGGTCCATAGATCATCAAGGGTTTTAAAGTAGATTTTACCTTCATATTAGGTAAAGGATATAACTTCACCAACTTTGTATATAAACCCAATAGTACTCCGACATTTTTTGATTTCCATGCTTGACATTTCTGAATCCATTGATTTCTTCGGTGCCTTAGACCAACAATATTCTTGATTTTTTCTGTTAAATATCTGAGGAGCAATTCAAGGATCTGGAATCTTTTTACAAATGTTTCAAAACTATCATTTGTAGGGGTCTTAATAGGAAGAAAAAATATTTCAGTTCTTCTGTTTTGATGTATATGATCTTTATTCATATCTCTGGTAAGCGAGTCAGCTAGATAGTTTGAGTTTCCTGGTACCCATTCAACATCAAAGTCATATTGCTGAAACCAAATTTGCCATACTAACAATCTTCCTCTTGCTAGTTGTCTTGATATTTTTGCTGGTAAGAAATATTTGAAATTCATTGAATCAGTTCTTATCAGGAACTTGACTGGAGCCAAATATAATTGAAATATTTGAATGCGATTGAATATGGAAAGTGTTTATTTTTCTGCAGTAAAATAATTTTTCTGATGAGGTATAAATTCTCCTGATGCATAAGCACATAAAATTTCTTCTCCCTTTTCCTCCTTTTTTTCAAAAGTACTGCCCAATAATTATCAGACGCATCAGTTTAGAGGATTATAAATCCATCACCTGGTGGCTTAAGCTCAGGGAGTTTTTTATATTCAGCTTTCAACATTCCAACTGCTTCAGTGGCTTTTGGAGACCA
Source organism: Pinus albicaulis (assembly GCA_034641835.2). Taxonomy (NCBI): domain Eukaryota; kingdom Viridiplantae; phylum Streptophyta; class Pinopsida; order Pinales; family Pinaceae; genus Pinus; species Pinus albicaulis. The sequence continues at coordinate 1,175,991,640 of CM076582.1, read as the reverse complement.
ACCAGAATGAAATTTTTTTCTTATCGAAGCAGTTTTTTCAGATAATCTAGGGATATACTTGTGAACATAATTCAAAACACCTAGAAATCGTTGAATGGTTTTGGTGTCCTTTAACTCATCTGGAAATTTAGATAGCTTGGTTAACACATGCGGTTGCATCTTAATTTCTCCATTTAAAATATGAATACCTAAAAAATCAATGTCGTCTTGAAATAGAAGCATCTTTTTCTCAGATAAGACAATACCATGTTTTCGTGCTTCTTCAAGAAAAATCTTCAAATGTTCCATATGAGATTCAAAATCTTGACTGTGAATCAGGATGTCATCAATATAAGTGACAATAAAATCATACTTACCAAATATTTAGTCCATTCTTCTCTGAAAGAAAGCTGGAGAATTCTTCAAACCAAATGGAACTACTCTCCATTGATAGAACCCTGCGGGGCATGTAAAAGTTGTTTTGTGGCAATCCTCTTCTTTAATTTGAATCTGATAATAACCAGATTTCATATCAAATTTTCTAGAGATCTTACTATTCTCTATATTATGCATTATTGTTTCCTGACGGGGCGATCGATAGTTTAAGATCTGTGTAATAGCATTTAATGGATTATAATTGATAACCATTCTAGCTTTTCCTCTTACTATCTCAGAATGATTTCTAGCCAAGAAAGCAGAGCAATAATAGTGAGAAGAACTTGGTTCAATCAACTGTAAACTTAATAGTTCCTCAATCTGCATTTTAATTTCTTATTCATCATTTGGGGTACAGGGAATGAGTTTTCCTTTTAGACCATTTTCATGCAGAGTAACTATCTCTTGTTGGGGACTTTCAACATTCCAAAATGCTTGGGGATTATTTGAGAAATTCTTGAGCAATTCTTCATAAATAGAAATTTGTTTTGGGGACCAATTGGAATTTCTATTGGCCTTTTGCTTGTTTTTCAATTGAATCTTTTCTTCATATATCTGCAACACTTCCTGCCAATTATTGGAATCATTCTATGAGTTTCGTGCACCTGCCTTTTTCTGGCTATTCTCTCTTCTTGCTTCTGAATTAGCCATTGTTAATCTTGGGACTGATATTTCTTTCTTCTTGAAATTCAAAATGATTTTAACTTCGCTTATTGTAACAGGAAATATAGAATTTATAAAAGGCATTCCAAAAAATAAACTTGCAAATGTATCATAGTGTTGTATTGCAGAAAATTTGACAATACTCCCCCCAACTTTTAAAGAAACATTGTCAACATAGTGGATGAGATTAATGGTTCCCCCAACAATTTCTGAAATAAGAATATTTTTCGAAGGTTTCCGTAAACCTTTAATCAAAGACGGATGAGCTAAGTTGTTGGAGCCTCCAGTATCAATGAAAGCATCAACATTGATCCATTCACCCTTAACCTGGAATTCAACTGGAATATACAAAAAATTGTTTTTTTTGACAATATTTTTAAGAAAATTACTTTCTTCAAGATCATCAGAGACTGGAGCAGGTAGTGAAGAAGAGGAAGCAAAATTCTTTGGATATGGACAAAAAGAATTGAAACTGGTTTGAGAATTCAGAGGTGTTTTAGAATTCTCCGTACCTGTATGTTTGAAAGATGTTAAAGAAGGTGCAATAGATACCATGTCATCTTAACTAGATTCAAAAGTTTCATCAATGTCTTCCTCTGTACTATAAACATCACTGTAATGAAATTTAGTGTCTTCATTATATTCAAAATAATTATAGCATCTGTTCATTTTATGGGATGTATCTAGGAGTGACTCACTATCTAATAAAAAAGAATCAATCAAAATATATACATCTAACACTTCATCTTGAGAATCTACCACTGACCAAGTATCTACAAAGTCTGGAATTTATATACAGGCTTTCAACTTATTTGAATAACTTTTACGACATTTTTTAGCAAAATGACCTTCTTATTTGCAGATAAAACAAGCATTTTCTCGTTTAGGTTGTCTGTGCTTCTTCAAATACTTGAACTTTCTGAAAGGTCGTTTATGATTTTCTACTCTTTTAGGCTTAAATTTTCCATATCTATTTGATTTTCTTTTTTTGAAAGGTGTCCATGGTAATACAGATCGACAAACTTCAATACCAGGAGAAAATTCTTGAGCCTTCTTCTGCCAACACAAATATTTAGCTTTCTCTTGACACCTAAATAGAAGATCTATCCAATAGACTTGTTCAATTTTCTTTCCCTATAGATTCAGATCTTTCATAATTAAATCACCTAGAGTACCAGGCAATTTGGACAAGAAAGAAATATTTTGAGTGGAATCATTGGTAAGATTTGCTTTATAGATCTTGGACATATAATCATTTCCAAACTGATCTAAAAATTTTAAATCCTTCAAATCCATTCTTTCAAGATCTGTTATAATTTGTTTTTTCTCATGTACGGGATCAGGGACAAATTGAGTTTTGAGCAGCAATTCTAAAGTAGCTAAACTAGCAGCAGCTACATTCATTCTTTCTTGATCTGATGGTCCCATCCACCAATCATAAACAATACCGGCCATTCTTTTTTCGGCTAAAGAAAAAATAGAAATATTATCCAATCTAGTGGTTACTTGCATCTGATATAAAGCACCAATCCAAATTTGAATAGACTCAGCAGAATTTGTAGATTTCTCCAAATCTAACACATATCCACTAGCATTTGTTGCAAATAAATCTTATTCGAGGATACTTAAGGACTTCTCTGAATACGTGAGCCTTCTGAAGGGATGGTAAAATAAAAGATGGAAACTTAGAAGCAACATTTTCTAGAGTGGCAACTTCACTTTTTGGTTTTTGGAAATTTAATACTTTTGCTAATTCTATTTTTTTCTTAGATGCTTGGGTACTAGAATCGTCTTCGGCTTCAATAGCTTCCTAGTTTTCATCGATATCCCAATACTTAGGAGTATCCACGGAAATAGAAAATTTTGGAGCCCTTGATTCTTTCTTTTTCTTTTCTTTCTTTTTCTTCTCTTTTGCTTCTCTCTGATGTTTTTCTCCTTGCTGTTCTTCATAAGGTAATCTGAGGTTGTTCAAAATTAATTCATTTTGAGAGCCCAGATCATCTAACACATCTTCAACATAGGAACACCAAGTAGCAAGATAATTGCCAATTTTATAGGTTTGGTCTAAACCTGTTGAATTCAGGGCATTGTGTTCAATTAGAGGAGCATAGTCAACTCTAGTAGAGGGCTACTTCGACTGAGAAGAAGTGGTGATGAATTTTTTTTTTGGAGGCCACTTTCCTCCTTTTACAAAACGATGATTGACATACTGCCATTCGTCTACGGGTGGGAACTGTCTATTAGAAATTCTAAACATTTTATTTACAGCTAAAAAATGCTTTGATTCAAGTATATACAATTCATTTGAGGATAACACAGGTTCTGTAGAAAAAATCCTTGTATCCTCAATTATATTTATACAAAAATTATGTCGGTTATTGCCCCTTCGATGCTGAAGAGGTTAAGGTGGTTTCACCCCTTCGAAAATCAATAGGTGAGAGGGTGTTCGGTGAGGTAGTGTGCAGTGCAGCGGTGTTAGTGTGTTGTCACAGTTTATTACTTCCAACATCTATGATCACATAATTTCTGTGTGCAATTTGTGGTAACATGTCTTTCAGTGACCCAATTTTTTTTACATGTTTATTTGCAAAGGAATACCCTTCAAGAAGGAACGCTACAGAGGAAGGAAATACTTCATCAATGATTGGAAAATATGAGAAATTAAGTAGAAATTCCCTACTTCCAATATCTATTAAGATTTTTTTCGTATCGCTTCACCTTGTCTTCTCTCCTTAAAATGTGCGTAGAAAATACATGACATCTTAACACACTTAGTATTAGTATATACCTCTTAGTATTAGTATCTACCACGTGACATGCAAGGGGAATTTTGATTGGTCTAACCATGATGTTGTTTTGTAGTTTACAGATTTGGAATACATGGTAAGATATAATGCTGCACATATTTTCAAATGGAATCCCTTAAGAAATATTACAAGAGTAGCTAAGAGCCATATATATTGAAATGAAATTCTCAATGGAATCACATGGTATGTAGCAACAAAGCAAATTTTGGCTTTGAAGGGGCCTTCATGCATTGGTAAAATGAACCCACTCAACATTATTGCAGGAAGAACTGAGGTGATGTTGACTGGTTCTTTAACATATAACAAGGTTTCTTACAACAATGCCCTGAAGAGGAGGTCAATACAAGTTTAAATTTAAATGTTACTTGGAGATCAAAATTTCATACAAAATCTGAGATGGTAGTTTTAACAAACATGGTCGAAAATTGTACACAGATTATATCTGTGTTTTTTAGTAATTCAAAATGATGAAGTGTTTCTTCCAATTCATCATAGATACATTTAGGAAGTGACAACCAAAATTAATGTCCTTGTAATATAAGTTAAGTTGACCAATAAATTACAAAGGCATAAACTAAAGTAATCATAGATCTCTTCAACTCAAGTAGCACATTACTGTAGCAAGTGTTTTGGCTTTATTGTTGTACTTTTATTATTTGTTATAATCTAGTAGAACATAAATTTACGAAGACTTTTAGCCTTGTCATTATACTAATAATATAATGCTAAAGAGTAGGCCATTGAAGAGTTAAAACCATCTCCATTATTAATCTAATAGATAACTTCTTGTTTTGCACGATAGAATTTGTAACACAAGAGGACATACTTTATGATAAGTTAACCATTTATGAAACACTTTTTTTTTCCTCCCCAGTTGAGGCTTCCTAGTAATACGAGTCATCATCAAAATCATTTCTTGGTCTTGTGTAATTATTTTGTCGATTTAACAAGACTATCTCATTTTATATGTCCTGATTTTCTCTCGCCCGGAATATCCCGATGATGATACAAAAGCTCAATTTGATAGCATTGAAAATTCTCTATTCTGTGAGATTATAACAATCGAAATATAAAAGTTATTTCTAATAGATTTGAGCCAACTATGTCTATTCCAAAACAAAAAGGAGTTTAATATTATAGTGTTGATTCAAACAAATGAAGAGGCTCTTCAAATAGGGAATACAATGTGAAAAATATAATTTCTCGAGCACAACCTTGCAAAGTATCATTGTTTCTGCAATTGAAAATGGGTGTTGTTTATCTCGTTTTGTAAACGCCAGAGTCTCCACCAGTAACATGCATTCACAATATTGTAAAGCCCTAAGACACCAACTCTCATTCTGTAAATGCCACAGTAGACACTGCAACGACATGCAGCACATGGCACTGCAACAACACGCACCACTTGGAAACTTCAACCTGGCAACTTGCTTTAGCTTAGCATTATAGTATTTAATATATGTTAAATTGCTAGAATAATGCTAGCATTATTTTACACTTGCGAAACTATCTAGAATAGGGACACATAATATATGTCTATGTCCTCTTCCCCTAAGAAAGAGGCCAAATAAGAATATGAAATAAATTTCCATATGCTTAATGGATGGGGGCGACTGTATTAGCGGCAAGCTCGAGGATGTATAAGATGAAAATTCGAAATTAAATGTAAACGAACTAATTCTAATAATAACATGATTTATATTACTATAATCCCATGTCATGCAGCAGGGACTAATAATCCCTAATAATGTAAAAATTGCAACTTTATCTCTTCCTTGACTTACATGGATGAGAGCCATCCATAAAAAATTACATGGTAAAATCATCCACGTTAATTGAGTTTTCCATATAAGTAAAATCATCCACCATAGATACAAAATTCGCTCTTTTATCCAACAACTACGCATATTCCTAATTATGCCTAACTAACTCAGTGATTTGTCATGAAAAATATCAAATCCATTGAAATTGAAATGTACATCATGCATTATTTATATATTTTGCTCTCTTACAAAATCATAGTCGAATCCATTTAGGATGAATACACGCATTATTCATATTTTGTAAGAGAAAGTGGAAACTTAATGATTCATCACTCCCTTGCCATAAAAAATATTCTACAAGAAGGTACTGCTAAGTCGAAAAGGAATATTTATAAGCATTGATTGTATTGTTGGCTCTCCATTTTAACCTTATTTTTGAAGTGTGCATTTGATATAGGTTTACGTTTCCTACATAATATTTTTGTTTTTAAGATATAAAGGAGATCTTTCATTTTAGTTTTTCTGAATCTCTTCTTCCTTTTATTTGATATATTTACCTATGCCTCTCGATGGATCTTTAAGATGATGGAATCATACATGGCATATCAAATATGTGATGACGAGTGTTCATAGCATGTTAAAAGCCAAAAAAATTATCGCACGCGTACTACATCCAATAGATAATAACAAAAGGGTTTATAATAAAATGGGATAATGCTATGTAGGCTAGCAAGCCAAAATTTAAAACATGAAACGATGTCATGACGTCAACCAACAAAAGAAATCACACAATGTATTAGAGGAAAATAGTTGTTACAAGAACAAAATATCAATATGTTCTCTATGTCCCTTAGGCGACGATAAGGTCTAAGTGAAAATGTATTAAGGCCAAGCACAGTTCACATTTGAAAAAGCTATAGCAACTTTGAAAATCATATGAGAGATCCTATATTGATGGTTTCAAATCCACGTTGTGTAACTTTGTAGGCACTTCACATATAACATAAATGGGATATTCAAGGAATCCATGCGATGGGAATTAATTCATGTATAAATTTTAATTTCTCATAGGAATTGTTCAGTGCTAGCTTATTTTCAGAGTTAGTTTATTTTCAAAGTTGAAAGCACCTTGTTGGACAACTAAGATTTTGAGCAGGCTAGATGGGATTTTGTGTATCACTGTGGATATACTTGGTGTCTCATTCGTATTCCCATGATATGACTATTATGAAGATATATTCATAAGAATAGGGTCCAAAACAAGGATACTATAGATTCGTTGACCTAGATATGATTAATGAATTAGAGCATGATTTATTCAATGAAATTATAGTGGGCTCTGAATCTCACTATTCTTTTATTTGTCACTTTTTTTTTTTTTTTTTGTTGACTTTGACTTAGGTTAACAAATCACAAAACATTAACTTTAATTGACTTATATTCATCATGTTTTACGAACCTTTCTTTTATAAATTAAGATAATGATATTATTCCTATAAAATCATTCAATTATTAAAAAAAATAAAGAAGAGCAATAAGGATGGACCCTATTTACATCTGCCAAACTCAAAAGAAAACCAATCTATTAATTGAATCATGCTAGAATTTGCAAAGTAGAGGGTAATGAGTAAATTAATATAGAACAATTTTCCTCATTCCATGGTTTTCTCCATATTTTAAGAAATCAATTACAAATGAAATCAAGGATACCAATAAGGATGGATACGGTTTACATCTGGGAAACTAAAAAGAAAATCAATTTATTAATTAAATCCATGCTAGAATATGCAAAGTAAAGGGTAATGAGTAAATTAATATAGAACTATTTTCTTCATAGCATGGTTTTCTTCATATTTTAAGCAATCATTTATGCTTCTTTTATGATATTAATAAAATATATTTTTTCCCCCGATCAGGGTGTACACCTGCCCTAGCGCATTCATGAACCAAGGTAGGATGGCGGTTAGTAGGCTCACATATCAATCATATCTTATCATGCGAAATGGCAACTCCACCTACCTGAAGTACGAGAAAAGCCGATCTTCAATGAGCACGCCAGGTGGACAGCCTGTGTTGTTAGAACATCGGAGGAAAGTTTTAAATGAGGTAAGTCGGCCAACTCCCCGTTTTCATTCTTGCAAGCATTGGTCTTTGCATGCAAGAGTTTGGAGGATTCAGAGGAGGGCGTCGGGCACAGGTTATTTGCACAGGTGGTGGTATGTATCCAGCCTTATTCTTCTAGCTATAATGGTTATTAACGCAGTGGTTTCAGTTTCATTGAAGTTTCAAAGGGTACTGTCGATTCTTTTATTCGTCTTTTCTTCTACGTCTCCAATGCGAGAGGTTCTCCCTTGCTTTCGAGACCCCTGCCCCCTGACTCATCAGTTTACTTCCCCTGTATTCAATTCTTTCAATCCTGCATCGAGAGTCCTGCATTTTTTGCTTAATCCCCCGATGGATTTACGCTGGCAAATAGTTAACAAGGTTTGTAGTCGTAAACATTGTCTCCTTCCACTCTAGTTGGTGTTTTATGAGTGTTATTTGGGTTGTAGTGGGGTTTCTTATTTCGGGAGATTTTATGTTCCTACTTATCCGTTTTTTTTGCTTATGATTTACCCTGTAGACAGGCTAAGGAAGTCGGACCACCGTTGGGGTCACTTCGATGCAGGAAATCATTGTCTCCCTTCGCCCCCTCTAGTGCATTCTCCCTGTAGTTTGGGTTGTAGTTTTTGGAAGTTTTCTTTTCTTAATTGTTGGTCTACTGGTCTGATCCATACGCTTCTGTTAAACCCTGTAGTAGGCCAGTCGGGTCGAGAAAATGGTTTCTTTAGCTTCTACATCAGTGCACCGCATACAGCCTGCATCCGCCGTGAGATTACCAGGCCTCAGCAGCTCCAGGCCTTCGAATTTCTTATTGTGAGGTTCCTTTATGCTGACTTTATCCTTTATGTGCACTGCTATATGTATGTATTATACACCAGGTCCTTACGCGACATGGGAAAGAGACAGGCCTCAAACCAAGCTGACAAAGGGAAGCAAAAGGTAGAAAATGAGTCCACCTCAAAGAAGCGTGGTCGGAAGTGGAACCTGGAGATTCTTGAGAACCTGGCAGCTAGCTATGTCATAGGAAACTCTTCCAAGATTCGTCAGGAAATCCGAGGGTGGGAAAGGGAAATACAAACAGATCCTGAAGACCTAGAAGCTGAGACAAAAATCTTGGATTTTATCACTGATCCTAGCAACACCAGAGGACGTCCTACGTCCTTTCACCAGACAATCCATACCTACTGGATCCTGAAATGTCTCCTCGCAAAAGCTATGCAGAGTTTTCCCCGAGCTCCAGTTCAGCCAGAGCATCCACAGCTAGATATCAGTTTGAAGGACATGCTTCACGACATGCAAAACCAGCTACACCACATAAAATTCACCCAGTACCAGGCAACTGACCGTATTAGCAGAGTTGATGACCGTGTGAGACGTATTGAAAAGCAGCTCTAGCATATACTGCAAGTGGAGATGCCAAGGCTTCCTGGAAAATATCTTGCGCCTGTCTCCTCCTCAGATGCTTAATGGTTCCTTTTATGATGCTTTAGGAAATTTACAATTTTGTATAATCTAAGGTTTTATTTTCTGTAAGTAGAACAGTATGCTATATAACAGTTAGCTGATGATGCACATAGATGGATCAAAACCTTTCAATTTTGGTCTGCTTTCAAAGCAATGAGATGGCCAACAGACCTGGTTTCCTCCGGGCAGGTTGAGGTCATCGAACGTTTTTATATTTTTGTAACCTGTTTTGGTCATATAAATAGAAAATAGAAGGCCCTACCAAATTCACAAAAAAAAAATAAAAGATATTTTTGTTAACTAATACTTTAATACTTTATTTATATTTGGATTTAGCATCATGATTTTATAAATTTTATTTAATTATTAATATTTTTATATTAAAGTTAGGAACTTAAATTTGGAAAAATATTTTGGAAGATTTTTTTAATAATAGTAAATAAGATTTATTTTAAAATAGTTATGTCATTGGAACTAAAAAATAATGATATATAACAAAGTTACATGTGAAATAAGTTATGCATTTTTTGAAATTATGTTATCGATAAGTCATAATATTGATTTATTATACTGTAACAAATAATAATCTCTATATTAAAATGCTAGTCAATTTCTAAATATTATTATAATTCAAAAAAAAATTATAATTCTCTATTATATCATGACTTAACAGTTTGATGGTAATCATCCATTGATTCCCATAAATATTTAACCAACATATAAATTATATGGTTACTCTAATCTTTTTTATAGTTTTATATGTGTGAGTATAACTATTATAATGTTTTTTCTCTAGTTATAATGGTTTTTCTTATTGGGAATTATGTTGATACATCATAGAGAAATCCTTATCCATTAGGAACAATTATTAATGGAACAATTATTGCTTAATTAAAGTGTCCTATTACCCATATAATTTAGTTAATAAAATATTTTTCATATTTTATTTTTTTTCCAAATAATTATGCTTCCATTTCATTTTTCACATTTATGTAAGATTTAGTTTATTCCATATAAAATAATTTAATTCATTCTCACTTTTACATTTATATTCATTAAATTAAGCTTGACTAGTCATACAATATTAAATGAACATCCTCATAATTTAAGGTCTTATTACTTCAATGTAAAAAGGAATAATCAGATAATTTCTTTCTATCTCACCAATGAGTCAATTCCCTTTAAATTATTACCTATTACGTTTTTCTGTTGTGTCGGCTTGGTTTTATGTAATGTCAAATTAAAACTTTGCAAGAAGTAAAAAATTATCTTTTTGTATGTACTATTATTTCACAATATATGTTAAACACACACATGGTGGATGGAAAAACTAAACACACAAATAGAAAAGATAGGCATTCGTTGCATTTCTATTACCTATAGATGTACATTTATATTACATTAATGTGACTCTTGGATTCCACATTCCAAGGTCACTTCGTCTCCTTGTGTTTGTTCGCCTTCCACACCTACCCATAGAGGATTAGGTGTCCAACATTCCCCCCCTTAATCTGAAGGGGTATGTGTCAGTCCAAGAAGAGAGTTGTGATACAAATATGCAAAGTATGCATGGCAGCACTTAGGCTGAATCATCTCTTTGAAATGTTGGCATAAAGAGGTAGTTTAAGGATGACCACCAACACTGGAACGCAACGCTTATTGTAGCTCTCAGAACTCTTCAAAATTTGGCAAGAAGTTGAGGGCCTTTTCTAGAGGAACTGTCCCTCATATTTGAAGAGGGAGACCTTCAGCCTAAAAGAAGGGAATTCTACAACCTGTGATGGTTTAAGGATGACCACCAACACTGGAATGCTTGACGTATTTCTCGGAACTCTTCCAAAGTTCGCAAGAAGCTGAAGTCTTCTACCAGAGGAAGTGTTCTGAAAGAGGAAGAATATCAACCTCACATAGATGGTTTAAGGTTTTCCACTAACCAAAGACATTCTCGCGGGCATCCGTGTCTCTGGCTATAATTCTGAATCTGGAATGATGAATTGTGGCTCAGGCTTGCTTAAACTGTTATGTCTCTGGCTACAAATCAAAATCTGGAATGAGAGATTGTGGCTTAGGCTCGCTTGATGTGGAGTTGAAGCTTGTAGATGACCACCATTTCCCCCCTTGTCAGGTACAAGGTAAGATGATGGAGAAAAATCAATTGCAAGATTGTTTAATATTTTAGAACAAGTTCTGGCGTGTGACTTAAATATCTTCTTGGTTGTTGATGCCCATTTCCAAGAAGCAATCCATCCAATATGAATCTTTATTCTTGCAGGAGGCTTGTTTCTAAAGCATTTGTGTGAAGAATGGGTGTGCCGACCACAGTTATTGAATGGGTGAAGATCAAAACATTGATATTTTATATGGCCAACTCGATCACAGTGTTGGCCTTTTAAAATCTATTCTTGCTGTTGTGGAAGATGAGTAGGATCTGGAACAACTGAATGTGAATTGTCATGTAGAAATCTGGCACTCTAAAATTTGATGGGCTTGGAGTACTCCGGAATATGAAAGGACAAGTCCTTGTCATATCCAAGACCAGTTCTTTGCTTGTTATGGACAAGCTCTTCCCAATGTCTGATGATGGGCTTGGGAAGTGCAGACTGAATTGCTGCATCTGCATGTAAATCTGCTCTTGTACAAAAAACTAAATCTAAATCGACTACAACTTTATATTCTTGTTCCTGATGGGAGTCCCTCTCAATTTTATGAATAGAAAAAAGTTCAGAATGATGACTCTGCTGTTGTAATTCTTCTTGCTGAAGCTGAGATTCAAGCTGCAGAAAATCAATCTTTTCATGTGCATTTTGTAAACAAGTCTGAATTTATGACAGAGAGTCTTTGTTGATTCGGATTGTGTCAACAATAGTACATTGTATAAGGGTTTTGAGGAACTATAATACTTCATGAAATTTGGCCATTTTCTGATCAAAACTATGATAAAGATGCTCAATAATCCTAATGGAGGCTATAACAAAAAATCCAGCGTTATTCCAAAATCTGAGAAATTTTACCCTTTTTCTCAATAGTTTGAAATTTAAATCTTATGAAATTTGGCACTCTTTGGAAAATAAATTTCTTTTTATTTGTTTGTAGAAAGAGGCCTCATACATTTCTTTCAAACCGACCTTTAAATATGTGCGAAAAAACTTTGACAAAAATTCAAATACCATTACATAGCATACACCATTTCTATAAAACACACTTCTTATCTTCCTCTAGGCTCTGAAAATAAGAGGAACTATACTGTGAAACATCCTGAGAGAGTAAATATCAATGCACATGGACAAACATACTCACTGGATAAGACCACCCATGTATATAATAACTTTAATGCAAGATTAAACTGCTCTACTCTAATCTATTTCTAGGCACGCCTATCCCAGGCCGATTTCCCTTGCTGATTCTTCTCACACTGCCAGTTGTCAAAAAACTCAATTAATGTTGTTATGCAGGCCTCAAAGGGGTGGTGGAGGGTGGTTGGTGAAATATGGGGCACCTGCAGCTGAAATTGGTGCAGGAAATCCTGAACAGATTACGGAGCAATCTGGGGCTCCACGATTTGGAATTGGGGCACCTAATGATGAATTCTGACCGACGCTAGCTGCAACAACAGGGTTTTCAAATGGCCCAAGAAATGATCGAATCTTGTGGGAACAAGGTAATAGACCACGATGAGGAGTTGTGGCTCTGAATTATAGAGAGAGGTATGCCCAGTTATTTGATTTGGATGAAGTGAGGCGTCGTTTGCCAATTGTGATGACAGATGATGAAGATGAAATAATTTAAGAAGAAACAACGAATGTGGTGATAAATAAAATGGTAATCGTACTCTACGTCGACTACCATGCTCCCACCCATTTCATTCCCATTGCATTTCATATGTTGCACATATCAAACATCGCCAAACAGATCATGAATTGATCAATGGTGGAATGAGAAAGTTGGAGCTTTGAAGGTGATTGTTCGACTCCCCTCATGGTCTTGTCGCACTCCCACAACACCGATTTTTACCCGTTGTGAAATTGCAATCCCCTCCACTGTGGTTCCCTCGGCGCCCGACTGCAAATACTCGACCACCACAGCGACACCTCTGGCTGCTGAAAACAAGAGCATCTCTACCTCCAGTAGTCAAACTCAAGCACCAACTGTTATTCCAAAGGTAGAGGGTGCGCGGGGGAACAAGAAAAGGAGGACTAGAAAGAGCAAGAACATTCAGGAGGAATTAGATTATTGCATTATTATTGGACAACCAGACAGGGTAAAACCATATTGTAATCGCAATACTGGACATGTTTTTGCATTTGATGAAGAAATGACTGAGGCAGAGGAGGATCCCTTGCCAAACATTGATGAAGGAGACCTTAATAATCAATTGGCGGTGGTTGAATATGTTGAGGATATATAAATTATATCTCAGAACAGAGCACATGAGTTGCGTGCCAGATTATATGCCCAATCAACGAGATTTTAATGGAAAAAAGAGAGAAGTCTTGATAAACTGGTTGATTGAAGTACATTACAGTTTTTGGTTAATCCAAATACTTTGTATCTCGCTACAAATAGTCTTGATAGATATCTTTCTATTTAAATTGTATCAAGGAGCCACTATCAATTAGTAGGTGTTACTGCATTGCTTCTAGCTTCCATGTATGAGGAAATTTGGGCTCTGCAGATAGATGAATTTCTCGACATCTTAGAAAATAATTTTGAGAGGAAACATGTACTGGTTATGGAAAAGACAATGCTCAAAAAACTAAAATTTTACATTACAGTCCCAACTCCTTATGTATTCCTTTTCCGGTTCCTCAAAGTTGCATGCTCTGACGAAGAGATGGCAAATTTGGTATTCTTCTTTATGTAACTGATCTCGATGCAAATGCCACAAAGACTAGTAGCTCAAATTGGAGCAGGGTTAGAATTCACCTGCTCTGATACCATTTTAAACACACACATTGTGGATGGAGAAACTAAACACAAAAATAGAAAAGATAGGCATTCGTTGCATTTCTATTACTCATAGATTTACATTTATATTACATTAATGTGACTCTTGGATTCCACATTCCAAAGTCAATTAGACTCCTTTTTGACGTGATTGTTCGCCTTCCACACCTACCCATAAATAATTAGGTATCCAAAAATATATTAATAAGAAATATATTTTATTTTCTTAATAAATTGAATGTCATGATATTAACCAAAAGAGAAAAGTTACAAACACAACATCATCAATATTTCTTATCTCTTCACAGTTAAATGAGAAACAATAGTAATGCCAATGGCATCTCTTTGTGGATTTTGAAACAATATAACTCACAGGAAGTTCGAAATTTACCTTTCGAATTACCTTGAACGTTTGGATATGGCATATCTAGTATTACTTTTTCTCTTAAAAAAAAAAAAACACAATGAATGGTATTTTCCATGTCATTAAACCGTTCATATTACTTAGAATATATCAGAAGTGTCACATTTAAATATTTGAATAATGAGTTCAGCGTTCACATTGCTAATCCATGAATTTTTTATTGAAACGTGTAAAATAAATATTTCCAATGTATTTGAAAGTGTGTTTAATATCAAAACTTTTAATTGTAATTTCAAAAGCGTTAATAGTAAAGTATGAAATTGTGCAAAAATTAATTTTGATTATCAATTTATATTACAGAGTTTGTTTTTCAAATTCCAACATAAATGTAAAATATGTTATTTATGTATGTGGATACATATCATTATGATATACTTTAAAAATAAAATAAAAATGAACTTAACTGAAATGGCACACCAGGTCATCACTTATGCCCATCTCTTACTTAGTCCCTTTCATCACTTACTTATATTTCATAATTATGGGGTATCCAAGCTAGTCCAAAGTAATTATATATATATATATATATATATATATATAAAGTTATGAATTATTTCCCAATTTTTTGTATTAAAATTATACAAATTATGCATGTATATTAATTTACAAATTATTTAATAAAAATAATATTTGACAAAAAAGTAATAAAAAATAAAATAAAAAGATAATTAATATTTTTTTTAAATTTAAGTTCTACAATTCATCTAAGTCAATAGGGTTTAATGATCTATGAATATAGGGATGGAACCAATACCAAAATTGGTACTTTTAGTATAATTTGTAATGATAAGTATTGACAAATTTAAGGTAGTGGTAGTCATGAACATAATATCACCCATGAATTTCCATGGGGTTAGAGTCAAAAGAAATATAACATGTGTAAATTGTGCAATAGAGGGTGAGGAATTTGGAAGAGTATAGAGAGAGCTATAAGACACCAAATTAAGGATTGAAAATATGAAAAATAAAGTCTATTTATAATCACTTTTACAAACAAATTAAAATTTGAGTCATAGTACTCATAAAGACAAAAAATAATATTCTTCATTACACACATTTGCACTAAATTACTACACATTTATATATTTGGTGTGAGATCCAACTAATTCCGAAAATATATCTGGAGGTTGAGATATTTTCTGAACAAGATGTCAAACCAACTCTGAAATCAACATGGAAAAATTATCTCCAAGTCCCTACCTTAATGCTTACATGTCAAAAACTACAATAATGATATTTTTGACTAGTTGGTCTTCATCAACACTTAGACACACTCTGGAATCTCATTGACACTTATCTTTCTTCACCACCACAACTTCGAGCTACCACTTGAACTCCATTTAAAATATAGTTCACTCTAACCATCATTGATGTACTTGTAGCACTCATGCTTATTGACCTCCTTAAGAAAAATATTGATACTGAACCACTCTATGGACTAATTTCCATCTATCAAAATGTAGTGACCTACAATTTTTGTAGTTATATAGGTAAGTCATCTTGATACTAAGTGTATTCAGATGTCATTCATGAAACCTAATCTACTTGTGACATACATACTTAATTACTAGAAAAAAATAACCTATTAATGATACTCTTGAAGCACCAAAGAACAACAAAGCTCATCGGAAAATAGCATACCCACATAATAAATTTAGGGATATGTTCTCTTGGCACTAAAGAATGTTTAGAACCAATGAATTAAATTATACAACACTATTCAATAATTGGTTTTGAATGATTAAAGGGATATCGAAAACTACTTAACAAATAAAAAAGAAATCTCACAATAATAAATTCATGAAACTATATGTTTTCATCTAAGACGTTCTTGGTACAATCGTCATCTTGGAGTTTCCTTTCTTCATAAATTCATTGATGTAGAGGTCAATTATAACGAACTCCCAAACACATATTGAGTTGACCGCACTCAATATGTCAAAAATACAAACTCTAAAGTTTGAAAATCAAATGCATACTTCAACCCATACATCTTGTGAAAACTATGCAATTCAACCACAAACATATTTCCCATTTAATACCATTCGCATGCATTCTTGAAAAAATTTAAGCTAAGTTAGGACAGTGTTAGCTATTTTGATTATAGTCCACACCTCCACACATGATCTCTCCTCATGCTTCCTTGGCCCTATGCATATGCTGAGAATATTTTCTAGATTCTTCCTCACATATGTTCTTGATAAATGAGCAAAGTAAATAGTGTCACAACCACCAATTCAGCCTTTACCTCAGACAGGATGGAAATGTATTCCTAAGTCTACTAAAGTTTTGAATAAGTTGTGTCTACACATTTGACAACAATATGATCTTGACATTTTCGAACTCCACAACTGAAGAAATATTTTGAATCTTGTTGCTCTATTTTCGTTAGTGGCCAACAATCCTATGAACACTACTTCCAACTAACAACAGCTAAAATTCGCAGACTAAAAGGGCCAAAAGTAGTAAAAAACTCCAAGCGACCTATTCCACCAATGGAATTATCTATAGAATGATGTTACATTGTAGAGGGCTTATGTCCTAGTTATGTTGCAACGATCTAGTTTATCAAGAAGAGAGCTTCTAAAAAATGCAGATTAGGTCCAAGAGTGCATCCACCGATTGCTAAAAGTAAATGACTTGGCTCCAACATGGCACATATTGGAACAAATCCTCCACCTTAGATTTGTGCCTATCAATGGCTCTATCCTCACAACAATAAATGCCTGTGACTCCTCTAAATTGAACTTCCTTATGTGAACTGCTCTAGTGGTAGCTACAACCCTTGTGTTGAATCCTCCATGTGGCATAATAGCCTCGCACACCTCCTCTACCATATTTATTGCAAATGGGAACAAGAATATCGTGATGCTCCATCATGTCATCGTCGTGGTACATTGTCATCATGACCAAGTCATTGTCGTGGTCCATTGTCATCATGACCAACGAAATACCTTTATCTGTTTTGCTCTATAGCACAACAAATGCATCTGCATCAAGCAAAAAAGTAATACACATTATCAAACTTAACACACATTCACACATATAAAGATATATACAATAATCTATGTACATAATAGAAATTTAATCTTCGAATTTATTAGATCTTCCTAGCCCTCCCTTGAGGGAGTCAGACTCATATGGTCTATGATTCGAACAAAGAAATTGAAATTAGAGACATCGTACTTAGAAATACACAAAAAAAGATTCTTTATTAAAGTTTTTCCAAAAGTAGATATGGAAGTTGACATAATTTTCTCAAAAAAATCTCAAACTAACACTAAAATAAACATGGAAGCATTATCTCCAAATATTTTCCTAAACATATTTAAAAAGGCATGAAATTCAACTTTTTTTTAATTATTTTATAACCTTTTAGTTTTTAGCTCAATTTATTTTCTCACTCAATTTATTTTCAAAATTTATTTCTCCATCCCATATTTCCACCTACTTGATAGAATTGCTAAATAAATCCATTTGTATTTAAACTTATTATTTCTATTAAACTTATTCTTAATTTATACTTTTGAATAATACTCACTATTCTCAACAATAATTTATATATTTTCATGGTCAAACAAAAGCATATACTATCTAAAAATTGTATTACTACATTAAATGCGATGGAGGTGGATAGAGTCTTAACAATACTCTTTACAATTTCAAGATTAATCTTATACATATACGCATACATAATGTTTATCATTTACAAATTCAGAGGCCATAATAAAAATTAAACACATTTCTTACATAATATTTCCTATACTTCAAATCTAAATTTCAAATTGTCTTATCAATTTAAACATTAAAAATATATATAATAATAATTATCTATAAAAAAATTTATAGTGCTATAAAAAAATTTATAGTGCTATAGATGGGGAGAATCGTGTGGGATTTTCAGGAAAACCTATTGGGCAGTGTCATCCATGAATTAGCTATGTAGCCGCTCTACATCGTCTCTGTTACCAGTGGTAGAAACCCTTCCAGACTTGTCCTCACAGTAGTCGTAAATCTTGTAGTTTTTGCGAACCCAATTAAGTTTAGTGAGCTGCCGCTGGTTTAGACTTTGAAGTTCGGATTGATGCCACCAATCGTTGGCACAGGGGGAAGAAGATTCAGATGCGCCATGTCAAAATTTTAAGTGTGACGCTCCTGGTTATGTGGGCATGTGGAATAGCGAGCATGAGGCTTCTGAAGGGTTTTCCGTTGCATCCACTGTGGGAGGTTAGAGAAGGAGGACTCCATTGAACATGGGTATCTTGATGCATTCATTGTAGGTAGTGAGGATACGGGGATTTTGCTCTCAAGCGGTTTTCTTTATGAGTGTTTCAGAGATTAGTCTAGGCAACCATGGGCGCGTATGTGGGTTTCAGAGGACTTTTGGGCTCGCTTTTTGACCTTTCATATTTAGTTTTTCCCCATCTGTATGGCGCTCCTGAACTATAGAGCTGGAACCTTATGAGGACAAGTTGTTGTTGCTGTTTGTGGCAACGTTTAGAATCATAAAGCTGGTACCCAATGTGGATTTTATTGTGGCTTTTGGTGGCTATTGTTGAATCTTATAGCTGGAACCCATTGAGGTGAGTTGTTTGTTGCTTCTGGTGGCTATTGATCATTCATAATGCTGGTACCCAATGTGCACAATTGGTTTATGGTTTTTGGTGACTTTTGTTGATTCATAATGCTGGAACCCAATGTGGACAACTTCTTGTGGCTTCTGGTGGCTTTTGTGGGTTCATGAGTGCTGTCGTTTCTGTCGTTAGCATACATAGTGGGTGTGGTGATGATACAGGTAGGTGCCGCTTTGGGAGGTCCTGGGTGCTGGCGCTGGTGATGTGAGAAACTTCTGTGGAGCGGCGGTGGGTGATGGAGCCATGGGGGCTGCATGTTTCAGAAGGCTTGTAAAACGCTGCAAGGCAATAAGATGCTCGTGCTGTCGATGAAGCTAGGGGGCCTCTGCGCAGGCTCCAATGAGGCTCCAAGAGTTTTAGCATTTTGACAGGCACAGTCTGGCAGAGGATGTGAAAGAAAAGAATCTGGTTTTGAATTGAGAGACAATTTCCCACTCTTGGAGTTGTGAGTACTGATTTCTTTGCACGCTGGGTCTGCCATGCATATGAGGTTTTAGGTGGGGGATTTGAACACTGGATGTTCATGAAAGGAGGGAGCTGTGTGCTGGAGAAGTTTGCGTTTTGCTGGTGTGAGTCCGGCCTCCGGAGGTTTAGTGGAGTCCGATCCAGATCTGAGAAGGCGCTGTTGCTTTTGTTATGAGTGTTTCAGAAATTAGTCTAGGCAAGTGGAGCGGCGTTGAGTGATGGTGCCATGGGGCCTGCTGCTGCCATGAGGTGTGGGGGCTTGGGGTTTAATTGTCTGGTGGTCTAGCGCATGGGATGCCATTGCTGGTTCTGCTGCAATCCTGATGGTTTCTTGGTATTTTCCGATTAGTCTCTCGTTTTCCGGTTATTTTTGAATTGATTTCACGGCTTCAGCATTTGTGGCTGGCGGATCTTACAGGCAGCGGTATGGATTTAATGGTCTTGTCCGGATGATGGTCACATTTAATGACTGGACTCTACTACTCCTATTTGCTGGACATCTCTAGGGGCCTGTATCCGTTAGACGCTCCTACCCATTAGACGCTCCCATTTAATTTTGGCAGATTCGGGATTCGGGCTCTTGTCATTACCTCATAATGCTATGGGTCCCGACTGACCGTTGAACCTGCCCGCCACATATTTTTAAATTCTCTGCATCTGACTGACATCCTATGTCAGATATTTGGATCTTTGAACATACTGCCGTTATCACTGCTTTCGTGAGGTTTTCTGTGAACGATCAGGGAGATTGCTGTATGAGAGACCATTGTGTTGAGCATTGAGGGTGTGTCTCTGTGAAGTCTGTGTGCAGTGCATAATGGTTATGTTGAAGGGCTATGGCCGGACTGCTGTGTATGAAGGTTTTTACTGCTGGGTAGTGACTGCAGAGGGCGATTGTGAGTGCCGCTGAAGGAAGGAGCAGCGTGCTGGAGTAGTTTGCGTGTTTGCTGGTGTGAGTCCGGCCTCCGGAGATTTAATGGAGTCCACCGATCCGGATCTGCCGTTATTTCCTTTTTCGAAGTTCCTTGTTTCCCCGATGGATCGTGGAATCAAACTGCTCTCTGTCTTTTCGATTTCTGATGCATCGGGTATTTTCAGGGACCTGGCGGCCGATGGTTTCTTTCGTAAGGACTTTTCATTTCCTTTCGACCCTGGATCTGATGGGCTTGCCGGACTTGGTTGGATTTAGTCAGGTGCCGGTTTTCTGAATCGTACTGGGGCGTCCTTTTTCCCCTATCATGGGGATCGGCCTCATTTTTTGGGAGCCTTTTTGCTTTTCAGGCCTGTTTATCTCTTATCATGCGAGCCAGTTTTGGTTTGCAGGGTTTTTTGGTTTTGTCCAAGGTTGGTTATCTTCTTCAAGCTCACCTTTCTATATTCATCAAGCTAGCCGGATCTCCATTGGCCAAGTGTGCATGATGATTTTCAAGCAAGCCAGTTTCATTTTTCAAGGGTTTGCGTACAGCAAATGGGACATTGACGCGGATCAATGTTTTCAAGCGAGCCTCAGGAGATGTTTGCTCATGCGAGACTCCCTCTTTCCAGCCACGGAAGACACTATGGATCACTCCTTTTTGTTCGCTTTCTTTCTCTTTAGTTAGCTTTTACTGCCTCATTATCATGTATATGACGTTGTTGTATTTTCTTTGAATGTCCTTCTCGATGTATACAGGGATGATCTTCGTGGGTATGTTTTATACTACCCGTTATTTGGTGGCCATGAACATCGAATTACTTCTCTTCAGAAGTGTATTCTGGATGTATTTGGTTTATGGGGTTTTCTCGCTGTTTTTAAATAAACAGCTTGAGAAAGTTATGTTGATCATGTACTGTCATATATTTCTTTTAATATATACAGCGTTTTTTTTCCTCTGAAAAAAAGATGTATTAAAACCCATGAGAACCAAATCTATTAATGTCTAAAAGTCTTCTCAAATTTTACACACTGAAAAAAAAAATCGAAATTTAATCCCTACTTGCAATTTAATAAAATTTTAAAATAATATAATTTTACTAACACTTCATCATATCATCATAATAATTGTACCCTAAATTTGTTCGGATGATAATGCACATTTTAAGAAAATCTAAAACAGCCAACAAATTTCACTTTTCTTTAAAACTAAATAACTCCCCAATTATATAAAATTAACTAGGATATAAATATTAATATTTGAGATGGGATTTATCTTAATATGAATTATAACGACTCAATGATTCGATCAGGTACAGTGGATTTGCGTTTGCGTACGGAATTGCGCGTTATGAATTCTCTGTGATGAAATTGATTCAGCGTTTTCTATTCTCTAATCAAAAGAAATGAACCCCCGTGATTTCATTTTGGTTGGCAAGCATATGTTTTTATAGAAATCTTGGTTGGCAAGCATCACTATAAATAAAATAGCCTGAGGAAGACAAACAGAAAAGACAGTTTATTAATATTTTGTAGTAAGCGTGATAATGTTCTTGTTGTTGCATGTGTCTTAGATAACAGATGACAGATCAAACATATATTCTATTAAAGTAACCTTAATAATTATCTTGCTTTAATAATGGTCTTCTTGTCTCATGCGTATGTTGAAAAACCAAACGAAATACTCTAGAAAACGAGCAAAGTAATCGTATCAACGAGCTTTCTGTCTTACGTGTCTTGTAACGACATCAGCAAAGTTTTAAAAGGCGCTGAATATATGCAAACGCTGCTTCCCAACCATATATATAACCTCCATTAACACTGGGTGGTGGAGATTATTGTCTGACCTTTTGGATTTATCGTGTGGCCTAGAAACCCGAGCGTCGACGATATTCGAACTGCTTCCTTTTACATAACAGACGGACCATGTTGTTTCCATAAACTACACAGCTCCTGTTTTAATAAGTCTCTTCAGAGCTGTCAGATTGGCTTTGGTATATACTATAACCAGGTCTCGTTGGTTTCGCAAAAGTTAGACTTAAAACAAATTTGCGTGCCCTTGGCTCTATGTTGTCGTTTTTTCAAACTAAAATTTATGGAATCCAGCTAACAGGGTACGAGGAAAATGGTTGATCCGGTGCTCCTTTTTCTCTATATTTGGATTGTCTTTCTCATAGAGTGTACCCAAACGGCTATGAGGAAAAGACCTGATCCGGTCCTCTTTTCTCTGTTTTTGAAGATTGGATTGTCTTCCTTATCTCTATACTCTTAAAATATGGCAAAATTTTCTCTGTATTATAACGATCCGTAAAAGAGTTTTCTCCTTACAATATAGAAATTTTTTATCTGTATTATAACGATGCGTAAAAGAGTTTTCTCAAGTACGACTCCACCGTGACATTTACATGGAGTTTGTTTGTTTTTGTTTTTTGATTTTTCTTTTAAGGTATCCGAGTTTGTTTGTTTTTGTTTGGACTCCACCTTGACATTGACATGATACGGTTTGGAGTTTTTTTTTAAATTGCGGAGCTTGACATCAAAAGTGTTGATGGACTACCCATTTTAATGGAAAAAGTTAGTTAAGTATAAGAAATTCCATGCTAATATTTGTCACTAGTATAATTTAATAAAAAACCATTATAAATATAATTTTTAATATAATTTTTAAAAAGTTAAATATGAAATATTTAACTAATTTTACTTTAAACATTTTTATATTTATTATTTATTATTTAAATTTAAATTTTACCATATTAATAAATAATATTATAATTTTAATACTTCTTTAAAATTTATATAAATTTTATTAAAGAAATATTTAAAAAATTGGACCATAGACTAAGTAAATTCATTAAATAAATTCAAACATATAATCTTATGTATAAAACAATTATATGTTTTTTTAAATTCATTATTTCTTCTTGTAACAAATTATTAGTTAAGGTTAATGCAATTTTCTATTAGCCATTTATTACATAGGATACCAAACCATTGATGTAATAGAGATATTGTCCAAAAGTGTAATTAAAATGTTTAACAATCTAATATGATAAAACTTAAAGTCTATATACTAGCAATTTGAAAAAGACCTAGAGACCATGGCCTCAAGTAGTGACCATAACAGTCTAAGTAAAATGATGAATGAACAACAAAAATAATTGAATACAAAATGACATATCAATTAAGTAGAATGAGAGGATTCTACTTTAATTTGACGAGAAGTAGAACCAGGGCAATGAGGAGTTGAGTCAAGATGAGGAATTGCTTCAATATGCATCTATCATACATTCATCTCCTTATGATGCAAGACGACATATTCTAAGAAAAAAAATATATACTCCTTCACTAGGATGACCTTAGCTAACAAACCTTTCATATGCGAATATAGGTTAGTTGTATAAATATATTGATTCTTACTACCTACAATGTGGCCCACATCTGACACCCATGAAAACACAAATTCCATCACGTTCGAGTCTAGAAGAAACTGTAATGCCCCCTTAAGATTAGCTTTTTCATTGTTAATTTGTGCATGGAATGGTGGAGGTATTCCCCCCATGCAAATCCAAGCAGAGATAACATTGTGTAAAATATACCTTGATCCTCCATCTAAAACTCTACCTCACACATTGTGATGACAACAAACCTATTCATGGGCAATCATGACTAGTGTAAAATCTAGCAAAGAAATACAAGAGTAGAAAGAGAAACCATAGGAATCCTGAAGCAATGAGATGAGACAAAGGGAAAGAAAATACATGGCAGAAAATATTTGATAAGTTAAATGAAGAAGGCATAAGAGAAACTTATCCAAATGACAAGAGGAATATGAGAGGGAAAACTCTATAGTAGATAATGATTACAATCAAACAATGGAGGGGAGAATGTAAAGCTACACAGTTAAGACCCATAAACACAACTATGTGTGGAGCATGCAAAGTGCTCTACGAGAGGACTGAAATGTCATCAAAGATAGTCTTTGAAGGTAAATTAATATGGTGATGCCCTTGTGGTAAATTCCAGGTAGTAATTAAAACTTTGATGCAAGCCCCAATTGCACCTAGAATCATCCATCTTTAGCAATGAATGTGCACAAGCTTTCAATATTTGAAGACATGATTGGAAGCTGTAAGGGTAGCACTGCACAATGGATGTGTTGACATCCATGCCCTCATGCATAGGTCACAAGTCACTTTAGATGTAATACAAGGAATGGAAACATATTTTAATTGTTCAATGTTCTCATACTTTTTTGGGAATACTTTTGAAGTGATTTCGCTAGATGTTTTTTATGGTTTTCTTGGAATCCTAAGTTTTAGTTGTATAATCTACATAATTCAAGTGTCCTAGATGTTTTTCAAGGAAATGAATCAATTTATGCATCCCAAACATATTTTGAGAAATAAAATATAAAAATATTTGTCTACATTTTCTATTAATAAATTCTAAAAAAAATAAAAAAACCTAATAATTATGGAAATTCAATATTACTTATTCTAAATTCTAGATACTTATATTACCTTTTAACATTACATTTTTTTTATAAAATAATAATAATCATTATCTATTTTT
The DNA here is from genome assembly GCA_034641835.2 of Pinus albicaulis. Taxonomy (NCBI): domain Eukaryota; kingdom Viridiplantae; phylum Streptophyta; class Pinopsida; order Pinales; family Pinaceae; genus Pinus; species Pinus albicaulis. Next base: position 1,175,966,474 of record CM076582.1, on the reverse strand, counting down.
AATTTAATAAAATAATTTAAATTACCTTTTAACTTTATATTTTTTCTTATAAAATTATAGTAACATTATCTATTTTCAATTTAATAAATAATTTAAATATTAATTATATTTTATTTTTATATTTTAAAATATATCCAAGTCATGATCATCCCAACATCATTGCTTACTTTGCTCTAATAAAATAAAATCTATACTATCAAACTTCTCCCTTCTATATTAAAAAACCATTAACATAATTTATAAAAAATATATATTTTTATTTTACTTAAATTATTAAACTTTAAATATATTATACCTCATAAATAGCATAACTAAAAAAGTAATAATAATAGAATTAAAAAACTTATTAACACAATGGAATGAAGAGATCAGATTAGACTCAAGAAACATCCAATTTTAAGAACTCTAATATCAAAATGCCATTCTGTTCTTTTCAGTACCAATCGTTCAAGCGTAACACAATATATAGTGTCTTAATCTTATCGTGAGAGTGGAAAATAAAGACATGTTTTTAAAACTTCTCACAATGACCATTCTTCAATTTACATCCAACACTTTTTTCCTCTTCAATGTTTTTGATTATTGATATCTTTAACCTATTTCTAAGTTTGTAATTTCAAAAAATGTTTTTAAGATGATTGGAACTAAAAATTATATAATATATAAATATTGATCTATTCGATGTTCTTTAATAGAATATTTTAATGTAAAATATTGTAAGTTTTATTGATTTTAAAATAGTATTTCAATTTTATTTATATATAATTATAATATTAGAAAAATAAATTATTAAAATTAATTTTTTTTTCTAAGTAAACATGAAAATTATATACAACAAGCCAAAGCCAGAACATTGCCCAGTGTAGAGGCATTCTGAAAAAAAAACCAGTGATGAACACTGCCTTTCAGGAGGGAAACTAGTGTCGAGTAGTTTTCAAGAAAAATCCCATGCAGGGGAATCATGGAGTTCTGATTTTGGATAACATAGTTGACAAAAACTGAAACATAAACTTCATAAAAAGCAAAAACAAGCCCTAAAGTAAGGCCAAAAATAGTGCGTGAAAACTAGGTAGAGAGGGTGGTGCTACTCATCAGGAGCTTCTTCGACGACCCTGCACCAGAATTCATCCGGTTCTCCATCGTCCTTGTACAGGTCCGCAACAGAGTGGATAACCTTCCTTTTGGTAGAAGAAACCTGCACCGCGCTCTCTTGACCCTTAGCATTCAGCGTTTCGCTCGCTTGACCTCCAACCATCTGCGCCTCGCTCACTTGCTCGTTACCTTCATGTGCAGTGTCCAACTTCGGCTGACCCTGCGGGACCATGCCACCAGTACCCTGCAAGTTCACATTCTCAGTGTGCAACGATCCAGCAAGCAAAGCCGAGGACAGAGCCACCGTGTTGCTAAGCCCCTCCAAGCCAGAATTGGGAGCAACGCCTTGAGGCTCTTCATGGAATGCCACAATGATGGAGGCAGTACTCCGAGGATGACTGAGAGAAAAATTAAAGGAGAAGTGCACGGTGTTCGTCTGAGCAGGGAGGGAAGGAGGGATGGGGGAGTCAAGGCGGTGACCCGAGCGGAGCCTTCGACCTCTATGAGCTCTAGAAAGACTGTCCTCTTGCGAGGAAGACGCAAAGGAGGTACTGGGAGTGGAGGAAGAGCGCCAAAGCTGGCGTCTGGTGGTGCCTCTGCGACATCTCATTCTTTGCCAGAGGCACGGCATGATTTCTGATGCGATAGGGGGACCAGGATGCAGAGGAGGAGCTGGTCTAACAGAGGACTAAGAAGATTGTGAATTCAATGAGAAAGATGCAAGCATAAAGTCACCAGCGAGAGAGAGGTGAAGATTAGCTCTGAGGTCAAGACAACAATTTTATCTACTTCTCTTACTAGTGGTTGTGTGCACGCTTGAGAGGCCAGCATCCAGAGTGCACCACTGAGCAACAGGCGAGGGAACAATCTCCATACCAGAGTATCGCTCCATGGTTTCTATCGAGATGACCGTGCAACGATAAATCCATTTCCATGAACCAGCAATAAATTGGACAAAGGGTCGGGCCATGTTGTAATGCGCAAGATCGCATCGAGAGGCGAAAATGAGATTGTAACCAGCACCAGACATAAATGCCATTAAACACCAAGCCACCGAGATTAATAGCCCTGTGTCCTCAGCCTTACGGGTTGGCAGGTGTCTCACCATCCTACAACACCCCATCCCATCATCTTAATTGCTCGCCTCTTCACCCTCATTCGGGAAATAAAATTAAAATTAAGTATAATTTACTTAAAACATTTAATATAAAATTTTACAACCAAATTATGTTTATTTTAAATCTATATTTACAAAATATATTAAAAAAAAAACAAATTTGACAATATATAATTTTTTAGCATTTTTTTATCATTTAATTTAATATAATGTATTATTTCATTTATATTAAAAAATTCACAAATATGATCCCTTTAAACACAATCTACCTTTAGGCTATATCTAAATTTGTTTAATTCTTTTAATTATTATTCCATATATATAAACACATATATAATTACTCATTTTGTATTCAATTTAATATTGCGTTGTTTAAAAGCTAGCCTATACTTTCTAACATAGGTCTTGTTCAATCGTCCGTCCTTCATTCATTTGTGAGAACATCTCTACATAGTCCACTGTAAAGAATTATTTGTGTTAAAGATTAAACAATAGTTAAGTGTTTTTTTTATTACAATTTCAAATCTCCCCATTACATAAGATTCGTAATTAGAATTTTAAAATAAAAATGATTATTTAAATTTTAAAATAATCGTGATTTTACAATAATATTATCAATAAAAAAGTTAAATTATAATAAATAAATTAATAAGTCTATATTATTAATAAAATAAAAGATACCAACCAGAAAACTCTCATAATAAGAATAATGAAATAAAAAAATCCAAGATTAAAGAAGAAAAAGGAATAAAAAGGAATAGGTTATCGTTTTAAAATATATTGACTAACCTTTTTTAATACTTAATAAAATAAAGTTCGTTTTTATATATACCTTATTATTTTGTTGTTAATCTATGTGACATATTTATTTTATTGTTAAGCTATGTGAGATATTAGATAATTACAACAATTAATTTATGATTTCATCAGAGAGCCACGACCCATGGGCGTCTAAGTTTTAAATTTCATGAGATTGCATAAAAGTCCCTAATCCTTAGAATGACTAGCTTTTTTGCCTTAAAAATATTCCAACCAATAACATTTACACCACATAATACCTCAGTAAAAATTTTGTAAACATATAATTTACAACCTATAATTAATATATAAATATTTGTAAATAAATAATAAATATGATTTAAAAAATATTTATAAAAAAATTATATTTAATAAAAAATCAATCAAGTGCCACTCTATTTTTATTAGTAGAGATTTTTGTTATTGATTTACCCAATAAAACCCATTTTAAATAAATATTTATATTTTAAATAAATTATAATTACAATTTTTTTTTGGAGTAAATAAATCATTTCATTAGTAAAAAAAATGATACATATAGACGGTATTTACAAAACACGACTAAAATGAAGTAGATATAATTGAGACAAAGACAGACAAGGATTCAAGGTCTCTTGTGAGAAAGTTCCTCTGACATTTGCATGAATTTCGTTGAGTTGAAAATATCTTCACTGTCTTCTTGGATCCATGCCGTATTGCTCTTGCATACTCTTTTTTGGCTTCTTTCGCTTGCATGGAGACTACCTTGAAATACATAGTTTGAACCCTAAGACTAGACTATGAGAAACTTGAGCTCATATGTTTACTTGGAACATCGGCCTTCTATAGAAACCTAGCCTCATGAATTGGTATGTCCCTCACATATTTCCATGACATTATTTTGCAAGGGTAATTAGTCATGGGTCATCTAGATTTATATCTTCTAATAAAGATTCTGATGTAGAAGCATCAACCCTGGGATAGTAAATTACTAAATGAGTTAGTTTGTAAGTTAGGATTTAATTAATTAGTGTATTTTTCCTATGGTTTTTAGGAGAGAATTGAAATTATTGTAATTATGAGAAGATTCAAGAATATTGTGGAAGCATGAGAAGATCATGGATTAGCTAAGGATAAGAGATTGAAAGAGATGTTTTAGAGATTAGATGAGAGATGTTAGGGATTATGAGAGATATTTAGGCATTTAGTATAGGGATTTAGAACCTACCTTGGGTTCTAATCCATTTTTATATTTAGGTGATCTTATGAGGCATGATGTAGATGTAGAAGAGTGCATGTGAGTGTGAGGAGAGGCCAAGCATGAGAACAGATTCTCTGTAAATATTTTATTTATTCATTAATTATTTCATAGATTTGATGTGCATTTTATTTTAGAATTGTGTTTGTTTATTTGTTAAGTGGCTCGCCTGGCACTCTCATATTCTTCTTCAACTTCTTTATAATGGAAATTAGTCATTTGTTGTGATAATGAATTTTGTTGGTAGTCTTCACGAGGCTTTTGCATGAAATATGTAGGGATATGGGATTTACCTTCTATTGATATAATTCTTCATTAAATGTTGAATTACTCTAGATACTCCTTAATATAGGAGAGAGATTCAAAGCTATAATTTTTTTAATGTATGTATCTGGTCAGGATTTGAGGTACCCCAATACCTCAAATTTCATCTTCCTTAGGGGAATCTTCCCCAACTAGCTATTTTTGAGAATATATTTTTTCGAAATGATTCATGAGTATTAATTGGACAATATCTAATAAGATCCCCATATGCGTGAATATGATTGCATCTAAAGCGGACATGTTCATAATATAGAGACTCTTTCCAAACACTATCTTGATAGTATAAAGTTATGAGGTTGGAAAAAGCTGCGAGATATTTATGTAAACACAAATATGTGCAAATAAAGTGTAGATACCTCTATTGGTAGCCTCCAATAGTTTCATGATTTTTTCGTTGGAATTTTATTCCTTCAATGGTTTCCTCCTCCCAATATTTCTTAGGAAGAGAAAAGAGATGGATCCACACATGGGCTACAAGGAAATATTCCTTCTCCGATTATACTTCTCATTCCATAATCACATGAAAAACCATGAATTGTTTAAGAACTATTTCCCTCGTTAAAAAACCCTCGATTTGTCTTCCAAATTATAAAAAATGACGATAAAAAAACCCTTAGCCCGTAACGAAAATTATATTTTACTCCTAGGTTCAATTTATTTTTTATCCACCCAATAAAAGAATTTTCAAAGGGCTATAATCCAATAAATTTGAAAATCATAGTGTGGTTTTTCATATATTGGGTATATTCTTTGATCATATTAGATTTAACCTAATATTTTCGATCTTGCACCATTTTTGAAAAGAAACAACTTAAATTTCTAGATTTCCATAGTGCACCTAGGTGAGGGTTTGTTGCAAAGCCAAAAACCCCACTTCATCCACCTTCTCTATGAAAATCATTTTGAAGATGAAGATATTGAATAAAAATATTACCAGTAGATCGAGACTCATTATGAATTCCTAAAACAGTATGACTAAAGGAGGAGGTAGATCCCCCTCCAGCAAAACCAAACATAAATATTTATACAAGAAAACCATGGAATTTGTAGAATTAAACCAAAAAAAATTATTGCAGCATAGTTATACCATTATAACTAAAATTTTCAAAAAAAAAAAAAACCGAGACGTTGTACTTTTGTACGCTTAATTTTATAACGTCATAAAACTTTAATTAAGAATGTAAATGCTAAGAACCACGATATCTTATTGGTAAGTCTATCATTAGCACAATTAAATTAATAAATGTGGTTGATATACGCCTATAGGCATATATCAATCACATGCAACACGACATTATTAAATATAGATGATATACGCAAATTGACATCAACGAATATGGATTTAATATTAATATTAACATAAATATTAATAGATATATCAATATAAGAATAATACAATAATAATTATTATATTATAAAATATTATTAACATTAAATTATAATACATAAGATAGTAATGGTAACGATTAAAATGACAAATTATAATAATTATTGTTACATTTAAAAAATATGATAATATTATAGATATTATCAACAATATTATAAATATTAATATTATTAACCAAAGGGATTATTAATATTATAAACCCAATGTATTGTAAACCCTATTAGTAATATTATACCCAAGGAATATGAACCCTTAGATTAATAAACCAAAAGGATTGATATTATAAGCCCATGAAAATAATAAATCCAAGGGATTCATTAATATTAAAGGATAGATATGAATATTAATATTATATTATTAATACTAATATTATTATTATCATTAATTTTATTTAATATTAATATTGATATGATTTAATAATAATAATAATATTATTATTATTATTAATATTAATAATAGTAATAGACCCTATAAATAGGGTTTACTGTATTAATTTAAATATTAATATTATTTAATATTATTAATTCAATACTAATAATATCAATTATTATTAATGGTTTACCATGTTTGATTGTGGCTTACCATAATGAGACAATCTTTGTCACAATGTGGCGTTGGACCATGGTTAACCATAATTGATCATGGTCAACCATGTTTGACCAATGTTTACCATGATTGACCATGGTTGATGATGGTTGGCAATGGTTGACAATGATTTGTTTTCATTTTGAGACAATATTTGTCCAATGTGACGTTCCACCATGGTTGAGGATGGTTGAATATGGCTATAAACCCGAAGGATTTATATTAAACTCCATGATTATTATTATAAACCCTATGAAAAATATTATAACCTTGGATTATGAACTCTTGTATTAATAAAATCATGGGATTCATATTATAAACCAAATGGAATAATATTAAACTCAAGGGATTAATATTATAAACACAACGTGTATAAAACCTACGATAAATATTCTAAACCCTAAAATAAACATGTTTGACCATGATTTATTTTCATATTGAGACAATCCTTGTCACAATATGACATTCGACCATGGCTCACCATGATTTATTTTCATATCGAGATAATATTTGTCACAATGAGACATTCGATCATGGTCGACCATGGTTAATTTTTATATTGAGAAAATATTTGTCATAAGACAAGATTGGACCATGGTTGACCCTGATTGATTTTATATACCATGTTTGGCAGTTCCTGACCATGGTTGACCATATTTGACCATGATTATAAACCCAAGAGATTTTATCAAACCCTAGTCTTAATATGATAAACCATATGAATAATATTATAGCCTAGTATTATGAACCCTTAGATTATCAAATGCAAGGGACTCATATTATAAAGCCAAGAGAATAATAAACCTAATGGATTATCACTAAAATTCCAAGGGATTATCAATGAGTGGTTGGAGCATGGTTGACCATGGTTGATGATAGTTTACCATGTTTAACCGTGATTGATTTTCATATCGAGATGATCTTTTTCACAATGTGACTTTGGACCATTGTTGAACATGGTTGATTTTCATATTGAGACAATATTTTCAACAATGTGACATTGGACCATGGTTGACCATGATTAATCATAGTTGATTATGATCGATATTATAAAGCCAAGGGAATAATAAACCCAAGGGAATAATATTAAATCCAAAGGAATAATATAGAACCTAATATAAATATTATAAACCCTAAAATAAACATGTTTGACCATAGTTGACCATGGTTGATTTTCATATTGAAAAGCCTTTGTCACAATGTGACATTGAATCATACTTGACAATCGTTTACCATGATTACTTTTCATATCAATACAATCATTTTCAAAATCAGACATTGGACCATGGTTAACCATGCTTGATTTTCATAATGAGAAAATATTTGTCACAATGCGACATTGCACCACGTTTAACCATGGTTGTCACAATGTAGTGTTGCACAACGTGACGTAGCACAATGGCTATTGACCATGGTTCGCGATGATTGACCATGGTTAATCATTCTTGATTTTCATATTAAAACAATATTTCTCACTATGTGACTTTAGACCATTGTTGACCATGGTTGATTTTCATATTGACACATTATTTATCACAATGTGGAATTGGAATGTGGTTTACCATAATTAACCATTGTTTACTATGTTTTACCAATGTTTCTAATGATTTACCATGGTGTACAATGGTTGACAATGGTTTATCATGGCTAATTTTCATATTGAGACAATCTTTGTCACAATTTGGCGTTCAACAATGTTTGACCATGATTAGAAACCCAGGGATTTAAACTAAAACCTAGAATTAATATTATAAAACTTGTGAATAATATTATGCCCTAAGAATATTACCCTGATATTATTAAACACAAGGGATTGTTGTAATAATCCTAAGGGATTTATACTAAAATACCAAGGGATTATAAAGCCAAAAGAATAATATTAAACCAAATTGATTAATATTATAAACCAAATGTATATAAATACTAAGATAAATGTTATAAAAGCTAAAATAAACAAGGTTGACCATGGTTGATTTCATATTCATACAATCCTTGTGACAATGTGACGTTGCACCATGCTTGACCATGATTTACTTTAATATTGAGACAATATTTGTCACAATGTGACGTCGGAATACGGTTTAACATGGTTGATTTTCATATTGAGATATTCTATGTCACAATGTGATGTTGGACCATGCTTGAAGATGGTTGACCATGTTTTATTTTTGTTGGGTCCTGGATATCAACAAGATTCAATCCTTTTTCCACATAAATTATCAACCCAAGGGCGTTAGTTATTTCAAGAATAATGACAAATTATATGCAGATACAAGCACATGGTACACAATAAATCACATGTTTAATTTATAACACAAATACCATTATAACAACAACAATGAATTGCAGAAACAAGAAGCATCCACAACAATTAAAAAACTATAACAATAATTAAAAAAATCACACAAAGCACAGTACTGCAAGAAAATAAAGAAGAACACAACACCTGGTCACAAGAGTGGGCCCAACTCTTAGATGTGGGCTGCGGAAACTGGAAGATTATAGGAGAAACAACGAGTTGTTGTATATTTAATTAATAATAGAAAGATTAATTACAAAATCTGTATATGTGTAAGGGTCTCTCGATTCACAGCCTGTAGGATTCTTTATACTATAGTCCTAAAATCCTCAATTCCTCCCAATGACTCCATTGTTACAAAAATACATATTGTTACAACGGAAACCGGATTTCCCAGGAAGAAACCATAAGAATGCCAAAGATAGCACTGATACATCCATGGCTGGAAATGATGGGCTGTCCCTTGACTTATGGCCGCGACATGCCTATTGTAACCAAATCTGAAGAAATATAGGAGTTAATACATAAAAAGGTAAAACCTCCATGAAAAGTACGTCATTAATCAAATATCCCATAAAATATAGGAAGAAGGGTTTTACCTCATTATTTTAAGATAAATAATGGAACAAAGAGATAGAAAGGTAGGGTAAGAATGAGAGAAGAAATTATACAAATCCAGTGCCCAACATCTCCCCCCAACTGATCTATCTGTATGTCCTCATGCAGCTCGTCGTCTCCACAGGTCTGGATTGGACTGACTATGATCAACATGAAGTTGTGTAAGGTCATATTCCACAGCTATCTCTATTCCTAGTGGCCTGTATCATTTTTTCAAATCAACATCTTTCCACCAGTCGGGTTCAACGTTATAATCAGGAGTATATTGTTCAGCTGGCAGCCATAAAAGGTGAAATCAAAATCTCAATCCCTTCCCTCTAACCCCATAGGTATGAATACATGCAACATAATGCAACATTATTTCTAAGGCACGTGCAAAGTTAGGTGCCCCAAATGTTTCTCTTCCCCTGACGGCTGAAGAAGACAACATCCATCTTTTCTGACAACTGTCCAAGGCTTCCTTGCGAAATGTCGTAATTTGGCCGACACGCAAGTTAGCACAACACTTCTCAGTTACCGCCATTTGTTCCTTACAGCCCTCAATCTGTAGAAAGGTATAATGCTTATTGTAAATATTCAAGGACTAACCATGCTCTCTTCTCACCATTAGTGGCTTTTCGGCTTGATTTTCTTCAAATGTATCCCAGGCCTTTCTCCATTTAATCTGATTGATGGTATAGGAGGTGAAAGCCCTCAAGTGGATGTCACCCATGAATGGAACGGGGTTAAATGACGGATCATGCCTTCAATAATACCCATGCATGTAGAGCTCACACATTAAGTGTTGTCCTATAACATCATGAATTTTTAAAATACGGAGAAATTGAATGGGGTCCTCAATTTCGTACCAAATCTCCTTATATATACTTTCAAGACAAAATAAAATAATTTTTTCATGAAGGAATAAGGCATAGCTATGTGCAGGAGGTCTACAGGCTATTACCTAATGTGCTAGGGAGAACATCTTCTCCTTATCTGTCTTTAGCAATTGAACTTGTTCTTCCAAATCTTCTATCCTAGCCTTCTGTTTGGCCTGCTTTAGTCGAGCCTTGTATAATTGATCTATGTGCCCTGTAATGAATCCATCAGCCTATTCTTGAACCCTAATTGCTTCTTTCTTGTGGTCGCTCACTGCAGACTTCCATTTTTGAATTTCGACAGCCAATAAAAATTCTCGACCTTCAATCAATTCTTCGATTGGGCCAGTCTGGGTAGCCGCAGTGGAGAATTCATTCTTCGGCTTTATTGCCCTCCATTTGTAGATTTTTACCTTCATTTTTAAACGTGAAACTTTCTTCTTCAAACTCCAAACCTCTCTTTTCAGTCTCATGGTTTCTTTGAATTTCAGTTGGTACCTCTTTTTAAGAGGAAACCTTATTTTCTCGCACTGTTCGACCATTTTTGTTTAATAGTGAATTCAGGTTCTGGACCTAAAATAGGCTTAGAAGGTGGTGGAATGATGCTATCATCTTCTCCAGATTATTTCGTCAAACCCTCTTGGCTGGGCCCCCGACCCACAGGTCCTTCTTCTTCTCCATTTCTTCCGGAAACTTCTGTTGTTTGGCTACCAAATTCATTGACCCCTCTGTGTTCCAATTTTTCTATAGGAACTATGTCTTCCTGGTGAACCTCCAATTGTTCTAGTTCAGTAATGTCTGGGCCAACCTTGGTCGTGTCAACAAATTTTAATACTAGGGGAATAATGACTTCTTCCACTAACCGTCTGGGTGAGAAACATCACCTTTCCCCTCTAGGCATCATGGACTGGAATAGAGAACAGGGAACAAACCCCTAATCATCATTCCTGGGTTGGACCAGGAATTCATGCATTACTACCTCAACTGGATTCGATGCTGGTTCTTGTGGAGCAACATTGATTCCATGGCTCAATTCCTTTTTTTCCTCTTGCCCTTTTCTTATCACTTCTTCTTCATGGGTTGATACTGGTTCTTGTGGAATAGTATCGACCACCTGACTCATTCCTTATTTAGCCTCTTTTTCCCAGTGAATCACCTTCGTTTTCACAGTTGGTATCAATTCTTGAGGTCCAGCATCGATTCCGCAAGTTGACTCCTCCTGTTCTAACCGAATTGGGGGTGGTTCTTGTGTACCACCCCCAACTATATCAAGATCCATTTTTATCTGAGAAGGTGATGCTATTTATTGCGAAACATCATCACTTTCCATTTCTCTATCCACAATTCCATCCCTTTGTTCTTCATTAGCAAAGGTTGCCAACTATATCACAATATCAATTTCCTGCATAATGTCCATAATCCCTTCCTCTGTGGGTTACTAGAGAGAATTTGGATCTTGTGTGGTAGCCTCGTCTGTGCCGCTAATCAACTCTTCCATTCTTATTTCCTCTTCCGTGGATTTTTCTAGTGACGTTGGTTCTTGTGTGACAGCCTCGGCTGCATTGCCGATTACCTCCTCCATACTCATTCCTTCATGTTCCTCCTGATCAATCATCATCTTCTCTTCCTCATGTTCTTCTTGATCAATATCTGTTTCCATCTCCTTGGGTTCCTCTTGATCAATTTCCTCTGAAGGTTCTTCTTCCACCTGACCAGTTGGAGAGGTTGGCTCTTCTTCTCTAGGAGAAATCATAGCTGCTACCACTTCTTCTAAGGATCCATACAGTTCCACCCAAGAAACCCGCAGTCTGCCTATTGCATGCATGACCAATAATTGCACCAATCCATGGTTACAAAGTACTACCATCATCCGGCGGGAGCCCCAAGCATCTTGTGCCATACGCTGCAGTTGTTTCAATAGAAAAAATGGCATTTTTAAGGCATGCACCTGATTCTATGGAAATCAGAGGTGCATTAGAATTTTAAAGTGATAGTTGAACAGAGATGAGGCCCAAACCTTGCAATTAATGTATTTTATTACGAAACCTATAACTTCGTTCCAAGGATACGGTACAGTTCTGTGCTCGTATCCCCTACCCAATTGAACTACACTTTCTCCTTCCTGCAAAATAAATTCGGGGAACTCTGGGAGAGAAACCTTCCGAGAAAACCATTGTTGCCCCTGTTGTCTTATCCCACTAACCACTGCAATTACTTCCTCTGTAACATGAACTTCCAGACATCTAACCCATGAATGATTCTCCTGTAAATTGAGTGCTAATCCCATTGTGATACCTTCATCGAATCCCTGTAATCTGTCAAAGTAGACATCCCATCCTGCATCGAAAAAAAAATTCCAAACCTTTGGATTGCTATGAACTGAAACTATGTTTTCAGGTTCATGTCGCACATCCAGCCCACCCATATTGTGGAGACTTGTAGCAGCACTTCCTATAGCATAAGACCATTGCGCAAGGTGGTGGGTACCGAATTCAGAGGAACAACATAGTCAAAATGGACAGGTGGTAATGGTAAATACGGTTGGTAATTCTAGAAAACCAAGAAAAATCATAAAAGAGTATGGTAAGTGTGGTAGAATAGGAATAATAATTACTCATACAGGATGGATGAGACATTTTGTGAACCCAAATAGGATTTAAATTATGATACCACATATTGATGTGATTCGTAAGGTGTAGCATGAGTGGGATGTCATTCTTAACTTATGGGGTAATTATTACACCGTCCTTGGCATGATGACACTCCCCCCCAACTTAAATTTTTGATGTTCGCAACATTAAAATCTTCACGTGGGATATTTAATTCAATTATTAAAAGTCACGTGGAGGCGTACCTGATGGCCTACCCAGATGATGGGATGGTTGGTAGGGTGGCGATAGAGTAATGATGTCGATGGTGTAACAACATTGGTGTAACAACATCGGTGTAACAACATCCGGTGTAACAGCATCCGGTGTAACAACATTGGTGTAACAGTAATGGTGTAATAGCATCAGTGTAACAACGTTGGTGTAATAACATCAGTGTAACGACATCAGAGTAATAGCATTGGTGTAACAAAATCGGTGTAACAACATCCGGTGTAACAACAACAGCGTAACAGCATCGGTGTAACAACAACATGAGTAGCAGCAACTGAGTAACAACATCCTGTGTAGCAGCATTGGAGTAGCAGCAATCAAGTAACAGCAACATGAAAATTCCTTGATTTTTACTCCTTAGTCATAGCTCCTGCAAAAAGACAAGAAAATAGAACATAATTCTTTATTAATTTATTTTATTTTTACTTTATTTTATTTTGTTTTTATTTTGTTTTTATTTTTTTTATTTTTTACAACAAGGGTGCAGAGGAAAGATTCTCTACACTGATAACCTTCGAACAGGATTTCTCAGAGAGTTGTTTAATAAAAGCATCCTTAGAAGCCGACTGGTGGTATACTGTCAAGCCATTTCCATTGACTATAAAGGAAGTACGTGTATCGTCAATTGTGACTAACCTGATTGTTCCATTATCAAATACAACATTCACCTCATAAGGTCCCATTCACTGAGTGCAAATATTTCCCTTAAAATCCTTAAAATGAGAGTCATAAAGTAGTTTCCAATCTCCACTTTGAAACACCTTGTTTCTCATAAACTTATCTTGCCATTTCATTCTTTGTTGCTGAATAGCAGTAGTTTGTTGGATAGCCATTGAGCGTATTTCATCAAGTTCATTAAGCTGAGCCAATCAGTGTTTCTGGGCATCTGATAGATCTAAACAAACTTCTAGAGCTGTTCTGAGCATGCTTATTTCAAATTCAATTGGAAACAATGATGATCTCCCATAAACCAACTCAAATGGTGAAAAACTAGTTGTATTCCACCATGTTGTTATGTATGCCCATAGAGCCTCTGGAAGTTTTTGAGCCTAATCCCGACAATGGTATGCCATAGTTTTTGTCAAAATACTTTCTAATGTCTTATTTGTGCTTTCTACTTGTCCATTCGCCTGGGGATGGTATAGAGATGTCACTCTGTGCTTGACCCCATATTTTTGCATGAGCTTTGCTATCTTGTGTGATGTTAGCTGTGCTCCTCCATTTGAAACAACCTCTGTTGGAGTACGGTACCAAGCAAAAGATTCTTCAAATAGAAAATCCGAGACTACCTGCTCTGTTGCTTTCACAACCGCTTTAGCTACCACCCACTTAGTGACATAATTAGTATCGACCAAGATGTCGACTTTCTGTTGGTAGGGTGGGTTAAAGGGTCCAACGAAGTCGATAGCCCATTTCTCGAAAGGCTTGAGAACTAGTTGTGCCTACAAAGGCATTTCATCCACTCTACTAGGCTGCCCCATATGCTGGCAACTATCACACCTCCTGACATAATTCTGAGCATCACGAAAAATGGAAGGCTAGTAATATCCCATTTGTAGCACCTTATGCCTTATTCTTTTGTCTACCAAATGCCCTCCCAAAGGGTCATCATGGGAAGCTTTCAATATTTCATAGATATCATCTTCAGAAACACGGAATTTGATCTGCTTATCTGCTCCTGTATGAGAAAGGTACTCTGCCATCCAAGAATATAGGGCACTATGATGAATAATATTTTGTTGTTCCCTATATGAAAAATGAGGAGGAAATTTCCCTGTAGCAAGATAGTTAGCAATATCTGCATACCACGGAGGTTTAGTAGAGACTGCAAAAAGATGTTCATCGGGGAAACTGTCTTCTATTGGTGTGAATTCATCATTGTTATCCATTCTATATAGGAAATTAGTTACTACATTATCTTTCCCTGGCTTATCTACTATTGTAATATCAAATTCTTGAATCAATAGTACCCATCTTGTAATACGACTAGGAATAATGGGTTTATTCATCAAATATTTGATTACTGTGTGATCAATATGGACAATAGTAGAGTACCCGGTGATGTAGTGCCGGAACTTATTGATAGCATAAATGACAGCTAGGAATGATTTTTCTATCATTGTATAGTTTAGTTCAACAAGAATTAGATTCTTGCTGACCTAATAAATTGCATACGATGTTTTGTCTACTTGTTGTCCTAAAACAACCCCTACTACTATCTGAGAAGCATCAGTATGTATGTGAAATGGTAATTACCAATCAGATCCTTGAAGGATTGGGGCCATGCACAATAGCCCTTTGATTTTTGTGAAAGTTGTCTAGCAATCTTCTGTCCACAAAAATTCTTCATCTTTTGTTAGCAATTGAAATAGTGGATGTGCTATTTTAGCAAAATTTTCTATAAAGCTCCTGTAATAACTAGCACAACCAATAAAGCTACGTACCTGTGTGGGTGTTTTGGGTACTGAAAAATGTAATATTACCTCTACTTTAGCTGAATCAACTTGAATTCCAGTGGCTGAGAGCAAGTGTCCCAATACTACTCCTTCTTCCCTCATCATATGGAATTTGACTATACTCAATGATACATGGGTCTATTTACATCTTTCGAGTACCTTCTCCAAATTTCTCAATCCCTCCTCAAATGAATTCCCATATGGAGTAAAATCATCCATATATATTTCAACACTATCATCGACCAAATAAAAAAAAATTCCCAGGATTTCCCTTTGGAACGTAGCAGGAGCATTACACAGGCCAAATGGAAGGACCCTATATGCAAAGGTTCCCCATGGGCATGTGAAAGTTGTCTTATCCTAGTCTTCTGTGGCTATCTGGATCTGGTTATATCCACTCAATCCATCTGGGAAGGAAAAGAACTTCTTTCCAACCAAGGTGTGCAGGAATTGGTCAATGAATGGCAAAGGAAAGTGATCTTTTTGTGTTGCCTTATTTAATTCCCTGTAATCTACATAGATCCTCCATTTACCATTCTTTTTGGGAACGATAACTAGCGAGCATACCCATTTTCTATCTAAGATGGGATAAATGAATCCTACATCCAAAAAAATTTGTAATTATTCTTTAATAATATTAATGAGATCAGGATTCATCCTCCATTGAGGTTTTCTTACAGGGCAAAAATATTAATGTAAATATGATGAGTGCATAAGCTAGCAGGGATACCCTTTATGTCGATATAATCCCAGGAAAAAGCTTCTTGACGTTCTTGAATGACTTTCAAAAGCTGTTTGGTCTGGGATTCAGACAGGTTCAGGTTGATATTAAGCATTTTTCATGGTTCAATCTCGATTGGAGTACTATCATGGAATGGGGTCACAGGAACGTATTCTATGTCATCTTCTAGTTCAATGTTTTCCCATGTCTCATAGCTCATAACAGATTCTAGAATATATTGAGTTCGATCGGCAAAAGAACTAGAATAATTAATGAAGGCGTTAATAACATCATCTTCAGTCTCTGTTTTAAATCGAAGGGCCTGGCCAATAGT
Source organism: Pinus albicaulis (assembly GCA_034641835.2). NCBI lineage: Eukaryota > Viridiplantae > Streptophyta > Pinopsida > Pinales > Pinaceae > Pinus > Pinus albicaulis. The sequence continues at coordinate 1,175,949,767 of CM076582.1, read as the reverse complement.
GAGAACTGGTCTAACATCTTCATTTTTAGGTTCAGGCTCTTTTGCAGGTACAGGTTTTTGACTGGTTGATGATTTTTCAAATGGGCTTTGTTTCGTAGGAGAATAAAGCTTGAGGTCCTTCATAACTGTCCCATTTTATATGATTATATGTCGAGACCGACATCCTATGTAGGCATCTGCAGTTTCCAACCACGGTCTTCCTAGGATAAATGTGTGACCACCTACTGAAGATCGAGTTTTCAATATAAGGAGGTCCACTGGGTAATGCCATGAGTCTACTGAAATGATCACATCCTCTAATTTCCCTACTGGTTTAATTGTGGATATGTCTACAAGTTCCAGGATAGTTGGGGTTGGTTTAATGTTTCCATGTGCTAATGTCTTCATTGTCTCAGTAGTGATAATGTTAATGGCTTCTCCCAAATCCACTAGTACATTTGGGATCTCAATCCCATTCATTTGTACTGTTAGAATCGGGTTCCCAGGATCTTCGTATTTTATAGGCATGATATTTCCTAACATGATATCAGATAGTATACCCATTACATGCATATTTAATGGATCCTTAGGTTTTCTACCCAGTTTCTTTGAGTGGTATTATTTCAGAGTTTTTGAATAAATAGATACATCCCTCATAGCTTGTAAAAGGGGTATTTTAATAAAATATTGTGTAGTTCCCCTAGAAAATCAAATTCTGCTTGACAGTTTGGTTTTGCTTAAGATCAATGTTTTAGGATATGGGGGAAATTTTAAACGACCTTGATTAGGAACAACTTGGGGAGATGTCTGTTTTATTACGTTTTGATCTGCATTCTCCCTCACTGTTCTTTGTTCTAGTTCTGTATCTTCACCGTCAAGTTGTTATGTAATAATGTTTGAAGTAGGTGCATTTACTACCTGACCAGACTGTAGATTTATCTCATGGAGCCCTGTGGTAGAAATGTTGTAGGATGGAAGGTTCAGCGTATCTGTTTGCTGAGCCCCTTTATTATTCGGATTTGGGTTGGGCTGGAGAGGAAGCTGAGGTCTAATGGATGGGTTTCCTAGGGGCACATTGGAAGGAAACTGAAGTTTTTTCTAAGGCATAGGTGGAGGAAACTATCTAGTGGGAGGGGATCCACACCAAGTCTGATTCCATGAAGGATTCGGACTGGCCTGAGGAACCCATTGCTGCCAAGGGGGATACTAGTATTGAGGCCACATGGCTAAAAATGGTGCAGATTGGGGACCCATACTAAAATTATGAAAATAATGGGATGGGTCTTGAAACATACCTAGATTCACTACTGGTGGTCGAGGTTTCCATGGATTCTTCTGCCCCATGAAATATAGCTAGTCCAATGTGATTTCCTTTCTTTCTCATTGGAAAACCACTTTCAGCCCGGGCAAGGAAGGACATGCACTGATCGCATGATTCTATTCGTAGATTGCATAGGCTTCCACCGTGTTCAGCAGACATTCCTTCAAAGGGTGTTTGATCCGGATTTATGCAGGAATGCAACAGAATAAAAACATAACCATAAATACAAATATGCAACAAAAATAACACTTGATTTCATTAATATCAAAGAACTGAAATTTTCTAACAGACATAATGGAAATAAAACTAGCTAGGGCGCTGGTAGCTATCTTTGAGAAGAGATGCGGTGGCTATAGGCCTCTGAACTGAGTTACAATGAGGCTCGGGGGCCTATTTATTATTGAGAAACAATGGAGAACTCTAAACATCCAAAAACCTAACCCTAGGAGATGAAGCGCCAAAACTATGGGCCCTGTTTGGGTAAGCTGGTGTTTCAACTTCCTAGGGACGTAACTTTGGCATATTATCTCTGTTTGACACACATGATACATCATTAGAAATATCTATCTGAGGAATAAAATTTTTTCCACGAATATCCATTCCGAAACAAAATGATATTAGCTGAAGGTGCGATGCCCAAAAAACATCGTTTAGGGCCTCAAAATAGCTCCGAAAGTTTAGGACCCGAAAAAATACTAAAAATAGTAAGTTGTGCCAAAACAGAAAAAATGAAAGAGACAATGGTGGGGCCCCAAGTGGAATAGGCAGGTGGCCACCAATATCCACTTGGATCATTCCTCCCCCCTTAGGAAGCAATGTTCCCCATTTTCTTGAGTTCCTCCATTAGATGAGGAAACTTCTGCTGAACTTGGTCCTTGGTGAACCACTTGCCTTAGTGCATGAGTTGGCCAGCTTTGACAACCCGATAGAGTTGGATATTATGTTGGCGAGTGCTCTTTATTTTCATGTCCATGATATAATCTTTGGTGGCTTGTTCCATGCAATCTGGGTTTAGCTCTGTTGGTGTGAGTTGTTCTGCAATGTCTAAGCTGTCTAGTAGAGGTGGGAAGTAACGACGAAGGCAATCCACATTGAAGACTGGGTGCAGACCAAGGAATGGTGGAATACTTAGCTCGAGGTCATTGTTACCTACATCCTTGTTGATGGTGTACGACCCATATCAGAGCGGGCGAAGCTTGCGGTGGGGTCCAGTGAGGTGCTCCTTTTGCAAATGTAGCCATACTTTGTCACCCACCTGGAATTTGGGTGGCACCTGGTGTTGATCATGGCATTGCTTGTACTTGGCATTGGCTCTGTCCAATATATCATGAACATGTTGGTGGATGTGTTGAATGCGCTCGATGAAGCTACTTACTTTTTCAACTTTAGACTGGACATGAGATGAATCAGCCTGACCAGCTACAAATGGTATGCCTACATCAATAGGACATAGTGGCTGGAATCCCAAGCCCACATGAAAGGGGCTATGGCTGATTGAACTGTGGAGAGCCCGATTATAGCTATGTTGTACATATGGGAGGCTCTCATCCCATGTGCGTGGATGCTTTGAATTGTACATGCACAGAATATGTACAATCATTTTTTTGCCGAACTCTGTCTGGCCATCTGTTTGGGGATGGAAAGTTGTGGACTTGGTGAGCTTGGTATCCAACATTGACCAGAGGCTGGACCAAAATGTGCTGAGGAACCTGCTATCCTGATCTGATATGATATACTGTGGGATCCCAAAGTGCACCCACACTCGTTAAAAGAAGAGTTTAGCAGTGGCTTCTGCTGTGATATTCTTCCTTTAGGCCGCCATGATGGCCATCTTAGAGAATCTGTCGACAACCACAAAAACACAGTCATTTCCCTGCTTAGTAGAAGGCAGGCCCGACATGTAATCCATGGAGATGGATTCCACAGGTCGACTAGGGGTAGGGAGCGGAGTATATAGGCCTTGCTTCTTGATGGTCAGTTTGGCAATGGCACAAGCAGTGCAGGATCTAATGTGCTTCTCGACATCCTTTCAAAGGTTCGGCCAATAGAAATACTTCTGCAGGATTGCTATTGTTTTCTCGACCCCAAAATGCCCAGTGACTCGACTGTAGTGTGCTTCCCATATCATCTTGGCACGCTCGCTTGAAGGAACCCAAAGGTGTCCCAGGTGACATAAAAGTGCATCTTGGAGGTGAAAATTTGGAACTTGCGTACCCCCCAAGAGTGCCTTGTAAGTGTAGTCAATTCTGGGTCATTCTCATAGAGAAGTGGCCAATCAGAAGTCTCATGCCCACAAGAGTTGAGCACGGTGGTGGGTGCCATGATTGGTGGTTGGCTGATGCAGTTTGCAACATTATTGGTGCTACCCTTCTTGTACTTGATGTTCAAATGGAACTGTTGCAGATATGTGGACCACTTCTGATGGTGATCATTCTGTAACTTCCCTTTTGTCTGTATGAACTGCAGGGGCCGGTGGTCTGTGTGAATGATTTTTTCCTTCCCCAAAATGTAATGCTTCCATTGTCGACAAGATTTCACAATGGAATACATTTCTTTGTCATACATGGGATACTTGCGAACTGTGTCAGACAATGTCTCACTATGATATGCCACTGGATGTCCCTGTTGAGTAAGAATTGCGCCAATAGCATAGTCAGAGGCATTTTTCTCAATCTCAAATGGTTGTTGCAAGTCTAGTAAAGTTAGCACTGGGGTAGAACAGAGGAAATTTTTCAATTCTGTGAACGCCTTCTGTTGAGGTTCCGACCAAAATAATTTTGCTCTCACTCCTCCCTTGGTGACTTGACTCAAGGACCAAGTGATATGAGAGAATCCCAACACGAACCTGTGGTAGAAATTAGCAAGACCTAGAAAGCTGCAAAGCTCTGTTATAGTGGTTGGGGCTGGCCAATCTCGAATGACTTGGATCTTCGTTGGATCTACATGCACCCCCCTTTCATCAATAATGTATCCCAGATATTAAACTTGGGTCATGCCAAAAGTGCACTTCTCCAGATTGGCACACAACTTGTGCTGCCGCAGTGTTTGGAGGACTTGTCGGATGTGGTGAAGGGACTCTTCCCAAGTCTGGATGAAGAAAAAAATGTCATCCAAGTACACCACTACAAATGAGTTGGTGAATTGCCACAAGATGTCGTCCATCATCCTGATGAAGGTTGTGGGAGCATTCGTTAACCCGAAAGGCATGACCAGCCATTCAAAAAGGCCTTCCTTGGCTTTGAAGGCAGTCTTCCACACATCGAAGGGTTCAATCGGTACTTGGTGATACCCTGACTTCAAGTCAATTTTGCGGAAATATTTTGCACCTTTGAGTTGGTCCAGAAGGTCATCAATCCGTGGGATTGGGTACCTATTCAAGACAGTGATCTTTTTCAGCACCCGATAGTCAATACAGAGTCTCTACATCCCATCCTTCTTCTGTACCAACGTGATCGGACTCCCACAGGGTGATGAACTTGTTCAAATGTGACCTTTCTATAGCAGCTCCTGAATCTGCCTCTTGATTTCATCATTCTCTAGAACAGAACACCGATAGATCGTTCCATTAGGTAGCGGCGCACCTCGAGTCAGATCAATCGGGTGCTTGAACTGACAGTGCAGAGGAACCCCTGTGGGTGAGGTGAAGATGTCCCCGTACTCCTCCACAACCTTATCCATTTTTTGTTGTCGTGCAGAGGAGCCTTGTCCGAAGGTCGTGGCCATAGTATTCTTCTTGCCCTGGGGCCGGATCATCAAGAAAACGAATTTCCTGGTTTGGGAAATGAGCTTACTGCATTGTTTTGCAGTAACCAAAGAGATAGCAGCAGGAGGTGGTACCTATGGTATCCTGTACAACTTATTTCCCAAAGTAACAATAACAGCGTGAGCCCGAGACTCATACATAGCATGACGCTTCCACAAGTATGGTTTTCCTAATAATACATCAGAAACATCAATAGGAGCAACGTCACATAATACCTCATCCGTGAAGGGCTTGATGCTATAAGGAAGTCGACACTGCTGGCTGACGCGGATATCTCGTCCTTGGTGAAGCCACCCGATGGTGTACGGATATGGGTGAGTTGTGGTCGGCAAGACCAATCGCTTGACATCGTCTGCCAAAATGAGGCTCTTTTGGCTCCCATTGTCGACAATGAACTGTACCAGCGAGCCCTTTACCCACATCTGGGAGTGGAAGAGATGTTCCTCCTCCTCTGGATCTTCCAGTTCCTCCTTCTAGATCTTTGTAGTGGCAACAGTGGCATTGTGCTCCGCATTAATAATCTGTTTCCCTTTGTCATTTCCCTTGTTAGGTTCTGATTCAGAGTCAGAGCATGCATCTAAATCAAAAGCCCGCATCTCGGCCACCGGCGACTGCTTGGCCCGACACTCACTTGTGTTGTGAGTGGAGCTCTTATGGAACTCACAACACTTTCCCGTGTCCTTCTTTGGCTTTGCAGTGTTGTTCTTTGCTTGTGGCTTTGACAGGTTGTCTTGAGTCACCATCCCTTGGCTCTATCCTTTGTTCTGCGATTTGGGAGCACCTTTCCCTTTCTTTTGATTCGCAAATCCAAAGTCTCACTTCTTCTGTCTAAATTTATGCTCAATTTTGGCAGCATAACGATATGCCGTACCAAGCGAGGAGGTTTCCAGGAACTCCATTTCCTCTTGAATGTATCTGTGCAGACAACTGCGATAATTTAGCACCAGATGTTTCTCTGAATCTTGGATGCCCAACTTGGTGCCCAGGGTATGGAACAAATTCGTCAGCTCATGCACATCTTGATCCCTTTGTTGTCGCAGTGTGGTCCATTGTATGTACTTGTCCTCATAGCTCCCCACGGGATAGTATTGTTCCTTGACGACGTCTCGAAAAGAATTCCAAGTGGGTACGACCGAGAACAGAGAGGGTTCTATCTCTTTTCTCACAGTGGGTTTCCCACCCGTCCTTGACATGGGGGGCAACTTTGAGGAGTGAAACAATAATCTTCTCCCTGTTAGAAAAGTCATGAACTCAGAAATATCCTTCTAATAGATTCAACCATATATCTATGACATCTGAATCTATTTCACCCTCAAATATTGGAATGTCAAAATTTACTTGTACCTTAAAAGGAGTCGCACCTCCAGAGTGGCTGCTGGATGCAGATGCGCTACCGGTGGGAAGTCGTTGAAGGATCTCAGCAAAGTTATCCATCATCCCATTCCTTTGATTTTCGAGGGCCTCCTCAAGAAATATTTTGATAGGATCTCCTGCTCCCTCATCCTTCGTTTCATCCCTCATGGGCGCCCGTCGGGGTTTGCGAGGCTGATCTTGCAAAGGTTCCACCAGATCGAGCCCTAACTCCTTATACCCCAACACGTTGGGGACATGCAAAGAAGGATCAAGAAAAAGCATACCCCTCTGATACCACTGATCTAGATTTATGCAGGAACACAACAGAATAAACACATAACCATAAATACAAAGATGTAGTGGAAATAACACTTCATTTCATTAATATCAAAGAACTGAAATTTGCTAATAGACAGAATGGAAACAAAACTAGCTAGGGTGCTGCTAGCTATCTCTGAGAAGAGGTGTGGCATCTACAGGCCTCTGAACTGAGTTACAATGAGGCTCGAGGGCCTATCTATTATTGAGAAACAATGGAGAACTCTAAACATCCAAAAACCTAACCCTAGGAGATGAAGTGCCAAAATTATGGGCCCCGTTTGGGTAAATTGGTGTTTCAACTTCTGAGGGACGTAACTTTGGAATACTATCTCCGTTTGACACACATGATACATCATTAGAAAGATCTATCCGAGGACTACAACTTTGGCCATGAATATCCATTTCGAAATGGAATGATATATTCGCTGGAGGTGTGATTCCCATAAAACATCGTTTAGGGCCTCAAAACTGCTAAAAATAGTAAGTTGTGCCGAAACTGAAAAATTGAAAGAGACAATGGTGGGGCCCCAAGTGGAATAGGCGGATGGCCACCAATATCCATCTGGATCAGTGCTTCATGCACGAGAGCGGGAATATGTAGCCCATGGTTTTTTTCCAGCTCCACGTGCCTCTATTTTCCTATAGATTTTCCATTTGGGTTGGTAGCATTTTCGAGATATCGGTCCTTAGATTATCTACTTGATTTAATATCTTCTTTTATGTTGCTACACAGACATTTAATGACCACATACCTTCTCCTTGTCCACTTCTTGCAGCCCCCCTTGAACATTTGATACAGTAATCACAAATAGTTTGAAATTTTTCTTTTGAAATATCTCCTTTACCCACTATATTCAGGAGTTGCAGAGAGTCTTCCCTAAGTGCTCTGAGAAGAATGATCTTTATAAGGTCCTTATCCAAGTCACTATATCTAGATCTCTACAATATGTATTTAAATCGTTATACACAGTCCTCCATATTTTCATCTTCCTTCTCTGAAAATTTAAATATTTCTTCCTTGATATTGCGAGACTTACAATAATCTTTGTATTTTTCCAAGAAGGCTTTCTTCATTTCTTCCCATGAAGTAATCGTTATTTCCCCTAAACCCATAAACCATCTCAGGGTTATCCCTTTTAGGGTAGCAGGAAATATTTTCAATTTCTGACCATCACTCATATAGTCGTATCCTCCACAAACAATATCAAATTAAAAGAGGAACATATCAGGGTCTTCTGAAGAGATCCCATGAAAACTAAGTAAGGCTTTCAAAGGTATGGGTTTCCTTTTTGCATCACCTATAACGTTTCCTATAGGAAAATCAATGGGGGAAATTACAGGTGCCATAAATATTTTCCAATACCCAATTGGAATTTTGATCAGTTTCACAGCCAGTATCTGAAGTGATTCAACTGAAGGTGGTCGCACCGCACTCCCCTAGTCCCTTGGTGACTCAAAGTCCTTCAAAAATTCCTTTACCGGATCAAAGTCTCTTAAATCAGCAACGAAAATTTTCACAGTGCTACCTTGGTCTCTTGGGGACAAAAAACATTTTTAAGGTTCTTCTTCTGAGTTATAGTTGCTCAATTATTCTAATCCCTTACTTGCCACTTCTTCCCCTTCTGTTGTTGATAAGGATTTCTCTTCCACTGGTACCCTATTTGTTAAATCTTTTGTTGTAGAAAGAACATATTCTGGTACTGTGGATGGCACTGGTTTTTCCATAGACCGCCCTTCAGACTTGGTCTAAACCCTAACCCTAGCAGAAGCACCGAATGATGCCTTAGATCTAGATTTTTCAATAATTTTCTGAATATACGTCTTCCTTCCCAAATCCTTCCCTTTCTTTAGGGGTCTTCCTCTACCCCTCTTGTTTGGATCCTTGTTCATACGAATTGTGGAGAGGGTTCATTCAAGAAAATATCAATCAATAGCTTAGGACCCGAAGTAGGATAGATAACTTCCTCCCTGGGAGGAGAGAAGGGATTCATAGGAAATAAAAAAAAACAACAAAATAAAAGAAATCAGATTTCAGGACCTGGAGAAGACTAATAACATACCCTCCCTAGGACGAGAAATTGGCCCCTAGAAAGAAAAACAGGGAATAAAAAAAATAGGTAAGAAATGCTGGACTACGCCTAGGACTTAAGGCAAGGTTTTACAAAAAACCATCCCCAAGATGAGGGTTTAATTTTTACATTAAAATAAAATGATACAAGAAACATGAAAGAAAGAAAGCAAAAAGAGAATACAAGGCACTTACGCTGAGGACTTGAAGCTGCACAATAGATTCCCACCTCAAGACGAGAGATCAACTCTGATATCTACTACAGATCCTGTTCTTGGACCTGTTAGCCTTCCCTGGCAACAACGCCAAAATGTTGGTGTCCAGATATGAACAAGATTCAATCCTTTTTTTAAATAAATTATCAACCCAAGGGCATTAGTTATTTCAAGACTAACGACAAAGTATATGCAGATACAAGCACATGGTCCGTAGTAAATCACAAGTTTAATCTATAACAAAAATACCATTGTAACATCAATAAATGAACTGCAGAAATAAAAATAATCCACAGCAATTAACACAACTATAACAACAATTAAAAAAATCACACAAAACACAATACTACAAGAAAAGAAAGAAGAATGCAACACATGATCACAAGAGTGGGCCCAACTCTTGGATCAAGGCTGCGGAAAATCGAAGATTACAGGAGAAACAACGAGCTATTGTATATTCAATTAATAATAGAAATATTAATTACAAAATCTGTATATGTGTAAGGGTCTCCCGATTCATAGCCCATAGGCTTCTTTATACCATAGTCTTGAAATCCCAAATTCCTCCCAACGACTCCATTGTTACAAAAATACATATTGTTACAACGGCAACTGGATTTCCCAACAAGAAACCTTAACAAATACAAAGATAGCGCTGATACATCCATTTCTATCATGTTGTAGCAGCAAATAAGGGAGATCCTGGAAATGGTGGGTTGTGCCTTGACTTGCGCCACGAAGCACCTGTCGTAGGAAAATATGAAGAAATATAGGAGTTAATACATAAAAAGGTAAAACCTCCATGAAAAGTCCATCATTAATCAAATATCCCATAAAATATAGGAAGAAGGGTTTTACCTCATTCTTTTAAGATAAATAATGGCACAAAGAGATAGAAAGGTAGGGTAAGAATGAGAGAAGAAAGTATACAAATCCGGTGCCCAATAATTTTCATATCAAGACAATCATTGTCACAATCAGACGTTGGACCATGGTTTATTTCTATATTGAGACAATCTACGTGGCAATAGGAACTTGCAACATCGTTGACACAATCTGACATCGCACCATGGTTTTTCACCATTTTTGACCATGATTTACCATACTTTACCATGATTTCTTTTCATATTGAAACAATATTTCTCACAACTCAATGTTGTACTATGATTGACCATGGTTGATTTTGATATTAAGAAAATCTTTCTCAGAATGTGTCATTGGACCATGGTTGACCATGATTTACCATGGTCAACCATGTTTGACCAATGTTGACCATGATTGACCACGGTTGATGATGGTTGATTTTCATTTTGAGATGATCTTTGTTACAATGTGGCAATAGACCATGGTTGACCATGATTATAAACCCAAAGAATTTATATTAAACCCTATAATTAATATTATAAACCATATGAATAAAATTATACCCTAGTAGTATGAACCCTTAGATTATTAAATCCAATGGATTGAAGTTATAAATCCAAGGGAATCATACTAATATTTCAAGGGATTATAACAATAAAACCAATGGATTAATATTATAAGCCCAATGTACATAAATTATGATATAAATGTTATAAAACTTAAAATAAACATGGTTGACCATGGTTAATTTTCTTATTAAGACAATCCTTGTCATAATGCGATGTTGGACCATGGTTGACCATGATTTAGTTTCATACCGATATAATCTTTCACACAATGCGACGTTGGACCATGGTTGACCATGATTGATATTATAAATACAAGTGAATAATAAACCCAAGCGATTAATACTAAAAACCTAAGGGGTTTTAAATGCGAAGGAATAATATTAAACCTAAGCGAATACAAAAAGTGAAGATATATATACCGTAATATAAATATTAGAAACCGTAAAATAAACATGGTTGACCACGTTTGACCATGGTCGATTTTCATATTGAGAAATTATTTTCCACAATTTTACATTGGACCATGGTTGAGCATGATTTATTTTCATATTCACACAATATTTGTCATAATGTAACGTTGGTGACCATGTTTGACAATGCTTTATTTTCATATTGAGAAAATCCCTGTAAGAATGTGACATTGGACCACGGTTTACCTTGATTGACCATGGTTGACGATGGTTGAAAATGGTGGAGCATGGTTGATTTTCATTTTGATACAATATTTGTCACAATGTAATGTTACACCATGGTTGACGATGGTTGACCCTCATTATAAACCCAAGGAATTTATTAACCTTAGGATTAATATTATAAACCCTATGAATAATATCATACCCTAGGAATATGAACCCATATACTAATAAACCCAAGGGATTAATACTAAAACCCTTAGGTATTATGAATTCAAGGGAGTATTATTAAACCAAAGGTATTAATATTCTAAACACAAGGTATATAAAGCCTAAGATAAATAATATAAACCCTAAAATAAACATAGTTATCCATTGTTGAGAATGGTTGATTTCTATATTGAGACAATTCTTATCACAATACAATGTTGAACCATGGTTAACCATGATTCATGACATTGGACCATGGTTGATCATGCTTGATTTTCCTATTGAGACAATCTTTGACGCAATGCAACAATGTACCATGGTTGACCATGGATGACCATGGTTGTGACAATGCGACGTTGGGAAAAGAGACAATATTTGTCACAATGTGAGTAAGATTATTGACCATGGTTGAATTTCAGATTCAGACAATATTCGTCATAATGTGACATTAGACCATGCTTGACCATGGTTGATTTTCATATTGATACAATGTTTGTCACAATGTGACGTTGGAACATTGTTGGTAATGGTTAACCATGATTCACCATAATTGACCATAGTAAACCATATTGGACTGATGTTGACTGTGATTTACCATGGTTGAATTTGATATTAAGAAAATCCTATGATAAACCCTAACATAAATATTATAAACCAAGCTATATAAATCATATAATAAATATTATAAACTTGGTTGACAGTGGTTTACCATGGTTGATTTCATATTCAGTCAATCTTTGTCACAATGTGACTTTGGGCCATGTTTGATCATGCTTAACAATTATTATATAGCCAAGGGGTTTATATTAAACCCTAGGATTAATTTTATAAACCCTATGAATAATATTATAACCTAAGAATATGAACCCTTATATTAATAAACCCAAGGGAATAATATTAAACCCAAGGGATTAATATTATAAACCCAAGGTATATAAACCCTAAGATAAATATTATAAATTCTAAAATAAAAATGGTTGAACGTAGTTGATTTTCATATTGAGATAATCCTTATCATAATGCTGCGTTGGACCATGGTTGACCATGTTTGACCATGATTTATTTTCATATCAAGACAATATTTGTCCCAATTCCATGTTTGACAATGGTTGATTTTAATATTAAGAAAATATTTTTCATAATGCATCGTTGAACCATGGTTGACCATGATTGATTTTATAAACCTAAGAGATTAATTAATATTAATAGAGAAATATTAATATTAATAATATTTTTTTTCTCGGTAAAAAAAAATTCTTTATATTCTCATGCCAATAGTTACAACACGATAACACAAAGCTTCAAGAAAGCTAACAATCACAGGCATAGGAGCAAACATGAGCATAAGTCTACATAGAAGGAAGCCTATAGAAGAGCCAAGATAGCCAGTGTCTTTGGTTATTGCCAACAAAAAAGTGATGAAAATAAAAGTTTTAGAAAAAATGTATCATAGAGGAGGATTAGGAGGGAATGTGAGAGGTGAAAAAAACAAAGTTGCTCGGCCATGTATATGACAGTCAATGTGCTCCACTTAGATTTTCAGGGTTCAGAGGTGGTTGTCAATGCATCGATGTTAACGCTGAAGACTGTCGAGAGCATGCAGAGTCTCGTTCTACATGTGTTGTAGGTTTTTTATGTAGGCTATAAGTCAATCTATTTCTTCATACCAGTGTTCTCCCATAGTATCAAAATTTAGTTGGATGTGTTGTAATTGGGTCACTATTGACTCCAAAGTGAACAGGGCATCGAGCTGGCCTAGTGAGTTGGCTGGGGACATAGCCATGGCCACCATTTAGTGTTGGCTCTCTGTTAACACAAAGTTAGAGCTGGGCTACCCTAACGACTACCTCTCCTCCATGTGGTGACCCAATCCTCCACTTTTTTCTCCCCTCTCTTTCGAGGCATTCAACCAGAACCACCACCCTAGGCTGCTTTCAAACTTATAGCCTCCCACACCAGGAAATTAGTTGACACATAACTGAATCAAATTTTTCGAACACAAACACAGCTTACCAGGCCCGAGTCTTCAGACGATGCAAGGAAATTTGGGCCAAGCTCGCATGTGGAGACCGCCCTTGTAAACCCAGAGTATACTTCGCAGCAGGAAGACATGCACTAGTTCGTTGGGTCCTCTAAGGTCCTCTCGAATTGAAACTAGTTGTTCTTGGCATGCTCTCTTGCGAGCTTCAGGACCCACACAGTATCTACTAAGCAGACATGAAACCAAAATTTCACATTCATATATTCTCCACCCACCACAGAAACTCCAAGCCCCAAAGCTATTGTTGCAACACTTACAATAGGGAATTCAACTCCACAATCCCACAGCTAGGCACGAAATGAAAAACAAGTCCACACACACCCTTAATTGCATAATTCACCTTGCACAAAATTCCCAAGCCACCACTGGAGCTATGATGCCAATACACAAGGTCCTCTTGTCCAGCACTCTCCTACCATCACCCAAAAACTGCAAATAACCAGACGTCTTGCCATCAACCTTGAAATATTGTTTGTGCGAAGAGAGGGATTCATGTTCCAATGGGTCATTAATATGAGCGTGTGACTTAACCTGCTAAGACAAATGTGTGGCGTGTGGATGCCCTCTTAGCTCCATGGTTCAAGGCGCCTCCAACTGTCCTTCCGATATGACAACCCTGCCAGGGAATTAATATTAATAATATTAATAATATTATTTAATAATATTATTATTAGGAGGAGGAGGATATCCTATTAATATACCTTATTGATATTGATTTTCATATTAATATTGAATGCAACTAGTTTTATACGCTGTTATAAAATATGAAAAAGGAGATAATGAATTTATCAACGATATAAAATTACACAATAAATTTTAAATTGCAGACTCTATAATAAAGTATAAATGTGAATATTCTAAAAGAAAGGAGAGGGTACTTAATCATGACAACATGATATTTTTTTTAATAAATTAATGCATGATATTTATGGAAAAAAATAGATAAGTAAATACAACAAGAGTTACTAAGTGGCAATATCAGTGTTATTATTATTTTTTTGCACATTGCCACCATGTTTTTCTTGCTCAGTGTGTAAAAATAACATGGGCTTATGAGTTAAAATAATATTTTCAAGAAATTAAAAAAAAAAAAAAATCAAAAGTGTATCCTTTACTTCTTTATCCAACCCAAAACAATGTTTCAAAATAAATTCAGACTTATGAATTTAAATGTGTACATATGGTACACATTAATACCTTGTAGTGTTTTAATGATTGATTTATTATTATTTTTAATTAAATAAAAATAATATAACACTAAATATAACTGTTAATATATATTATTTTAGTTTTTCACATAAATATTTGAAATTATGAATTTCACAAACCATTAAAAAAACATTGAAAACTATGAAAAAAACCATAAGAAATTTATTAATATATATTCCTAATAAATTTAAAATATTAAAAATTTATTTATTTATCTTATAATTATTATAATTTTATTAAATTGTTAATTTGAATATATATATATGTATACACTTATATAAATTTTAATAGGTAAATAAATTATCTCACAAGAGATGACTCCAGTTTCTTAACATGTTAATTTATCAATTTTCTAAGAGACCAATTAAAATTTGATTGGTTAACCACTGCTATCATTAAATTACAATTTTATTTTTTATTTTTATTTTTAATGAAAAAATAAAACAAACAAATAGTTATTAATTATTTTCTTAAAATTTTAAATTTTATTTATATATCTTAAAATAATTAAAAAACATAAAATAATTTAGTATTCAAAATATATTTCTTAAAAAAGTAATGAAATATTAGTAAAATTATATTTATAAAATGAAATACTCCTTAAAAATATAGTTTATAAAGTGCAGGTTTGCACTTTTTCCCATGTATCTTCAAACTTTAAAAAAATATCGTCTTATACTTGAAAAAATTAAATCTAAATCCACATATATATTATATCGTCTTATACTTGAAGAAAATATATATATATATATATAATATATATATATATATATATATATATATATATATATCTTAGTATTTACGAAAAAAAACTTATAAATTGATCAATAATCATCTTTCTCTCACGTTGAAATGTACCTATATAGTTTGGTCTCTTTAAAGAATATGAAAATAAGTTGTCATTTCTTTTCTAGGTTAAATATGTGTTAATAATTACATTAGGTTAATTTAATATTTTTAAAAATTAAAATGTATCATTTCAGATTAAAATTAATATTTATAAATCGTAAATTTCAGATCGATAAAACCAATATTTGATATTTTGATTGTTTTCCCAAAATCATCTTAGAAGAAATTTTTTCACATTCCCTAACTATATAACTAACTATAACAAATTTGATAAAAAGTTTTTCGTGAGTTGGCATGTAAAGCACTAATGAACCAAGGTAAGAGGGAATCACATATGAACATGGTGGATGGCCACCATAATAGATCTCGGACCTCATTTGTCATAACCATACTGCAACCCCAACAAGATTCATGTTCCTGAAATATATAAAATTATAGTAACCATTGAAGTTGTATGATTACAATATTATACTAAATTATCCTTTTAATATCCTCTATCTATATATATATATATATATATATATATACACGAAAGTGGTTCAAACCCCACAATCATACACATCAATTATACCTCTCTGGTTGGACACGAAACCTGATACCTCTACGTATTATGTCTTCTGAAATTTACAATCTCTCGCAACTATCAGCAATCAATACGTCTTCATTGCTAGTTATATCAAATGATCATTATTTTTGTTTTTTTATTAACTATAAAAACTATGTTGATTACCCAAGTGGGATGTTTCCTTGTGCAATGGACTTATAGTATAGGCCTTACCTTAAAAGAGACATGTCTTAGCATAACCCTATGCCTACCCCAAATGAACCCTGCAATAAACATACATGACATCTAGCTGGAGCGTTATAGATTTCTCTAGAACATTATAATGTATGCGTACATGACATCTAGTTTGAGTCTTCATCTCAGTTTCATATGTATTACATGTCAATATTTCTCTAAACTTACGTTCTCAAAAGTCAAATCAACGGCTGAGTGATGAACATGGTAGTTTTCGGCAACTACCCTGTCTCTCCCGCCGTGGGCTGGTCCATCCGTTACATTCTCTGATGAGAGGGCCAAAGCTCTCAACTCTAGGGTTTAGTCCCTTCTAGTCTAGAGACGTTCCTACAGCACATCCGGCCCCTAGTTCCTACAGCAACAGAGTGGTGTTATTCAATGGTTGTCCAACCTTACAACGTAAATCTTCAATGTGTTAATCCGTAAACCCTAATTTTTTCTTTGTTTGTTTCGGTCTTCCTTTTCAAGTTTGCATTTACAGAATCCTTATATCATTAATTCAGTTTCTGTCTTGTGCTATTTTTTTTTTTTTTGTGGAAAACAAAACTCCCAATTTCCCTATGGTATATTCTCATGACGATTGTGTCATGGGGTGCAAACGTCCTTCCAGCATCACATTTTTTTCTTTTCTTTTCGGTAACATTCTCTTTAAAAGTTTCTCTCACTGTATTTTATTTTTCATTCATTCCAGTGTCAGCTTAGGGTTTCCTTTCCTTTTCTTTGGCTTACAGGTTCTTCCTTTCCTGCTTCTGTGTCGCTTATCTCCAACATATGAAGGAAAAATTACCAAGTTACTTGTGATTTTAAGTTTATTCATCTTGGTTAGTCGCGGCATGTGCCAATTCCTCTGTCTATAACTTCAATGTACCATGGATGAACCTAATATTTTTTTGACACCCTCCTTTGTTTGTTTAACAGCCAGTGTTTCTATTGAACGTAAGCGACTTCCAAATCAGGAACTGTTAAGTGGTTTTTATGTCTGCCAACAGCCAAACTATGAGAACAAAGTATAAGGATTTTCCTCTGCCAACAACCAAACTATGACAACAAAGTAGACAAGTCCATCGGGAGACCTGGCGAGACAAATGAGGCAGTATATCTTACCATTCGAATGAAAGTCGGCATCGTACCTGAGATGTAATGGTTTTGTTATCGCTCTCCTTCTGCACCTTGATGCATTTTGCCACATCACTGGCCTTCCTCACCTCACCTCGATGCATTTTGTAGTGGCCTCTTACAAATTAGCCCTGCCTCTCATGAAGCAGTGCTTCTTGGTGGCCTTGATCCTTAACCACCATGATCGCCATCACCTAACAGCGAGGCAGCGGCTCTTCTTGTTCGACACGCTGCATCAATCACCATTTAATAAACTAAAAACAAAATGATTGCACCACTTCAACCTCCGTCTTGCCTCATTCATAAATTGTGCACTCATATGAAGTATATACACGACATATTCTCTCCAAATTCAATCATGTCCATCCATCTAAAATAATAAAAAAAGTCAACCTGGATTCATCCACGAGGGGAAGGGGTCTGTCGACGAAAAATACATAAATTGTGCTATTTTCTCGAGAAATGTATATATCCTTAACTAAAAATATGACTTTTGGATTCTTACGACGACAAAACATCTATATGTTTTAGGTTTTAAATTATATTGGTTAACTTTTCTCTTTATATTCATATTTATTATAATTAAAAAATAAATGATTTACATGAGTGTTTAAATCTGTAATTTAAAAAACAAATTATTAGTACAATACAATATTTATAATTTTTTTTTAAATTAAAAAAATAATAATAACTTTATTAATTTTAAGTTATGTATAACATAATTGATAGTTTCATTGTATTATTAACTTTACATTATTCAAAATAAGAAAATTTCATAGTTTATATTATAATGGCAAAATTAATAAGTGTTATAAGGTACTTTAGTCTCTACTGCAAGTTAAAAGTTATGTTTTTATAAGAATGGCATAAAATATTAGTTTACATTATTCAATTGTAAATTAATCTAGTCTGGTTAAAATTTATGTTTTTGGAAGAATTGCTTAAAATATTATAATTTACATTAGTTAATGCTAAATTAATAATATTCTATAAATTTTCTTTTTCAAGAACTAATAAATTAAGAAGTGAAGTGAAGAAATAAATTGGTTGGTGAGGCTAAAGTATTTTCATAAATTTTGGTGGGTAGTAGCTAGGGAAGCGAGTCTACATATTTATAGATTTAGTCAGACATAGGTGCTAAGGAAAACATAAATAATGGTGGGAAACAATTCCTAGTAAATTTATTTATTTGCATCTTATTACTATCTTTTTTTTAAGGGATGACTTGTTCAAATTATGGTAGGAACCAACTAATGATAAATATGTTATTTACCTAAGTATTAGACACTTTCAAGCATTTTGTTTCTGGATGGCTTTCCTAAAATGTTTAAAAACCAGAAACCAAAAATAACTAAATATATATCTAAAAATCATTCAAACCATATCCATAAATTATGGCATAAAAATTTCAAGGTCATTATCCACATAACGTTATACTCTGCAAAAGTGTTCCAATCAAATATTTTAAAAACATATTTTCTATAATACTGAAAAATTAATATTTATTTTAAAAATTAAACACCAATCAAATATTTAATTTATTTTTTAATAATATTGAAAAATAAATATTTACTTTTTAAATTTAAACATTAAAAATTACATTAATAAACTAAATAACCCAAAATATTTTATTACTAAATAAAAAAAAAAAAAACCTAATAATATGAAAAACCCTTCAATAATTAAAAAAAAAAGTGTAAAAATACAACGTGAATGGAAAAATGCTTGGGAAGTAAAACCTTACTATATTGTCAACGTCTCCTCCTATAAACTCCTCCAAAACAAAAATTTCTCTTCACTAACAATTTAAAATAATTAATTAATATAAAATATTGAAATATTAAAATAAGTCAAATAAATCAAATATGTTTTCATGACTATGCATCTAAAATTATATTCATGATTTCATGATATAGCTAATATCCTCTATTTTACATAAATTAGAAATATAAATTACCAAGTATCTATTATAGATATATAATTTAATATATCAAATATATAACATTATGAATTACAATAAATTTTTTGGGTTGTTTAACTACAACACCTTTTTTTGAGTTTTTTAATTGATGATCGTCATAATATAAAATAATAAGTTATGTATCATACATTACTTTCAAAAAAAAATTATTTTCTTACCCTACTTATCAATTGGAAAACCATATATATGAATGTTTATATCAATACAACCTTATAACATGCACTTGTTTGTTGTTCTATAGACTTATGAGTTTGCATTCGCTTGTCGTTATATAAAATTATGAGTTTAGCACTACTCGAGACTCTCACGCGAGTCTAATTTATATTTGCGCATATTTAATTTCGTTACCCAATTATTAAAGGTTCGTAGGACACGTGATCATGGAAAATCTTATCTCGCTGGTTTAATCAATAATTTTTGGGTCTCATCGCAGATCTTTATCATTTATTAAAGTCTATGGTTGTACACGCACTTGCGGTTTTCCTTCGCCATATGAGGCCACCTTCCCGCTTGTTTGTCGTTCGATTTAGAAACTCTGGATCAACGACCGAGGATTGAGTGGAAACTACTTAGGGTATTACCCATGCAAACCCTCACAACTTTTTCTCATTTCACTGTGCATTTTCGCTGGTGACTCGTCTGCAACCTTTGCGACGGCATGCTGATACTGCCGGGTAGAGTCCATGCTCCCATTTACTTTCAAGTGCTTCGGCCATGACCAGCTAAGCTGAGTGGTTCTTTGTGTTGATTTTTGGTTGCTTATATTAAGACCTAGTTCTTCCAAGGTTTGAGTAGTTTGCATTGTGTTTTAACACCCGTGTTTATGCCAAATCCTTGGCAGTTTGGTAGGTTACAGTGTCTTCACAGGAATTTTCTGGCTTTTCGCAGGGTTTAGGAGTGATTGCCTACGTCGAGGCGCTCAAGTTCCCTCCTGAAGGGTTTTCCTCCATTGTTGTAGGTAAATGAAATGCTCGGCTCAGTTTCTTATATTCATGTTAGCTCAAGTTGAACTTACTACTTGCACACTCACTGCCGCTAGTTTTAAACTTGAATTCATTTTATTTCCCCACAGCTTTGGTCTCAGGCCTGCGGAGAAGGTTTTCACAGGTTCGTAACCTTCCTTGTTTCACTTGGATAATCTCTTAACTCCATTTAAAATTTAAATTAGGTCTTTGCTGCTACTAATTTATTTTTATTTGGTGCAGGTAAATCCCTTAACCAAAGCCCAAGGGATACTCAACCCATTTTGTTCCCAATTCAAGATTCCGTGTCTACTTCAAGTTTCATGATGCTCTCTCTGTCCTTTCACGTATTTCACTTTAGTTCCTTCTTTGGTTTCCGACGGTCCTATCCGAAGAGCCAAATCTTGCTCACCAAATTTCGACTTTGGTGACATGGTTGTCGAGCCGTCTGTCTTATTTCTTCTTTGACATGATCGTGCCTATTTGGCATACTTGCAAACATTATTTAATCAATGTATCATTTTTTGGGTCTCCGGTCCCAATTTATTATAAAGGATTTTAATGGAATTGTTGTGAGACTCTGTTTTCGTGGTTAATGTAACCTATTGGCAGTTTAACGTCCTCACTTTGTAAATTATTGGTTTTATCGTGCATGTTTTCCCACGCAGTTCTAAATACAACTTTTCCTTTCGGTATCGTGTTTGCCCTACAACATTTATTAGTGTTTCTGATTTGAACTTATTGAACGTTTTAATGTTTGAAATGGTTTTCCTCGTTCGGTAATTTTTCGTTGTATATGTATGTAGATTAGATATAGATTATTTTCGAGCCCTTCGCTGAGTAGAATTATAATTTCCTCTATCGTTTACTATATTCACTGTGTTTTACTTCAATAATACAATCTATCTTTCTACCATAGTAATATTTCCTGGGATTCAACCATGTATGGTATTTTCAGGATTTTTACGCTAAATATATATTGTAAAGATAATTTTGTGTTTTCAATAGAGTGTTATTTCCACTTTTAGAATAGTAAATTTATATATTCTTGTACACTTCAAGATGATCGCTGGACTATCTAAGCCTCTCTCTGTGTATATCATAAGTATGGAGGAACGATCGAACAATTCTCTTTCATTTATAATTTCAGTTTAAAATATATTTTCCAAATTAATATTCCAGAACTATATTTTCATTCTTTTCTTGTATTACCTAACAGTTAGGCTTTATCTACATCATTTTCCTATATTTTTTTTACACAACCACTCACATTAGATAGTTCTACAAATAAGCCATAATTTTTCAAATATAATAAACAGATATGACTCATACTAGATATACACAGTGCAAAATCATTATTTCCTCGTTAAAGTACACATTCTTTTCAATCTTAAAGAAACTTGGTTTAATTCTTTCGCGTATTAAATGTGCCTCTCTATCACATCTGCAATAAATAAATCTGTTTACTTATCTCCTTTTTGGCTTTGTTGATGATGTCCTCCTAACCATAAGAGAGGTGATTACGTCCTCATCTTCCCCCATGATCCACACCTGAGAAGAGTAGGACACCTGAGAAGAGTAGGTTGACAGAGATTTCTAGAGAAACCTCGGGACCCCAAGTCTCTTTCCAGAAACTGGTCACTGCTAGCTCAAGAAATCTTCACTATTTTCCTTTTCCCTTCCTTAACAATAGAACATAAGCCATTTTCCTCACTAGGATGTACCTTTATCCTCAGTTCTTGAAATACTTTTACATCAGTATTTTTCACTTAAATATGGAACCACTTTTCCATAAATAAATTTTATTTTCAATAGAAAAAAATTAATTCATGTTCATCAAGTAATCTTTCTCAAAGAAATAAAATGTTTTAGTTCTTCAAAACAAATAAAATTACATAACTAGTTAACAACTAGTTAGCACTTAAGCCAGTTGTCCCAAGTTATGAGATTAAAAATTTAATTTTTTTTATTAGTCAACTGTTACAAACATGATACATACTTATAAAATAAAATTTATTTCATATAAGTAATTATTAATTCCTCTATTACTATATATATACCTAAAAAAATAACATAGGTCCTAGAAGTAATTACTAATTCCTCAAATTTTATATATTCCCTATAACATAATTTAAGAACCGTGAACTAAAAAAGAATTTAATTTAATTTATGTATGAATTCATAAGAATTGAATTTTTATGACCTTAATTTAATAACTTGTTTAGTCTATTTACATATAAATAAATGATTTTGAATAAACAATAATATAAGAATTACCCGTAAAATTATTTATTATGATAGCCTAATGAAACATGCAATCTAAATAATTGTATCAAGATACATAGAAGATGAGTATTATGCTAAAATGATTACTTTTTTGTGGCATTAAAAGGTTTAGTAATACTTGTTGCATATCTATTTCTTATGTTCCATTTATATTTCTTGCAAATTAAAAACCAAAATATCAATTATATTTCTTGTTAATTAAGAAATTTAGTATCGAATTTTCTATTATGTTACCTATGATCCCATCATATGTTGTTTCTATTACATTACATATAAATAATTTTGACTTAGTTTTATTTTTTTTCATTAATTAAACAAAATATATATTAAAAATAAGAACATGTTTTAAAAACTTAATTATTTTTCCTTTTCGATAAATTATTACGTAAATTTTGTAGATTCTTAAAAATACATAAAATTAATCATCTATTGAACAAAACTTAAATAGTTTTAATTATTGGAAAATCTTTTAGAAATGTGACCATTATTCCAACATAAACTTCAATATGTTTCTACAATGGTACATTGTAACTAATGAATATTATTAAGAAGGGTAACTAATAAATGTTATTAATTGTGATATACAAAGTATTCTTCGATTTATATAAAGATCTACTAATATAGCTACATAACTTAACTTGTTTATTAATGTTCATAGGCCCAATATCTTAATATAATCAAGGGAACTTTCTCAAACCTAAGTTTCCTTCCACCTTAATATCACATTTTTAATCATACTTTATATTATCTTTCTTTTTAATCTTGAATAACATATAGAATTTATAATAATTTTATTATAAATTAATTTTAATTACAATTTTTTATTAAATAGGAAATTTACTTACGATGAATTCACCAAAAGTGGTTAAAACATAACTTTAAACTTAAATATATTTCCATGTTAAGTTGAGTATGATAAGTAAGGAATGTGTTTACTTAATATGGGTAACGAGTATTCTCTATGTGAATAAATAAATAAGTGTATAAACTTTTTTTTATCCTCTAATCTGATCTTTTAGTGAGAAAAATAAGATACGTTGAAATATATTTTCTTTCTTGTTGCATACTTATTATTGTTATTTTTTTTACAATGTCTTTTAAACAGAGTTACACAATAACATTTTGAAGATGAAGCAAATGATAATTTCCAATGATTGTGTAGATTTATAGAGACACCATTCTATTTTAATCGCATTTAGTATTATAAAAAGTCAATATTTATAAATTTTGAGATAAACTCATAAATATTGATTTTATTATATTTTATTTTATTGTACCTAAAATCAATATTTATAAATTTTGAGATAAAATCATAAATAATGATTTTATTATATTTTATTTTATTGTAATATATTTTAAATGATTTTGATATTTTTAATTTTAATTTTATATTTATATGTATTAACTTATAATATTGAAAAGTTTGAGGTATAATTTTATCAGTGATTAAAGTAATATGAAATTTGTAAAAATTGAGATATTTAAAGTTCAATTTTTTTAATTGTGGCTAAATTTATAGAGAAGAAAATAAAACATAAGCCTAAAAATATACTAATAATTATATATTGGATTCTCTACTAAATTTTTCTAAAATACTATATAATATTAAAAATTAAGATTTTTTTTTTTTTTATATTTATAAAATTTATAAAAATCAAGTTTTTTAATATACAAATTTTTTTATCATTTAACATTATGTACTAATTAATTCATATTAATGAAAAAAACATTTTTACATATATATATAGCTTCTTTAAAAACAATTCATATATATATATATATATATATATATATATATATATATATATATATAACCATTTATTTTGTATTCAATTAAAATATTATTTTGTTTAAAATAAAATTAACCTATATTTTAAAATAATAATAATAATATATTTTTTCTTTTCTTTTCTTTCACCTCTCTAACTCTTTTAGATTGGTTTTTTTTAATGTTTTAATTTTTATATTTGATATTTTTGTTAATTATTAGTTTTTTATTTTGTTATTACCATTTCAAACCTCACTCTGAATGAATTTGGTTAAAATCAAATTATTTTATTAATTTTAAAATAATTATTGAATAATGAAATAAATATTAATAATTTGTAAATTATATATTTTAAATTTTTTAAATTTAGTGGCTTTCCAAATAGCTATATTAGATAGATATGTAAGGATTACTATACATTTTTTTGAAGGAATTATTTATTAGGATAAGCGTATAGCTAAGTTTAAACACTACATACCATCCACAAATAAACATGAAAATAGAAAAGGTTAATCAAGTCCTTGAAGAGATGTGAGCCATGTATGTAATGAGCCAACCTACGAAATGGGAGGACTGTATACATTTCATACACTTTTCCTATAACAATAAATATTATACATATTTGAAGATGAGTTATTTTCAAGTTTTATATGGAAGGAAGTGTCATGTGTTTTTAAGTTGGAGTCGACCAGAAGATAGACTTATGTTAAACTTATGTTACGGCTCGATTCGTTACAAAAAATGGAACAGACAGTGAAATAGATGAGGCAATATCTAAAATAAATGTAGCACTGACAAAAATATATTCATATTTAAAGAGAACACATCAAGAGCTTCAATGGGTGAACATGTCTATGTAAAATTATGACAAAAAATCTCCTTAAAATTTGGGAGTTGCTCAAAACTAACCCCTTAGTTTTGTGTGTGATTTAGAATAGTAGCCTGGGTGGCGCTAGTATCCATTAGAGGAAATTTTAGCCTAAATATGCCCATGATGTTTTCATGTAATTTCTTTGTCATAATATGTAAACCTATCAAAATATTTAGCCGAAATATTTTGGAGGGAAAATAAAAAAACTATTTTTTTAATTGTATTTTTGGCTTATCTCCTTCTAGGTTTACTCAAATTTTTAAGTGTTAAAACTCAATGGAGGTAAAATTAAATTCCATATCCAATGAGTATCCATTATCCGTACTTTTGAAAAGAGCCACATTGATAAAAAAAATGAAGGTACATTAAAAGATGTATTGAACATGCTTTTTTAATAGTTTAATTTTTATCAATGTAGGTCTTCTCAGAATTATGCATAATGGGTAATCATTGGATGTAGAGTTAATTCCACATTGAATGAGTGTCTGCACTTGAAATTTGAGTAATCCTATAATTAGATAAGCCAAAAATACAATTTAAAAAAAAAAATAGTTTCCTTTTCTCCCTCAAAAATTCATAACTCTTATTTTTTTATTTTAGCTATTATTTTATTATGTTTCCTTGGAGACCACATTTAGGATTAAATTTTCTCTATTTTTACCACCTAGAACTACCAACCCATAATACAGTTCGTAATGTGTTTCATGTGTCTCTTTTGAAAAAATATGTACATGATTCTACTCATATAATTGATTGAAAATTTGTACAAGTCAAACTAGAAGAAGAGTTCCACATCGAGCCTCTAGAAATTTTGAATTGGAAATAAATTATAATCTAGAATTGAGCCACTGCCTAGGTTAATCCGCACTCGAAACACTTGAAGCCTAAGGAGGCTATCTACGATATGGAAGATGAAATGAATTATTCTTTTCCTATGTTGTTGCAAGGAAATGGAAGCCTGTGTGTGTGTGTGTGTTTAGTGTATTAATGTTATTGGGAATATGTTAAAGGATTACATGTGAGACTAGACTACTAAATTAGAAGAAAAAATCTAATAAATTATGCCCAAGAAGAGGTAGGCACAAATTTTTTTTTTTTTTTTCCATTCAATGTGTGAAAATTGTTAGCAAAGACAAACCAAAAGAAATTCATGACTAGAGATAGATGACATAATGTGGAACACATACAATAATAAATATGGGAGGTAAATATAATTTTGTCTAGAAAAAAACCAGTGGGAGAGAAAGAGTAGTTTTGGACCATGAGAAACTAGTACCACAGTGCTATAGGGTTAAGGATGTGTAATTGAAAATTATTCATGTGTGTTTTTTTCTAGCAGAGAGGAGTGGAGCTTGTGGGGAACTAAATGTGAAAGTTTTTTCATGGTGAGGTAGAACATGGAATCCTTTAACCTTTTTCGTGGAGTATTATAGATAAGAATATGGAGGTTTAATTAATTTCTACAATGGCTAAGTTAGTCTAAAAAATCTGATTATAACATTATTTGAAATTCAACCAATATCAATATTGCATAGTAAAATATAATGAAAATTTCTCGTAATGATATACAAAATAATAGATAGATATGAATTATATGTATGTATGTCTATGTTATTTTTTTTCAAATCATTGGAGGACATTTGGTAAAAAAAAAATGCTTTATATGTTCTAGAGTGTGGTTAGAAGTTTAAACCAAAATTTCACTCGATTATTCCCTATGAGGGTCGAAATGAAAAAAAAGAAAGATACAGGAAATTATATAACATAAAAATTATAATAGATATATGGAATAAAGTAAGACTCAAAGAGTGTATTTAGAAGTTCATTATTTTCTATTACTCGAATTAAATTTTGACAATGGTAGAATAAAATGATTGTATATGTATAAGCATATATACATATATATAACTTTACTCAGTTATGGTTGGTACATGAGAGAAGATAAGTATGGATTAGATGTATTAGGCCATAACTGGGACGGAACCTTGCTCATAAATCAAGGAACATTGATCCTATAGGGAGAAGTATTAGGGTTTAGAGAAGAACCTTAAGCATTTTCCCATATCACGAATCCACTAAGTCTTTAGCCTTAGTGGATTATATAATTACAAAAAATAATATACGAAAGTTAAAATATATTAAAAAAGTGTGCATGGTAACAAAATAATACAACCACATTGAAACGAGACAATAAATGGTATCTCGTGCATATTATGACCACATAATGGAAAAACTATAGTAAAGAGTGTATGAAGAAGACCTTGTATAAAGTAATAAATAAGTGCAAGCTTCTTTTCAAAAAAGAAAAAGAAAATCATACAGAATGATTTTTCTACATGAATGGAAAAGGAGAACTTTAAACTTGTTTGTATGCATACTACGCTCTCAGTATACATGATAATTGAAAAAAACCGTGTTGGGAAACAATATCAACAAATTGGTGTACATAGCTACAAAACCATGTTGTGAAACAATATTAACAAATTGGTGTAGATGCCTCAAAGTGTAAATTATAACCTCTATTATTTTAAAGGAAAAGAAAAAATATACAAAGGTTAGAATGTCAACTAGGGAGCTTGGGCCTTGCCTTTATATTTATATTTATATAAAGAGCGAAATAATTTTAGAAATTATGTTTAAATTAAAATAATATATATATATATATATAGTGAAATAATTTTAGAAATTATGTTTAAATTACAAATAGTTTGCTATACTAAAAACTACAATATAATTCT
Organism: Pinus albicaulis; assembly: GCA_034641835.2. Taxonomy (NCBI): domain Eukaryota; kingdom Viridiplantae; phylum Streptophyta; class Pinopsida; order Pinales; family Pinaceae; genus Pinus; species Pinus albicaulis. The sequence goes on along the minus strand of CM076582.1, from coordinate 1,175,921,852 downwards.
CGAATTAAATAATACGAAAGAGTATAAAATAAGGCCAACATGAGGCCTTTTAATAAATCCTAACGTAACCAATGTACATGCAGGTCACGGCTAGGAAGACAACATACTCATGATTCTGGAAACCCTATAGAGAATTATAAAAAATAAGATGGGTTGTGCGGGAAACAAGTCCCTGCCACCAGCCAAGCGAGATCTACTACCAACGAAACAAGAGCAAGCTCTGTTCGCCCATCTTTTAACATTAGATCTCGCTGCAAAAAGATATAAAGACTTTTAGACAGAAGTAGAGATAGTTGAATTAAATGATAAGCGATTTTCCAATTTAAAATATATAAATTTACAAAATATGTTAGTATAATTGTTTTTTTAAATAACTATATTTAAACTAATACAAGAATTATTAACTATTATAAAAATAGGTAAAACGTGGCATCTTGAAACTTGTTAAATAATTATATTTAAACTAATTCAAGAATTATTAACTATTATAAAAAAAGGTTAAAAGTGGCATCTTGAAGGTTGCATGAAAACTATGTGCCATGCGATCTACGTGTCAGTTCTTCACACTAAACATTTGTTTGTATTGTTAGAATATTCTCACACATAGGAAACAGTTAAGAATAACTTAGTATAGTGTAGAGTTAGGTAAAGTGTGTTTCTTTACCATGTACATTTGTAACTTATAATCTGATGGTCACAATTTGTAGTGATCCGACGATTATCTCTCACCTTGGTATTGATGGCATTTGATCCGTGGCTTAGCGCCCGATTGGTCCATGATCTCTATTTAAATAGCATGGAGGGTCATTTCTTTGGTAACCGTTTATGAGAGAAACATATCTAACTTTTCTTTTATATTAATAAATTCCCTGAAGTGGCCGCGTTGGCTTAGGGCGTGGACTGTTTTCCTCTTTGAGGGTTTTAACCACATGATTATACTGGTGTACTGATTTGTGATCTATTTGTGAGTGGTGAACTTTGGTTCTTTATCTACGAAACTTACCCTGTAAATTCCTACATGGTATCGAAGGTATTTTGAGGGTCGCTTTCGTTGTTGATCAAAATCTGAAGCCTCTTTGACTCCATGCGAATGTCGTTTTGTAGATCTACTATTTCTGAATTTTTTTTGGCTTTGAAAACTTCTCGGTTGTATCTAGAGCATCTGTTATAGTGAGGAATGCCTTTCATTTCCTGCTAAAATGTTTACGGCTGCCCAAGTGATCTCAGTTTAGATCTAGAAGTATAAAGCATCTATTTGCAGTTATATTTGTTAATAGTTCTTCTTATTTCGGTTTATTTTTGTTTATTTTCAGTATTAAGGTTTTTTTTACTTTGCCAGAACTACACCCTCTTCTCTGTGTATGCTCTTTGTTGTGCCCTCCGTGCACTCTCAGTAAATAAAAAACAGGAAAGGAATTCTTTTTGCTACGTATGCTCTTTCCCCACGTCTTTGTGCGATCTCGGGAAATCAAAAATAGTAAAAAAGTGATAGTTGCTGGTAAGGCTAACCGAGAATATAACATTCTACCGTAAGGCTCTTCATTTCTTTTCTTTCTCGTTTTTTGTGCAGGAAAAAGCACGCACACCACCCCCATAATAATAATAATAATAATAATAATAATCCCCCTTCCTCCTTTCTAAAATAACATAATCCTTTTACTATCTCACTTGGTGAGGGGTTAGTTTATGAGAATAGATGTCTTGGGTTCAAGTCTCCTTCTCAAAGCTACTTTTGTAAAAAGTTTTTGTTCAAAGGGGCGGATTTTTTTTTTAAAGAGCCGCACTTCATCTCGTTCTCGTAACTATTCGGCATCTGCAACTCAATTTTTTTCAAAAGGCATAACTTCTTCATGCGGAAGCCATTTTTCGAGCCCTTTTTTTTGAAATGGCCTAATTTTTTGAGATATTTCCATTGGAGTAGTTATTTTTAGCTTTTCTCAGCTTCACTATTTTAAAAAAAAATGGAAAGTGCATGCCCGGTTATTCTTAACAGCACCAATTATTTCCAATGGCTACCTCACATGGTAGATATACTTAGAAGTAAAGGGTTTTATAGAATAGCCATAGGGCTAGAAACTAAACCTTATGATGATGATAAAGTTGCTAAATGGGAAAATAAACAATATCAAGCACGAGGGTTGATAGGAATGTCCATTGCTCAAGATCTTCGATTTCGTATTCTTGACATTGACACCCCTCATGAAGCCCTGGACAAGCTAAATACTGTCATTGGCATTCAAACGAAAATCAGGGCCCATCATCTTGAAAATGAGTTTCTTAGTTTGGACCCCAATAATTTCTCCTCTATTGAATATTTTTTGTCCAAATTCAAGACCCTCAGAGTTCTTTTAGAAGGTTATAAGGTCAAAAAGGAAGATGGTAGCCTCATCTATTGCATTCTTACCAAGCTTGGCCCTGCATACTCTGTATTTTTTTCCACCTTCCATTCCACTAGAGAAGCCATCATTTCTTCAGGAACCACCTACAAGAATACCTCTTTTGATGCCTTTTGTGATTCTTTGATAAGAGAACAAGAAAAACTTTTACAACTTGTTCTTATCACTGCTGGAAACGCTTCTAAGAAAGCTTTAGCAGCCCAACATAAATCATATCAAAAGAATCCCAAGAAGAAGTATCCTAAAAAGTATGGTCTGAAACCAAACAAGGGTCCTAAGAAATTTCAGCCACAAACTGAAAAGGCAACTCAAAAAAATGATAAGGCATATAAAAACAAAGGAAAGAAGACAGATAGACATTGCAACTTTTGCAATCGTGATGGACATTTAGATTCCAAATGTTTTAAGAATATGGAAGCCTTAGAAGTAGCAATGAATAAGCACAACATCGATTTGGAGCACTATTCACCTTCATCTTCAGGCATGGCACTTTCTGCTTGTGGTTGTCAAGCATCAAGATCTAGTTATGCATTAAATGTATCTTCTTCTTCTCCTTCTCATGAGTGGCTCATTAATTCTGGAGCTTCTTACCACATGGCTAAAAATAAATCCATGTTTTCTTCTTTAAATGATTGTAACACCAAACATATTTTGTGATGATAGATCTCTTAGTGTTGTAGGATCTGGAACCATTCATCTAGATAATGGTCAATTTAATGATGTACTATGTGTTCCTACCTTGTCATGTAACCTTCTATCTGTTTATCAGATAACTCATTCAGGTGAAGGGAAAATAGTAGAATTTTCACCTCATGATGTTGTAATCAAGGACCTCAAAGATCCTAACATATTTTAGCTACTGGCATTGCTGATGATTCCACAAGGTTGTATAAGTTTGAAAACTTTCGGTCATCATCTCTTCCCTCTGTTTTTGTTTCTCATAATGATGATGTGAGCAAACTTTGGCATGAGCGATCTGGTCACTTAAACTATTGATCTCTTCAAACTTTGTGTAAGGAAAATATGGTGATCGGCCTTCCTATGGTATCTTGTTGGGATGGTGTTCGCACCGGATGTGTACTCGGAAAACATCATCGGAATAGTTTTGGCAAACGTTCCTCTTGGCACGGTTTAGCCCCTTTGCAGCTTGTGCAAAGTGATTTATGTTGTCCACTTCCTGTTGTTTCTTTCTCTGGTTGCAAGTACTTATTAACCTTCATTGATGATTTTTCTAGACGCACTTGGGTATATTTCTTAAAACTCAAGAGTGAAGTTTTTAACATGTTCTTGGCCTTTAAGGCCTTTGTTGAGAAACAATATGGACATCAAATTCTTAAATTAAGATCAGAAAATGGCGAAGAATATGTTAACAACAAATTTATCAACTTCTGCACCGAGTATGGCATTCAATTGCAACATATTGTTCCATATACTCCACAATAAAATGGTGTAGCTGAAAGGAAGAATCACACCTTAAAAGAAATGGCTAATTGTATGCTTCAATCTAAAGTACTTGGTCTCAATTTTTGGGCAGAAGCCATTAACTGTGAAAATTACATAGTAAATCACATTGCTACTAAGGTTTTAAAGAATATAACTCCAGAATAATCTTGGAGCTCAATCAAACTAGAGGTAAGTCACTTTCGTGTTTTTGGAAGTGATGCTTGGGCCCATATTCCAGATGCGAAACATAAAGCCTTAGAACCTAAGAGTGAAAAATGTATTTTTGTTGGATATTTTGAAGATGTCAAAGGATATATACTTCTTCAACCCAAATCCAAAAATATAATCATTAGAAGAGATGTAAAGTTTGATGAAAATATATCATCCTGCAAGCCTAGTTCGGTGGGTGTGCCACCTTTGTCCTGCGAGCCTGATTCGGCATATGTGCCACCTCTCTCTCTCTCTTCTATTTTTGATAGCATTCCTTCTATTTTAGATCATGACAGTGAGGATGAAAACTCTCCTCTAGCTCGTGAAATTGTTCCTTATACTCCATCGTTTCCAAGATAGGTCTTCTCTACTTGGGATGTAGCAGGTTCTCTTGCAGGTGACCTTGTTGATCGACGACGTACACATTCTCATTTTGAAAGGGCCTCTTCCTTATTGGCTCAAGTTCCAGAAAAACTTGATCCAAAAACCTTTGAATAAGCCTCCGGTCATCCAGATTTGGATGAAGCTATGAATGAAGAGTATCGTTCCTAATTGAAAAACAATACTTGGGATCTTGTTCGTCTTCCAAAGGAATAAAACTTGTCAGATGCAGATGGGTTTACAAAACAAATTTTGGACCAAATGGAAAAGTCGATAGACATAAAGCTCGTCTTGTCACTAAAGGTTTTTCACAAGTTGAAGGCATTGACTATATTGAAACATTCTCCCCTGTTTCCAAAATGAATTCTATCCACCTTGTTCTTTCCCTTGCTGCCTCCTTTAAATGGGAATTCCATCAGATGGATGTTAAATTCGCCTTCTTACATGGATATTTGCATGAATAAATCTACATGGAAAAACCCCCTGGCTTTATCCAAAAAGTCTCCAGCCTTGTTTATCGCCTTGGGAAGTCTCTTTATGGTCTCAAACAAGCTCCTCAGGCTTGGTATGCCAAAATGGATAGATTTCTCTTAGATAATGGCTTTTCTAGGTGTCATTTTGACAACACTGTCTACACCAAGAAGGTGGTTAATTACTTCACCATCCCTGTTCTTTATGTTGATGATCTTATCATTACTGTTAGCGATCCAAACCATATAAACCATGTGAGTTCTAGCCTAAAAAGAAGTTTGAAATGACAGACTTAGGACACTTGCATTATTTCCTTGGTCTTCAAGTCTTGCAATCCAAGGAAGGCATTACACCACTTTCACATGGAAGATTGTAAGCCTGCCCCTTCTCCCTTTTAGTGTGGAGTCAAGCTTTTAGTCAACTATACTACCCCTGAAGTTGATGCTACCTTATACCGTCAACTTGTTGGTAAACTTTTGTATCTAACCCATACCCGTGCTGACCTTTCCTTTTTCATTGGTCTTGTCACTCGGTTTATGCACCAACCCCATGAAAGTCACTGGAAAACAGCTAAAATAATACTTCGATATATTCGAGGTACAACTCAGTTTGGGATTCATTACAATCCAGGAGCATCTCCCTTGTTGGTTGGTTTCACTGATTCTAATTGTGCTGGTGACCCTCATGATCGAAACTCCACAGTAGGATATGTATTCACTCTTGGTTCATGACCTATTACTTGGTCATGTAAGAAAAAAAGTGTCATCTCCCTTTCTTTAGCAGAAGCAGAGTATCGTGGTGCAGTTGAAGCCAGCAAGGAAGCCATGTGGCTTCGTCAGATCCTGTCTAAATTTGGTCTTCATTAGTAGCATCCAACTACACTTTGGTGTGATAATCAGAGTGCCATTTAGCTATGTAAATATCAAGTTCAACATCAGCGTATGAAACACATTTAACTCCACATACACTTCATCAGAAAGCTCATTCATGATCGTGTTCTTGAAGTGCAGTATTGTCCAACCAATTATCAAGTAGCTGATATCTTTACGAAGCCTCTCACGGAAGAAAAGTTTACCAAAATTTGATCCATGTTTGGAGTTCAGGAAAGTTTTCATTAAGGGGGAATAGGCTCTAATGCCTTCTTCCTTCTCCTATTGTGTCACTTTTGTAAATCCTTCAATCGTATCCCAATTTGTTCTTAAGGGGGGATGTTAGGATATTTCGACACATAGGAAATAGGCTCCTTTTGTGTCACCTTTGTAAATCCTTCAATCCTATCCCAAGTATTTCTTAAGGGGGGATGTTAGGATATTCCGACACATAGGAAATAGTTAAGAATAACTTAGTCTAGTGTAGAGTTAGGTAAAGTGTGTTTCTTTACCATGTACATTTGTAACTTATAATCCGATGGTTATCTCTAACCTCGGTATTAACGGCACTTGATCTGTGGCTTAACACCCAATTGGTCCATGATCTCTATTTAAAGAGCATGGAGGGTCATTTTTCCGGTAACTGTTTATGAGAGAAACATATGTAACTTTTCTTTTATATTAATAAATTCCTTGAAGTGGCCGCGTTTGCTCAGGGCGTGGACTGTTTCCCTCTTTGAGGGTTTTAACCACGTGATGATACTGGTGTACTGATTTGTGATCTGTTTGTGAGCGGCGACCTTTTGGTTCTTGATCTACATAACTTACCCTGTAAATTCCTACATGTATATGCGTGAAAATGTGAAACATGAAGAAATTCTTGATTGCACAATTAGTGAAATTCTTGATTACACAGTTGGTGGAATTATTGATTACACAGTTTGGTTTGGATGGTTGTCTTGTATTGTACTGTCAAACTACGGATAAGTGGAGTTGCGGATCTGCTAGTTTTCAAATGAATTCAATTTTCACACATTTTCCCTTAGTCACAGAATTTAATCATTCTATGTCTTGCAGTGGATTCTCACTATGGTATCATTAATGCTTAATTTCTGGAAATATCTTGAGGAAGCGAGCCAGCTAAGGCTCTGGCTTCTTCAATCCAGTGATTTTTGATATTTCCCCATTTAGCAAAGTATTCCCCTTGTTTATGACAGTCATGCTCAGCAGCACTAGTGCGTTGAATCTTTTGCAATTTGTCTTCCAAGGGGGAAGTTGTTAGTGTTGCTCCAAGTTGTTAGTTCGGAGCAAGCTAGGGTCAACCAGATAATCTTCCAAAGCCTCTTCATTTTCCCTGTAATGTCTCTTCTACTAACCCAATTTTTTTTTTCTTTAAGCTTCTATGTTATAATTCCAGTTACAGTAAGCTTACCTTCTTAACTGATGTATATATCTCTGCGAATACATTATTATTCCACACATGAATATTCACTTACTTTGGAACCATATTTCTACTAATATACTTTCACATATATATATGTCAGTACCATGACTAGTATACCCTCATATTTTTATATAATCTCACTTAACTCCTTACTTGGTATAAGGGTCATTATATTTCTAGCATTAAGCTTTGTAATTCATTTAACTATATTTGTAGCATAAAGTATGTGTTCCATACCTATAATTAACAATTGCAACTTTTACAATATCTAATTGTTTGTCCATATATATATATATATATATATATATATATAGGAATTTATGATAAAAATGATGATCTTTGTAAAGTGGTTCATGGCGCTATGGCCACTTCACATCATATATAATATCACTGTAAAATGTTTTATTTATGTTATTTATTTCGTGGACATATAACATCGTTCCCTTACTTATGGTTAACACTTCTTTTGATTTTCTCGTTGGCTCATCGATACTGTTGGTATGATTAATTCCATACGTTGTTGCGTACTATGAAAATATGATAGGGTGCGTTTATATTTAATTCAATGGATATTTCTTCTCCTCGAGCCTCACAAGATATTGTTTGTTTAATCTCAAACAGGACTCCTCCGTGCAATGAGTTAATTTTCTTATCTGTATGCATACTACATCGTGGAATATGATTTAGGGTTTGTGGCTTATGGATTTTCATTTATCGATCCGTGAGAAGATCACTCGATGACTGACAAGTGTAGCATCGGATATGGTTAGGGTTTATCATACACATTTCTATTAAATCCCTTTGAATTTCCTGTTCATACTTCTCTGAGGTCTTTTCCCTTTCCATAAATCGTTCCTCAGTTAGAAATTCGACTGTGAGGCATTATCCATGTGTCTTCCAGCGTTTCGCTAGTTGGCCTCAAGGTGTTTCCATCACCCAGGTAACTCCATTTGTTCTCGCCATAAATTTTGATTTTAGTCTATGGAATTGGAATTGGTTTCTTCTTCGAATTTTTCTGAGAGCCCTTCTCCTACTTCATAGGTTGAAACGAGATTCGTTCTGGACAATAATGCATAGTAACTTTGGTTGAATTACAAACGCCATACCTTGGTAATTTCTATTTTCTTCCTCTCAGATATTCATATTTCTTTTGGGGGAATTTATGTATTTATACGTATCATTTTCATAGTTCGACCTTTGTTCTTCTTGAATAGAGGGTTTTGATTTATTTCAAACCCACAAGACTTAACTTAGTTTTTCGTTTTGCCTCAGTTAGGATGAACACTTTAGTTTTTTCTGTCTCAGCGATGCAAGTCCTGAATGGTAAGTATCTCCATTCGACCCATATGAAATATCATTACGCTGAGTTACTTCATTAAACTTATTGATACGTTCTAAGTTTGATATTTTCTCTGCGACTAATTTAATTCCTAATTATTTTGATTGCAGGTATTCTCGTTGTTCCGTTGAGTTTCCGTTAGCTATGGTTTATAGCTCAATTTGTATTCCCATACTAATTCAGGGTTAACTTCTGCATTTACAAGCTGGTAAAATCTTTCTCTTCAACTGTCGACTCTGAGGATAATATGTTGCTTGAATTTGTCTACTACTATTATGAGTGCTAGCCTACTCGGCTATCACATTTTATTGTGCATTGAGAATATATATTAAACCTCTCGTTCTCCTTTCTAGAGTTTCGACTCAGACTGTTTAATATTTAATTCGGATGGGGAATAATGTTGACTGGACTTTCCAGTTCCTTCCTATTTTCTGCTATACAAATTGGTTTATGTTATACCAGCCGAGATTTATGTTAACTCATATCTGTGTATATATTTCATAGTGGTCGATATATACATTATTCTATATGGATTAATTATATGCCTTCATGAATGTGTAAACATGGGTTCGATTTAATTTATTTTACTAATTTCATGCCTGACAATGCTTCAATGGAGAGCATATAAATCAATAATTTGATTTATGGAAAAGTATATCGAAATTATTTGAAAAAATTTAATATATGTATATTTTGATTTGGTTTTTTTTTTTTCAAAATCCGAGGTCAAATAAAATTTCTTTCGTCTACTACCAGATTTCTAAATATTCCAAAAATACATATATGTCAAAGTATATGTAGGAACTCTCACACTTGATAATTATAATCACCTGTCCAAGGATAAATTATCATGAATATGTTAACTTCTCAACTACAGGCTTTTAATTCTGCTTCAGATAATTTTATAGAGGCTAGCTTTCTGTACTTCCAATTTACATATCAATGTATAAAATGTGGAAATAATATTAATGAAAATAAACTTATTTAATGGTTATGGATCATTTGAAGCATACCTTATGAATATCCTCTATCTATTAAATAAGGGATATGATATACTTACCCCCTCCCTTAACTCTTTGCAGTTTACAATTTCATCCCCATACCAAGGTTTAATAACTTGCATGATCCTTCCTTTGCATGCAATGAATCTTAATCTCTTCTATTTCTATCTTCATAATGTGTATATGCATGTGTTATAAATTTTTGTATTATACTAGATGCAATTAATAGAACCAGCAATAAGAAGTGGTAGATTTATTACAGAATTTTCTAGTAGCTATTTTGGTAGGAGAAATTTTCTTTGCAGATTTTGTTTCAGTTTACTTGTACTGACTGGGATTCTCCAGTATTATTCCCACAAAATGCTTATTCCTGATTGATATTATAGTTTTCTTGAGCTATGTATTTTCTTACTTCTGGATTACATTCATAGCAGTTGACTAGCAATGTCAAAAATATATTTTTCTGTTCATCTACTTATTTAATATAGAAGCATATTAAAGTTACATTATACTTATTCTAGGGAATTATTTATACTATATCCAGATCTAAACCACCCAATGGTTTAGAGATTATGGTTGATAGAGTTCCCTAGAATATATTCCTATTACCATACAAGAATTTAGAAGAGTTATTTATTCTATTCAATTATGTGAAAAGTAAGAAATTTTCATAACACAACAACTAAACTCAACATAACCACTACAACACTTTTCACTACTGTCTAACCACATGTAATTTAATTATTCATAAACTTTGTGTGCATACCACTTCTGTGATGACCTGTCCTCCCAACCTTAGAGTTCTTTTATCCACATAACTCACCCTCGAGGTGAGATCCCTGCGTGTATGCCATTTTATTTGATGGTGGGATTTTATAATGTTTAAACCTTTTACCAATTGACTTTAATATATATATCTTACCTCTATACCTATGAACCAAATCGTGTCCAATCACTATGACTCATTACATAGTCTATGAGTCCTCCTTTATACTTTACTATATGACACCTATAAGGCCTATACTTTCAACCATCATAAATCAAATATTTGTTCCATATAATTCATACCACAAACGTATCATTTATAACCCAACTATATAGTTTGAATTTATTACTATTTCATCATATGGTTTATTTTATTTTAGTATACGATTAAGGTTTGTATTAACTCTAATTCCTTGGCGGTGAACGTAAATTCCAATCTGGATTCCTTATCATTGTATTTCCTGAATTCGATGCACAATAAGGTTGTCAATTTTTAATTATCATTTAATTGTGGCTAATTAAATTTAGCTCATATTGTACTCCACCCAAACGCTATAATAGTCAATTTACATTCACTCTTTAATGGATTCCTTATATTATCTATGTCCAACATTTAAATTTGGTATTTTCCGTCACATGGCTCCATGTGATCGGAGTTACTACCCCGGGACACTCGTATGCAGGATATTCATTATGGTTTAGAAGGTGGAGTTTTTTCCCTCAGACCCTCAAGGTTGAAACTTCTCCCACTTTTCACATTTCACATTTCCATCAGTTGGACCTCTAGCCAAATTTTTCCCATTGCAATTTGTGCACAGAGATCTTTCCATTTCATGCATTCTAGTGGGAAATATTTATGAGATCTGAGTGCATATTCTTGTTTTTTTCTGTAATGCTTGATCTGACCTTCAATTTCGTAACTCGAGCTTAACAGTCCAACCACAGTTCTCCTTATCTTCTGAAAAAGTTTCAAACCATGGAAGGGAGGCTTAATCCGATAGCCTAGGGAAATATTCCCATACAATTCAATTGCTATCTCAAACGTTAGAATTATTCATAGAAATTCTTCATGGCATTGCTATGATTATAGAGTTGATTTAGTTTCATTTAAATTTATGTACATGTCTCTATTCCAAAAGGAAACCCTACACTGGTTCATCTTCCTCAACGTACAATGAACGACCTGTATGAGCATTTTAGGTAAATTTGTATCACTCTTTCCTTCTCCTCGTTTTTATTTTTGAATGTTGTAAAATTTTAGAAATTCAATTTTGTCAACGAAGTCAATAACTCGTTCATATCAATGGTTAGCATAAACTTCTCGATTTTCCTTCTTATTTTGATTTCGTTTGGAATATTTCCCTAAATTTTGTCATAACTCTAATTACTCTTTCAAAACCATGTTTTGGATATTTTATGTAGTTTATAGTCACAACTAATAGGTTGATACTACGTCTTCCATAATCCTCTATATTATCTCTCATAAAAACCCAAAATTTGTATATAATTATATCTACGTGAATTTATCCTTATGGGTGTGTAATTTTGAGTTTTAGTTAAGATTTAAAATTCTAAAATAAAGTTTATTTATTATCAAGAAATGATTTCAGTTTTAATCTGGGAGTAGGATGGAAATTTTCTTTCAAGTATATCTCGTACATTTTTATACTTACTATCAACGTTTCTGCTCGATTATTCAATTGCATAGAACTGATATATATATATCTATATATATATATATATATATATATGTATATATGTATATATGTATATATGTATCTATGTATGTATGTATGTATGTATTTTTTAATAATTATCAATAACCTGCCTTTTAATTTTACGCATTAAGTTATTCTTATAATTACATTCCAAAACTTGTAAATTTGACTCTACATCCCCAATTTTGGAGTTCCAGTTTGTCAATTTTATACTCTGTCTTTTCTTTGTGTGAGAGAATATTAATATATATTTGACTTAGAATTCTTCTCTTCATTAGTTTTTAAAATGCAGATATTCAATGGTTTATAATTTAGGTATTAAAAACCCCTATTTTCCTCGTTGAAAAATATGTATCATTCTTAGATAGAGGGATTTATATTTCTTAATTGTATAATGATAATGATATAATGAAATCGTTTTCTCTATTATAACATTTTTTGAATTTTCCAGATTTCAATTTCTTATCAGTAAGGCCATAAGATTGAAATTTATACAGTTTCCTTTCATTTTGTCTCTCTCATGGAGTTTGTATAATGTTGGTAAGCCATACTCAACTAGCCAAATTAGGATTTTCCCTTTTCTAGAACCCTATAATTTTTCATATTGAAAATAATTCCTTTTTTATAATAGTTTACCATGTTAGTTAATTTTTAGAATGTTGTATTTAATTTAATTTCATTTATTAAATAAATTGTTTATACCACTACTCTAGTGTCATTTATCATAACAATTCACTTGCAGAGTACTATTCAACTTGACAATTATACCACATTCATCAGTTTGTTGAAACACAGGTTTGAATTTTCACTTCTGCTTCTAAGTATATTTATAATTCTTATCCAATTATTTCCATTTAGTAAGTAATAATTTATTTTGTTTTATTTTCAGAACTGAATGTATTAAATTCGAAATTAGTTCATCCATTATGAAAACCTGTAATTCTCTTCTTCTAGGTTTTTTATACGTTCAACTACAATATTTCATAATAATTTGTTTATTCTATTAATATTTCCAACTTTAGTTATAGTCCTCTTCACTACAGGTGATAGGAGGGATTCTTCAAATTTAGAGAGATAATTACATCCATCCCCTCACATTGTACATACTCTTTAATTATTTATACTAATTTCACAATTGAAGTTCTAACTTTGATCACCTTGTTTGTTTCAGGTTTAACTTTTTATCTTCTACAGGTATTCTATTTTCTTGCGATAATTAGTCAAAGTATTTGACAATCAATATCATGTTGTTTCAGGTCAGTCATCGGAAAAATGGAGACTCTTACAGCATCTATTCCACTGTTCATAATTTATTCTCATTAATTAATTGTATATTTTTTTAGAGGGATGACTCTGATGTAGTTGTAACATCATACTGTATCATTCACTTATAATTATTGTTGTACTATTTCATCCTCTGTTCCACTGGAGGATTTTGGGTGTACTTCGATGTATATAGAAGTTAGATAATATATATCTCTATTTGTATCTATATCATGTTTTCACATGAATGTCTGAGTTCATCATGAATTTTAGTATATGCTAACTTTAAATTTTAGCATATATATAATTATGTTTTACTTTAAATTTGTATTTGGTATCTCCATAAAATAATTCAGATCTATCTATGATTATGAGTTATCCATATGTAGTAAATTCTGTTAATAATTTTTAATGAAGGATATATACATAGAGAAAATTTTGATATGCATCTTACTATAATATATCAGTATTTATTGTACACATGTTGTAACTTTTCAGTTTAATACCATCTTTTGACTTAAACTTAAACAACAGATTTAGATATTAGGAAAAGGGTTTAGATATTTTATCTGTTTGTCCCCTAATTCTACCAAGTCTATGTAACATCACAGAAGAATTAAATATATCCATTTATAGTTAAGACTCTATCAAATACATATCGAAATATGGCAATTAAATTTCTGAAACCAAACACTGTACAATACACATAATTTCTATAATTTATTTTACAAAAATTCTATCAAAAATTTATAAAGAACTAAATTTTATGCATTCCACTCCATATTTAATATCACTAATAATGGTAGTCTAAAATTGAAAATTTCGACATAATGTGGATACGAGTGTATAAAGACTGTTTTTCTCCTAACTTTGAGCTTATTCCATAACTCTCCCCTGAGTAGAGACAAATTCTTCCTTAGTGTAGACAACCCCTTTGTCACACTAGGAATGTCTTATTAGGCTTTCATTTTGTTATATTGTTTCCATAACTGCGTGCAGCTATTTTAGGATGTTGTTTCCCTTAGCCTAGGCTTTTCTTTCTTTTTTTCCACAAAAGCTTCTTTTAAACCTAGATTTTCTCAGCCTTGTTTTAATCTTACCCCTTCTTAGAAACTTTCCACTTTATAGAGGATTTTATTAGATCTTTTTCTCCCATATAATAAAATTTATTTAATTTTATTTTTGTCCAGGATTTTTGGAGAATTTTGGGAAAGTATTCAGAATCTAGTCCATCCTCATGGATAAGAATACTTCATCTCAATTTACTCTATCTTTTCACAATAATACAATTTCCACATTTATATATTAATTCACACAATTAATATATCCATTCATTTTTTTCTTAGTTCCACCCGACCTTTATGTTTATTCCCCATTTATAGAATGTTGAAAATAGGGATATTACATAGTCCCCCTCTAAAACAAAAATTTTTTCTCAGTGTTGCTGATGTTTCTATTTATATATTAAATAATGATGTTTATGTTTCTTTCGTCCCATCTTCCTGCTCCAAGTAGCTTCCTCAGGTAGAAATTTATTCCACTGCACTTTCACCCGATCTACTTTTCTATTCCAGAGCACGGTTTCTTCCTACTCCAATCTACAAAATAGTTCTAGAAGAAAGTTCTCTTCTTTTTCCACCTGTATCATAGTCGAGTCAACCACGTGAGTAGGTTCTTGTAAATTATTTTTTGAATAATGAAATATGAAATTTAATATGACTAAGAAGAATCATTATGTAAGTCCACTCACTCAAACCCTCAAAGGGCTCGCAATTTCGAGGTGCTAACTTAGCACAACTACCATCATATAATGTACTTTTTCAAGGTTTAATCCGTAGATATTCCTGACCTCCAAATTTGAATTCTCTATGAATTATTTTCCACAATCATTCTCCACCTCATGTAGTATTTATGTAACTAGGACCAATTTGTCCTTGACTCTAGCTACATAGAGTCTGGCATTTTCTGCCATACAGAAAAAATGAACTTAGTTTAATGGAAGTCCATTAGTTTTTATTGTAATAAATTTCTATTAAATATACAAAATATTTTCGCTTATTGATTTTATATATCACATACATGCCCATCATGTCTTCCAATATTTTATTTGTTCTCTTTGTCTATCTATTTTTTTGAGGATGGTAAGATGTACTGAAATTCAAATTTGTTCCCATTACTCCAAACAAGATTTTCCCAAAAGTATATGTACATTTGGCATCTCTATCAGAGATAATAAATTTTTTATTCAATGGAGTTTAATATTTTTTTCATGAATCCATTGGTCACTTGTGTTGTGCCAACAATGGATTGTATAGGCATAAAGTGTTTGGTTTCAGTTAGAGTGTCCACTACTCCCATAACTACGTCATGTTGGTACTTGGTACTTGGTACTAGGCAGTCCTAAAATGATTCCATTGATACCACTCTCCTTCTATTGTCTAATAGGAAGGGAATTTAGTAGACCAACAGGATGTTAATTTTCTACTTTAACTTGTTGACATTTCAACCACCATGCCAAGGATTCAGCTACATCCTTCTTCATCCTCAGTCGAAGTATAATTTTCTTCAAGGTTATTATCATTGTAGAACCTGGATGACCTGCATAAGTTCTATGATGGTATTCATCTAATATGTCATGGTTCAAATTTGATACCTTAGAATTTATACTATTTACTTGTAAGAAATTAGTCTTTGCTGATTTAGTATCTATCATGCAATTTTATCTTGCTGAAATCTTACATTTTGAGGATTTTGCAACAATACTCCTTAAATTTTTCTTCAACATCAAATATTACACTACTACTCGTAGGTGTCAAAAATTGATCAGTCTGTCTACTTAAGAAATCAAAAATTTAGTTTTATTTTCCTTCTATGTTTGATTTTTATATCAAATTTAATGAAGAAATTAACCACCTTTCTTATCTGGCATTTCAATTTGTTTGAGTAAAGTAATAATTATGGTTTGTTATCACTAAAATTTTACTTCTTAAAAGATACTATTTCCACATTTTTAGGTTAGTTATAACAATAGTAAATTCTAAGTCATATGTTACATAACTTTATTCATGTTTCTTTGAAAATCAATTTTTGGATTCATAAGCTATTTCTGCATTATCTTGCAGCAATACTTCTCTTAGCCTTTCTTAATTGGATCAACAATTTGTATTATCAGTGTAGTAATTAATTTATGTTTTAGTTGTTCCAAACTATCTTGACACTTCGCTTTCCACTAAAGTTTACACTGATCCCTTTGTCTGCAATGCAAAAAAACCTTCCAAAATTTTATATTATTATCCAAAAATACTACTAATTGAACTTATTTCTAGTACCTCATTAGGTATAGGCAATCTGAAAATTGCTTGTACCTTTTTTCTTCTTTTTTTCCCCAGATCTATCACCAATCCATCCTTAGAACTGACATGTCCCAATTATTGAATCTTGGGTTTTTATGAAACTCACATTAGCTAATTTTTTCATACATTTGACATTCTCTAAGGATTTGCAACACTATACTATGATGTTCTTGTTTTTCTTCTTCATTATTGGAGTATATCAAAATATCTTCTATGTGCACTGATAAAACTTGTCCAGCTGTTTATGTAGAATATTTTCCATGAAGCACATGAATATAGCAGGGGCATTTGTAAGTCCAAAGGTTAAAAATTTCAACCTCATAATGTTATTATATAGTCAAAAGGTTGTCTTATAGATTTTCTCATCTTATTTGATCAACTACATCATCTATTTTTGAAAGACGTACTGGTTCTTGATAATTAATTGGTTTAACTATCTGAAATCTATACACATCACAAATTTGTCATCCTTATTTTTTATAACAAAATCAGCGCACCCCTAGAGACACACTTGGTTTAATGTAACCCTTGTCTAAAAACTTTTTTAAGTGAATTTTTAGTTCTAATCGTTCAGGGGTATTCATTGTATACATCCTTGAATTTCTTCTCGAATTACATTCCTGGATTTCTTGATTGCACATAAGATTTCAATAGAATTTTTTTTTTTGGTTGTCCCAAATCCTCAACTTGGGTAACATACTTGGCTACATTTTTCTTACTGTCTGTTTTCATTGTAATGTATAAATCTGTCTAATGATCATTGGTTTTTTTTTCCATTGACTATAACAAATTTTCCTACGTCCACAGTGCAAGTACCTATCTTTCTTTCTAATAAATTCATTATTTCTTATTTTTTGTTCCATTCAATCCATTCCAACTATAAGATCATAAGACTCTAAAGGAAGGTTGTTTGATTGGAACTTTTTACCATATCCATTTAAATTTACAGATATTTTGGTTAGTTTATGAGTGAATTTCTTCTTTGTTCTTGTAACTAATTGTACTAGTAAAGAATACTAAACTTTTTCTATTTTTTAAACTACCTTTTTGCACTATATTAGGGTTGATATAACTTAACTTTGCTACTAGATCAAGTAAAAAAAACACTAGTTGGTCAGAATATATACCTTCAATTTCAATCATGGCTAATTGATATTTAGTTTTTCTGTCTTTGACCATTTTGTTCTTAATGTTGCTTTCCCCTTCTTCTTCTTCTATTAGTTTTTCAGTTGATCATTTCTACCTTAAATTTGTTGGTATCATAGTCGTGCTTTATGAATAGTTCCGTCCATCATTTTATGATTATCAGATTCAATTCTTTCTTTGTACATGGTTGTTAGGAAATTCAAAAATCATTGTACTTTTTCCTTTTCTTCCCTGATATAAGGCACATAATGAAGTAAATTTGTGAATTTAGTCACAATTTCATCGATCGTGAGTTATCCTCACCTTATCTCCTACCTTTTTGTCTATTCTATCGTCATAATATCTCTCATTAACTATCGCGATTTGAATTTCTCTTATTAATTTTTAATTTTTTTTCTTTTTTTTTTAATTTTTTTTTCTTTTTTATTTTTCCGTCAAGAAAGTGTATAATTTTGGCCACTTTACACCAAAGTGTGGCTTTACCTTGTCGTTGGTAAACCTCCAATATTTATTTTAGATTAATTTTTTATTCATATACCTAGAAGTATTTAACCATGTTCAGGAGTTAGGTTTATGCATCCCTTTCCTTCCCTTATATAAAGTGTAGAGATTTAATTTAATTTTAGAATTCTCCCTGCAACTCCTTTTTCTTTTGATTTTAAAGTGGATTCTTCCTCACTCTCAGACCTCTCTGAGTTGGGTTCTGTTTCATTTTGAAGACTACACTTGGAGGTTAATTCCCTTATCAAAAAATCTTGCTCAACACTCGTCTGCAACAACCATTCATTGCTAGTCCTTATTTGAACCATTTCTTGCTGCAGTAAAATTTTTAGCATTTGAGCATTTGGATCTGGTAGGGCCCCTCCCCCTTCTAGTTCTACTTACAACTCTTCTCTATCAATCAAGACAACAACTATAACGTTTTTTCACAAACATATATTAATTTTTAATCATAATTAAAAATTTAAAATGACTTTGACAACAGAAAATGTTTCCCTGTGTTGAGACCCATAAGCCCATAGTTTTCAACATGGGCTCTGATACCATTTGTAACAATTCCCATTCAAAATTTTTTTTTCTCTTTTAATGCTATTTATGTTCATGATAATTGTCATCTTTCGAAATACCTATTCCTTTCTTTGCCTTAGTGATGACCGTCATTAAAATTTCTGTCTTCGTTTTTTTTTTTGAATTAGTTAATGGTTCATTCCTTCTACTCTATAGAACTTGCTCATTTTCCAAATTCCTAAGTAGTATATTTTTCTTTGTCATTAAATTTCATATATTCCTTAGGTCCTTTAATTTATTATAAATGTCCCCAACATGGCTTTTAGCATTTCAACAATTACCTTAATGCTAAATTAACTTTTCCCTTTTCAATTTATATAACCTTTATTACAACTGGGGTATTATAATACATGTACCTCAAATGTATTTCTTTATACTAAAGGTAATTTATAACATACCTCCATCATAAATCCATAGATTACTAATATTAATGTAACTCATTATGGAAACCCTTAGTGAAGCTTTAAGACATGATTTCACCATTTTAATTAATAAGGGTAGGATATGATCTCCTTATAGTAGTGTAATATTATTCCACCATTTGTGGCTTATAATGTTTCACATGTATGCCTTTTTATTTTATGGTGGAATTTTATAACGTTTCACCCTTTTACCAATTGACCTTAATATATGTATCTTACTTCTATACCTATGAACTGAATGGTGTCCAATCACTACGACTCATTAGTCTATGAGTCCTCCTTTACACTTTACTATATGAGACCTATAAGTCCTATACTTTCAACCATAATAAATCAAATATTTTTTAGATATAATTCATACCCCAAACATATCATTTATAACCTAACTATATATCTTGAATTTATTATGATTTCATCATATGGTTTCGTTTATTTGAGTATACAATTAATTTTTTTATTAACTCTAATTCCTTGGTGGTGAACGTTAATTCCAATCCGACTTCCTTATCATCATATTTCTAGAATTAGATGCACAGTAAGGTTGTCAATTGTTAATTATAATTTAATTGTGGCTAATTAAATTCAACTCATATTGCACTCCACCCAAAGGTTGTAATGGTCAATTCAAATTAACTCTTTAATGGTTGCCTTATCTTATCTCTGTCCAACATTTAAATTTTTCACTGTCTGTCACATGGCTCCATGTGGTCAGAGTTACTACCCTAGGACACTTGTACACAGGATATTAATTATGGTTTAAATGGCAGAGATTTATCATTCAAACCATAAGGGTTGAGACTACTCCCACTTTTTGGATTTCACATTTCCATGAGTTGGACCTCCAGCCAAATTTTTCCCATTGCAATTTGTGCACAAAGCTCTTTCCATTTCATGCATTTTCATGGGAAATATTTCTGAACTCCGAGCGCATATTCATGTTTATTTATGTAACTCATGGTATTCCCTTCAATTTCGTAATTGGAGATTAACATTCTAGCCACAGTTCTCCTTAACTTATGCAAAAGTTTCAAAAGACAGAAGCAAGGCTTAATATGATAATATAGGTAATGATACCCATACAATTCAATTGTTATCTTGAATGTTGGAATTAATCATATAAATTATTCATGGCATTGTTATAATTTTATAGTTGACTCGGATTCATTTATATTTAGTAAAGGTCTCTATTCCATATGGAAACCCTATGATGGTTCCTCTTCCTCAATGCACAACCAACGACTTATATGATAATTTTAGTTAAGTTTCTATCACGGCTTCCTTCTCCTCGTTTTTCTTTTCGAATGTTGATAAATTTCATCGATTCAGTTCTATCAAATTTATACTTTGTCTTTTCTCTATGCGAGAGCATTTTAATATATGTTCGACTTAGAATTATTCTCCTTTTTAGTTTTTAAAATGCATAGATTTCACTGGTTTATAATTTAGGGATTATAAACCCCTATTTTCCTCGTTAAAAAAGAGGTTGTATAGTTCTCACATAGAGGTATTTATATTTCTTAATTGTATAATTATAATGATATAGTGAAATTGTTTTCTCTGTTATAGAATTTTCTGAATTTTGCACTTTTGAATTTCTTATGAGTAAGGTCATAAGATTGAAATTGATACAATTTAATTTCATTCTGTCTCTCTAATGGAGTTTTTATAGTGTTGGTTAGCCATACTCAGCTAGCCAAATTAGGATTTTTCCTTTTCTAGAATCCTATAATTTTTCATATTTAAAATAATTCCTTTTTTTATAATAGTTTACCATGTTACTTAGTTTCCATAATGTTGTATTTAATTTAATTTCATTTTTATTATTAAATAAATTGTTTATACCACTACTCTAGTGGTATTTATCATAACAATTCACTGGTAGAGTACTATTCAACTTTGCAATTATACCACATTCATCAGTTTTTTCAAACACAGGTTTGAAGTTTCACTTCTGCTTCCAAGTATATTTATAATTCTTATCCAATTATTTCGATTAAATTATTCTGAAAGTAATAATTTTTTTTTTCTTTTCACAGTTAAATGTATTACATTCGAAATTATTTCGTCCATTATGCAAACCTGTAATTCCCTTCTTCCAGGTTTGTTATACATTCAACTACAATATTTCATAATAATTTGTTTATTCTATTGTTATATCAAACTTTACATAAAGTCCTCTTCACTATAGGTGCAAGGAGGGATGCTTCGAATTTAGAGAGATAATTATAGGTATCCTCTCACACCGTACATACTCTTTAATTCGCTATGATAATTTCGAAAAGGAGGTTCTAACTTTGATCACCTTGTTTGTTTCAGGTTTAACTTGTTATCCTTTACAAGTATTCTCTTTTTTGCGATCATTAGTCAAAGTATGTGACAGTCCATATCATGTTGTTTCAAGTCAGTCATCAGAAAAATGGAGACTCTTACACCATCTATTCCACTCTTTATAATTTATCATCATTAATTAATTGTACATTTTGTTTGAGGGGTCACTCTGATGTAGTTGTAACAACATACTATATAATTCACTTATAATTATTGTTGTACTATTTCATCTGCCCTTCCACTGGAATATTTTTGGTGTACTTTGATGGATATATAAGTTAGATAATACAGATCTATATTTATATCTATATCATGTTTTCAGATGCATGTATGAGTTCTGTGTGAATTGTAGTATATGGTAACTTCAAATTTGAGCATCTATATATATATTTTTTGACTTTAAATATATATTTTGTATCTGCATAAAATATTTAAGATATGTATATGATTATGTGCTATCTGTATATAGTAAATTCTGTTAAGAATTTTTAATGAAGGATAAATACATAGAGAAAATTTTGATATGCATCTTACTACAATATATCAGTATTTATTGTACATATACTGTAACTTTTCAGTTTAATTCCATATTTTGACATGGACTTAAACAACAGATTTAGACCATGCAAAAAGGGTTGAGAGATTCTCTCTGTTTATCCCCTAATTATACCAAGTCTTTGTAACAGCATAGAAAAATTAACTATATTAATTTATAGTTAAGACTATGTCAACTACATATGGCAATATGGCAATTAAATTTCTCAAACTAGACAGTGTACATTAAGGATAATTTCTATAATTTAATTTACATAAATTCTATTAAGAATTTATAAAGCACTAATTTTTTTGCATTCCACTCCAGATATAATATCACTAATAACATTAGGCTAAAATATAAAATTTAAAGAAAATGTACATACCCCTCTATAAAGATTGGTTTCCTTCCAACCTTGAGCTTTCTCTGCAACTCTCCCTCGAGTAGAGACCAATTCTTCCTTAGTGTAGACAACCCCTTTTTCACTCTAGGAATAACTTATTTATTCTTTCTTCCCCTCAGTTTGTTTCCATAACTATGTCTAGCTATTTTGGGATGTTGTTTCCCTTAACACAAGCTCTGTATTCATTTTTTCCACAAAAGCTTCTTTTAAAACTAGCTTTTCCTCAACCTTGTTTTAATATTACCCCTTATCAGTAACTTTCCACTTTACTGAGAATTTCATTAGAAAATTTTCTCCCATCTAGTTAAATTTATTTTATTTATTTTTCTTCAAGGATTTCTAGAGAATTTGGGAAGGTCTTGGGAATCTAGTCCATCCTCATTGATCAAAATTCCTAGTCTCAATTTACTCCTTCTTTATACAATAATATAATTTCCACATCTATATATTAATTCCCATAATTAATATATACATACATAAATGTTTTTTTCTTAGGTGCACCCGACCTTTATGTTTATTCCCCATTTATAGAATGTTGAAAATAGGGATATTGCAGTAGGTACCTAGAAGATATATGACAGTATTTTCTTTCTATTTCTGCTATCCATGAAGCCATAATGTCAGAATTCATTACTGTACTATCCGTGAAACCATAATGTGAAAATTGTTTACCCTGCTATCCATGAAGCCATAATGTCTGAATTGGTTTCTCCCAAGCTTGGTGCCTAGTCCAAATACAAGCTCTAACCTAAGCGTCTAACTGAAGTTCATCAGCTTGTTTTGTTTAGTTAAAAGGCCAAGTCTCTGCCAGATAGGAAAAGTATCAATTATGCTTGTTTGGAAGAGATAAGATAAAAAAGGATAATTATTATGTTAGGTTTGGCTCTAAATAATTGCATCCATATAAATTTTAGATTCCCATTAGTACTCTTTCTAGGAATACATTTTAAACCCCACAAAGGAAATAGGAAACAATTCGGTTTTTCTTGTAATGTTATTTTATGTATTCAGATTTTATGTATTTCTGTATTCAGATTTCCTGTATTATTATGTTAGTTTTGGCTTTCAATAAGTGAAAATAAATTATAGATTCCCTTTAGTACTCTTTCTATGAAGGCGTTCTAAATTCCACAAAGGAAAGAGGAAATTGTTTGGTTTTTCTTCTAATTTTATTTTTTATATTCAGTTTTTCTGTATTTCTTTATTTTTCTAACTATCAACAAATGCTTCAAATATTCTAGTTATGTCTTATTTATTTTATAATAAATTCATATAGAGTGTTTCTAATTCTTCATATTCAGTGTCCTTCTAAGGAATTTATATCTATTTATTTTCGATATGATAGATATTTCTCTCCGTCAAGATAGCTAAATATAATTTTTTCATTGCATGTTTCTCCAGCCATATTAAGTTTCTCATACCATGTTTCTCTAGCATGTTAATATGTGGCAAGAATATTTTTACCTCAACCCATAACGAGACAAAAGGCCTGACCAAGGAGGGAAAAAAATGGATATGTTGGACAAATATTTTTTTTTTTTGAGTCTAGGCATGAGTCTCAACACAAGTTTTGGCATACTACTAAACCAAATGTGAAAGGATTAATGAATGGGGATCATAATAGAGAAAAATCCTCCAGTATAAGATCCTTCCCAAGAAGGTTGTGCATGGAGTATGACCTTGTGGTTTTGAGGAAGCTTATGAATAAAAAATAACCTAGAAACAGTAAATAAACCAGCTCTAGTTTGTAATTATAAGTTTCCCAAGGAGGCTTCATAAAGTACAATTTCATATGATTGAGTATAAATAACTGGTATTTTCTCATCAAATACTTAATTGATAACTCTTATTGTGGATGCTAGGTTTATTTATCTGCTACATATCTTTGATTTCCTTGCCCTTATGGCTTGTGTTGGTTTCATTTTATTTTCTAGCTCCTACTCTTATTTTTGAAACATAAACAACTATTATATGCTCCTACCTTTTCTTCTCGAAGGTTTTCAAGTAATTCTAATTTTTTTATGCACTTTGATACATGGAATATATATAGCTATAAAATTCTTAATAAAAGTGGAAAGTTCATAATATAAATAGAGAAATTTTTTCAAATTGTTGAAGTATTACGTAGAAACTGTTGAGATAGAGAAACCAAATAGGGGGATGGTATTTGAAATCAAATAAATTAGGTGCTCATTCATAATCTAATCACAAGTCACTACAATTCTTTGAAGCAATTTTTCAAATATTCCCCAAAATGAGTGGTTTCTGATATTTTTTAGATTCCTTCACAAAACAATAACTCATAGTCAAGTCAGTTATTTTCACACAAGGTTTTTGATTTGAAAAAATTGAAGTTCATGCATTTTTTAATGTTTTCCTAATATTTATTGAATATTAAAAAACTATATGTTTTATGACTTATTGCTTTAGTTAGATTTTCTTTAAATTTGTCTATGTTTCATGACATGTTCCTTTATATATATTGATCTTATATGGGTGTCTGACTTGTTTTTCTATAGAAGCACCTCCCACTCAATTAAAAAAAAAAGGATCTTGCTTATTCATGCATGTTCGGAATTGAATTATTGATTCAAGTGTATGTGTTTTAGCTAGTTTAAGGCTTTATGTGTGAGCAATTAAAAATTTGTTTAAGCTGATTAAATTCATGTAAAATAATCATAAATTGTAGAAAATTAACCAAAAAAACATAACATCAATCATAATAAAGGATTTCACCCTCAACACTTGGGCTATGTCTCCTTGAGCCTCCATCAATGGACTTGGCTCTTTGGGATTAAGATGGTAAATTTCATTTACAAGCTGATTCTAAACTCCAATGGTTTTTTGGAATATAAAAATGGGTTTATAATACCAAAATACCCCTAAATTGACTACTCAATCTGTGGAAATGGACCTAGGCTCCCTTGGGATTGATCTCTTCGATCGGTGTCCTTGAGCTTACCTGAGCTTCTCTGTGGCACAAACTGTTTTAGAAGTAATATTCTACTCATATAACATATTATAATATCTCCGTCACATATAATATCATCCAAAATAGGTTTTTCATTCACTTAGAATGAACTCAAGCTCCCTGTTCTATGCCTCCAACACTTGGTGGCACTAGGCTCCCTGAAACTTCCCTATGGATTATTCGGCTCTATAAGTTTCCGAATGATTCTTAAAACCCCATAATTAGATTCAAAACGTTCAATATAGTCAGAAATGAGTATTGGTTTCTCGAGAATGGCCTTTGGCTTCCATGGCTAGGCCTCATTCTCCTGCTAGCGCCTGGTGGCCCTAGTGGCCTTTGGAACTTATATTAAGAAACATCATGCTCATAAGTCCTCATATGGCTTTAAAAATCTCACCAATGGCTTTATAATGCTATAATTAGTCACTAATGACTCTTCATTCACTTGGAATGGTTTAAAATTGAACCTCCTACACTTTTTCCCAATATCTCCTAGGAAAGCTCCACTAAATGTGGAGAACTCCAGTCAACTAGAGTTAAATTAGGGATGACCGCAAAATTTTTCACACCCCTATCCCCTTTGCAAATAAATCCACACAATTAATGTTATGGTTAGGGTGGTGGCCACATGCACACCCCAACCGTTAGTGGGTTTGACGGTTAGCGAAACCTCTACTATTGACTGTCGTTTAATGGTGGACTGTGGTTTGTTGACGTTGGTTAGGGTATCATCATGGTAAACATAAACTCTTTAATGCCCAGTATCTATAATACCTAGAACACAGGAAATTTCACAATTTTGCATTCAAACATATCGCAAGTCGCAATCCTTAACAAACACTTTAAATGGTAAACAATAATTCCGCCGATGCAAATTTGCGATTCCACTTATCGCATATCGGCCTCTGTTAGTTTAAGCATACACAATTAAATTCTAAATGGTATCGCCTGTGAAGTGCGATGGCACTCGGACCTCCGCCGACACATGCTCCTCCTTGTTGCATCTCGAGTTATATCATTTAACTTGGGATATTTGATCATGTGATTAAAAAATCATCGATGCGATGTGATCACAACTGTTCATTCTGCCTTCTCACTTCGCGTCACAGGTTAAACAATTTAAATTATGACTCTCTTAATTGTAAACACTATTTAGTACGATGTGCGATTTCCTCCAACTGTAATTAGATCTTTCCTATTTATTGGTGTCAAATCCATGGTCCTCACTATTGCTTCATTATCCATCTTGCTCTTACTGTCCGTTCCACCTTCAACATTTCCATGGCTGTGCAATCCCCAATTCTATACGCAGAGTTCAAGACTCCATGACAACTACCAATTCAGATCCCACTATGTTGGTCAATTCAATTCTCAACCTATTTTTGAAAGTAAACAACAGGACATAACTCAATCATACAAACTCAGAATTTGATGAAACGAGTTGCGTTGGAATCTTGGTGATGAGATCTATGCTCTTTTCTTCATTTGAAGCATTTTTTAACACTTCTAAATTTTATCTAATCCTTAGGCCCTGATCCCAATCTGATCACTCCTTCACACTGATGGGCTTTTGGACCCACAAAAGTTGATGATCATCTACCTTGAGATTCAACACTTTGTTGCTTTCAAGTTATATGAATTGATTTTTCTTGACAAGTCTCTTTCGCAATCATCCTCATATGCTTTGCATTGCAACTTGCTATGTCTCTTGACCACTTATCTCTGGTTGTTGCTGACCAACTTCAGCATTGTTGGCTGCTGTTAACTGATGCATATCCTGCTCTACTACTATTCTCTCTATGTTCTTAGAAAATTGTTATCCTTCCCACTAAGAATGAAGTTCCTCTTGCAATAAAGGCATACAAGCTCTGTCTTGGAAATCCACATTCCAAATTAATCTCGCAAGATGAGTGAACTATTTTCTTCAACAAAAGCACCACCTTCTTGTGAAATGGATGCAAAAAACCTTACATATTGTCCACTTCTACACTGAATGGACCAAAAATTCCTACAACATCTTGTCACAAGAACACATGATCAATCTTGAAAATAAAATTTTATGTAAGAATTTAAAGTAAGAGCACATCTTTTTTATTCTTCAAAGCACTAATTGTCACCTTCCTGTAACATCACATACATGGCGATCCTCTTGCACATTGGTGTATCCATTTATCAACTCACAATCAAAAAACACCATTGACTAAAACATAAGTCGTGCAATATGTGACATCAACAACAAGTCGACATGAAATGTGCCATACAATCGACACACGATGATATGAAAAGTGTTCAACACAATCGACACAAGTCGACAAAAATGTGTGTGACACAATCGACACAAGTCGATATACAACATGATACATATTTACAATGCTCGTGCATGTATCTATTTACAATGAGGTTATCACAAGTTCTCTATTTACACATACAAAATCTCATGCATATGTACACTTTTCAACTCTCTTTTTCAAGTACAAATAATTACATAACCCCAAAAAATATGGGTGATCATAAGAGTTGAACTGAATGATAAATTTCTGCAACATAAATTAGTAACATACCCATCTTTTACACCATCTTGGTGAAATTTTGCAAAAAATAGAAATGCCTTCAACCAAACGACATTCACATGCGATCTTCAATCATACAATTTGTGATAATCTGCTACAACTTGTCATACTTTCAACAGAAATTTAGGCATACATAAGGCCAAAAATTTCACTTATGTACAAAGTAAATGCATGTCTTATTTGGTCAAGAAATCGAGCCATTTCTTGCCAACCCACTTCATTGGCGATTTTTCTTGCTGAATATCTTCTTTTTGTGAATCATCTACTCACATCGATGATGGAATCGCTCGTCACATTATCGCCTGTTTTTTTATCCTCTTGCTTCATTTTCTTGGGATGAGTGATTGGATGTAGTGTCCAACAATGGGCAATGAGAGGTCCCTTTTTCTGGCAATGTGTGCAAATCTTTTACATCTTCTGTGCAAGTCACCTTTTCTTCGACTATTTCCTATATGCTTTCATTCTCTTCTAGCATTTTTAAACTTCATGGTTACACAAACCAGAATAGGAACAACAACTATTTCTCCCATTCATGCATGCCGAATTGTCATGTTTAACATAGTCATAAACAACATGATTATGGGAAAAATTATACCTTGAATGCTGCTTTGAATGTCCATCTTTTTCACCTTATTGAGAAGATGAACTTGAAGAGGTTCTAGCTCTCTTTTGAAGAGCAACAACATTGTTCATGTCGTTAGTGTTGTCACAACTCTCTTGTTCGCCATAAGATGCATGTATAAAATAATCTTGTGGCAACATGGGTTTTATACAATTGCAGTCATCTTGATTACAAACTTTTCATGTTTGAGTTTTTGAACATGCAACAAAATTTCTTCTTGGAACTATTTCAAGTTCCTTCATGGCTTTATAAATTTCTCCATAAATTTTTACATATCCAGGACCTAAATACTTAGGCCTTTCCTCAACCATAATTGGCTCAACTATTCCTTGTGCATGTTTTCCTAATCCTTGACCTTCATAGCCCATTTTCATCATCAATTTGGACCTTATTCCTCTACTATGTTTTCCAAAATAACCTACACATTTATCTTGAGAGTAAATTGAAGACAAATTTTAATTATTTACCTCTTCTTCAAGCACATGCTTGTATAAGGCTTCTTTGGCATCATGGAGTTGATTCTCCATCTCATGAATATTTTGAAGAAGTTATTGCTTCTCTTTCTTCATAGAAACCAATTTCTCTTGAATTTTAGTGCTTTCTCTTACATATTCATACAACTCTTGCACCATATCTTTCATCATGTGAAATTCCTGCTTCATCTCTTTATCAAAGATCCTTGCAAAGGAGGAGGATTTAGAAAAATCACTTGATGAAGTTGTCATCATTATGAAAATCAATTAAAGAACTTCAACAAAAATTTAGAAAGCTTCAAAACCAATTGAAAAAGCTTAAAAAAACAAATGGCTATAGATTCAAGCTCTTTTCTGCAGCTTGTATATCTTCTTCAAGCAACCTCTTTTGCAAACAATCCCTCTTGTGCTTCAAGGGTTTCCTTGAGGTCCTTTGGGTAAGGAGGATGCTTTCAGCCTTCCTCCTTCTTGTACTCTTCTGGACTTAGCTAGCAGTAGCTCCCCTTCACCTCTAGAAAACTCAAACTTGTAAGAAGTAGTCATTTTCCAAAGAGTTAAATTCTTTTCATTTTTGAACACCCTTCAAGTCAAACAAGAAAGTAAGCAACCTTTTGCTTTGTCAAGTAAGTAACCTAGTGCTTTGTCAAGCAAGCAACCTAGTGCTATGATATGAAACCTGATCTGATATGCATGGCTGACTTTTTTTTCTATGCAAGCACCTCCCACTCAATTAAAAAAAATTAAGGATCTTACTCATACATGCATGTGCAGAATTGAGTTCTTGATTCAGGTGTATGTGTTTTAACTGGTTTAAGGTTTTATGTGTGAGAAATTAAACATTTGTTCAAGATGATTAAAATCATGTAAAACAACCATAAATTTCAGTAAATTAACCAAGGACACATAAAACAAATCATAATAAATTATTTCACCCTCAACACTTGGGCTACATCTCCTTGCACCTCTGTCAATGGACTTAGCTCTTTGCGGTTAAGATGGTAAATTTATTTTACATGATGATTCCCAACTCCAATTTTTGTTTGGACTGTACCAATGGGTTTATAATTCCAAAATATCGCTAAATTTACCACTCAATCTCTGGAAATGGACCTAGGCTCCCTTGGGTTGACCTCTTTGCAGTGTCCTTGAGCTTCCCTAAGCTTCTTTGTGGCACAAACTCTCCTATAAGTCCTCTTCTACTCTTGAAACCTATTCTACTATCTCAGGCACATATAAATAATCCAAAATAGGTTTTTCATTCGCTCAGAATGAACTCAGGCTCCCCATTCTATGCCTCCAACACCTAGTGGCACTAGGCTCCTTGAAACTTCCTTATGGCTTATTTGGCTCTAGAAGTCTCCAAATGTTTCCGTAGACCCCCTTATTGTATTCAAAAGGTTTGATACATTCATAAATCACTATTGGTTTCCTGAGAATGGCCTCTCGCTGCCCTGTCTAGGCCTCATTCTCCTGTTGGCTCCTAGTGGCCGTGACGACCCTTGGAACTTCTCTAAAGAAAAATCATGCTAAAAATTCCTCATATGGATCTTAAAAGCTCACCAGTCACTCTAGAATTCTCAAATTAATCAATAACGACTCTTCATTCACTCATAATGGTAAAAAATTGAGCCTCCTACACTTTTTCCCAATATCTCCTAGGAAAACTCCAATAAATGTTGAGAGCTCCAATTAACTGGAGTTAAATTACGGTTGAACGCCAAATTTGGTGTGACCTTATCCACTCCGCCAATAAATCCACAAAATTAATGTTATGGTTAAGGTGGTGGCCACATGGTCACCCCAATCGTTAGTGGGCTTCATTATTAGCACAACCTCTGCTCATGACTGCAGTTTAATGATGGATTGTGGTTTGTTAACATCGGTTATGCTCTAACCATTTCCCACATAAAATCTTTAATGCACAACGTCCATAACACTTAGAACCCAGGAAATGTCGCAATATCACATTCAAACATATCGCATACTTTATAACTTCACAGATAACCGAAACCTTTTTCGTAAGTCGCAATCCTTAACAAACACTTTAAATGGTAAACAATAATTCCACTAATGCGAAGTTGTGATTCCACTTATCACATATTGTCCTATTTCAATTTAATTATACACCATTAAAGTCTAAATTGTATCACCTACGAAGTGTGATAGCGCTTGGACGTCCGCCGACATGCACCCCTCCTTGTCGCATCACGAGTTATATAATTTAACTTGCGAAATTTTAGCATGTGATTAAAACAATCGCCAATGCGATGTGATCATGACTGTTCATTCCACCTTCTCACTTCATGTCACAGGTTAAATTAGCTAATCCTTAGGCCTTGATCCCAATCTGATTATATATATATATATATATATATATACCTTGATTAAGTTATTCCTAGGTGCATGTTTTGCAACACTCGTTTGTATTGCCACTCACCATTTTTTTTTGAAGGTTTAGATGTTTATATATATATATATATATATCCTAATCAAGTTATTCCTAGGTCCATGTTTTGGAGCATTGGTTTGAATTGCCACTCACCATTTTTTTTTAAGAAGGTTTAGATTTTTATTTAGGCATATTATGAGGCTATATTCCATTCGATTCTTGAATTAGGACCTCATTTTATAAATTTTTCATAGAGGGAATTTCTATGACCATGAGTTTTTACTTGGAGACTTTATTCTAAAGCGAATTGATTTTGGTAGGGTACCTAATCTATTTTTTTTTTAAATGTCTTTTACTGAAAAGATATTGTTTAATTGCAGGAGAGAGTTAGCATCCATTTCCAAGTTGTAAACAAGTATAATGGAAAAAATGATGTTGTCTTAAAATTAAGAAAATGAAATGGCCATAAAGGAGTCGCGGTTGTAAGAATATGATGTGCATTGTTCAAGTTCTATTGTGAATACAAGAAAATAGAATACAATATCTATTAACAGCTCATTTGATGGATCTTCAACCGGCGAAATATTCTCAGTAGCGATCCTTGCTATTGGAATTCAATTGTGGTCCTGAAAACTGGTGATTGATAAATAGCAGGGCTAGTTTGGCGAGTGAAGATATGCAAACGAAGATTATTGAAGTTAAGAGTGCTTATTGTAGTTGTCATGCAATTGAATAAAAGCAATGTGTGTTGTCCGTAATGGAGATGTCCTCACTGCTTTGGGAATTCATTTCAAAATATTGGGAATTGTAGATGGTCTTCTAAATGGAAAGTTAACTAGGGGACATTGTGCGATGGGGAAGACATTCCTTTTGGATTATGTGGGGATGAGAAAAGCACTATATTGGGGAAAGTGGTAATAGATCTATTTAAGACAGAATGATGATAAACGAGCTTCCAAGTGAGTTTGACCCTTAAGGAATCATGAGCATAGGTAGAAATTAGTGATCATTAGAGTTTAAATTGAAGAAATATGGAAAAGGTTTGGTATTTGCGATGTCTAATATTTCAATTTTGAGAAAATGGTATGGTATCATTGGCATTTTTTCAACAATTAATTATGGATTTAAGTATTGGCGAACCCTGAACTGGTGGCCACCCTATATGGAAACTGAGCCTGATTAGGCACCCCCATAAAATTACAGACTACGCATTGTACCTTTTATTTTCACCCATGGCTTGTTTTAATATTCAATCACACATCCTCTAAGATTTCACAATGATTTATGGATACACTTCATAATGAGTCACTTCATACATAGTTCCTTTTGTAGCGGACAAGACTTCTCATAATCAAGAAACTACTCGTATTAATTTAATTCATCTTCATTAACTAGCTATATATGTTGAATGTCACAGTATTTATATCGAACCAGTGTTTCCTCTTCCCCCCGAATTCGATTATCATAACATAACAGCTGCTAGAATTGTTGCCAATGGTCATTTCTTAAGGTTACATAATCAATAGTCAATGGTCTGTAATTTGTCTCCAAAGCAATAGTCTATGATGCTAAGCTGTGTAATTAGTCTGGCAAAGCAATGGTCAATGGTTGATGATGTTATGGGTTTTTTTCATACTTATTGTACAGTAAATAACATAAAATTACAACTCTATCCATATGATGATTTTCTAGCTCTTGACTTGGCAAGCAGGGACTACCGCTACTCCAGCCTTTGTTAACAAATGTGGGGGTGTTAGACCCAGATTTTTTTGAATCAAATGAAAAGAAGATTTAAAATCACTGGTATAGTTGAGAGGAACATAATTTAGCAAGGGCTTATACATACTCGCGTATCTATAAGGAAAATTACTTCTCAAAATCATTTTGAAAATAGAAGTGAATGCATGCTTTATCTTTAAAAAAACAAATTGTCATTATATGACCTAATAGTTAATTAATATGATGTTTATTTATATGATATTTTGTGTAAAAATCCGAGAGATGTTATATTATTATAATTCAATGTACTAAATATATTTCACTCACTCTCAATTGTAAATAAAATATGTTCACATAAGGTATACATTTTCATATCAACTTTAAATATATCTATATCTAAAAAGAAAATGTGAAAATACGATGCTTTTAATATTGCATATAATAAAATATTCAATTTCCAAAGAAATAGAGTAAGTCAAAGTTTAAAAATAAAATAAAAATATCAAGTACATATTAATAAGAATAATAAGAGAGATACGGGTCTACTTCTAGAAGTTATTGGTTCCACTCCCCAACTTGTTTTAGTAATATTCTTGGACGTGGCCATGATGTAGTCTCACCATTGTCGAATTTATAGAAAAAAGAATAATGAGAAGCTAATGTGTAATTCTTTCCATTCTTAATATAAAATTGATATGTACAGTTAAAAATATTGATAATAATAAAAGACTTCAATATAAGATTATACTTAAAAATATATTAATATTAATAATGATAGACATTTTATTGTTCACAATATAGTTTATATAGATAAAGTAGTATTCTTGGACATGGTTATGATGTAGTCTCACCATTGTCGAACTTATAGAAAAAAGAATAATAAGAGGCTAATGTGTAATTTTTTCCATTCTTAATATAAAATTGATATGTACAGTTAAAAATATTCATAATAATAAAAATTTTCAATATAGAATTATACCTAAAAATATATTAATATTAATAATGATAGACATTTTATTGTTGACAATATAGTTTATATAGACAAAAATGAACTTGGAATGTAAAATATTTTGACATCAAATATGTATACATTATATATCTTTTAAAAAAAATTCTATATGCATAGATTATATATTGTTTAAAAAAAAAACTGTGTATATCATATATAACATTGAGAAGAAAAATTATGGTTAAAACCTTTAAAGTAATCTCATTATTTATATTTTTATCCTTTTCTAGGTATATTTCATGAAATCTAAAAAAGACCCATCAATGAAATGAAAGAAACGTATTTTCTTTTTCAAATTAAAAAAAAAAATAATAATAATAATAAGTCTGCACCTAAAGAAAATAGATAGCTCTTGAAATATGTCAGATACATAATTAAAATAAATCGAAACTAATTTAATTAATTTACTTATATAAACTTAATTAGAATGGAAATATCAATATTCTGAGCCGGGATATCTCGTAATATGAGTTCTCACGATTTCAACGAGGCGATCAAATACAATGAATTTGAATACGAAATTGGGCGTTATGAATTTTATATAATGCATTGTATTCTCTAATTAAAAAAAATAATCCCATGGTTTATACAAATATAGTTGTCAAGCATCTGTACTTACGCATATCTTGGTTGGCAAGCATCTCTAGAAATAAAATAAGTCGAGAACGACAAACCTAGCAGATAGTTTAATAAGAATTTGAAGTAATATTGATGATAATCTTGTTGTCGCATGCATCTTAATAACGATCTTTCTTTAATAATGGTCTTCTGGTCTCACGCCTCTCTAGAAAAAACCCCAAATTACGAAACACTATTAAACTTGCAAAGTAATCGTTTCAACGATCTTGCTGTCGTATGTGTCTTGTAACGACATCAGCAAAGTGTTAGAAGGCATCGAATATATACAAACGTTGCTCCCCAACGACATATATGACCTGCACAAACACTGCCGCTGGAGATTATTGTATTAGCTTTTGGATTTATTGTGACGGAGGAGCGTCCGCGTAATGCGAGCATTAACCCCATTCTGACAGCTTCCTTTTATATAACAGACGGCCAATGCTGTTTCAATAAACTATACAGGTCCTGTTTTAATAATTCTCTTCAGAGCTGTCGGAATTCTGATTGCTAAGGTTTCGCATGCTTTGGCCACCAGATGTATAGTACAAAAGCAAAGCATTTAGTTTTTTCGAAAATCGGCTTTGTTATAACCTGGTCTCCGTAGTTTCCCAAAAGTTAGCCGTTAAAAAACTCGGGTGGCCTTCTCATTTTCTAAAATTAAAATTTATGGAATCTAGCGAACATGTTACGAGGAAAATACCCGATCCGCTCCTCATTTTTCTAGATAGATTGGTTTCTTTCATAGAGTGCACCGAACCCACCAAGACTGTCATGCCCCCGTGTTGTCACCGAGTGGTGGCGGACGCGACGGGTGCCCAACTCGAGTATATGTGAGGGCGAAGCGCAATTGGTGCGTCGTGTTGGCGAGTGTTCATCTTGGGCGATTTGTGCGGCATCGGGCGGAGTAGTGTGTTTGGTAAACGTGATGAGTGGCGCTGCTGGCGAGGTGTTAAAGATAAAATATTACTTATAAATAATAAAAAGGCGTAAATTCAAAAAAACACATAGTTAAGAGGAAAAAAAAAATTAACCAAAAACAAAAACAAATTTTATTTTAATAATAATAATAATAAATATATATTTTTTTTCTAAGGGAGACTATTTTATTAAGTAAAAAACATATTGTACAATCAAAGCTTTGCAAAAGCAAAGCACGGAAGCAAGGGGCCGGAAATGATGAAGTATCAACCTCGGTCCCAAAAAGCAAGCTAGGACAAAGCAGAAGATAGCAAGAAAAATAAAAGAGAGAATGAGACAAGGAGATCTACCTAGAGTGGGTAGAAACTTCCAAACGACATTTTTTCACTTTCTTCTTACTGACTTTGATCCAGTCATTATGACTGGGAAGAACAGGAACCAGTTGCAAAATGTTTTGTGCTGAAGGAGGCGACTCCTTATCTGAATCCGAGGAAGAGGTCTCGTGCGAGCGTTCCTGCGGGATCGGAGGAGCAGATGGATCCTCAGGGCTAGCCATGGGGGGGTCTTTCGCGTTCTCTGTGTTTGCTTCTTCTGCGTCTATTTCCTCCTCATCCGAGCTGGAGGAGTCAGGATCATCCACAGGGGGACGATCACAAGGCTTCTAGCTCTTCGATTTGGATTTACCTTTGTTGTTTTTTTTTTTCCAAGGAACGTAGCACATGAGTTCTGGAGATGCCCCATCTGATGGCAGTGGCGACATCGGAAAGCAGTATTTTCATAGTCCAGGGGTTGGGTCCAGTGGAAGTCCCCAACTTTGAGATTTATCTGATCAGGTAGCCCTTTGCTGATGTCTATTTCCGCGCATATTCTGCCAAAGGTGTATAATCTTTTCTCCCCCCGAGAGGTATCTGTTGCCAGAAAACTGCCTAAGGTATCCCCAATCCCTTGGAAGACAGAAAAGTGCCAGAGATGCACCGGGAGGTTTTGTAATCTGACCCAAATGGGCAGCTTGGTAATGACAGTCGTAGAGGGATCGAAGTCTGGAAACCACGGCGTAAGAAAAAGCCCCGCCGATCCCCAAAACCAGGTCCTTCCTGTAAGGCTTTCTGATAGTCTTTGTTGAATGCAAATTCCACAATGAAAAAACCTTTTGAGCAGAAGAAGACTTTGCAGTTGTTAGTCCAATTGGAATGGATCCACTGGTAAAGATCCGTTGTTCGAGGCCATAGGCCATTAAACCTGCAGATGAGGGTTGTTTCTGCGAATGCCTGGGTTTGGTCATCCAGCGATGGATGGGAGATTTCGATGGAAGGTATTTCCTCCATTTTGTCCACCAGAAAAGGCTTGGGAGCCTCTGGTGGTTGAGTTGCTTTCCTGGTTTTTTGTGCGTGAACTGCATCCTTATAGGAGAAGGCAGGGGCCGAGGAGGTTTGCCCAGATGCTCCACCTCTCAAGCGTAAGGAAAGCACAACCAAAGCATCTTTCTCAATATTGTAGTGAAACAAGGGCAAATGGTCTTCAAGTTGTTTACCTTCGTGAAGCAGTCTCAAAAGTCTTGAGGGGATTTCCAATCTGAGGTCAAGTTCTCGCATAAGGTCCTGCAATAGATCCATGGCATGCACCCATAACAGCTTCATTCCTCCAAAAGGAAGAGAGATCTGGATCTCGTATTGTGTTCCCAGATTTGGAGGGCTTTTGGCTATGAGAGCATCCGGCTGAATATCGAAACCCTCCTGGTGCAACCTCCTATCCGGATTGCCCTACCTCTTCAAGAGGCAGAGACTGAGCCATTGCAAGGGCTCTTCTTTGGTTGCGGCGGCTAGATTGTTGAATCCTGCAACTGTATTTTGTCCATCGTTGCTGTCCCCTTGTCTATCTAAATCTCGGTGAAAGGAGGCAACAGGGACTGGAAAATGCTTGCAGAAATGGCCAGCATGACCTGCAAGAGCTTTCCAAAGAAATCTGCGGCTAGGGCGAAGAGAACCACCCGATGCACCCACAGTGAAGGGCGCAGAGCATGCTGGTGAATCAACAACTGCGCGATTATTTCATGCGCGCCTTGAAAGTCTGCAGCTCGGGTAATGAAGACCGCATGGAGCAGCGGCAGGGGGAAGAGCAGAGCACACTGTGAAGTCGACTACAGTGGCCGAGTCGAACAGGTCAGTAGCAAGGGAGAAATCTTTGAGGGCGGCGGCCAGGCCGAAAACCCTAGCAGAAGCCATAATCCGTCTATTCGCCTTTTTGAGGACAATATAATAATAATAAATATAATTAGAAAAAGATAAAACAAAATTTTAAAATTGGTTAAAATTAAAGGAAAAATAAAAAAATAAAAATTATTAAAAAAAAATAATAAAAATTTACAATTTTAAATAAATAAAAAATTATAAAAGAAAAAAAAAATTAAATAATAAAAATTTAAATCTAAGAAAAGAAAAGAAAATCTAAATAATAATTTAAATTCAAATAAAAATTATATAAATATATGAAAAATACAATTTTAGATTAAAAAAAAAAAAAAAAAAATTAAATATATTTAAAAAAATATATATTTTTTAAATAATAAAAATAAAAGCATTTTTAAATGTAAAAATAAAAAAACAAACAAACAAAAGAAATCAATTTTAAATTATGAAATAAATTTAAAAATTTTAAAAGAATGAAATAAAATTTAAATATGAAATAAAAAGAACTAAAAAAAATTAAAAATGAAAATAAAAATAAATAAATAAAATAATTAAAAAACAAACAAGTTTGGTCACCGCCATGGCCCAGGAGGCTCAGCCGGCCAACGACTACCCACTGGCTGAGCTGCGCGTCCCACCGTGAGAGCGGGGTCGATTCTCGGGTTACGGGGCTCGGCCCCTAGGGCAGCTCTTAAAACCCATTTTTTTAAATTTTTTAAGAATTTTTATCTCTATTTTTTATTGATTTTTTTATTAAGTTTTTTCTATTAATTTTTTTAATTTTTATTTTTATTTTTAATTTTTGATTTAATTTAATTTATATTTATTTATTATTTATTATATATTATTTTTATTTTTTTTAATTTTAATTAAAAAAAATGTGTTTTTATTATTTTTAATTTTTTCATTAAAAGAAAAACTAATCATGTTTTTTTATTTATTTTTTGAAAATGTTGTATCTTTGCTAATTAAATTTAATTTTTAAATATTCAATGTTTTTTTATTTTTATTTTTATTTTTTAAAATTTTTATTTGACTGTTCTTTTTAATTTTTTTTTTTTTAATTTAAGTTTTGTGAATTTTAATTATTTTGTATATAATATTTTATTATTTTAATTATTTAATTATTTTTAATTTTAATTATTTAATTTTATCATTTTCTGTAATTATGTTCTCTTTTTTTTAACTTTAATATTTAGTTTTTTGGGGCTTATTTTTAATTTTTTTCTTTAAATTATGATTTTTTTTTAAACTCCCCTTATTTATTTATTTTTTTAATTTTTTTTTTTAATTTTTTTATGTTTACAAGTTGTTTTTGTATTTTTTACTCTTTTATTAGTTTTTTTTCATATTTTTTTTATAGTTTTTATATTGGATTTTTTTGTCACATTTTTTTTATTTTATTTATATATTTATTAGCAAGATAAAGATCACCACTCTAAAGAAAAAGGGCCGATGTTGCATCGACACTTTTCAAAATTCGCATGAAAATCACTAATTTTTATATTTTATTACCAAAATCAAAATCACCACTCTAAAGAAAAGGGATTGATGTTGCATCAACACTTTTCAAAATTCGCATGAAAATCACTAACATTTTAAAGCAAGTGTTCATACTTGATAAATTAAAAAAATTAAAGTGCCAAAAAATTCACCATTTTTCTAAATCGACATGACATTTCAAAAAAGACTCAAAGAAAATTTAAAGTTTAAAAAATATGCTAAAATAAAATGCGTTATTCTACATCAACACTTTTCAAAATTCACATGAAAATCATGACATTTAAAAAAAAATATCCATAAGATGATTTAAAGTGCCAAAACTATGCTAAAAAAAATGGTGATTCTACATCACCGCTTTTCAAAATTAGGTGTTTTTTTTGCTACCTCAAGAAAATGGGTACCGGGTAATTTTCCCTTTTGATCGGTAACTATGTTCACTATTGATATATATTATTGGGCAGACTTCATGATAGTTTCCCCTCCATGTATGGGTGTACCTCAGTGATGATTGTGAATGTTTAATTGCTGAAAGATTAAATATTGAAGATTTATGTTATTCCACTGCATCGTTAAAGAACAATTGATTGAAAATTGACTAAATGTTGAAGATACACATACTCTATGCACTTGAGTATTGCTAAAAAAAATGTAGTAGTGCTGCACACACTATACGTGGTACAAAGAGCACCACAAGTATAGGGTCATGATAGATGGTATCAAAACTCACTTTCTGTGGGGCTTTAGTTTGAAGATTGAAGCACGAATACATTTGTAGGGATGTAGGTGGTATTGAAGCTTGGAATCATATTGATTGGTCTTAGTGAGACATTGGCAAGGGCAAGACATTGGTCAGGACCAAAGATGCAGAACAAGACATGGCATGTTGGGAAGAATGCAAAGGGACAATCTTTGAGACCTTATACAGGTTGAGAAGTTGAAATAAGAGAACACAAAGATTCATGTTGAACTTGATGTCTTGGAAGAAAATGTTGAGGTAGAACTTCTTATACTTGGTTGGGTAATGGAGCAGGATAGGGTTGCAGATTGTGATGAAGAAGAAGGAACCGAGACATGTGAAGAAGATAATGTTAACTGTGTGCCAATGATCAAGGAGGAACTTGATGAATAGGTTGAACCAGAATCGTAGACATTGTAGGCATTGATGATGGAGGAAACTCACTTGGAGAGATCTCATGGAAATGTAATTATTGATATGACTTATGTTTAATTGGAGCTTTTGGAGGATGGAAAATATGCAGAAATAAGAAAAGGGATAAATTATTTGTCAACACCTTGGATGATCTCTTCTTGGATGACATTGGAGAAGCAAGGAGCATTGGTTGTTGTAGAACTTGTTAGGGAAATTTGTTACCTCGTGCTAGAAGGTTCAAATTCCCATGACAAGGGTGGAACTTGATGAGATTTGCACTGGATGGGTCATGCTTAGCCATATGGAGAACTGGCTAAGTGCCTTGCATGACTCATGGACTAATTGTAGAAAGGGTGGACCATAGTTATGGTAAATGATGATATTTCAGTAGGCTTCTTCATGGTTGCAACCAAGAGACATCTTTGTGGATCTTTAGTGGGGGAGGGACCAGTGCAGGAAGGACCCATGATGGCATATGAAGGAAGAAGTGACCCAGGGAACTTACCTGGATGATGGATAAAGGATGTGATGACTAGAGTTTTTTTGTGTCCACTCTTGATGGACATATGGGAAAATGAAGTCACAGACATTGAAATAAGAGAATCAGAGACATTATGCAGGACATTATAGAGGTGCACTTATGGAGATACCACTTATGAGCATCACGAAGGAGTGTCAAAGCAAGATGTTGAGTAGGATGTATTAGCTAGTGCAATATGGAGACACTTTATATATGGACCGATGGGGATGTTGTTCACATTTGGAAAATAAGACCATGGGCAGGAACAACTTGCGATGGCATTCATGGCCAAGTCAAGTATGCTTGCCAAAGTATTGGATGGAGCTGATGCATAGGATTTCATGATGATTTGGAGATAGTTTGAGCCTTTAGAGACTTCATATTAAAGTGGTCTTGGAGTATCTGGTTCATTGATGAGCTGAGGTCAGGATATGTCTTGAATTTGATACATTATGGGATGGATACCTTAGGCACATTATGATATGTGTTTGTGGGGAGTGACTTGATGGATATGATCGAGATAGGACACTTTGGAGTTCAATGGATTTGTTGCGATGGACATGACTTAATGAGGTACACTTGGGCATGGGTTGAGTCTTTTTTTACTTAGCCACACAATTTTAATAGACATGCTGGTTGATTCATCTTGGATCATGTGAAACACATGGATGGATAATGAGGCAATGTTAAACTTAACCCGTTGATAGATTTGATAGATGGAATATTGCAGATGAGATGGAGATTGCTTCATGGACTTGGATATGGCACATTGAACATTGGATTGATGGGAGGAGTTCTTGACTACTTTGAGGAGGACCTCTCACATGTGGATGATGATGCTTGGAGGTGTGTCACTGATTTTGTAGTGCATTGATATTAGTATCATAGGAAACATATTAAAAATGGATGAGGATTAACTCATGGACCTAGATATGGTTTGCTTGATACTTGACAGTCAACATGTTGCAGATGAGATGGAGGCCACTTCACGGTCTTGGACATGGATTACATTACACTTGGATGGGATGGATTCTTGATCGAGTTGATGATGTGACAGGATTCTAGAGAAACGACTCACAATGGCATGGGGATGTGCATTCTCATGGTTTGTACATGATGGTTAGATTAGCTACCTCACTAGTTCGATTCACGGGAGCAGACAATGTGCAAAGATGTGTTTGAGTTTTATTGAAGTATCTTGGGAGAAGATTCATATGACAATTGACGATATATGATGGGTCAACATGATGTGTTGTAGGGATATCATGTAGCCTAACATGAGGAGATTGAATCCCCACAGTGGAGGCAACATGTGGAGCTTGTGACAGGTGTTGTTGATGATCATGGATTGAGGAAATGTTCCCATGGAAAATTTTATGGATTCATGAGATTTTATAGAGATTTGTGCGATGTTCGAGCAGTCTTGGGTAGCATGGA
Organism: Pinus albicaulis; assembly: GCA_034641835.2. Taxonomy (NCBI): domain Eukaryota; kingdom Viridiplantae; phylum Streptophyta; class Pinopsida; order Pinales; family Pinaceae; genus Pinus; species Pinus albicaulis. Next base: position 1,175,879,209 of record CM076582.1, on the reverse strand, counting down.
AATTTTTGAGATGTTGGAGATAGCGACACTTTGCGATGATATGATGGATTTGTCGAGGACGACAACCTTACTTAAAGTGGGGCAGGATGTATTCCCCCTAATTGAGATTGAGTGGTAGCAAGCATGCCTACGCGCGACGAGCACCCCACTTGGATATGTGAAATGGTGAAGTGAGACAGGCATTCAGTTTTGGCTAGTGCCCACCTTCGGTGAGTTTTGTAGTGACGGGCGGAGTCATGTGTTTTGTTGAACGTGATGAGTGGCATCGAGCGGGTGAGTCGATGGGCGTCAGGGAATTTGTGTTCATGAGCCCACACGGTGAAATGAACGTGTCAGTGTAGCGGTTGGGTGAGCTAGGTGCATCGGGCATGGGTGGTCGAGGTTACCTCAGTGACTTGAGTGACTAGAGTGAGCCACCAACATGTTAGACTTATGCGATGGATAAACATGAGTGTTGGAAATTTTATATGTGGAAGGTCACCACCATATATGGTGGGCAGACCCACTTACATTATCGCTAGGTCGAGGTGTTGTGGAGGTGACCAGGCTAACCCACACTTAGGTGAAGGGTCACATTTAATGGACGAACAAGAACACAAATTAGCATATTTATACGGGCGAGTTGTGGAGCCTTAAAATAATCATTTGATGATCTCATCACTTGGACGAGTTCACATTTGAAACAGTGAATCAAGGCAAGTGGATGAGACCACAGGACGGGCGGACAAGAAAGCATGAACACTTTTGAAAGTGGATTTAAAGCACAGGTAGAGTTTCGTTTTCTCGGAACCGAAACATGTTGCGTGATGGGCGGGGTCCGGCGCTGACGAGATAGGGTGGAACATGTGCAGAATGAGTGATATGCAGTGCACTATGTGTAGGGCATTGAACGTGCATCCTGGTAATAGGTTCGTGCAGCGGGGTCATGGTATAGTGGTCGCATGTAGAAAGGTCACTTAGTGACCCAAGACATGAAGATTCATGCCATAAGTGACTAGACGTGCCTGAAAAGTTGGTTGGGTCCGTAGAATGGGAAGAAAGTGTATAAGTGTGTTTGGGGAGACCAAATTTGGGGTTTGCTCAAAAACGTTGTGTGGGCAAGTGGTAATAGTGTTGTTGTGCAACTTTGACATAACTTTGGTAAATTTGGCTAACTGTGTAGGCCAAGGTAGTTGGAAGCACACTTGTTGTAAAACTTGTACTTTGTAAGTTATTTTCCATTTTTGATATATATTATTGGGAAAAATTCATGGGAGTTGCCCCTCCCAAGTATGTATTGGCATAGTTGTGTGGTGAGTGTGAATGTTTAATTTATTAAAAATTAAATATTGAATATAATTTTATTTTGTTACATTGTTAAAGAACACTTGCTTGGAGATTGACTAAGTGTTGAATATAGGCATACTATATGAACTTGAGTATTTCTAAAAATAAAAAGTGTAGTAGTGTCACACCCGCTATATGTGGTTGAAAGGGGCCCCACAAGTATAGCGTCATGACAAACACTACTCCTTCCTCTCTCTCTTAGTTTGTATTGTGTTTCTCAGACAGTGCACCCAACAGGCTAAGAGGAAAATACCTGATCTGATCCCCCTTTCTCTCTTTCATGAAGTTTTCATTTTCCTCCACTTCCTTGTATTCTTACAAGGTAACATGTGACATTCTATGTTTACATTTTTCAGTGATCGTAACAAAACAAAGAAATATGACAATTTTCAGCTTGTATTGTAACGATGCGTAAAATAGTTTCCTCAAGTACGACTCCTCCTTGACATGATAGGGATACAATTTTTTTTGTTTTTCCTTAAGGATACAATTTGTTTTTTTTTTTTTTAATAGAGTAGGTTATTGAGGTCACATTTTTCCTATGAAAAATAGTGGAGATTCTCCCAAACTTTTGATAAAATATGGAAAATTGTTTTGGAAATTTGGGTTATAGTTGTCAAGTTTCATGATTTTGAGTACCACCGAGGTTTTTCATGGTCTCGAATCCATTTCCATGATTCAAACACTCATATGGCCAGACTTTAGAAAAAATGACTATACTAATGTGGAAATAACTTTCCCCTTGAATTCTGACCTGGTAGGCAATGCCCTTTTTTATTAGTGTAAATCTAAAGGGATTATTAAAAAAAATTTATTAAGAAAAATAATAAAATTTTACAATTTTATATAATTAGTTAACTATTTTTAATTTTTTATTTATTTATTACTTATTATTTAAATATAAATTTTATGTTCTCAATAATTAATATCTACAAATTTAATAATTGTTAGATAAAATTCATAAAAGAAATATTTAAAAAACTCGACCTTAAATTCATTATATAAATTCAAACCTATTATTTTATTTATAACATAACTATATTTTTTATGTTAATTATGTTTTAATAATCAATGGTTATGTAAGGTTAATGCAATTTCCTATTAGTGATTTATCAGCTCGGAAACCAAACCACTCATATAATATAAATATTTTCCAAAAGAGTAATTAAAATATCCAACGAAATAATATCATAAATATTAAAGTCCACTTAAGTCTATTAATTTCAAAAATACCTAGAGACCATGGCCTTAAGTAGTGGCCCTATTACTTTAAGTAAAAAAAAATGACTACAAAATTACATATCAATTAAGTAGAATTAGATTTTAACTTAATTTGACCAAGAGCAATAGAACTAGGGAAGTGAGGAGCTGAGCGAGGAGCAACAACCCCGTCATTATGCATCACTGATGCATTTATCTTGCTATGCTATTGTTTCCATATTCATCAATCATGCATTCATCTCCTTATGCTATTGTTTAAATATGCATCAGTCATGCATTCATCTCCTTATGTTGTAAGACGATGTAATGTAAGACAAAAATAATCTACTCCATGTTGTTTCTTGCTAGGATGACCCCACCTAAAAAGCCATTCATATACCAATATAGGTCAATTTTATAAATATGTTGGTTCTTACTGTCGCGGATGTCTCCAACATCTGACACCCATGAAAACATAGATTTCATGATGTTAGTGTGTCAAATAAATTGTAACCCCCCTAAAGATTAGCTTTGACCTTATTAATTTTTTCTTGGATTAGTGGATGCATTTCTCCCATGAAAATCCAAAATTATATGGCATTATCTAAAATTTTCTTTCTCGTCCTTCTAAAACTCTACCTTAGGTGCCATGATGACAATAATCATATTAATGGAAAATCATGAATAGTGTGAAATCTATCCAAGAAACCCAAGAGTGTAGAGAGTAACTATTTGAATCTTGAGAAAAGGAGACGAGACAAAGGGAAAAAAGCTACATGGAGTAAAGTATTTTACAATAGAAAGGATAAAGGCATGAGAGAAACTTTCCCAGTGGACAAGAAGACTATGAGAGACCCAAATCTACAATAGAGAAAAAATCCCATGAACATTGGAGGCAACGTAAAGTTTCACAATTAAAACCCATAAACACAACTACGAGTGGAGTTTTCAAAGAGTTGTACGAGAGGACTGAAAATCCATCAAAGCCAGTGTTGGAAGGTTGAGAAATGTGGTGGCGTCCATGCGAAAAAGTCAATGTATTAATTAAAACTCTCATACAACCCCAGATTTCACCTACAATCATCCATCTCTAGCAATGAATGTGCACAAACTTTCATTTTTTGAGGACATGCTTGCAAGGTGTAAGGGTAGCACTCCAAAAGGGGAAGTGTTGGTGTCCATGACTTCAGGCCTAAGTGACATGTCACTTCTCACTCGATACAAGGAATGAAAATGTAGTTTCACTGTTAATTTTTTTCATCCTTTTTTAGGCATAATTTAGAGTTAATTTTTCTATAACATTGTTAGGGATTCCTTGGAGTCCTATGTTTTTGCTACATAATCTACATAATTCAACTATACTATGTGTTTTCTCAAGGATATGAATCAATTCATCTAGCCAAAACAAATTTTAAACAAAGAAACATCAAAATATTGCCAAACATTGTATAACACCTCATAGTAAAACCTATCCATGTTACTCATTCTAAATTATAAATACTTATATTAACTTTTTAACATTGTATTTGTGTTTTATAAATATTATAATAACATTTTTTTTCTATTTAATAAAATAATTTAAATATTATTTTTAATTTATTTCAATAATTAAAAATAAATCTTTGACCATCTATACCTTAATCATCATCCTAACATCACTGGATAAAATTTTCCAATAAATGATCTAAGTTATAATTTAAAACCTCTTCCTTTTATGGAAAAAAACTATTAAAATGATCTATAAAAAAGATATATTTGCTATTTTATTTAAATAAAAAAATTTAATTAAAATTTAAATAAAATATACCTAATAGACAACCTAAATTATAAAATAAATAATACAATTAAAAAACGCAATAATACAGAAATGAAGAGATCAATTCAGACAAAATCTACCATAAAATAACGACGCTAGAACATAGAATAGAATAGAGATACTTGATGTGGATAAGGAATCAAATATCAAAATTCAATTGTTTTAAAAACTTATAAAAGTGACCCTTCTATAATATTCATCAACACATTTCTTATATTAACATAAAAATCAAAATTATATGTATACGTCAAAATTTTTATCTCACCCTCAGCATGAGCCCATAGTTTGTAAAGCAATTCTAGCAATAAAAAAAAAAAAAAAAATGCATTTTACTAGGGGGTGCTACAGGTGCCCCACTTAAGTCTAAACACCATCCTGAGTGTTTCTTAGCATGTGCAATAGTTCATGGTATGCCTTACCCATGAAATATTTTCCCTTCAAGGCAGCGTCTTTTTGGCTTAAGTGCTTCCACTCAACTTTAACTTGGTAGATTGCTTCCTTCCAAAACCTAGTTTCTTTCTAGTCTATGATGCACAATGACTCCACTAGGAATCCTCCATCTAGCTCAAACTACATCCACAACGACATATGAAATATTAGTTTTTATTTTGAATGTTTTTAGAAGGAAAAATTACATTATATTTCAATAACCTTTATTACCTCAAGATTATTCCAATCAATAATATGTTTATGGTCATGGACATCTTTTTTCAAAAATGAAGTGTGAAAGACATTATGTACACATATGTTACATGTAGAGAAAATTGGTAAGACATAGGCCAAACCCTACCAAGTATTTCAAAGAGGCCACAATAACGAGGTGTTTTTATTTGGCTTGAACCTTACACAGTCATGATCTCCTAGTTGGAACTCCCTATAAGTCTATCTCTTATCACCGTAAGATTTATGTCGGTCTTGGGCTTCTTTTAGATTTCCTAGTACCTTCTTTATCGTATACTCAATTTATTTTAACATGTAAGGTACCAATCCTAATCAGTATTCATTATCACTTGAATGAATAGGAGTATTACATCATTTCCCATATAATACTCTGAATGTGCTTATTCTTAATGAAGCATGATAACTATTATTTTACGCAAATTCTATCAAATAAAGGTATTATTTCCACTTGGAAGGTTTTTACTTAACATACATTCTTAGAATGTCTTCTAATTCCTAGTTCACTCACTTTATTCTATCGTCAGTCTTCAGGTGATAGGAAGTGTTGAGTCAGACCTAGATACCCAATCCTATAAATAAATCCATCGAAAAGGCTAAGGTAAATGTTATAATCGATCAGAAATCATTCTTTTTAGTATTCCATGTAAGAAAAAAACATCTCTCATAAATATATCACCAATTTGGACTACCTTATAAGTAGATTGTATAAGAATGAAATATGCATTTTTCTTAGTTTTTCAATTAAAACCATTATAGAATCATTTTCCTCTTGGTTTTAGGTAGGCCAGTTACAAGGACTAGGGTGATAGTCTCCCGTTTCCACTCAGGAATGTGAAAACGGTGGAACAAACTGACTGGATGTTAGTGCTCTGCTTTTACTTGCTGGTGCTCTCGAAATTTATTCAAGTATTAATTTGTTTCTTAGGGTGGATCAAACGAGCTTGATGTTGGTGCTCTTCTTTTACTTACTGGTACTCTAGACATTTAGTCATGTATTCATTTGTTTCTATCTTCATATCGGGCTAGAAATAATATTTTCTAACTCCTGTAATTAATTTTTGGTACTCGAGGTGGGTAGCATAAGGAATTTTATTGTATATGCATAAAATTATCTTTTTAATAAATTGTTGTTCTGGTACATAATTTTTTTTTATCTAAATCAGCAAACCATTTTTATCACAATCATACCATAGCTTCCTGTCAGAACTATTTTCATGTTTGATTTTCTTCTAAAAATTATTGGTACCATTGTTCTTTTATGGTTGTATATTTAATAAGATCAAAAACATTAATTTTTGTTTAGTTGAATGGAATTTCATAAACATAGTTTACCTTCCTACTCAATGCATCCGCGACTTGATTTTATTTGTGCTTAAAAAGGTTAATGTCAAAGTTAAACTCGCTTAAGAAGGCAGTCCATTGAGCTTGCCTTAGATTAAGTGGGCATGCTTAAAAAATTTCGTGAAACTACTATGGATGATCATGAGGATAAACTTCTTCCCCAAAATATAGTGTCACCATACCTTTAAGGCATGAACCACCACTGTCAATTCTAAATTGTACACAAAGTACCTTTTCTCATGTTCTTTCAAATTTCAAGAATTATAAGCTAATACCAACACTTCCTGCATCAAAATTCCTGCTACGCCCTCATGAATAGCATATGTACAAACAGAAAACTATTTTTAGGGTCAAAACTTCTTAGAGCAGAGGCTGAAGTCAACAAATGTTGGATCTAGTCAAAACTTTCTTGTCATGATGGGTCCCAATTAAATGACTTCCATTTTTTTTTCAGTGAGATAATAGAGTAAGATACTTTTGAAATCCCACTATAAAGCAACGATAATATCATGTTAAGCCTATAATGACCCAAGTTCTACAACACTCTTGTGGATGGGCCATTGCATAATTATTCTTATCTTTTACACATCCACGGTTATCCCTTCCTCAGAGATAACATGCCCCACATATTTTATTTGGTCAATATATAATTCACCCTTACTTTATTTCGCATACAATTAATGGTCTCATACTAGAGTTTGTAGTGATATATGTAGGTCTTATTTATGCTCCTCTAAATTCTTTGAGTAAACTAGTATATCACCAATAAAAAATAACATGAACTTATCCAAGTATAGGTGGAAATGCTGTTCATTAAACACATAAATGTCATCAGGGAATTAGTAAGCCTAAAAGGAAATTCTAGAAATTCATAGTGCCCATAACTCATATTGAATGAAGTTTTAGAGATGTCCTCTTCTTTAATTCGTATTGGTCGTATCCTAAGCACAAAATAGTTTTTGAAAATATAGTTGCACCCTTAACATGATCAAAAAAATCGTCAAGTCGAGGTAGTGGGTACTTATTTTTAATTTTCAATATATTGAGTTCTCCATAGTCAATACATAACCTCAATGTGCCATCCTTATTTTTGAAAAAATGTACAGGGGAACCCCATGCTGATCTGGGGAAAATGCACTTTTTTTCCAATAATTCTTCTAACTACATTTTATGTTCAGTAAATTCTTTTATACTCATTCGATATGGCTCCTTAGATACTGGTCCTGCTCATGTAAGTATTTCTATTATAAAATTGATTTCTAGTTTAGGTAGTGATATTGGAATTCGTTTAAGGAATACATATGCAAAGTTTTGGAAAACATGAATATCTTCCAAGGTTGTTGATATCTCTTTGTAACTAGCATATCCCACTTGTATTGAAAAATAGGGAAACCTTTCCTAATACATTTCTTCAATTGAGATTCTAAAACATGCCTTAACACTACATGTCTCAATATTCCTTGAATAATTTGTCTAACCTCCTCTTCTTTGATGAAACTAACGATATTATCCTTGTAGTTAATGATGCGCCACTTCTCCTACATCTATTCCATACATATAAGGATGTCATAAGAACCTAAAGGTAGGATATTTAAATTAACTTCAATTTCTTGTCCTACCAATTCTATCAAGCATTTTGTACCTTTTACAATAACTTTCCTCTTTGCTCCAATAGCTAACTGAACTAGCCATGGAGTTTTAATTTTATTAACCTACAAATAACATACTTCTACTAGATTTGGACTAATATAACTTAGACTTTCCTCGATGTCAATCGTAATTGAAACAACACGATTACAAATTTTACCTTTTAATTTAATCACTGTAGATTGATTATCCACTTGTCAGTCCTCCACGGAAACATTAATTATATTCATGCAAATTGCCACATATTCCACCATGGATGCTTCCTAAAGTTTTACTACATGTTTTTTCTTTTTTGAGTATGGAAATTCTCTAATAAATGTAGTTCCCAACAACCCCAACACTCTATTGACATGTCCAGTGTTGAACCCATCAGCTATGATACCACCTATAATATTTTCCAATTTAACTAACAATAAATCCAAATGTATATATATATATAAAATTGTGAGTCATGAGCACTAATTCCTTTTATTATTTCTTTTGTTGGGCATTCCAAAAGTTATATGTAGAATTTTTTATTTCCTCATTAACCTAGTTACATGAGCATTAAGAAATTACTTAGCTAGAATATAAAAGTCCTCATAAATAAAATACCTTTCGGCCTATGTCTCACTCTATAATTCTTAATGAAAATGTTATAAGTTAATGGGTATTTTATGAAATGCATATGGTTTGAAATGTTTCTATATCATTAACATTGTATCCTTTATAATCAATTGTAACCTTCGTAAATTTAATTTATTCCTATATAGTGGGGCTTCACTGCCATTTGGCACATCAATGATACAATTAAAAGATTAGCAAATATGATTTTATTTTGGAAATATATGGTAAGGATGAGAAGCTGTGTTGTTACGGTAACAACCTAGCCCCGCCTCGACGATTCACCTCCATTTTCACCAATATATCTGACATCTGATGATTTTAGAAAGGTTAGGGTTTACATTATCCATGATTTTCTTTCTTCTTAGTGAGTTTCCGTCACCGAATCTGTATATATCTAGGTTTCTACTACCATTGCAGTCTTTTTTTTGGGAACGACATACCTTGTATATTTTACATGTAATAATATTTATTCTTTTTTTTTTAACAAATCATTATGAATTATTATAAATATAGCTTATACGATACTTACAGAGTTTTATTCCCCATCATTTTCTTGGCTTTATCCATAGTGACGTGATTATGAAGATAAGGTTGTTGGGTTCTTCCAGCAATGTTTACACCTAATTTTGAGGACACAGGGTTGCCCATAGGAGAAAATATTCACAGGTTGCAAGTAATGTATATATTTTACTTTAATGAATGTGATCACCTTAGTCGAGCTACTTTTTTTTTCTTACCGTTAACATTTTACAATAATTGAAAGTGAAAAAGTGGAGCAGAGATTGTAAACATCAATAATAAATGACCAGAGTAGAACTCGACTAAACTGAAGTAAAATTGAACTATCTATGACACCTAGCAGACAAGAGAATTAATTGTAATGACACCTAATAGACAGTGAGAATAGTATCTCAACATCCCTTCCTAATATCAACTATTACAAGTGGAGGCACTAACAATGCCTAATTTCTCTCTTTGAAATTCAAATACATTCTTTCCTAATGTCTTTGTAAAAATATCTGGAAGCTAATATTTAGAACCACACAGATAAAGTACTATGTCCCCATCATTGACAAGTTCACGAATGAAATGAAAACGTGTGTCAATGTGCTTGCTCTTTTTGTGAAAAAACATGATTATTTTATAAATAAATTTCTGAACTATTATCACAGTAAATTGGATTTGGCTCCTTCCAAATATTTGAAATATATTTCAATAATCTTCTGAACCACACTGCTTGAAAAGTTGTTGAATTTGCTGCTACATATTCTACCTCTGCAGAAGATATTGAAATGATTGAATATTTATTGGATGCCCATGAAATCACATTGGTTCCAAGATGAAAAACATACCCTGAGGTACTTTTTCAATCATCTAAACTCCCTACATAATCGTTGTCTCTATAACCTGAAAGTGAAAAACTTTTTGAATGCATGTAAAACAAACCATAGTCTATGGTCCCTTTAATATACCTTAAGATCCTTTTTACAACCTTCCAATGAGTAATCTTTGGTGACTGCATAAACTTGGAGACAAAACTTGCTGCAAACATAATATCAGGTCTAGTTGCAGTGAGATACAACAAACTACCAACTAGACGTTTATATAATGTGCGATTAACGGGTGGTGCTACATCTTCTTTATTTAGTTTTGTACCTTGATAAATTGGTGTATCAACTGATTTGAAATTGGTCATTCTGAACTTTTGGATGATGTCAGTGGCATAGTTTTGTTGTCCAACAAAAATGCCATTAGTAGATTGGTGAATTTCAATACCTAAGAAATATTTCATGACACCTAGATCTGTCATATCAAACTCTGTTTTCATTACTGTTTCGAAATATTGTAACATCATGTTCCCTTTATAAAGAAGATCATATACATAAATGCATATAATAACAAATTTACCTTCATGAGACTTCGTATACAAAGTGGGTTAATGGCTGCTTCTGGAAAAACCAATTTTTGTGAGATAGGTGTCGATGCGATTGTACCAAGCTCTTGGAGCTTGTTTCAAACCATACAAATCTTTCTTCTATTTATATACTTTATGCTCATGTCCTGGCACTTCAAAAATAGGAGGTTTCTTTACATAAACTTATGCCTACAATATACCATTTAGGAAGGCAGATTTTACATCAAGCTGATAGAATTTCCATTTTTGTTGAGTTGTTGTGGACAAAATGGTTCTCACAATGTCTAGCCTTGCTACTATAGAAAATGTTTCACTATAGTTGACACCAAACTGTTATAAAAATCCTTTGGCAACCAACCTTTCCTTATGTTTCTCAATTTTCCCTTTTTCATTTAGCTCGTTCTTATATACCCATTTTACACCAATTCTGGTTTTGTCTCTTTGGAGATCAGTTAATTCCCAAGTCTACTTTTTCTCTATGGCAACGATTTCTTGGTTCATTGCATCAACCCCATGCTTTTCTTTTAACTGCTTCTTCAAAATGGGTCGGTTGAGTTGAAAGAAATGAAAACATATTCTGTTAGTCAAATTCATGCTCCTATTCATATATCTCTCTGATGCTTCTTTTTTTTTTGTCCCTCTTTGTAGATGTTTCATCACTGGCTGAATCATTGCTTGGTGATGTATCACTTTCAGAATGGTCTGGTTTTTCTTGCACCTGCAATCTTGGTGACTGTGGTGGATAAAAAGACAGATTTGAGGTTTCATCTATATGATCAAGCCATCATTTATTTTCGAAAAATTTGACATCTCTGCTTAAAATAAAAAATTTGGTAATAGGATTGTAAATTCTATAGGCTTTTGACTCCTCACGATAGCCTACAAATATGCATCTTTCACTCCTATCATAAATATTTTTTCTTAGTTTCTTAGGAACATGTGAAAAAACTACTGATCCAAAAATTCTAAAGTGTGATACATTTACCTTCTTACCATCTCGTGCTTCTTGAGGTAATGTATCTTTGAGACCGGTTGTTGGTGATATTTTGAGAACATACACTGATGTCGACACATATTTGGCCCAATAGTTATTTGATAGCTTCTTCTCACGTACATGCATCTCAACATGTTCATGATCGACTGATTTTTTATTTCTGCTACTCCATTCTCCTGTGGAGTGTAACTTTTAGTGTTCTGCGTTATGATTCCTTGTTGTTGATAGAATGATTTGAATTCATTGGAGCTGTACTCCTCCTCTGTCTGATTTGAGTACTTTCAGGAGTTTTCCACTCTATTTTTTTACTTCTGCCTTGAACTCTTTAAAATCGGAGAAGGTATCTGATTTATTTTTTAAAATGTACACCCATATCTTCTTGCTAAAATGATCCATAAATGTCAGAAAGTAGAAACTACCACCAATGGATTGTCTGAATTCGACCAAATATATCTGTATGGATAAGTGCTAAAGGCTCTTTCTCCCTCGAGGATGATGTCGGAAAACTATCTTTGTTATGCTTGGATAGGACACAAATTTCACAATTACAGTATTTTTCACTCATATTATGGAGACCAATGACTATATAATTATTTTGAAGCACACTTAGACTCTTGATTGGGATGTGGCCATGCCTAGAATGCCATATATGAGTCCCATCTATTCTTGATATATTGTGGACTAAATATTGTCTAGTATTTTGGCTTCTAAGAGTCAATGGACACATCTTATTCTTGGTCTTTTCAACTTTTTCTATCAATATTTTATGGGGATATTTGTCATATATATATCATTTTTTCTTTTGAAATAATACATCATAGCCATGTTCCATTAGTTGTCCTATACTAATGAGATTATGTTTTAGCTGAGGAACATAGTAAACATCAGGGATGTATTTGTTCTGATTATGTTTAGTAAAAATAGGGACAATACCTTTTCCTTCAACTTTAATACTTGTACGATCTACAAGTGTAATATCTGATGTTATGGAAGCATGAAGAGAAGAAATAAAACTCTTTTTACCTCTCATGTGATTGTTGCATCCACTGTCTAATAAATAAAGTTCTTCAATGTGTCTTCCTTCATAAAGATGGCATGAAAGAAACATGGTCTCAGAGGATTCTCCTTTATTGTTGGAGAGATGGATAATGCCTCTTGTTGAGTAAAATAATCTGTATTATATTACTAACATAAATTATCAATCTCGGATCCATAGGAATTGTGAGACATACGTGCACAATATATGTTAGGGATTAGTTTATGGAAACTAAAAATTAATGTAATCACATCATTCCTATATTAACTTGAAAATATGTTCTACCTTCCGGAATTAAAATTTGATTTGCTTGTATAATTGAATTCTAATCTACGATTCCTGTATGAATGAATGCCCAAATCTTATCCAATTGGAGAATGGCAATTTCCACCCTCTTGCGATGACTTAGCGATCACATGATTACAAATATAATAGAAAATTTCATCTAGGAAAGCATTCATGAAACAAAATAAAAAAATTACAATATGGTTGTTGTATGAATGAATACCCAAATCTAGTCCAATTGGAGAACGACAGTTTCCACCCTCTTGCAACGACTTAGCGAGCATAATATTACACAACTAATTGGAAATTTAATCTAAGAAAGCAATAAATCTTAATCTATGAAAGAAAATAAATCTTAATCTATGAAGGAAAATAAATCTTAATCTATGAAAGAAAATAAATCTCACACATTGTAGGTGGCAAATCCAAAATCATGAGGGATGGTAAGTCGAAAGGCTCCCAATGAAAGTATTACCAAAACAAGGTGAACATACTCATGAGCATGGTGCCAAATCTGAATTTTATTCAAAACATAAGTAATCTTAACTTCACACCTGAGTATCTATCTAACTTTACACATGCCTTTGAAAGGAGAAGGCTCTCCTATTTATATAAATTCCTAAGCAACATCCTCATTAATTTGGATCCTTCTTCTTCTCCTTTGATCCATAATATTCTCAACCAATTTTATAATCATAGACCACATATTCCTCGTTCAAATCTCCTTCGTATCATCAATATAAATTCGAATTTGATCTTTGGGAGCCACATAAGAGGGCCTTAGAAGCTTCCAATCAACGTACACATGTCACAAAACTCTTTCCACTTTTAAGGTATGAGCATATGCATGTTATTTCTTAACTTTTGATCACAAATTCACTTAAAAATACTAGAAATTAATAATGTTTGGAAAACACAAGGGTAACCCAAATGATGATGAAAGTGAGATGAATGTAGTGACATGGTAGTGAAATGAAGGTGAAATGGAGTTATATAATGGACATGATGGTGGAAGTGGATGTCTTTTTAAGTACATTTATGAGACCCAACAATATACCCCCCAACTGAAGTTGTTGCATGTACTCATGCAACCTATTACATTGATTCATCTGATCTTTGAAATGTCTTGCTTTTGAATGAGCTTTGGCTTGTATCAATTCTCCTTTAACTTTGCATTGTCATAGTATTTGATAACTTCATTATTTTTGAAAAGTTTTCTTTGAAATACATTGGATTGCAACATTCATCTTTATAGTTTGTTCTTGTGTGAAAACCAAAATTGATTTTTTTATGGTTGGTTCTTGTGTGACAACCCAAATTGATGAGTATTGGTTCTTGTTTAACAATACTTTGTTTATTCTTTGTTTCATCCAAATATCTTGAAAACATTGAGAATTTATCTTTTCAATTTAACCATCTAATAAGCTCATCAATTTGATGATTTGCAAAACATATAATCTTTTTTAATCTTAATGCAATAGTAGTTGTATGTTGTTTGTATGAAAGTGATGTGGTATAAGATGTAAATATATGGAGTGATATCCCTTCCCCCTAACTGACAGTTTTTAAAATTTTATGAAGTGAGGAAAAAGAATATTGTGGAGTGTTTTTCCAAAAATTATAACTTTATAATTTTAACTAATAACATGTGTTAAAATAAATATACCTTTATCATCGGTTTAAATGATAGTTATATGTGATGTTGCAGTAAAAATAAGGATCATGCTTCTTCAATTGTCGTGCAAATGGTGGATAGTCTTTGTAGTGAGGCTTTATTGTCACAATTAATTTTCTGATCACTACATCTGCTGTGACTCATTTACAATGCTACTTAATGATAGATCTGATAGATATTCACATTGCAAAATTCTTCTCTATGTGAATGAATTTTTCAAGTCACTGATAGGTAAGATGTTGGTTGGAACTAGTAAATATTAATACTAATTAATCAATACTAGACCTCTGTTTACTTGTTTAAAATGGAGAGCAAACATTTCTGCACACATATTGCTAAAGAATAAATTGATGTCAAGGTCACCAGAAGACCCACAAACAAGGCACATTATTGTATTCCTCATTTTTTCAGATAATCTTCCATTATGCACAACCCTGTGGTACTTTTTGAAAATATTTTTAAAATTCAAAAATGACTATAGATATACATTTTTCTTTGAAGCAAGGATTTATTTGGGAAAGGAAAATGAACATGAAAAGGAAAAACTTAATCAACATGTAAGTGGGTTGATTGATTTTATTCATTAATTAGGGGTGGATGGAAGTGAATGGATAATGAACGTGAATGAAGAATGAATGTGAAGGGAAAATATGAAGTGAAATGAAGTGAATGTTTTTTTACGAAGCATGGATGTAATGGAGACAATGGAATCTGAAAGGTTTTCAAGTGTTGGAACTGATTTGCATTAGCATGTGCTCATGCATTGATGTTTCATCTTTGTTTCTAATCATCTTCATTGTGAAATAAATGTGGTCTCTGAGAGAGAAATTATTCGCTTCTAGTCATTTGTCCTTCCTCTTGGAACATGCAAAAAAAACTAGTACTTATTCTATAATGGAATGTAAGACTATCAAACGAGAGAGGTGATCAATCCCTCTGGGTATGAAATTTACACAAAAAACTGAGAATTGGTACTAATGAAACAAGTTCATGAAAGAAAACCAAAACAATTTATACCTGTATCGAAGTTTATTCTTTACTGTTTCAAACTCTTATGATAGCTTTGTCATTGTGTAGATCTCATTGAGATATTTCCAACATTGCTTCAATCGTCGAAATCCAATATCATATGAGAAAGTTAAGTTGAGTAGAAATTTGGGTGAAACAGTGAAGTTTCTCAGCTGTATAAATGATGTTTAGCTGCAAAATTGCATAGTAGCAGTAGAATTGCGTAGTTTTTGTAGGTAATAATCTTGAACAGAAAGTCAAGTATACACAACTATGCATGTAGTCAATATGATTTTTAAATTCAGTACCTCTAGAGAAACAAGAAAATAGCCCACCTATTTTATTGATTCAATTATTTATTTATTTATTTTATATTTATTTATTAATTAATTTTTTTTATAAAAATATTTTCCATAAAAGAAAATGTGAAAAATCAAGAACGTGTCTTTTCCAATACTACCCATAACACCAAAATATAGGCATAAAAACGTATTTGAAAAAAAAAACGCTTGAATAATGTCCTTGAAGAATATGAGTGTCATAACCAGAATCTCCCTTGTAGTTGTTGTTTATCCTCGAGTGAACGGCATACCTTGATGAGAATTCATCATTCTTCTCATAAAGAGAAGTATTCTAATTGAAGATCTCAATCTAGATGTACTGTGGAATCTTTTACTCGATTAGGATTTTGAGAAATGGATTTTCTCACAGTGTTGAAGAGGCGTTGCACAGGATTTTTCCATTTACTATGAATTAGATTTCTCCAAGTGTTCCTGAAGCATCAGATCTACCATAAAAATTTTGGCCAAAATAGAAAGGCATCATAAATTTTAACATGAGGGAGTCAAACATCATAGTTAAGCTCTGACTAGTTGAAATGCAGTCCAAGAGTAGCCTAGAAATGTCACTTATAGTCGTCAATATTCTTTATAATCTCTATAACCGACATGGTTTTCTATGAAAACTAAAAAAATACATTGACTCTACATCATAATAGAAATAACCAAAATATTTCTTCGACATAATTTCTCACTGAAAAATGGAACCTTATTTTTTTCAACCACAACAGATAGAAGATCTCATGGCATGTTTGATCCTTGTTCGGAACTGAAGTTTGCATTTAATTTAGAAGCCATTTTTTCTTCTTCATGCAGTCTGAAAAATGGAGCTCAAAGGATCTCTAAAAATCTCTGAAATGGTTAGGAAGCTGAGGAAACCATTTATAAGGTTACTTAATTTACCCAATTCTGGAAAAACCCATGTCTTAGTTTTTGTAGATTCTTTTTGCTTTCCTCACAAAACACGTTTCAAAATGACGTGTCAAAACTGTTACGTTTTTTGAAAAATCTCTTCTAGTAAGATCAATTGTTGATGGCTCTTCCTATTTGCCTGCTATATTTCCACCAACAACCCACTTTTCTAATTTTCGAAGCAACTTGTTAGATTATAAAATTCCACTGCACAATTTAAATTTTATTTCTAACTCATTTTCCACAAAGAACGGATCTGTCGACTCCAAAAATCAATTGGGAGGAAGATTCCACTGCAATTATGCGTTGCCTCGGAAGAGCTTGGCTAGAGCTTCCAACTTTGGCCACTTGTAATCTAATAATTTATGATAAAAATAACACAGAAACCACATCTTCACCTAAATCCCTCTTCTTTCTTCACGCCACAAGTCTTAGTGAAATAACTAGTCGATTATCAGAAGAGAGAAAGATAGAGCTTTCATTTATTATAGCATGTCATTGCAATCTAAATTTTCAAATGCGCTTTTTCCCTCATCATTGTTTACAACCACAATTGGAAGCTAGGGTTTAATTGATATTTTTTCTGCGGGGTTTCATTCAATTTCAAAGCCTGAATAGTGAGATAGGGATTTACATATAGATTTAGAGAGATCTATATCTTTTGTGATTTCGATGTGCAGACCTTTCATTTGGGAAAAGAAATTGTGATGGATTTTGTAGATATTTGGGCCAGGGCTAGCAGGAATTTCACTTCTCAGATGATGCCGAGAGAGGTATTCATTTTCACAAACACCACAAACAAAAACTTGGTGGTTTTACATGGAATTTCAAAAGCTATTTACGTTGGTTGTTTTGACTTTTTTTGAAAACAAAAAGTTATTCTATTTTCTATGTTTTGTTTTTCTTTTTAATTTATTTGTTTTTATATTAAAATGTTTTAGTTTTGTTAAAAAATCATATATGTTACATTTTTAAATATTTAAAGATATATACATCTATATTTTAATTAAAAAAAAGAATTTATTAAAATTATTATTATTATTATTATTATTATTATTATTTAATTTTATTTATTAAGAAAAAATAATTTATTAATAAAGAAAATGAAATTTGATATGTTTTAAATTTTATTTATTTTAAAAAAATTTAAAGTTTATTGAAAAACCAAACCAAATGATGAAAACAGAAGCTAGCTACATAATTGCATTCCGTAGCTAATTTTTTTTTTATACTAACATAAATATTATTTTTCTGATCCTCCAGGTCACACAAAGCACAGGAGGAGAGCATGCTCGAGATTTTTATTAATCGATATATATATATATATATATATATATATATTAAAAATATTTCTGTGTGGCTCTAAGTGAGACACAAAAGTTGGAAATTTATCCTAAAAATTACAAAAACTTATTTTTATTTGTTAGTCCTATTCTACTAAAGGAATGGAACGTTCACTTAAGTATAAGAAAATTTTCAATGCATCCATTTGTGCAAAAATATCATGAGAAAACTCATATCTAGGTCTGAAAAATAAATCCTCGTAAATTATTGGATATGATCATGAAAATTTGTTATTGCAATTAGATTTTTATTATGTTTATGTTTTTTATTTTTTAGTGAATAGGGGTTTTTTATTTTATTTCTATATATATGATATGAAAATTTAAATTAAATTAAACTAAAAATTCCTAAAAATAAAATAAAATAGAATAAAAATAAAACTGCACAAAAGCTTAATTTGAAAAATTGCGTGAAAAAATTAAATTGTTAGGTAAAATGAAAAATTAATCTACAAAAAACTGAAATTGCGAAAATGAAATTGCGATGGAATTGAAACTGAGCTAATAAATGAAATGGAATTCTAAACTAACACTAATCCCTATGTACGTCTCCTTGGCGACGACGCCGAAATGTTGAGTAAAATAATTTTTATTAGATTACTAACATAAATTATCAATATGGGATCCATAGGACTCGTGAGACATACGTGCAAAATATATGCTAGGGAAATTTTTATGGAAACTAAAAATTAATCTAATTACCCCATTCCTATATTAAATTGAAAATCTATTCTACCTTCAAAAATTAAAATTTGATCTACTTTCATAATTGAATTCTATTCCACGATTTTTGTATGATCGAATGCTCGAATCTCATCCAGTTGGAGAATAGAAGTTGTCGCCCTCTTGCGATAACTTAGTGAGTACAATATTACACAACTAATTGGAAATTTAATCTAGGAAAACATTCATGAAATTAAATAAGCAAATTACACTATGACTGTTGTATGACCTAATACCCAAATCTAATCCAAATGGAGAAAGACAGTTTCCACCCTCTTACGATGACTTAGCGAGAACAAGATTACATAGCTAATTGGAAATTTAATCTAAGAAAGCAATAACTCTTAATATATGAAATAAAATAAATCTCGCAAATTGTAGGCGGCCAATCGAAAAGCATGAGAGATGGTAAGTCGAGAGGCTCCCAATGAAAGCATTACCAAAACAAGGTGAACATCACTCATGAGCATGGTGCCAAATGTGAATTTTATTCAAAAAATAGGTAATATTAAATTCGCAGTTGAGTATCTCTCCAACTTTACACATGCCTTTGAACGGATAAGGCTATCCTATTTATACAAATTCCTAAGCAACCTCCTCATTAATGAGGATCCTTCTTCTTATCCTTTGATCCATAATATTCTCAACCAATTTGCTAATCATAGACCACACATCCCTCCTTCAAATATCCTTCATATCATGAGGATAATTTCCAATTCCATCTTTGGGAGCCACATAATAGGTCCTTGGAAGCTTCCAATGAACCTACACATGTCACAAAACTCTTTCCACTTTTAATTATTTCCTAACTTTTGATCACAAATTCACTTAAAACCACTAGAAATTAATAATGTTTGGAAAACACAAGGGTAACCCAAATGATGATGAAAGTGAGATGAATGTAGTTACATGGTAGTGAAATGAAGGTGAAATGGAGGTGATATAATGGAGATGATCGTGAAAGTGGATGCATTTTTAAGTAAATTTCTCAGACCCAACACCTCTTTGTTTACTGATTGTTTCTTTCTGAAGTCTTGTTCGTAATGGCCAAACTTATTGCAGTAATAAAATTGGACACTCGATCTATTTCATGATCTGCCTCTATGGGTTTTTCTTTATGGAGGTATCTAGTTCTCTGTTGCACGATGATGATCTGATCCGCCACTATTTCGGCCTCTGCCTCACTTGATTTCGCCTCTATATCCTCTGCCTCTACCTCTGGAAAATGAGAGTTGTGTTTTGAAATCTTGTTCTCTGGAGTCTTCTATAAAATTGAGTCTTGTTTCGTGTGCCAGAAGTGATCCAGTGAAATTTTCTACAGAGAAGGTTGTAAAATAGTTGGATTCCAAAATGGCTGTTAAAATCATGGCATTTTTCTTGGGTAGACTTGGAAATATTTTTTCAACAATTTTCTAATTTGTAATGGTTTCACCAATGACTTTGATCTAATTGAATATTCCTATGACTCTAGTAATGAAATGATCCACATTCTCGGTGTTAGTCATCTTTAGTGTTTCAAACTATGCTCGCAATGTTTGCAATTTAATTGTCTTCACTATATCATTTCCTTGATACAAAACTTTCAAAATTTCCCAAGCTTCTTTTGTTGTTGATGCACCAGTTATCTTGTCAAAGATAGAGTCATCGCCTGAGTTCTAAATCCAAAATTTGGCTCGGTTTTCCTTCTTTATAAGTTCAAGAGTAGCATTCATCTGATTATTGGTCATGGCCGCCCATGCTTCTTAGTTCGGCTCTACATAGGCGATCTGAAGTGTATCCCAACACTCTTGGGCTTGGAGAAAAGTATTCATTCTAAAAATCTAAACATCATAATTTTTGCCAAGAAGATTTTGGGTTTGTGGCAAAGCACTGGAAGAAGCCATTATTCCTTCAAATTTCACTCTCTACAATGAGCTCACATCGGCGTATCTTCGTGACACCGCTTTAGCGATGGTCGTGCTGAAAACAAATTTCTACAAGTCTTCACCAGATCTGCACAGGTATCTGCCTCAAAAGTACGTTGATCGACCCTAGTATCGAGCTCAAAGTAGCGTTGATCAGCCCTATTATTGGCCTCGAACCAGCGCTGATGGCTGATCATCCTGCTTTTCCTTCAAAAAGAGCGTTGATAAAGAAAAACTTAAATTAAAAAAAAATTAAAAAAATTCACTCGACTATGAGGGGATTCTCCTCTACTAGTTATTTGTTTTTCTTTTCTTTTGGATTTGTACACCTCAACAGTATTCGTGTGGATCTTGTGCTCACCTTTCTCTCACCTCTTTCTCACCTCACACTCACATTGTTGCTCTGGAGTCTTACACAACGTAGCTTCGATCTTTGTTGCTCCCAAGGAGTCTTACACAGGATAAGCTTTGATACCATGAAAAGAATTGAAAGAGAAAAATTGGAGCATATTTTACATTGTAAACATCAATAATAAATTACTTGAGTATAACTTCATTAAATTGAAGTAAAACTGAATTTTCTACGACAACTAGCAGACAAGAGAATTAAATTTAATAACACCTAACATATAGTAAGATTAGTATCTCAAAAACGTTTTTTTCCTAGTTTCACATTCTGTTAATTTTATAGTTTTGATTTTGTTTCTAGGTGTGAAATGTTACTGGCCACCATGCTTAAGTAAATATGGGTTTCCTAATTATTCGATAGGCTTATTACAAATTATTTTTTTCTTTTTATTCTCCTATCGGTCATAACAGCCCTATCGCTAATTTTTCATATTTGGGTCTTTCTATCGTTGTTGACAAGTACTGTAAGCCATTCTAACATTGAGGTTTACAAGAATATCTCTAAGTATTAGTTCCCTGTCTCGAGTATTCAGTTACAACTATGATTTATTTAATCTTTCTAGGTTGGTATATCCACTCGTAGTTGAAATTGTTTTCTAGGCACACAAAAACCCTACCTATGGTTTGGCCTTTCATTTTCCATCCTTGGATATAGTTTTTACCCACATACGTTGGTAAAATATTGCATGGCTAGCTCCTATATTCTTGCATGACATGCATATTTCACTATTTCTCAATGATAGTATGACTTTCAATGCCTTCCAGTGGTGCGGCTTGATGCTAAGGCCGTACGATTTCAAATATACTTAATATTGCATGGTATCTTGTTCCATTTTGAAGAAAGAGTAATACATAAATGTATAATTTGTTATTCGGGTTCAAACATAAATATTGAGTTCAAGAAAAATTCCATTTTGTAACTTATATAAAAAACCCTCAAAGGTTTCTTTCATACATGTATATATTTTCCATACTCTATAGTCCTAGTATTCTTCATTACAACATTTTATGTTAATAGTTTACGAACAACTCAACACTTTATTTTTAAGAAACCAACCAATATATAAATTCTTTCTTTTACATATAACTCAACGCTTGATTTAAAAAAAAAATAGTATAAACAATATTTACTTCTACATTAAAGACTTTTGTTCTTGTATAAAATGAATTACTATGTTTCTGTTATCTATTTTACGTGAGTCCAATATTTTATCTCATGCCTCAATAAATAAATATTTAATAGAAACCCTGTTGTAATTTTATTTGTACAATGTGTTGAGTCAACTCTAAATATTTCTTTTCTAAATTTCTTCAAATTTTAGTCTAAAAAAAGGCTAGAACATAAAAAAATATTATATATATATATATATATATATATATATATATATATATATATATATATTTCACTCCAAAGATAAAATAAAGGATTCATTTCTAATATAAACAAAAAGCCATCCTAATTATTTTTTTCCACTTAGGAGACAAAATAATCGATTCATTTATACAATAAACACTATCTAAATGCTTAAATAAATAAATAATTACGCCATGCTAAATAATTAGATAGTTGGAGTTGTTGATGTTGTTGACGAAATGCTTTGGTTTCCCAAGAGGTGGGCTCTTGCTTTTTGAGATGACCCCACATTTTAAAAGATCTTGGATTATCTTCTCAATTTCAATCCTTTGGTGATGCGGATAGCGATATGGCTTGATGTTGACAGGGTCTAATCCTACTTTGACTTCTATTGTATGTTCAATTTCCCTATTAGGAGGCATTTTCATGGGCAGGTCTTGGACTACTTTTTCATGTTTTTGAATTAGCCCTTGTACTTATGGTGACCCTTCACTGATCATTTATGTAGATAATAGTTCTAACTGGTGACATTGTACTATATAGGCTGGCACTCCTTTTCGAATCATCTTCATAATCTGGAGTGACAATACGATTTGATTTTGTGGTTCTTGAAATCCATATAACTTGTGCTTATAAACTGTTTTTGATGGTTGGCAGAATAAGTACCTAAGGTTTGTACCCATTGGATTCTTAAGACCACATCTACTCCTCGTAATGGTACGATGTAGAATGGAGATTCTGAATCAAAATTTTGAATCTGCAATTTGACCTTATGGCATTTCCCTACCTTCTCAATATTCTTACCATCGGCCACCATTACCTTCATATTGGGCATGGTAAATGTAAATATGTTGAGTCTTCTAGCCATGGTTGAATCTGAAAAATTGTGGGTGTTGCCGGTGTCGAGGAGAACCATTACGTTGTTCTTCTTAATATGTCCTTCTAGTTTTAGTATCTGAGGTTGTGATATACCTGTCATAGATGATAATGACATTTGTGGAATTCTTCCATCATCTAGTTCTGGAGGGAACTCTAGGGTTTCTGCATCTGATTCATCATTGTTAGATTCATTAGTTGCTTCACAGTTATACAGATTATTTGTCTCTTTTCCTTTAGTGCACCTATGCTTAGGGTCCCCGTTTTCACCGCAACATTTGGACTTGCCCTCTCTCATCCTTTGTATTTCCATGTTAGATTTTTCTTCTTCACGAAGATGGGGTGGGACATATTTTGTATTATCTATATTTTCAGGTTGACGAAATCTTCGTCTCGAATATACTCTTTCTGGTTTTGACAAAAATAACTTTTCGAATTTCTGTTCAACAACTTTTTCTTTCTGTCTTGCTAGTTCTGTTTTCATAATGTCGTGAAGTTTGAGCTCTACTTTTATATGGGTTTTAAGTCTCAAAATGAAGGATTGGACTAGAGGAGATTTTGAAAATATAGGTACTCATGTTGCTAAGGTCTCCCATTCTTTAGTGTAATCATCCACATCTCCTTTTTGGCACAATTTGATGAATGTTGAGAATAAATATTCTTCCTTGATACCTTGGAATATTTTAAAGAATGCATCCTTAAATTTTCTCCAACTAATAGTAAGCATCATCTTTTTCCACCACATATACTAGTTATATGCTTCTCCTTCCATTTTCATGGAAGCATGCTTAATTTTTTCTTTATCACTGTCAATGTCGTAAATATCAAAATATTCTTCGGCCTTATTAAGCCATGCAACGCAATTTTTTTCATTACCGTCGAACTTGGGTAGCTCGATTTTTTCTCTTCATTGATATGCGGCTAACGATGGAGCGAAAAAGGGGTATTGATTAGCGAATGCATTCCAGAGCTGCTTATTTTGAGAATTTTCATTACTATCTTCGTGATGGTGTGGGGAGTAATTTTTTTCATGATGATCTTCTGAATTCCCTAAATCTGTTGAATTGTTATGTTGATTATGTTCCTTGTGTCTACTTTATCTTGTCACGAATTTCGGTTAGCTTTTGCATTGCTTGGTTATGGTTTTCTATGGACTCGCTATGGTTTAGCCAAATTTTTCTTTCTATTCGATTTTTCGTGTCTTGAAGCTTTTTGATGTCATTGGAATTTCCCGCAACATTACCCTGGAGATTGACTAATCTTTTGGAGAAGTCATCGGAATTATTATTGATCTTACCCTCAAGATCAATCAATTTCTTTTGGAAATCAGCCATTGACATTGATGAAGTCATCGAGCGGGTCTGAGGTGGTGTATATTTATCTGCCAGTTTCTTTCTTCTTCTTCTTCTTCTTCTTCTTTTTAATTAAATAATAATAATAATAATAATTAGTTTTTGGTTATTATATAACTATTATATAAATTGTATATATAAATATATAATATATATAATTATTAATTGTAAATTATAATATATATATATATATATATATATATATATATATATATATATATATATATATTACTCCAAAAAAAATTCCGCTCGTTCTAAAAAATATTAAACAAGGACACCTTATAACTTACGATTTTGATTATTCCGCTTATACCGTGACGTGTTTCCTTAACAAGTTAATTTAATTGTAAACATAAAATTTTAATCTGTTGACCACCCATGTTCGTATAGGGTCACGATGTTTATTTTTTTTAAGTCCACGATTCTGTAGCCCGGATGATTTGACGGCATAGCAGTGGATGGTTGACGATACAACGGTAGCTGAATGGCCGATGGGGAGATAGGGAGATAAGGATGGTGGCAGCGGTGGGGATAAGCGGCAGCAGAAAAGGGGGCGGAGAAGAAGCAACATCGGGGATAGGGAGTGGTAAAGTGGGCAGGGAGAATCGACAGTGGGCAGAGGGGTCGAGGGATGGAAGGGAAGATGTGCGGCTGGAAGAACGGTGTCTGGTATGGGGGCAACAGAAAGAAGAAGAAAATAAAAAAACTTCAACGGAACCCAACGAAGAAGGAATCACGTGCTGTGTGGGAATGGTATTATGGAGACAGCATTTGGCCATCCTTGGCCGTGTTGAATTTACTAGTGGTTAGTCTCAGTGGATTGATGGTAGCCAACAGGAGTGGCATTGTTTTTCTTCTTCTTTTTTCCTTCCAGGTGAAAAGATCACAGGCTCTGATACCAATGGAGTGTAAAAACCCAAATTAACAGGAAAATGTATATACTATTATTGATAAAAAGATGAGATTATTACAATGGGGAATGACCAAGGCTTTAAATACAGCCTTATGGTATCCCTTGGAGAAGGGGCATGATCTTTGATCATGCCCTTTTACTTAAATAAACCTAAGAGAACCTAGGACAAATACATTAATTAATAATTAATAATATGTACATAAAAAGAGTAAGGACACAACTACCTACAAATGAGATTAATTCCACTATAATAAATCTCACCTTGAGCCATTTCACATCTCAGGAAGACATCCTGATATTAGCCCTATCGACTCAAACTCAGGATTTCCCTTGAGACAATGTCCTGCCTTTCCTCTAGCAATGTCCTGTAGAGGAGGACTACACTTCCAACTATTTTTTAATGGGTTTTACTCCAATAACATCCCATTCACCAAGTTAACATTGAAATTTTTACCCTCTTCACCCTCTACTTACCTCTTTTCCTCTCTAGGATAATTATCCCTCATGAGAGGAAATTCGGGCAACCTACTTCCTTTGCCCAACTTCGTATAACTACTTGGTACATGAAGTAATTTTTTAGAGTCATTTCCCTTGTTAATTCATGTCGCTGAGTTTGTTAATTTTTATTAGGGATATATTTTTCTTTTATTTGATAATTTCATTTCATAATTTCCATATTAAATTCACCCCATATCATTGTAACATTTTTCATATTTAGATCATTATTCAACAACATATGCAACTATAGAGAAAAGACAATATCATCATCAATGGAACGAAACATAAAGGAATAATATAAGAAAAAAATTCACACATAGAGACACCAATATTGGTTGAAGAATAGGGAAAAACCCACTATTGGGAAAACCATTTCAAATTCTTCTTCTAATTAGATTTTCATTTAATAATTTAACAAAAAGAGAGTACAATTCTTCATATATTTCATCATAAACCTATCGAAAAAAATCAACTAGAAAATATTAATGAGATTAATCCAACAATGTTACTAATCTAAAACCATGATTTAGGAATCTGTAATCAAATTTCACTGTATGTAGTCAATTTTCGAACTCTACGGTCAATGAGCAAAAACTTTGGTCTGCTGAGAATTCAACCTTTATGCTCCATTTATCTGGAAGATTTTTCATGCATGTGGTTGAAAGGATTTTGTCAAAATTTCTCCATCAAATTCCTATGAATATAGTCATAATTTCTACATGACATTCCTTTGGATAAGACCCAAAACCCTAAAAATAAATATGCAAGCTTTGAACCCTGAAATTTCAGTTTTGTGCCAACAAATT
This sequence comes from Pinus albicaulis, assembly GCA_034641835.2. Taxonomy (NCBI): domain Eukaryota; kingdom Viridiplantae; phylum Streptophyta; class Pinopsida; order Pinales; family Pinaceae; genus Pinus; species Pinus albicaulis. The sequence continues at coordinate 1,175,852,252 of CM076582.1, read as the reverse complement.
TCCATGACCTTGCCTCAGACTTGTGTGAGCCAAACCTAAGAAGAGAATAGATAATTCTCCATGATGATGTCCAACTGAGGTGGATTTCACTTATATATATATCCTTGCAAGTGTTTCCAATTTGTTTTAGGGCCAACCTTGTCCAAATTGATGACTTCAATAGTCAAAATTGGTCCTCTCGAAAAGAGGAATCTCATTTCATGGTTGGAATTTTTCTCTTTGTTTCTAAATTAACACTCCCTCTCTTCTAGGAAGAAATTCCAACTGCATCATGTAATTATAGAAAGTATCAAATGATATAAGGTTTCAAGTATCTCGACATCAAATGTCGACACTGATCATCTTGGTTCATCTTTGCTTATTCCTTTTTATATATTGATTGTCTCCACTCATATGCTTAACATTATGTAAATCAAATAAGAATAATTTGATATCAGAGGGGATATTAAGCTATAACCTTCTATTAATTGGGGAGCGACTTCTACCACCTGGAATTACTACCAGCAGGGAGCCCAGTTCTAACACCTGTGAAACATTGGTGAGGAGCCAAATATATTACCCACATCAACATTATATATTGTATCTCAATCTGGAACAACATCATGAAGCACATCTCAACCTTAAACCATATCGAGGAGCTTAGTATAAACCTTGAACCACATATCGGAGCACATCTCATTCTAAAATCACATCAAGGAGCACATCTCAACCTATAATATTATGGGAGATATAAATTTATTCAAACCCATATCGATCAATAGGTGATATAGGGGATAACATCTCAACCCATCCTATTCCCCACTTATCTTCCCAACAATGAGCTTCAAGATTCATGTGGTATTCTAAAAACTACATCATAATACTAGTTTGTGTGAAATATCCAACTTACTAAGGGTAAGGATCACACACCCCCAAGCCTCCTCAACCCACTAGTGATATGGGGAGGGACAATCCCAACAAGCTCAACTTGTGGGTATAATCCCAACTCGACTATATAGCGAGAGATACCTGACTTGTCAAAATATACAAGGATCACACACATCATATGGGTGATAGATAGGGGAGAAAAATATACGACCCTATTTTACATAGATCCCTCAGCCCAAGGATCCATTCATTCCAATTCCTCACCCTAGGAGCTTAGACATGGGGGGGGAGATTTGGCCTAGTGTTGTCGATCAATCTTGATATTTTTAAATCATGCTCATATTTGGTACCTCCTTAATCATCATGTCACAATAAAATAAAATATTATATCAAACATATATATATCACAAGAATGATACTTTTTTCATCCTCCCTCTCATGGAGGAAACAGCCACAAGCCTGAGCTTATATCGTACAACAACACCAGTTGAAAATATCTCAGTCTCATCTATATAGGATATTATATGTCAAGCATATCCCACACAATTTATCACATTGTATCCTTTTCATATCAATAATCTACTCAAACAACTCTCCAAAGAGCTTCTCCAATTTCTCTCTCAGCTATCTATGCCAACATCATCATACTCAACATTGATCGTGCATAAAGCTACAATTTTTTAATCAATATATCATGACAGATCTCATATTTAGGTAACACCCAATTCTGCTCATCTAAATACTATGAGTACATCCATCAAATCACATATCATAGGAAGAATATATCAAACTAAAATTTGATCATTCCATGAAATTATCTCGAAGGGTTCTCAGAGAAAATTCAATGTGTATGAAGTGGGTCAATCATGAATTAACTCATATTATATGGAAAAAATATATATACAGATGAGTGTTCGTAAAAAACATCAATGCTTCAATAAAATATTGGTTTCCAAGTCAGGTTCAAGAAATATCTTCATAACTAGAAATTAAATTAAGTGTCTAAGGATTTGCATTTCCACTTTCTTTAATATCTTCAAAATATATATATTTTATTTTCCCAATTTCAGAATGTAATTCATCATGCCATGAATCTTCATTTTGAATTTCAGAGCAAAAATACCTCTTAATTTAATCATCAGAGACTCATTACTTGTCAAGAATAGACCATCAGGATAAAAAACAAAAACCAATGTCATAAATTGAAAAAAAATTGTAGTACATGTTTTTATTGGAACATATTCATGGTTTAACCAAATAACTATCAATTTAGGCATACCAAGCTTGAGGAGCTTGATTCATACAATTTTTCTATAAACATAACACTTGACCAAACAAGTATTATTATACTTACATAAATCAATATTGTGTGATAAAATTAAGTAAGTTAGCATATAAAGCCTTAGATGTGGGATCAAAACTAATATCAAAATCATAAAATTTTCTGCCAATATCCATGTGACAAAATTTTCAGACCAAATATTAGGAGGAGCTCAAATTCAAGTACCAAGTGTCAATGACCTTTTATTTAGATGGAATTATCCAATATAACTTTATAAATACATCGTTATGTTCATAGCATGAATAATTTCTACAATTAAATATGAATGGATATATGAGGGACAAGTCATATAAGTTTCATGTATGCACCAAGAATGATCGATATAAGTTCCATCCATTCATTGTGATATTACTTCATAATGGATCACAATTTTTTATACTTCAACCATTGTGTCAAAGGAAACAAGACCAATAAAAAATCATTCTTGAATACCAATATTAGTAACTGAAAGTTACTATTTTCACATAGCATTGTCATCAAGGGAGAAAATTAGATATCAAGTCAAATCAGTAGTCATGAAATCAAAACCCTTATTTTTCATCCATATAAATTCAGTAAATCCATACGGCAGAAACATATGAAACATAATGATAATGTTATAAATCATCTTTAAGCATCATGTCAAAACTCAAAACATTGCTCATCTAGACCAAATGGCTAAATATTGTCAAACACTTGAAACTGTTGTCAAATAATATCATACACTAGCTTCAATGGATAAATTATAATGACACATTGATATGCATATTCCCATCACCTACAAACACAATTTTAGTCAACATGTTTACATTATCTATAGTAAGAAAAAATTCAGACTTCACTGCTCATATGAAATTCTCATGTTTTCTCCATATCTGTAGGGTTTTCATACTCCTAGTGCATTCATGGTTTTATGCATAAAGCTTCAATTTTGTGACCTACAAGAATAAATGCACTCGTAGACTTTCTTTCATGTTTTTGGGAAGCGACAACCACACTCTCATGCTTTCTTCCATGAATTTAAGGCTTAGGGTAAGGAAAAACTCTCTCTTCTCATATCACAACATGTTACAGACCAACAATATCAAATATTTGCTTATTTATGTACATAAAACAAACATAAACAATAAATAATATATTATACATCTAATTAAAATTACAATAGGATAAGGGATCTTATAAATATATTCTCCCTCTAAAAGGGAAGCCACTTTAGTCATCATCATTCAAGATATCAACATCTCTATCAAAATATTTCTCATGCGTCAGCAGAACTGTTAGATCATAAAATCTAGCTATATCAGCTTTTAAAACATATATCCATCACATTAATAACATGTTAGAATAATTTATGCCATTATCGTATATGAAATTTACATCAAAATTTTATCAAGAGTTAAAGTATTATGATTAGGGTAGCATACATGTGATTCATCATACTTCAAATATCATATACACAATATCACTCACATAGCTTAGTCCTTCAAGTCACATCATCCTCATTTTACTATATGACATAATCACTAATTTTATTAGAATGTAACCAAGGATAACCATAAGATCCTGTATTTCAATCTTATTTTCATACTTTCATCATTAAGGTTACCATGATTATCACAAACATTATGAATAGTATCAAGTTACCATGTATTAGAAATAAGATGCTAGCCTTCTTTATGGGATCAAGATATCCAAAATACGCTCATAAAGTCAACAAGTTCATCATGTCTAAAAGGAAAGATAAATTTTCACTAACATTCCCATCTTCCTTTAAAACTTACCTTGCCATCCTATATTGCATCTATAACATTGAAATAAACAAACATACTTATCTTTAATGTTCAAATGCATGTGCACCTTCTTACTCTAGATAAGAAACTGTAGCATTTTTTCAACTTTTCATCAAGTGCCTCTTTACCTATTCCAACGATAGTTGTTCTCTTCTTGCACTAGCCATGATACTCAAGAAGGATCCACTAATCACAACTCATTAGGAGGTTAGAAGCACCCAAATACTTAAATATGCATAAAGCATGTATAAGTAATAATCAAACCAAAAATCATATCAATAAATTAAAACAAAAGTAAAGACATAAAGGAGCACCATTAATCAAAAAGTACTTATCTTCAGTGAGAGGTGATCATCTCCCTCCTTAACCAACTTTCAAGAGCCATTAGTGTCCATTGTCCATATGAAAGTTTTTCCTTTAATATGTCAATAAACATTTTATGAAAACAACTCCAAAAATAGAATAAAAAAAAGATCAACACCTTAGAAATCAGCCAATTCGAGGACGAAACTTCCTTTACATTACATAAATGGAAAATTCTTGGATGATACAAATTAAAAAACCTCCTTTATATATATAGGAGTCCATGGGGTCATAATATAATCCTAGCCGACCTAAAAATAATAATGTAAGGGCACAATAATAACAATATGGGGGTTACAGGGGTACAACAATAACAATAAGGGGGCTACACTAACAATAATAAGGGACTACACTAGAAATATAGGGACCTAATATGCCCCTCTCCTTAAAAAAGGTATTTTACTCAATGCTTGAGTAGATCTGGATGCTTCTGTATAAAATGCTTATCCTCCCATGTAGAATCTTTAGTGGGTAAGTTCTTCTACTTGCTGAGATACTCTAAAATTGATCGATTTTGTAGCTATCAATTTCTTTTTTCCTTGACCGCTTTAAGTTCCATTATGATTTTTCCTTCCTCATCAAGTTTTGGAAATATTGTTTGAACTCGAATTTTTTCACCTATAACATTATTTAAGCATGAAACATGGAAAATTTGATGCACTCGAGAAGAGGCAGGAAGCTCCAATTTATATGCCATAGTATCAATCTTTTCCAACACCTTGTAAGGACCATAGTACTTTGGCAATAATTTATTATACATATTATCTTTCTTGAGGGGAATTTGTTTGTAGGGTTGTAGGCATAAAAATATCCAGTATCCTACATCAAAATTTCTCTCACATAGATGTTGATCTTCCTATTGTTTCATTCGATTTTGTGCCAAATTTAGGTTATCCTTTAAGAGTTGGATAACTTGTTGTTGATGCTCGATGTGATCTTCCAGTGCTTGAACTTTAAATTTTTCTCTTAAAGATGATATGATGGAAAATGGATGATATCCATAAAGTGCCATAAATGGGGTCATTTTTGTTGCAGTATGGAAGGAAGTGCTATACCACCATTTAGCCAGAGGTAACCACTTGACCCATTGTTTTTTTTTTATCAGATTCAAAACAATGAATATATCCTTCCAAAAAACTATTCACTATCTCAATTTCCCATTGGATTGAGGATGATAATATGAGATATGAGTTATTTGAGTACCCAAACAATAAAATAATTCCATCCAAAATATTCCAGTAAAAATAGGATCTCTATCACTTACAATAATCTTTGGGTTTCCATGTAACTTGTGAATTGTTTCCATAAATGCAGTAGAAACTGTACTTTCTTTAAATGGATGAGATAATGTACAAAATTGTGCATACTTGGTAAGTCTATCAACTAACACCATGATGACATTCTTTTCTTCAGACTTAGGTAAACCTGTGATAAAATCAATTGAAATCTCCTCTTAGCGTTGATTTGGAATTGATAAAGGATGTAGAAGACTCGGGGTCTTAATTGTCTCAACTTTATTTTGTTGGAAAACCAAACATTCCACAAAAAAAATTTGAATATCAGATTTAAGGCCATCCCAAAAAAATTCTTTCTTCACCTTGTAGTATGTTTTTAAAAATTATGAGTGTCCTCCGAAGGGAGAAGTGTATAATTCCAAATGAATATTTTTTTTAGTTGGGAATTCCTACAAATATATAAGTGGTATTTTTACCTGAAGGAATCATTTTTCCAAATAAATGTATCATATGCACTAGGATCTTGCTGCAGCTTTTGAATGAGTGTCCACAGTTCTTCGTCCATCTTCCATTCATCCCTTTCTTCAGTTATCCAATCTGGTTGGATAATAGAAATGGCACAATCAATGATTCCACCTCTTCATCCTTTATTGAGAGTGCATCTACAACAACATATAGCTTCCCTTTTTTGTAGATGATTCCAAGTTCATAACCCAACATATGTGTGACCCATTTTTGCTGATCTTCTGAAGATAGTATTTGTTCCAAAATGTATTTAAGACTATCATGATCAATTTTTACCTTGAAATTTTCTTCACATTAGCTAAGGTCACCATTTCTTTAGTGCATGTAGTATTGACAACATTTCCTTCTCATAAATAGCTTTTTGTAAATACTTTCCTCTGATTGGAAGACTTTCAAAAGAAATGGGCCTTCATTCTTGCATTAAAACATCACCAATTCCATTTCCTAAGGCATCACATTCCACAATCAAGGTTTCTATGAAGTATAGTGTATATAAGACCAGTGCTAGGCACATTTCCTCTTTAAGATGTTCAAAGGCGTTAGTTTCTTCACGAGTCCATGAAAATGCATCTTTCTTCAATAATATTGTTAGAGGTGCTTCTATTCACCCATAATTCTTAAGAAAATTTCTATAATACCCTTTTAACCCGATAAATCCTTGTAAATTATTTATGTTTGTGAGGAATTTCCATTCCTTAATGGCTTTAATTTCGTTAGGGTATACCTTAACACCCTCATGCGATACAATATGACCTAGATATTCCACCTCTTGTACTCCAAAGAAAAATTTGGAGGTTTTAGCATACAATTGTTTCTCCTCCAATAGTTTGAGCACCATGTCAACATGTTCGACATGATCCTTACAAGACCTTTTGTATATTAGTATATCATCAAAAAATAATATCACAAATTTTCTAAGGAATGGTTTGAAAATGGAATTCGTCAACCCTTGAAATTTAGAAGCTACATTGGTAAGGCCAAAAGGGATGACAAAAAGTTCATAATGACACTCATGAGTTTGAAATGTTGTTTTCAGAATATATTCAATCTTCATTCTAATTTGATGATATCCTGAAGTAAGATCCAACTTGGTAAAATAAATTGCTCCATGTAATTCATCCAATAATTCATAAATCACAGGAATGGGAAATTTATCTTTAATAGTGAATTTATTGAGCTCCCTATAATCTAGAAATATGCGCCATGATTCATACTTCTTGTGCACAAATACTACTAGATTAGAGAAATAATTTTGACTCGGTTGAATTATACCAGCCTCTGCCATTTCTACAATAATATGTTCAATTTTTCTCTTTTATACATAAGGATATCTGCAAGGATTGAGGTTTGGAGGAACACTTCCTGGAATAAAATGAATAACATGATCATGATCAGAAATAGGTGGGAGTCTTTTGGGAGTTTCAAACACCTTCGAATGATTGTCAAAGACATTTTGGAGATCTGGAGAAATAGGTGATTTTGAAGTTGGAACTTCTAGTGAGCATAATTGTGAAATTATGCCTTGTTGTTCTTTCTTCATAATATTTGTCATGATATTAGAGCTTATTATATTTCCCAGGTTCCCTGCAATACCCTGTAATTCAAATTCCTTTCCTTCAGAAAAAAAAATTCAAGAAAATTTCATAAAAATTAAATGTATTGTCCCTAAAGATTGTAACCATTGGACTCCTAGTACAACATCAATGCCTCCCATTCGAATGGAAAGCATTGGAATATTCAATACATATCCTCCCATGGTTAGCTTTATATTATGGAATTTTCTAGAGAAATTTATATTTCCTCCATTTTCAACCATCACTTGAAATTCTAGTGCTGGGTATAGGGAATAATTCAATTCCTTTGCTACCTTACAATGAATAAAATTATGGGTACTACCTAAGTCAATCAACACTACTACCTTTTTCTTCTTGATATGTATTTCTATCTTGACCATTTGAGGAGTGTTAATTCCTGCTAATGCATTATAGGATATGGTCAGACTCATTTCTTCTTTCTCTAGGGTTTGTTCCTAGTGTATATCCTCTTATTTTGAAGTTTCTTGTTCACTTTCTTCCCACTCTTCACAATCTATGTAAAAGAATTTCTTCTCAATACAGTTATGACCTTTAATTTATTTGCTATCAGAACTGTAGAAAATGCCTTTTTCTATTTTTCTTCCAATTTTTGTGGTGTCAACCTTATAGATTGTGTAAGTCTAGGAGTAGCAACACTTCCATATTTATAGATGTGAGTGGTAGGCTTCCTTGTCACCATAATTTTAAATTAAAATTTTCTTTCGAACCTCAGTGTGTTCTCCAATGGATCAGGTTCCCAAAGGCGAACCTCATCTTGGATGTTATCCTTTAAAGTCCCTATGAATACATCAATCATGTGCTCCTCTGGAATGTCAGTTACCCTTACATTTGAGTTTTGGAGGTCCTCAATTTTCTCCATCATTAAACCATTTTGTTTGAGATTTATAAATTAGCAAAATAAGGTGTTTTTCTTTGTATCCTCATAATGTGCTATCATTTCTTCTGTAAAAATTGACCAAGTGACAATTTTTTTATGAGAGAAAAGCCATTGATACCATACAAATGTATTTTGTTCTAAATGTAAAGTTCCAATCCGTACCTTTTGTGTGTTTTTCATATTATGGATATCAAAATATTGCTCCATTTGTAGTATCCATGTTACGGGATCCTTTCCATCAAAATTCCTCATATCCATATTTGGCATATGGTGGGTATTCAATCCAACATTAGAGTTTATGAAATCACGATTAAAATTTATTTTGTTCTCATCATGATTTTCCTGTACTACCTTTTTTCCATTAGATATCATTTCTTGTATCAAATTTATCAAACCTTCCTATAAACCTTCCATGTATTCTTTTAGATCATTCTTCTTGTATTCCACGTTAGCTTTCATGTCATCCATCTTAGCTTCCATGATGTCCATCTTAGCTTCCATGCCATTCTTCAAATCATCCTTCTTAGCTTCCATGCCTTTCCTCAAACCATCCATATTAGCTTCCACGCCCTTATTCAAACCATCCATCTTAGCTTCCTTGGCTTTCTTCAAAACTAACATTTCATTTTTGTTTCTCTTTGTGAGACAAAAATTTGGTGCACTTTCTCTTTTAATTTTCATATCATGTTGTGTTGAACCTTTAGTTAAACTGAGAGGGGCGGGGGGGGGGGAATCAGTTTAACACATTCCTGATCTTTTAGAACTTTTCATTAAACTTATTTACACCTTCATTTCATATCCAATTTAATGTGTGATTAATCTTAGGATGTAAGCAGCAAGTGTTAGTATAATATAGCAGTAGACTTAATATGAGAGCAGCAGGTATTAAGTAGATGATACATATCAGATCAATACATAAATATCATGCACAGAGACACCAGATATAAGTGGAAACCCATAAAGGGAGAAAACCACATCTTATTATTGTTGTGATGCAAAGGCAAGCTCCAACTTCCTCTCACCACTATTTTCTGCAGGCACCAACCTACAGGAGGCTCTATCCTCAATTCTACAAGCTACAACTTGCAAGGAAGCACCAACTCCCTTCAATTTTCTGCAGGCACCAACCTACAGGAGGCTCCAACCTCAGTCAGCTACAACTGACAGCTATCAAGCTGCAACTTGATAGGGAAGCTCCAACTTCCTCAATTTATCAAACTAAATGTTTGCTGATTTACTCCAGATATCAGCTATGTTCTGTATCTGCTCTTCTTCTCTTAATCTTCTCTGCTTTATTCTTCTATATTCTGCATTCTCTATATTTTCTCTCTCTCTCTCTTTTTGAGCTTATTAAATTGATATTATATATATAAATTCTCACATTACTGTTTGTATTTCACAAGGAATTTGGAGTGAACAGTCATGACTCTTTGGCTTCTGTCTTCTTATTCCTTTTTCCAACTCATTTTTAGAATTACTACAATATGTAAAAATTTCTATGTTACAGTGGGATTTTGTATTTTCCTTAGGATACTTGCCTTTGCATCACACACAATAAAAATAATTACAACATTTACATTCACATTTTTAATTACACATTTCAATTTCACTCAGCTCCTTTTCTGGATTTTGGCTTTACTGGATTTGTCTTTTTCTGCTGCTGTTAAGAACCTGTTCTGCATACACTTTGTTCACTGTCATCTGCATATTCCCTGTTTTCTGTGCTTATTCACCTGTCGAAATCATTCTTGTACATATTCTTGTTCACCGAACTTTCATCTTTGCATGCTTTCCTCTTCTCTTCCTCTCCATAATTGCATTCAAGTTGCATGCCCAATCATTTGCCAAGTCCAGACAATCTCACAATCTTTGCTTTATTCTACACTGGCAGTTTCAATACTTAAATCTAAAGTGTTAATAAATCAACCATATTCCTAGTACTTTTCAATATTTCACTTAACTGTGTGTAAGTGCATCCCAAGCTTCATGCCCAATCATATTCCAACCTGACAATCTCACTCTGCACTTATTCTACGCTGGCAAACTCAAACAAATAAGTTTGGTCATTTTAATGTCTCAATTCACTGAATTTGGACCCCAAGGAGAAGTTGGTCTTATTGTAGCGTGGCTCTATTAGCGTTTCCCTTAGTTCACCCCCCACGGTTCTTTATTTTCTTGGCAATTTTATTTATCAATTTTAGAGAAATTGATAAATAAATACAATTAGCAGCTTTTGAATGTCATATTGTATTTCTCGGCTTATATAATCATCTCCAAACTTTATATAACTGTTCAACCCTTTATATATTAATACTCCACACATTTTTTAAATAAACATTTACAATAACCTTTGGAAATTCAATTATATCTCCGACCTTATATTAATGGTTCAACACTTTATAAAGATTTAACTTCGTAATAACCCGTGGATTCGGGCCCACCTATAACTCAATGGACCAATCAAATGCGCATGTCGTACCTTGTTTATCCCTCATGCATCTCTGTTATCGTTCGAGCATCTACTGCAAGAGACCACTGTCCGATGTCCATTCTCTAGATCAACGACCTGTGTGCATTTCACTCGGCATCCTACATCGGATTTTAACACGCGGTGGCACACTTTAACTGGTGGTATTGGAACAATAGCCTATCCACATGTCAGATAGTCTATGGAATCGCCCGCGTTCAGGGGAATACTGCCTATACAAAAAAATCGGTGCGATGAGGGGCAACCCACATTGTAAACCTGCTCACGGTTTTTCTACAGTGATTGACCGTAGTTGTACGTCCGGTTTGCGCTCTCCTGTGTATATTCTCGTTTATTAACTCTGGGTTTAATCTCCAGTTGAGGAATTCGATTAACACGAACAAATAAATGTATTTCCTTCTATAAAGAGGGAATTCTATTATCATAAAATAGAGTTAAGTGACCACGGTTTCACGCAGGGTTCTTCTATCAGTGAGGTTAAATGCACAGGGATTATTCGAATGAATTTACGACTATGGTTCCGCTCCATTATAAGTGGCCTTGGTCTCTGGAATTTCAACACGGTCCTGCCATTTATATAACGCACAGTACTACCATATATACAACCTCCATGTCAATCAAATACAAGTGCTCTGTTCTGTCACTCTGCCTCTGCCTCTACTGCTATGATAACGGCTCTGTCTCCGTATTTTCTTCCTCTGCCTCTACCTTTCTCCTTTATATTCATTTCCTCTTTGCTGCCTCCATTGTCTGTCTTTGTCTCCTTGTAACTATTCATGTTTCTACATCTGCTACCTCCTTTGCCATCAATGACAACATTTCCAACATGTTGCACTTCTTCCACTTCCTAAGTCATAGTACAATATTATGAGGGCTTAATGGGTGTTGAATTATTTTTAGGGGGAATTTTATAATCCAATAATTATGATATATATATGCTTCAATATGCCTTGGAATCACTTCAAACTAATTTTTCAAACAAGACTTATGCAATTGGAAAAACAAAATACACATATTTTTCTTGCTTTTGAGGAGCTCGATATTGAAATTGAATTATCTCTATTACTTTGGATCTTCAATATCTTAAGTTCATTTCTGTAGTAGCCCTCTGAATATTCTTTTCAATGCCATATTTCTGACCTTATTTGGATTCTTGAAGGAAACGTTATGCCCAATTTCCCACAATGACCTAACTATGGACTCGTTCAGTAGCGCAAACTTATACGACGTGCCACGTATCACTTTTTCCTCCTTCAGATATTAAATTGATACACATGAGAATAAATTCTATGTAATTTATGCTACTTTTTACATGATTCAAATCTGATGCTCACAGAGAGAGTTATGATGATTTTTCCAAGGTAACCTCATTTAGATGAAATTCAGGAGCCTGCAAAAACCCCAATTTTCACAGATCCTATCTTCGAAAATATTGTGAACCAAGATATGAAATTTTTACATGAAGCTCCTCAGTATTTCAGATTCTCGTGGTAAAAATTTCAGCTTCTGAACCTTTGTAGAAAATAATTTATAGGGAAAAATCCACGATGACCTATTTGAAGCAGTCAAACATTAGAATTCAAAGCTCTGATACCAAATGTTATGAAACCAACTCCAAAAATAGAAGAAAATAGAGATCAACGCCTTAGAAATCATCCACTTCGAGGGGGAAACCTCCTTTACATTACATAAATGAAAAATTCTTGTATGATACAAATGAAAAAACCTCCTTTCTATATATAGGAGTCCATGGAGTCACAATATAATCCTAGGCGATCTAAAAATAATAATGTAAGGGCACAATAATAAAAATATGTGGGTTACAGGTGTACAAAAATAACAATAAGGGGGCTACACCAACAATAATAAGGGAATACACTAGTAATATAGGGACCTAAGAAAACATTATCAGCTACTAGCCTAATAAACACTATCCCATCTACGATTTCATCAAATCTATCACAAGTGCTTGTACATATGAACATCAATCATGCTATGGTTTTTAAATTACATATATCAAATCGTTTCCATAAACCAGTGTTTCTCCCAAACCCTAACTTCATGGTATCCAGCAAACCCTAATAATGAAATTTCCTCGAGTTTCCTTCAAACCCTAGTATTCCTTTAGGTCTCCTCCATCTTCTCTTGCATCCATCAAGGGTGTCTTAATCAGGGTTTTTGGCTTTAGGGGTCCTGACCTAGGTTTGGAATTTATGGATAAACCAACAAACCCTCCAACTATTGTCCCTTTCTACAATTATCTACTTGCACTGAACAAAGTCTCAACTAAATTAGTATGGGGGGTGCTGGAGCCAGTTCTCGACACCTTGAGAGAGAATTTAATGAAGCGGTCCTCAGAAAAACCCTAATTGACCTTCCACAGGTGTGCACAGTGAATTATAACAGAATTATAGATATTTGCATAATAATTCATAGGATACACAGAAGTACATGTCTTAGGTAATAAAATATAACTATATCATGCTCTAATCACTATAATTAGATTTGTGCAATAGCTTATAATAGAAACACATAGATAGTATCAAAGAAATATAGTTCCCTTAAGGGTGGGAAACATATTAGAACTAGATCTCTATCTTACTTAATAGAAGTGAATATTAATGCATAAACATATCAGTTAGCTATGCACATTCACTAATAAGAAAACAGGTAGTGAAATCTCATCAAAACATAAATATTAAGTATAAACATTAATTAGACACATAATAGAGAGAACTATCCAAAACTATTCCTTATATTAATCCTTCATATCTCTCAAAACATCAAATTTTCCTTTAGAAACCATTACAAAACCCTTACAATCCCTTCCTTACACACATCCAGTGGAGTCTGCTCACAACTAGGACTATGTCTCTGTGCACACAACCAGAAGGAGCCTTTTACCCAAGCCAAAAACCCTTACAGATGCAGATATTATCCGAATATCAATATCACATATCACATCTATCACTACTTAGCTTAGAAAAATTCTACCTATTTATAATATTCCTAGCGCACAGATATTATGGTCTCAAACCATGGTTTGAGACCCATAGTTTAAATTAAAGTTTAAATATATCCCAAAACTGGTGCAAAATGCCCTTTGACTACCCATGCATAGCGTGCACATAAAAATATACAAAAAAGAGCATTGAAACTTGTCCCTTACCGAATCCCTCTCCAACAAGCCCGCAAGTATCCAACATTAAGCGCAGGTTAGACACATGCTCCTTTAACAACCCAAAGAAAATCCAATCATCAAAATAGACTTCCAAAAACTTGTAGATGTATTCCTTAAAAGAAGAAACTACTACACACGAGAAAATGACAGGAGAATGACATAACTGTATATTGGAAAGATCCCCATTCAGTAGCAAAATTGGTCGTACTCTTATATTCTGGCGCAATCAGGATCTAATGATAACCTGAGAACCCATATGTAAAAGAAAATGCTTCTTGGCCTCCAATATTATCAAAAATTTCATCTGAGAATTGAGTTGGGAACAAATCATGCACAAGAGCATCATTCATTTTGCACAGATTAACATAGATTTTGATTTCTCCCTTGGTCTCCTTATCTTGCACCACCATTGGACTTACCCACTCAAATTATTCCACAATCTAAATGATGCCTGTTGCCACCATTTTATCCAACTCATCTCGCACTCTCTGCTTATACCTAGGATTCAGCCTATATGGGTGTTTCTTTACTGGGCACACATTAGGCTTCAATGTGATCTTCACTACTCCTAGGTCCCGAATGATTCCTTTCAACTTAGATAATTTTGTAGGGAATTAATCTTGATATGTTGTGAGCAGCTCAACAATGTTGCATACTATATCGTCATCCCAATAGTCTGCAATATTTTCTAACTTGGGCTATTCTTCAGTTCCAATATTTACCTGTATTAATATTAATGGATTTGTCACATCCATCGACGTAATTGAGGGTCCAACCACTGCGCCTTGGCCTTTAGATTCAGGAATCATGAAATTCCTGGGATCCTCATCATTTTATTCTACTGTTAGGTTTCTACAATTCACAATGGCATCCATCTACGCATCCCAAGCTAGTAGGGTGCACTCAATTATAGGCTTAGTGGAATCAAATATGACTTTATAAATAGTATGCAGAGCCTCACCAATTTTCTCAAATATACTTTCAGAGCTAAATGTAAGAAGAAAACTATCCATCAGCGCAGCTATGTTTCCAAGTACCATTTAGTTGGCACATTTCCCAATGTATGAATAAACATGTGAACCCATTCATGCCTTGGTTGTAAACCCCATACCTGATTCCACTTTGCCAGATGTCTACGCAAATCCTCAGTGCCAGAGTATAAGTCCTCTTCTTTAATCATTGGTAGTTCAAATATTAGCCGCATCATCTTTGCACATTCTTCGAATATTCAATATTCTCCTTATGTGTTTCCCACCATCTTGCTTGAGTAGCACGCAAGCTTGTATACAAAGCATGGAACTTTTGTGTTGTCAAGACAGTTCTTTCCAGTTCTCCTAGGAACATGTTTACATTAGTTGAACCATCATAATGTGGTAAATCATGTGCCACCAATGTTATTCAATGCAGAGCATGGGTCACATGATTCCAATGTAATGCAAACACCTCATGCATCAGTTCTACCAATTCTCTAACTCTTCATCAGAGTATGAAAAACAATAATTGTCCTTCTCCCATTTAATATTTCCATCTTCTATCGGATTAATCCAGTCTTCTTCACGCAAAGTTAGCTTCTAAATTTGATCAATCTCATCATCAACGCATACTAGTTCACTATATGTTTGATCTTCAGTAGGATCGACATGAATGATTACCCTAAATCCATTTTTATCAAATTCCATCCTTCTTTTCTTCATATTGATAACACCATCCATGTCAATGACCCATTCCAATCCTAGCAGTGTAGGATGGGGATCAGTATTATCTAAAATTTGTATGACTTCAAAATCTTCCAACACCTTAAATCCTTCTATATCGACCACCAATTTTGATAATATCCACAAGGGAATGATCTTATTCTAGTTCTCCTTGCGCAGTTGGATAATGGACCATTCCAGCTTTGGTTCTCCCATGCGTTGTCGGGTTTGTTTAGGTAGAACATTAGCATCTGATCTTAAATCTATAATTAGGTGGTCCATTTCATAAGCACTGATCTACATAGTCAGACGCATCTCCGTACCTATTGTATTCTTGTTCTTATATACTTTTTTGACTGCGCGCTGGTCTACCAGAGGCTGTTCCTTTTCTACGCAATTTTCTATCAATACCTGCAAATTTTTAACAGTTGTTTCATTGGGTATCAAATTTATGCATGATTGTAAGAATGGATTAATATATTCATCTCCTCATGCTTCTTTTATTGTTCTAGCACTTTTGAAAGTATCTGCTTCTATGAATTCCTTCCTTGCCTCAATAAAGGTTTCTCTTGCGCATTGAATATTAAGGCCTTCATTAGTTTCAGGTGCTTTTCGGATCCATACATGAGTGGCAGGTTTATTTCCTTTATCTTCATTGGTAGATACACCACTTCTCATAGATACATTCACACAAGTATCTTCCTCACGATTCACAGCGTGGACCATTTGCAGATTCCGCATTGGAGTCTCCTTTTCCTGTATTTAAGCAATCAACATAGGACAATCTTCTATAACATGATCAAATTGTCTACAATACCTCCAGGGCTATCTTTATGGATTTAGAAAATCGCGCATAACAACCAAAATCACCACAAGTATAGAAAATCACTTGTCCTCTTCCTTGGCTAACTGATCCACCTCCTAGGCCTCTTCCTCTACCTTGGAATCCTCTGCGCCCAGAAGGGGATGTTGGTGATGTAGGCTCAACCTCCATTCTGTAGATCTCATATTTATCCAACATAATATCATAGTTTCAGCTATTATAGCATCATTTATCACCTTTATATACTTGATGACTTATGTATTAGCCTTGTGAAGCCCTTTCCATTCATACTTGGTCAACTTCTTAAAAAACACTATTTCGAATTCCATACGTGACTCTGCCCTGAATTATACGAGTGTAGACGTGGGTTCACTCATATATAACCCCCATGTACCATTTAAAATATTAAAAAAATATATAATATACATATTAATTGGGTGGGGTTTACGGGTTTTACCTGAAGATCACCTACACCATCCCATGGCCAACCTCTTTCCCAACTGAAAAACTGATTTGAGGAAGCATAAATACACCTCATTAGGAAGGCCTAAGAGAGGAGACAGAATGCTATTGATAATATAGCCTATTATAGCCTAGATCAAGTCTGATTATCCCTACACCTCTTGCACTTCCTAGGTTTAGGAAACCCTTGTTTCGTTTTGAAGTTCTCCTCCTATATTTGACATCCTTTGTGCACCTTTTATGGAAGAATATTTTTGAGGCTTAGGCTGGAAAAATCTGGATGATGGTTTCTCTTGGAGCAGTGGCTGATTTGACGTGATATCTCCACTGTATTTTTACATACATCGATAAAAGAAGCTTTGTCCCGCTCCTTATGTCATGGTATTATATGTTTCATAAACATTTGAATGATCTTTTAATTTTTATTTCATGTTATATTTTATGAGTTTATATGATCTAACATACTGATGTTTAGGATATATATATGTTGTACAACTAGTATATGTGCTTTGTCTTGAGTGAGTTACAAGTCTTGAAGCACGAGGAGTAGGAGAGGGTTTCCACCCTACGTGAATGAATTCAAACGTATGACATACAGGTAAGGTCACCTATCCCTAGTTTACTAGTTTAAGAATTAAGACTTTGAATTTGATTGCTTCTTTTGATTTTATGGCTTCCGCTATGTTAGGTCCCTCAACCTAGACCTTAGGGTAGTTTTTCCTGCAACAGAATTGGTGACTGTATTGGGATTACATCCATGTAATTCCTAGTTCGGGTTGTTTTCTCTAGATTTTGGGTTTCTTGACTCATCTGATCAATTTCCTAGTCTTGTTGGTTTTGTTCCCATATAGGAAAAAGCCCTGATATTCTCCATCAGGATTGGATTTTTTGTTTTTATTTGTTGTATTTTATAAATGCTAATTTTTGTGTACATATTCATGTATACATATGTTTTTTTCCAGAGGAACGTGTGAATACGTGATTTTTCTTATACACAGATGCGTATACTCGTAGGTTGCACACTATGGATCTACGTATGGCCAGTTAAAAATGAAAAATTGATTTTTGAGATACTACTAGTCTTTTCCGCCTACTTTTTGTCACTCCTATAGGACCTCTTGTATGTATGGATAGTGTTTCTCCTTGTTTTGTATCAGTTTCTCTCTTTCTTACTTGAAAACCTAGTCAACCTAGGGTTTTCCTTTCTTGGTGAAGTTTCAGTTGTGGTTGTTGCACCGAGACTTATTTCTGAGGTTATTGGTTGTTTTGACATTTTAGAGCAAAGAGTCTATGTCAGTTTTCTCATTCTTGGCTTTTTTATTGCTTCAATTTTTGGTTTTTGACTTATTGGCTTGCTTGGTTTTCTTGTTTCTTAAGATCAACTTTTCTGGTGAATCTTGAAGTTGTCTTTTTTGATTTCTTGAAGTTTTTGTTTGCTAGAGTTTTATGCTACTGTTTTAGGTCACTTTCTTGGGTTAACTACTTCATTCTTCTTATTGAGTCCCATCATGAAAATTACATAGATGGCTGAAGGAATTTGAAGTTGCTTGTTGGCTCAATTTATTGATTTGAGGCCTTTCGTAGTTTTGCAATTTTGTCAAAGATTTTTTTCTTTTTCCTTAAAAAATTAAAGGCTCAAAAAATGTTTGTGTCTGTTGGTTTTTCTTTTGGTTTTGATTTCATGGTTTTCATCGCTTTTGGAGCAATTTGGTAGTTTATCATTTTGGTCTGGTTGCTTCGTTTGGAGAGAAGTTTTGTAGTGGGATTTTCTCTTTTATATCAAGTTGTTTTGATTTTTTTCTGTAAAGAACTTCTTGTTTGGGCTTGTCTCTGTTTTGTGTCAAAGTTATTAGACCATCTTATTGAAAAAATCATTTGTTTCCCTTTGTGAGTAGTCCTAGAATTTTCATTTGCATCGGTAGTTTTTCATTAGTTGCACCATTAAGAATTATAGTCTTTTTGATAGTTTTTGAGTGTGTAAGCGTGATATTGGAAAGAAAATAAAATTTTATTTCTTTTTAATTATTTTGTAGAACCCAAGTATAAATCTCTTTCATCGAAGAAAAAGTTGCATATTCATTTAGCATGTTTCTATTGATTTATCTTTTGCATAAAAACATTATAATTTTCATTCTCCATAATACCTTGAATTAAAAAAAAAAATTAAAATCAGGCGCTTAATCTAAAAATGAACTAGAAATTTTTGAGTTTCCATTAATATACACCAACTAGTCTAGGTCATTGGCCTTTGGAATAGAGGACTAGAGAGTTAACTCTCCAAGGCCACTCAAAATTTCAAACATACAATTTGATTAGTGAGTGAAATCCAACCTCGTTGAGTGGACTAGGAAATCTCTACCTCCAGAGATTTAAGCATGAGGGCTAGTGAAGGAATAGAAGAGAGATACCCGCTCTCCTATTTGTTGGATCCCGACCTAATAGCATTCCACCCAGCTACCGATACAAACTGGTGTCCATAGTTGCTATTCTTAGGTCTCACATAGGTGACTACAGGGGGAATACCCATGGTACCTGAGGAAAATTTTGCATCACTCTCACTAGTACTTCTAGAGGGTGCCCTTGTGAAGCTCGAGTACTTTCACCGACAAAGGATTTTGTTAGGAGGTCGGTGTAACTGTTTATGTTACCTTCACTAGTAGTCCTCAAGCATAATTACCCTAAAATAATCTTGGAAGGTCCTCTTATTCGCTTTCCTGTATTTTGGTGTAAGATTGTAATAACTAGGAGTGGAAATACCTGAAAGTTGCTTGATTGTTGTATATTAGGGAAATTTTTGTAGAGAGTGCTCTTTTCTCCTAGATTTCCATAGCTTCATAATTTTTTGAGTCTATTATAAAAATCATAATTATTAAAAGTGGTTGACAGATCAGTTCGTCGATCAAAGAGGATATTGGGCTTTCTCCTACGAGTGCCGAGCCTTTTTCAAGAAGGCATAGGAGCAATTCTACTGGTGATTTTCACCCATTAGTTGCAAACGCATCAGAGAGTGATCCACCACTTGGGGCTATTGTTTCTATGGTTGGTCCTAGTTCTAGTGGTTATATAGAGAGGAGAAATCCACTTATCTCTTGAGTCCTTTTTCCGATTGAATAAGTTGAGGTATAAGAGATTCTTGAACCTCCAGGTACTCCTTCCTCTCCTCTTCTTGCTAATTTCCTGGGCGTTCTTTTGTACGTTGGGCCTCCTTCTCAAAGGTTGGCTAGCCCCCATATTTCTCTTATTTTGATGGCCACAGCTAGGAACATAGCTTTAGCTATGAGCACATTGAGTGTGAATACTCCTCTCTCGGTCGAAGGAGGAGGTACCAATGTTATTTCGACTATCACTCCCAATGCGTCAAATTATGGCTCTACCTCCATTCTGTCTATGAGTGGGGGCACCCAAGAATTTTCTTCCCATTCTAGTCCCATTTCTTTTGGAATGCCATCTAGTGCAATTCCTTTTGTTTCCTTCATTGTTGCTTCTTTTGTCTCCACACCCATGTCTACTATGGCTATTGGATCAAATTCTTTTAAGAGTTTTCCTTTTGGAAGTGGTCATATCCCTCATTCGAACCCTTCCTTAGGACATTTTCCTTTCTCCTATTAAGTTAAAGGTTTCAATCCTTTTCTCGAACGCCAAAGCTCTAATGCTTTTCAAGGATGGAACCCTTCTTTGAGGGAGTTGGGAATATTGATTTTTTTTTTATATGGTTAGCAAGGGAATGTACCTTTCTCCTCTATAGGTGCTTCTCAAGGTTTCTCTCCATTCACCAATGCTTGGAACCCTTACCAAGGGGTTTCATCTTCGTTCAACACTTTTATTGGAGGAAATATCCTTTTTTGGGTAACCCTACGATGTGAGGGGGTCCTACTCTGAATGCTTCTAGGCCACAAGATTTCTCTTATGGCTCAACTTTTTCTATGAACAATCCATGGAAACTTAGTGCCTCAACAAATCAAGGGTATTATTTTCAGAGTGTTGGGAATACTTCTGTTAGTGGATGGAATTTTCAAGCTCCTGCACATTTACCACTCTTGAAAACCTTAATTTTTCTAGATTTATCAAAATTGACGAATGATCCATTTTGATATAGCGTGGGTTGGCCTTCGATATCTACTAAAATTCCCTCAGATATTTTGAAATTTGAAGGGAATATTGGTGAGGATCCAACCAACCATGTTACCACTTTGCATTTATCGCGATCCTCGAACTCCCTCATCAATTATTTGATTAGGTTGAGACTATTTTAGCGCACCCTAACTAGAAACACTGCAAAATGGTACATTGAGATTACTCGTGGCATTTTTTTTATATTTTGCAAGTTGGTTAATATGTTTCTAAACCATTTCCAATTGCCTGTTCGTTATGATGTTGGGATTGATCTCCTGGCCAGTTTGCAGTAGGACAAGGAAACCCACATTTCTAATCATATTCAGGAATGGAGGAGAAGGAATAGGTTCATCAAAGCCAAAATTCCTAATGAATTCATTCTCGAGTAGTTTCTTAAATCCTTACATCTAGAAATCTTGAATGATGTATCCCTTTTTGGGGTATTCTCTGAGGAACAGGGTATCTTTAGGGCTCAGAATTTGGAACTAATATATTCTCAGTCTCGGGTCCTTAATAATATTTTGTTGGATTCTCCTCATTCTAATGTGGATTTAGCCAATGCAAAGCCAGGTCCTCATGCTGACAGGCTTGTCAGTTTGATTTATAGTGGCACGAATAACATTCTAAATCAATTTCAACATTTGTATTTACAATCTACTCCTTCTATTCAGTCTACGCTGTCGGTGTCTACTTCTTACCATCCCTTAAATATTAATGTTGTTCAAGCTTATAACCCTAAAGGAAAACAAAAATTCGATGGGAAGAATAAGGGATAGAATAATAAGAATAAATATAATGATGGGAAGGGCAATGCGAACATATCCAACCATAATGTTGGAGAGGGTAAGAGAGAGGCAAATAAGAAATTTAATTTTCCATGCAATTTATGCACCATAGACCATCTTACTCATATCTACCCTAAAATTTAGGATTCTTAGTGCTTGTTAGCTGAACAGGGTTCCTCTAGTTCCTAGGCTATCCCGACTAGCCCTTTTCCTGAAGGGAAGTAGCTTCTTGCTGGCGCGAATAGTAATACTCGAGCTCTCGTTGGGGGAAAACAGGAAGGAGAAAATTCTTCAAATGTGTATATGATGAGTTCTCACGCTAATATCGCTACAATATCTCATGATTACGGTGAAGCTAACACTTCAAAGGCTAAGGGTGCTCCTAGTATTTGAGCCTATACCTCAAATTCCAGAAGGTTCTACTAAGCATACAAAAATCAACACTAATGCCAAGGCATCTCATACCTACTCCATTGTAGAATATATGGCTCAGAGTCCTTTTGATATGTCTACATTAGAGGTACTCTAGTTGTGCTCAACACAAAGGAGTGCGTTGCTCACTATGATCAAGGCAGTTGATACAAAGAGCTCTCTTATGATCACATTTGATATGTAAAATCTTAAGAAGAGACTTCCTAATCACATGGATTTTTAGATTAAATCTATGTATTGGAAGATCAATATTTTTCGAACAATCATGGATGAGGGTGCTTCCACATGTGTCATGTCTATCTCATGTTGGAAATCCATTGGATCCCCTCAAGTTGTTCCTTTAACTACTCTTCTCACTGCATTTGATGGTCATTCTCATAGGCCACATGGCATTGTTCCAGCTTTTCCCATCTGTGTTGGGGGTAAAGTTGTTAATATTGAGGTCAAGATAGTTGATGCTAATTTGTAGTACAACCTTCTATTGGGGTGGAATTCGATTTCTGAAATGGATTTTATTGCTTCATCATTAATTCACATCTTGTACCTTCCCCATGAAGGGAGGATTGTCACTGTCAATCAGATGGATTGTTCTCCAATAGATCCAAATGTATCTTCTGACTTGACTATTCCCTTGTTGAATGGTGCCAAGAAACCCGTGGATAATTTGGGGGTTGGAATGTATACCTCATTGATGGGTACCTTTTATATTCCACCTCCTTCCATTCATATTAAGCTTATCTCATCCTCTAGGGTTCCTACTTGAAGAGAGTTCTTTCGAATTCATTATTTTTTAGATCCTTCGACCTTACCTTCTCCTACTTCCACATTAGAGGAAGGTCAAGTGGGTGGAATGGCATTCCCTATGTCTGTAGCAGATATTTCCTATCAATCTATTATTGACTCTATAGATTTCGCTCTAGTTTTTCTTTCATCGGAGCAATTGGATGGAGATGTGGCTCTCACTTGCACACTTAGTTCATTTCTTCTCAGGATTGTCTCGATATTGTTCTTCAATTTCAAGATGTTATCCTTGAAGGAATTACTGGCATGGAAAGAGCATGGGGTGATTTGCATCATCGGTCCTATTTTCTACCAAATTTACGAGAAGTTGAATTGATATTGGCTAGCCCTATGTCTTCTAGTCCTGTTCACCCATAATTGAACCCTTTAGCTCAAGAACAGGTTTTTGCTGAAGGGAATATGGCTGTCATTTCTGAGACTATCCCGGTGCACATTTCCAGGGATCCCAATGTTATTGAGAATTTTTTTATCAGAGCCAAATTTTCCCCTGAAGAGACTTAGATTTATATCGATCTCTTTAGAGAGTTTCATGATGTGTTCACTTGGTCTTATGAGGAAATGCCTAGAATTGATCTGTATATTGTCTGACATGAGATCAAGACTTACGAGAATGCTAAGCCTATAGGGCAGAAGCTTCATCCAGTGAACCCTAGGAAAGGTGCAACTATTAAGGCCGAGGTTGAGAAGCTTCTCAAGGTGGGTTTCATATACCCCATTCCTTTAACTGAGTGGGTTTAGAATCCAGAGCCTGTGGACACAAAACAAGTAACGATCTGTGTCTGCATTGATTTCACATATTTAAATCAGGCATGTCTAAAATATAAGTACCCCACACCATTCATTGATAAGATTATTGATGAGTGTGTAGGGAATGAGATTACCATCCATCCTAAAGATCAATACAATACTGCTTTTATTTTCCCCTAGGGTACGTTTGCATTCAAAAATATTCCTTTTGGCCTTAAAAATGTTGGCGCTACTTCCCAACGGGCCATGTATTATGCATTCGGCGACATCAATAATATCATCAAATATTATTTGGATGATTTAGCTGCTCATTCTGGAAAGATAATTGATCGTCCCTCTCATATTCAATAGGTTTTTGAAAGGTGTCGTCATTATAAAATTTGTTTTAACTCTAATAAGTGTGTTTTCACCATCGCATCTGGTCATTTGTTTGGATTCGTCGTTTCTATTGGAGGGATTCAGGTAGATCCATTCAAGGTTGAGGTAATACATCAGTTTCCTCCCCCGTATTCTATTCTTCAACTTCAAAGTCTTCAAGGAAAACAAAATTTCTTAAAGAGATTTATCGTTAATTATGTCGAGGTGACGAAAAGATTTATGAGATTATTGAAGAAGGGAATTCCATTCATGTGGGATGACTTTTCTCAACGCTCATTTGATGCTTTGAAAAAAGAATTGACCTCTTCTCCATTGTTGAGTCCTACTGATTATAGTAGATACTTCCTTTTGTATCTTTTTGTGGTAGAATATACTATAGATGTGGTTCTCATTCAGGAGGATGATGCTCTTTGTGAGCATGTTATTTATTACCTAAGTCAAGGCTTGGTAGATCCTGATCTACAATATTCTCCCATTGATAAGTTAGCTTTGGCCGCTGTCCATGTTGTCTAGTGGCTCAGACATTACATTCTCCTACGCAAAACTTATGTTTTGGCAGTAGTCAATCTATTTCAGTTTGTTCTCAATAGGCGAGTGATTGGGGGAAAATATAATCGATGGATTTTCATTTTACAAGAGTTTGATCTCAAATTTCTGTCTGCTAAATCCAAGAAATATTTAGTATTTGCAGAGTTCATCTCTGAGTTACCTTTTGGACATGAGATTATTTATGAGGAGTCGTTCATTGATGAACATCTTTTCCTCATTTCTTCATAGGATCCTTGGTATGGAGATCTCCTTGTTTATCTCCAAAGTTCGAATTTTCCCCCTTCTTTTTAGAAATATGAGCTTCGAAAGTTGCGTCACTTAGAAAAAAGTTATCTTATTATCGCTGACACTCTATATCATCGTGGGGTCAATTCGATCGTTAGACGTTGCTTAACTCTTGAAGAAGTTGAGGTTGTGCTAAATGATTGCCATAGTGGAGCTTCTGGTGGTCATTTATCTAGGCTTGTTACAGCCCAAAATATTTTGCATGCCAGATATTTTTGGCCCTTGACTTTCAAAGATTGTGTTGAGGTGATCAAAAAATGTCATTTTTGTCAGGTTTACACTCAGAATATGTGCACTCATCCATCTCTACTCGTTTCTTTTGTCACTGTCGGTTTGTTCACTAAGTGGGGAGTTGATTTTACTACGTGTAACCTACCTTCGTCAAAGGGTCACAAGTACATTATCGTAGCAGTGAACTACTTTAAAAAGTGGGTGGAGGCTATGACTACTTTCACGAACGATGGTGAAACAACAACCCTATTTCTGTTCAACCAAGTCATTTCTCACTTTGGTATTCCCAAAGAGATTTTCACTGACTATGGGAGTCATTTTCATAACTCCATGATTGTTGAATTGGCTCTAAACTGGGTTTTCGGTAGGATCATTCATCTTCATACTATCCTCAGGCCAATGGGCAGATTAAAGTTGTGAATAAATCCTTAAAGGTTATCCTTCAATGCACAATCAATGAAGCTAGGTCTAATTTTCATGTCATGTTGTATCTTTCACTTTGGTGATACTGGATATATCTTAAGACTGCAACCAAGTTCACTCCTTTCCAAGTGGTTTATGGTTTGGAATTGATCTTTCCTTTTGAGTGTGAGATTACTTCCCTTAATTTGGTTGTTGAGCTTCTTCCCCACTCTTCAAGTCTCGAATAATGCCTTATTTATCTAGAACATCTCGATGAGAGGGTCCAAGATGAAACTAAAATTAATGAGGCCTATAGAAAACAAGTGAAGGTTTAGTATGATGAGGTTGATAAACCTAGGTTTTTCTCTAAAGGTGACCTTGTTTTTCTCTACGCTCACAACAAGGATGCCTTGGAGGTAGGGAAATTAAAATCCATGTAGTATGCACCTTTCATTACTAAAAAGGTCCTTAAGAAGGGAGCTCATGCCTTGGTTGATTTCGATGGAAACGAGCTGGCAGAGCCCATAATGAAGAATTTTTATGCCTAGGAAGTTGCCTATCATTTTCTTTGGCTGTATATATTGCATTTTTTGTGCATATCTATCTATCGATTTTTGGTGTGACTTTTTTTTTATCTACTTTGGGAGGTTTTTATGGATGAGATGAGTCATTTTGGCTTTGCCGATGGTGCTAGTTGACATACTCAGAATCTTGATTCCATGGCTTGGGTAATCTACTTTCCATATGGTCAGTTGCTAGTCTCGATGGGCATATGTATTGGTCATGCTTCAAATAATGTAGCAGAATATACTATTGTGGTCAATCTACATTCAAAGGAAATTTCTTTTGTTATTGATTCGTTAGTAGTGTACTTGGATTCACAACTGGTGGTTTCACAATTAAACAACACCTATCGTGTCAAAGATCCATTTTTACATCGTTTATTTCAGAGAGTGCATTTTTTGCAACGATGATTTCATTATGTTACATATATTCACATTCCACGTTCAGAATATCCATTTTTAGATTCATTAACTAATCAAACAATTTATTTTCATATTAATCATTCAATATATTAAAAAAACAATCATCATTGTATATATGATACAATCACATCATAAAAATATTGGCATATATATATCAGAGTTGTGTTAAAAAATATACAAATATTTGACAATCATGTCCTACAAATTTAGGGCTTATGCCCAATCATGTCCATCATCAAAAAATATTACAGTCATCTAGTCATCATAAAAATTATATCCCTACGGGCTCTGCCCTGGGTAGGTGTTACAGAAGAACACTATAGTTGTCACCACATGGTGGAACAACCGCACCTAATCGTTTGGTACACCGACCACACATCTATGTACAGCCTCGAGAACGTCCTCCACATCCGCCATAGGGACATATAGGGTCAAACCCTCTAGGTTCCTCTGTATAGCATGAAGTACTCTCCCTGGGTCTTTTGTGGCATCCTCATCTTCTCTTTTGCGGTGCTTATGACTCAGGAATCCCTCATGATCCGGATTTATGCAGGAACGCAACAGAATAAAAATATAACCATAAATACAGAGATGCAGTGGAAATAACACTTCATTTCATTAATATCAAAGAACCGTAGATTTGTGTTGGGATTCTCTCATATCACTTGGCCCTTGAGTCAAGTCACTAAGGGAGGAGCGAGAGCAAAATTCTTTTGGTCGGAACCTCAACAGAAGGCATTCACAGAATTGAAAAATCACCTTTGTTCTGCCCCAGTGCTCACATTACCAGACTTGCAACAGCCATTTGAGATCACATAGATGCCTCTGACTATGCTATCGGGTCAGTTCTTACTCAACAAGGACATCCAGTGGCATATAACAGTGAGACATTGTCTGAGACAGTTCGCAAGTATCCCACATATGACAAAGAAATGTATTTCATTGTGCAAGACTATCGACAATGGAAGCATTACATTTTGGGGAAGGAAACAATCATCCACATAGACCACCAGCCCCTGCAGTTCATACAGACACAAGGGAAGTTGCAGAATGATCACCATGAGAAGTGGTCCACATATCTGCAACAGTTTCATTTGAACATCAAGTACAAGAAGGGTAGCACCAATAATGTTGCAGACTGCCTCAGCCGACCACCGATCGTGACGCTCACCACCATGCCCAACTCTTGTGGGCACGAGACTTCTGATTGGCTGCTTCTCTATGAGAGTGACCTAGAATTCGGCCACACTTACAAGGCACTCTTGGGGGGTACGCAAGTTCCAAATTTTCACCTCCAAGATGCACTTTTATGTCACCTGGGACACCTTTGTGTTCCTTCAAGCGAGCGTGCCAAGATGATATGGGAAGCACACTATAGTCGAGTCGTTGGGAATTTCGGGGTTGAGAAAAAAGTAGCAATATTACAGAAGTATTTCTATTGGCCGAACCTTCAAAAGGATGTCAAGAAGCACATCAGATCCTGCACCGCTTGTGCCATTGCCAAACCGACCATCAAGAAGCAAGGCCTATATACTCCACTACCTACCCATAGTCAACCTTGGGAATCCATCTCCATGGATTACATGTCGGGCCTGCCTTCTACTAAGAATGGAAATGACTGTGTTTTCGTGGTCGTTGACAGATTCTAGAAGATGGCCATTATGACAGCCTGTAAGAAGAATATCACAGTAGAAGCCACTGCTAAAGTCTTCTTTGAACGAGTGTGGGTGCACTTTGGGATCCCACAGTCTATCATATCAGATTGAGATAGCAGGTTTCTTAGCACATTTTGGTCCAACCTCTGGTCAATGTTGGACACAAAGCTCACCAAGTCCATAGATTTCCATCCCCAAACAGATGGCCAGACAGAGGTCATCAACAGAATGATTGTACACATTCTGTGCATATACAATTCAAAGCATCCACACACATGGGAAGAGAGCCTCCCCTATGTACAACATAGTTATAACAGGGCTCTCCACAGTTCAATTTTCCATAGCCCCTTTCAGGTGGGCTTGGAATTCCAACCACTATGTCCCATTGACGTAGCCATGCCATTTGCAGCTGCTCAGGCCGATTCAGCTCATGTCCAGTCTGAAGTTGACAAAGCAAGTAGCCTCATCGAGCACATTCAACACATCTGCCAACAGGTTCATGATATATTGGACATAGCTAATGCGAATTACAAGCAGCGCCATGATCAACACCAGGTGCCACACAACTTCTAGGTGGGTGACAAAGTATGGCTACATTTGTAGAAGGAGCACCTCACTGGACCCCACCGCAAGCTTCTCTCGCTCCGATATAGGCCGTACACCATCACCAAGGCTGTAGGGAATAATGCCTTTGAGCTTAGTATTCCTCCATTCCTTGGTCTGCACCCAGTCTTCAATGTGGACAGCCTTTGTCCTTACTTCCCACCTCTACTGGACACCTCGGACATTGTATAACAACTCACACCAACAGAGTTAAACCCAGATTGCATGGAACAGGCCACCACATATTGTATCATGGACATGCAAATCAAGAAGACTCGCCAACAGAAGATCCAACTGTATCGGGTTGTCAAAGGTGGCCAACTCCTGCACCAAGGAAAGTGGTTCACCAGGGACCAAATTCAGCAGAAATTTCCTCATCTCTGTGGAGGAACTTAACGCAATGGGGACCATTGATTCCTAAGGGGAGGAATGATCCGAAGGGTGGATATTGGTGACCACACCGCCTGTCCCCGCAGGCCCCACCATTGTCTCTTTCATTTTTTCAGTTTCAGCATAATTTACTATTTTTAGCAGTTTTTCAGGTCCTGAACTTCCGGAGCCGTTTTGAGGCCCTAAACGATGTTTTTTGGGAATCGCACCTTCCAGCAAATATCATTCTGATTCAAAATTATATTCATGGAGAAATTTGTAGTCCTCAGATAGAGATTTCTAATGATGTATCATGTGCGTCAAATGGAGATAGTATGCCAAATTTATGTCCCCGGGATGTTGAAACACCAATTTACCGAAACGGGGCCCATAGTTTTGGCGCTTCATCTCCTAGGGTTAGGTTTTTGGATGTTCAGGGTTTTCCATTGTCTCTCAATAATAAATAGGCCTCTGAGCCTCATTGTAACACAGTTTAGAGGCCTGTAGGCACCACATCTCTTCTAAGAGATAAGCTACCATCACCTGGGCTAGTTTATTTCCATTCTATCTATAAGCATATTTTAATTATGTGATATTAATGAACTGAAGTCTCATTTCCCTTTTGCATCTGCGTATTTATGGTTATTTGTTTGTGCATTTGTGTTCTGTAAATGGGATCACCTCGGGTACGTGGTTGAACATATGTAACATGATCCATAAATTTTTAAGTTAATTGTCGAAGAAAAGAAAATAATTCATTTTCATATCTTTATTGAAAATACAAAAAAAGATCGTATAATAAAAAATCATTGTGCGATCTTACCAATTGCTTGCCATGTTGCACCAAGTGATAAGGGAAAATTATCATCTCCCCTAAAATCTATGCCAACATAGGGATAATATTCTACCGTGATGACTTGTTCTCCTCGCCATAGGAATAAATCATCATCACAGGTAGTTCTGGGGAACTCGCCACCACCCAGCCTCTTCATCAGAACAACCCATCTAGCTATGCGTGGATCCTGAGGGCTACTGATAGTAGAAATAATCTTAGGTCAAAGCCCTGGAATCCTCTCAAAGAAGAATGTGCATAAAATGGTCCCATAACCAAAGTGTTTTTTTTATTCTTCTGGATGGAGGTTAAATGTTTCTTCAAATTTGTCAATAAGGTTGTGCACCAATCATATAGTATAGTCAGGAATTCCACTACCAAACTTATGTTTCCTCGTGAATATTGGTGCAAGTAAGTCGATTTGGCTACTCTGACAATGGTAAAAATAAATAGCTTCATGTGAAACCCTTGCACATCTTTAATTGGGATCTCTGTCCCAACCTTCTAAGTACCCTCAACATAGTATACGCGAATATAATATTCAAAATTTATCCCTCCTCTGTGCTTGACTTGCAAATTTACTGGCTCCCCTCTTCAAGAGAGTCAAGTTATGAAATAAATGTCTTCAGTTTTGATCCTTAATGGCATTTGATCGATCATGAAACAATACTCCTCTAGCTCCCAATAACTTACAAGCATGTCGAGCAACCTGATGTTCGTTTTCATATTTGACATCTTAAAAAACATGAGAAATTTGTTGTTGTGTAACCAGATCCAATAATAGAAGAAAATAGATATCAACGCCTTAGAAATAAGCCACTTCGAGGGTGCAACCTCCAATACATTACACAAATGAACAATTCTTGGATGATACAAATGAACAAAACCTCCTTCTATATATAGGAGTCCATGGGGCCACAATATAATCCTAGTGGGCCACAATGTAATCCTAGCCGACCTAACAATATTAATGTAAGGGCACAATAATAACAATATGGGGGTTACAGGGGTACAAAAATAACAATAAGGGGGTTACACTAACAACAATAAGGGACTATACTAGTAATATAGGGACCTAACATGCCCCTCTCCTTCAAAAAAGTGTTTTCCTCAACACTTGACTAGCTCTGGGTGCTTTTGTATAAAATTTTCATCCTCCCATGTAGAATATTCAGTGGGTAATTTCTTCCACTTGATGAGATACTCTGAAATTGATCGATTCCGTAGTTCTCGAGTTCTTGTTTCCGTGACCGCTTCAGGTTCTAATGTGATTTTTCCTTCCTCATCAAGTTCTGGTAATATTGTTCGAACTGGAAGATTTTCACTGATAACCTTCTTTAAGCATGAAACATGGAAAATTGGATGTACTCGCGAAGAAGCAGGAAGCTCCAATTTGTATGCCATAGTACCAATATTTTGCAACACCTTCTAAGGACCATAGTACTTTGGCGATAATTTATTATCCTTCTTTTCTTGCTTGAGGGACATTTGTTTGTATGGTTGTAGCCCTAGAAATACCCAATCTCCTACATCAAAACTTCTCTCGCTGCGATGTTGATCTGCCTGTTGTTTCATTCGATTTTGTGCCAAATTCAGGTTATCCTTTAAGAGTTGGAGAACTTCTTGCTGATGCTCGATGTGATCTTCCACTGCTTGAACCTTCGAATTTTTTCTTAAAGATGATGTGATGGATGGTGGATGATATCCATAAAGTGCCATAAATGGGGTCATTTTTGCTGCAGTATGGAAGGAAGTGTTATACCACCATTCAGCAAGAGGTAACCACCTGACCCATTGTGTTTGTTTATCAGATACAAAAGAACGAAGATATCCTTCCAAACATTTATTTACTATCTCAGTTTGACCATCAAATTGAGGATAATAAGATGAGCTACGAGCTAATTGAGTACCCAAATAAGAAAATAACTCCGTCCAAAAATTTCCAGTAAAAATGGGATCTCTGTCACTCACAATAACCCTTGGGCTTCCACGTAGCTTTTGAATTCTGTCCATAAATGTAGTAGCAACTGTACTTGCTTTAAATGGATGAGATAATGCACAAAAGTGTGCATACTTGGTAAGTCTATCAACTACCACCATGATGATACTCTTTCCTTCGGACTTAGGTAAACCTGTGATAAAATCCATTGAAATCTCCTCCCAACGTTGACTTGGAATGGATAAAGGTTGTAGAAGTCACGGGGTCTTAATTGTTTCCACTTTATTCTGCTGGCAAACCAAACATTCCGCCACAAACTTTTGAATATCAGATTTAAGGCCATCCCAAAAAAATTCTTTCTTCACACTGTGGTAAGTTTTTAAAAATCCTGAGTGTCCTCCTAAAGGAGAAGTGTGAAATTCCAGAAGAATCTTTTGTTTTAGTTGGGAATTCTTACAAAGATATAAGCGATCTTTGTACCATAAGGAATCATTTTTCCAACTAAATGTATTAGATGCACTAGGATCTTGCTGCAACTTTTGAATGAGTGTCCATACATATTTTTCCTTCTCCCATTCATCTCTTGCTTCAGTTATCCAATCTGGTTGGATAATAGAAATGGCACAAAGCAATGCTTCCACCTCTTCATTCTTTCTTGAGAGTGCATCTGCAACGACATTAAGCTTTCCTTTTTTGTAGATTATTTCAAACTCATAACACAACATCTTTGTGACCCATTTTTGTTGCTCTTCTGACGATAGTATTTGTTCCAAAAAGTGTTTAAGACTATCATGATCAGTTTTTACCTTGAAGTGTCTTCCCATTAGGTAAGTTCGCCATTTTTTTTAGTGCATGCAGTATTGCTAACATTTCCTTCTCATAAATAGGTTTTCGTAAATACTTTCCTTTGATTGGACGACTTTCAAAAGCAACGGGTCTTCCTTCCTGCATTAAAACTGCAGCAATTCCATTTCCTAAGGCATCACATTCCACAATAAAGGTTTTTGTGAAGTCTGGCACAGCTAAGACCGGTGCTAGGCACATTGCCTCTTTAAGATGTTAAAAGGCCTTAGTTGCTTTAGGAGTCCATGAAAATGCATCTTTCTTCAATAATGTTGTTAGAGGTGCTACTATTCTCCCATAATTCTTAACAAACTTGCAATAATACCCTGTTAACCTGAGAAATCCTCACAACTTCTTTATGATTGTGGCGACTTTCCATTCCTTAATGGCTTTAATTTTGTTAGGGTCTACTTTAACACCCTCGTGAGATACAATATGACCCAAATATTCCACCTCTTGTACTCCAAAGAAACATTTGGATTTTTTTGCATATAATTGTTTCTCCTGCAATAGTTTGAGCACACTGTCAACATGTTCAACATGATCCTTCCAAGACCTGCTGTAGATTAGTATATCATCAAAAAATACTAGCACAAATTTTCTAAGGAAGGGTTTGAAAATGGAATTCATCAACCATTGAAATGTAGAAGGTGCATTGGTAAGGCCAAAAGGCATGACCAAAAATTCATAATGACCCTCATGAGTTCGAAATGTTGTTTTCGGAATATCTTCAGTCTTCATTCTAATTTGATGATACCCTAAACGAAGATCCAATTTGGTAAAATAAATTGCTCCATGTAATTCATCCAATAATTCATCAATCATAGGAATGGGAAATTTATCTTTAATGGTGAGCTTATTGAGCTCCCTATAATCTGGACACATTCGCCATGATCCATATTTCTTGTGTACCAATACTACAGGAGCAGAGAAAGAACTTTGACTAGGTTGAATTATACCCGCCTCTAACATTTCTGCAATCATACGTTCAATTTCGCTCTTTTGGAAGTAAGGATATCTATAGGGCCTGATGTTTGGAGGAACACTTCCTGGAATCAAATGAATAGCATGATCATGATCACGAATAGGTGGGAGTCCTTTGGGAGTTTCAAACACCTTGGAATGATTGTCCAAGACTTGTTGGAGATCCGCAGAAATAGATGATTTTGATGTCGGAACTTCTAGTGAGCATAATTGTGCAATTACGCCTCGTTGTTCTTTCTTTAGAAGCTTTGTCATGACATTAGAGCTTATTATCCTTCCAGGCTTCCCTTCAATACCCCGTAATTTGACTTCCTTTCCTTCTGAAAAAAATTTCAAGAAAAGTTCTTGAAAATTAAAAGCTACCGTCCCCAAAGATTGTAACCATTGTACTCCTAGCACAACATCAGCACCTCCCATAGGAATGGCAAGCATTGGACTAGTCAATACATATTCCCCCATGGTTAGCTTGATATTATGGCATTTTCCAGAGCAATTTATAGTTCCTCCATTTGCAACCATCACTTGAAATTCTGGTGCTGGATATAGGAAACAATTTAATTCCTTGGCTACCTTACAATGAATAAAATTATGGGTGCTACCTGAATCAATCAACACTATTATCTTTTTCTTCTTGATTTTTCCTTTTATCTTGAGAGTTTGAGGAGTGGTAATTCCTGCCAGTGCATTACACGATATGGTCGGATTCATTTCTTCCTCTTATGGGGCTGGTTCCTGGTGTATATCCTCTTCTTGTTCATTTTCTTCTTCCTCTTCACAATCTATGTAAAATAATTTCTTCTCAGCACACTTATGACCTTTAGTGTATTTTCTATCACAACTGTAGCAAAGCCCTTTTGCTGTTTTTTCTTCCAATTGTTGTGGTGTCAACCTTGTAGGTTGTGGAAATCTAGGCGTAGCAACACTTCCTTCTTTATAGAAGTGAGTGGTAGGCTTCCTTGTCGCCATAATTTTACATTCAATTTTTCTTGCCAACCTGAATGCCTTCTCCAATAAATCAGGTTCCAAAACGCGAACTTCATGTTGGATGTTATCCTTTAAAGTACCTATGAAGAGATCAATCCTGTGTTCCTCTGGAATATCAGTTACCCTTATATTCAATTTTTGGAAGTCCTCAATGTGCTCCCCCACTAAACCCTTTTGTTTGAGATTTGTCAATTGGCTAAAGAAGGTGTTGCTCTTTGTATCCTCATAATGTGCTATCATTTCCTCCGTAAAAATTGACCAAGTGACAATTTTTTTACGGGAGCAAAGCCATCGATACCATGCAAATGTATTTTGTTCTAAATGTAAAGTTGCAATGCGTACCTTTTGTGTGTTTTGCACATTATGGAGATCAAAATATTGCTCCATCTGTAGTATCCATGTTACAGGATCCTTTCCATCAAACTTCCTCATATCCATTTTTGGAATATGGTGGTTCTTCCCTCCAATAGTAGAGTTTATGAAATCACGATTAACATTTATTTTGTTCTCATCATGAGTTTCCTCTACTATATTTTCACCATTAGGAAACATTTCTTGTATCAACCTTGCCAAACCTTCGATTTCTACTTTTAGATCCTTCTTCATGTTTTCCATGTTGTCTTTCATTTTTTCATCGATCTTAGCTTCCATGTCATCCATCTTAGCTTCCATGCCCACTTCCATGCCATCCATCTTAGATTCCAAACCATTCATCTTAGCTTCCATGCCTTTCTTCAAAACTTCCATTTCATTTTTTGTTGTTCCTTGTGAGAGCAAAATTTGTTGCACTTGCTCTTGTAACTTTGATATGTCATGTCGCCATTCTTCGTCTTCATGAGTCATAGTAGAACTTTCTACAGGCTTAATGGGTGTTGAATTATTTCTTGGGGCCATTATTTAGAACCCAATACTGATATATATTCTACAATATGCCCTTGGAATCAATACAAATTGACTCTTCAAACAAGAATTATGAAATTTGGAAAAAAAAACACACCTTTTTCTTTCTTTTGAGGAGCTCGATATTGAAATTAGATTATATCTATGATTTCGGCTCTTCAATATCTAAATTTTGGTACTGACGTAGCCCTTTGAATTATCTTTCGAATGCCACAGGTTTGACCTGATTTGGATTCTCCAAGACAAAGTTGTGTCCAATCTCCCACAATGACCTAATTATGGACTAGTTCAGTAGAGCAAACTTGTACGACTTTCCACGTGCCACTGTTTTGTCCTTTGTCTCTAAAATTGATAGCCAAGAAACTACAGTCTGTGTAATTACGACCAATTTTTACAGCACTCCAATCCAATGCCCAGAGAGAGAGTTACTGAAATTTTCCCATGATCACCTCTTTGAGATGAAATTCAGGAGCCTGAAAAATCACTACCTTCCACAGATCATATCTCCAAAAATATTGCGAACCAAGCTCTGAAATTTTTTGAAAAATTTCCTCAAGATTTCAGCTTCGCACCATAAAAATTTTAGATTCTGAACCTTCGTATAAAAAAATTTAGAGCGCAAATTCCACGATGACCTGTTTAGGAGTCTGAAAAAAGACCTAACTTCCACAGACCATATCTCCGAAAATATTGTGAACCAAGCTCTGAAATTTTTAGAAAATATTTCTCAGGATTTCGGCTTCGCACCCTAAAAATTTCAGCTTCTGAAACTTCGTAGAAAAAAATTTATAGCAAAAATTCCACGATGACCTGTTTGGAGCAGCGAAACCCTAGAATCCAAAGCTCTGATACCAAATCTTGTGTAACCAGCTCCAATAATAGAAGAAAAGAGATATCAACGCCATATAAATAAGCCACTTCAAGGGGGCAACCTCCAATACATTACATAAATGAACAATTCTTGGATGATACAAATAAACAAAACCTCCTTCTATATATAGGAGTCCATGGGGCCACAATATAATCCTAGTGGGGCCACAATGTAATCCTAGCCGACCTAACAATAATAATGTAACGGCACAATAATAACAATATGGGGGTTACAGGGGTACAAAAATAACAATAAAGGGGTTACACTAACAACAATAAGGGACTATACTAGTAATATAGGGACCTAACATTTGCATCCCCAAAGTATTTCCAAGGATAATTGGTCCTACATGACCTCCTTGTCAATTGTGCTATGCTCCCTTTCTCTCCAACTAATTTTCATCCCGGATCAATTCATCAAACAACCATTATAATATCATTTTAAATTTTCTCTTTGTGCATACGCGATTTTATTCCTTTACAATCGCTTCTATACGCGAGTTCAAAATTATGAACCCGCGTATACACAGAGGGTTTAAAAAAAACATAAATTCTATGATGAAATCCATCAAACATTACTTGGATTGATAGTTAAACTAATGACTAAGTTGTTTGAGAATATTACCTGGAAGATTTGGGCTGATTCAGCTGATAATTAGTCTGGTTCAAAATTGGGGGTTTTTTGCTCCATAGCCCTTTCACAAATTCTTCAAGGCACAAATGACCAAATGTGAGTCCGAAATGCCTATTTTTGCCTGAAATTCAAAGAAAATTCACAATTTACTTGTTTAAATTTTTGTGTTTATTTTTTTAATTTGTTAACGACATTATGAACTTTTGGCTTGTAAGTTTTGGGATAGTTTGTTTTTGGGTCCATTTCACAATTTTGAGACAATTCCATCACTGCTTCAATTCCATGACCATTGAACTATCATGGTAGGTATTTTTTTCAGAACTGAAATATAGGTTAGGGATTTCACTTTCCATTGCACTTATGCATACTATCATCCATACTAAAATATTGCTATAGGGTCAAGCCCATCATGTTATGATTATTAAACCATTTTCACTCACAGACTTATAAATCATGATATGACCATAGAGCCATCATTTACATGGGCTTCTTAGTTACATCCTCGCTAGCATATGTCACCCATGCTGCAAATTTTATAGGATCGGGAGTCCTCTTAAGTGCCACGATCACTTATGTGTTGAAGCTTCTTTCTTCTTCTTCTTCGCTATATTTTCTGGCTTTATACCCTAGAGGCTTTGATTTTGTTGTTGAGTTGTTTTGCTGTATTGCATATTGACAATTCATTTATCTTGGCCTTGATTTGGATTCATTTGGACTCGTGTATAAGCCATATTTCGACCCTCTCTTTCAGCAAAGTCAGCCATGAAATCACTTAGCCTCTGAAACTCCACACATTTTCCCATGGATGGAACATTCCTCTGAGTATCACTTACCAATTTCACCATCTTGCATTGAGCATAATATTGTTCCTATCCCAGGAACTAGAGAATTTGTTTATCGACACTTGTTCTATCCATTGTACTATATGCATTATTTTATTCCTTTTCAGGATTTTAATATGAAAAAGAAAAAAAAATATATCCCAAAAAGAGCGGGATCAAGAAATTACTTCCACATTTGATGGCAACAAAGAGTCAGTTGTGTCCCCCTTGAACAACCACAAAAATCTAAGTCTTTTCTTAATTTTGGGATGGGTTTAGTTTGACTTAGGAGAAGCCATAACCTTGTTATCGAGTCATTACTCCCCTGATTGGTTATCTCTTCCAATCATATGGAGGGTTTGTTCATGCATCTTGCAAGAAAAACTTATGCAAAGTTATCAAATGCTGTCGTAGTCAAAATGAGTTGTTCTTTTTTTCAATGGAAGTAAAATTGAGTCAGCCTCTATGTGGTTTCTCTTGACTCATTTTTTAGTCGGACATTCCCGGTCTATCAAAGTTTTGTTCTATCACATGAGTTATTTAGCCCTTTTCTTGTGCTTGTTTTAGAAGGTATCCATTGAATTCTTAACGACAGGTTTGTCTCTTGTTGACGTTGACAAATTTCTCTTAGAGTAAACCTATAGTCGCACCTTGGCCCTATTTACATCATTGGTAGGTGACCTTGTGCTCAGAATTTGATCAACACCATGGGTCTTTGACTAAGTGGTTTCTGTTGTCTTTGACTTCAGCTTTCATTATCACACCTCAAATTCATGCATTTACTTGGCTTACATTTGACCCTATCGATGGATTCCTCACCTCTTTGTAACCTTTCATTATTGATTGGTTCAGAGCATTTCTTTTGTCTGCCAGCTACATTTTTTTAATGCCAAAAACATGATTCAGGTTAGTTACTTCACTTTTCTTTGTCTGATTCTTTCCAAATTTTGGTGTGTGGGTTACACTCGCACTAGATTGATATGGGATGACTTAATGCCTTGCTTCCAGCAAATATTTTCCCATCGAATCAAACACATTACTCTAGGAATAAGGTCTACAGTCATTTTGTCAGTACCTTAGGGTTTTTAGTCCTTAGTTGCAAATTCCTTCGCTATCGATAGTGAGAATACTTCAATGTCTCCTGATTAGTTGATTCCCTCAAGTTTTCGAATTAAACTCATCTATTCACAGTTGTTAAATTTTACTGGGGTACCTTCACCCTCCTCATCACTATCGATGATTTGTCTCACATTTGTTAACGGTATACATCAATGACCAGTAATCAAACAATTTCTCACATGGTCGACTTCAGCTCGTTTATTCCCATTGTTTAGAATTTACCATAGTGATCGGTGAAGACCTTGATTTTGCATCGGCATGCATTGGCTCACTTTGAAATCTCCTTCAGTTTTTTGCGAGTGACACCATCCACCCTTATATGTTGTAGTTCATCACATCATCATTCTATATGTCGGCACCCGAGTTTCCTGTGGTACCATTTTTCCACCACTTATGATTTGGTAGTTGGACATTCAGTTGTGACTTCAGTGATCATATATCATTGCAACCTCATTGATCAGTATTCTATATATGATACTTAGAAATGATTTTTATATGTACTTACGGGGAGTGATTAGATGATTCACTATGTAATTTACAGTTTCTGCTATACTTATATACATATTAGATCTACTCCATACTTATTCTGCAGAAACTCTTTTCTTTCACTGAGCATGGGTATTTTCGCCTCAGACATTAGCTTTATTTCTGATTTCTTTCACTGGTTTTTGGCAGGGTGAAATCTTGTGAAGTCCTCTCAAGTTCTTGCAAGATTATTTCTTATGCACATAATACATTTCAGCCATCATGTACCCCTTGTGGCCTCATATATTAGGGGGCATCTGTTATAGCATAATTTATCACCTTTATATACTTGATGAATTATGTATTGGCCTTGTGCAACCCTTTCCATTCAGACTTTGTCTACTTCTTAAAAAAAATTGTTTTGAATTCCATACGAGAACTCTGCCTTGACTTATACATGAGCAGAGGTGGGTTCGCTCATATATAACCTGCGTATACCATTTAAAATATTTAAAAATATATAATCTCCCTATTAATTGGGTGGGGTTTACAGGTTTTACCTGAAGACCACCTACACCAACTCGTGGAAAAACTGTTTCCCAACTAAAAAAATGATTTGAGGAAGTATAAATACACCTCATTGGGAAGGCCTAAGAGAGAAGGGAGAATGATATTTATACTATAGCCTGTTATAGCCCATATCAAGTCTGATTATTCATGTGCCTCCTCCACTTCCTAGGTTTAGGAAACCCTTGTTTCCTTGTGATGTTCACCTCCTTTATGTGACATCCTTTGCACACATTTTATGGAAAAAGATTGTTAAGGCTTGGGATAGATTGTTCTGGAGGACGATTTGGCTTGGAGCTGTGGCTGATTTCAGGTGAAATAGCCACTTTATTTTTACATACATAAATAAAAGAAGCTCCATCTTGTTCCTGATGTCATGGTATTATATGTTTCATATACATGTTAATGATCTTGTAATCGTTATTTCATGTTATCTTTGATGAGTTTATATGATCTAACATACTGACATTTGGGATATATATGTTGTACAACTAGTCTATGTGCTTTGTCGAGAAAAACCTCAAACGTAGGGCATATGGGTAAGGTCACCTTTCCCTAATTTACTATTTTAAGCATTAGGAATTTGAATTTGATTTCTTCTTGTGACTGTATTCCTTTCGCTCTATTAGGTCCCTCATCCTAGACCTTAGGGTAGTTTTTCCCACAACACCAGAAATGTTGCTAGTCATGCCCTAATGACGAACAAAACTTGAAAAATGGTTGTTGTAAGGCAAGATGATATTTTCCATCCCTTGGGCAAGAATATGTATCATGTAGTGCAAAAATCTAACATATGGTACACCATACAGGTCTCTTCAGTGGACTAGGGCCTCCAAAATTCAGATAATTCTTAAAAAAAATACATTGGTCTTGATGATGCCCATAAGCTTTGAACTTTATACATCGGACCTCTGCGAAGACCTCCTTGCCCTTGTCTTGGCATAGACATTGAATTTCTAGATGCATTTCTTCCAACTGATTCTGAAAATTTTGAGTTACCAGTGCAATAGGTGTTGGGGTAGCTTCTGGCTTCACTGCAACCTCTACAGCCTCAACTTCTATAGCAATATTTTTCTAACCTAATCATTGGTGCAGATGGGGGAGAAAAATAGTAATGAACCATTCTTTATGATGAGTATCATTGATAAAAAATCCACTATCTCTGATTTTTTGCTTCAATCTTTGATTTTCCTCCCATACATATTCATTAGGATCTTTACGAATATCCTTGATCTCCATTACTAGTTGCACATATGATTTAGGTTTCTTAAACTTCTCTTTTAGGTCTAATTTAATTGATTCCAATGTAGAATTAGGGTTTTCTTGTGCATACCAAATGTACTAGTCTAAAGCGCGATCTTAAAATGTAGTAGCCAGCTATTCTTTTCTGATATCAATATTGTTTACTTGCTGATCCTACCATAAAAACTCCCTTACATACCAGAAGTGATCAGTTTCTTCATTGCCAATGCCTTTGAAATTAGGTAACTTCATGGTTGCATCCATATCTACTTCAGGAGGGGGTTGAGGTGGAGGTGGAGATGGACTGTGCAAAGGGGTAGGTGATCGATAATGTGAGCTTAGAAGTGGAGTGGATGGAGTGGGAAATAGAATCACGGGCTTCTAACATAACGAGATTTATTCTTCAGAATCACTCAGACTAGCACTTTCTACTCTAGGTTCATTATCATATCTAGGCTTTAGAGGGCTACAAAGAACTTCTTTAGAATCTTCTCGGTAAATTATTCCACTTCATGTAACTAAACCTCTTTGATGCATTCAAGTGACATGTTCATATAGACAACCCTTTTCTCACAATAGCATTTCCATTAATAATTTCATGAGTGTAGAAAATTACCTCTCGGGCCTTCAAAAAATCTCCT
Source organism: Pinus albicaulis (assembly GCA_034641835.2). NCBI lineage: Eukaryota > Viridiplantae > Streptophyta > Pinopsida > Pinales > Pinaceae > Pinus > Pinus albicaulis. Next base: position 1,175,809,854 of record CM076582.1, on the reverse strand, counting down.
TTTAGCTTTAGAATATGAAAAAAATTGGTCAATGGAAAATTTTGTCACAAATCTACCCAGAAGGTGATCGATAAAATGATCTACCACGCGAATTATCTTATTATCAAATTTATTGAATTGCTAGATCAATTCAGGAGTCCACTCAGTGACTATGTCATCTGTTATGAAGTGATGAAACTCAACCAATCATGATAACCACTCCTGTGGTTCGTGTGCAAAGAAACAAAAGAAAATTTTGTGTAATTCAGTGTAAATATAATTTTGTACCCACTGTTCATTAGAGAATTTAGTGCTTTTATTCTCTTGCAGTGAAAATTCAAGTATATTTGTATCCAAAAATCCCTGTAATTTGTTTCATGATGCATGCAACAACATCAAATATCCCTAAAAATGATGATCCATGTCCCGGAATAAAAAGCGTTTATTGGCTTGAGGGGTCCTGACCCAAGTTTGGATTTTATCGATAAACCAACAAACCCTCCAACTACTGGCCCTTTTGGCAATTATCTTCTTGCACAAACCAAAGTCTCACCCGAAGCAGTATGGGGGGTGCTCGAACCAGGTTTCCGCACCCCGAGAGAGAATTTATGAATTTATCCTCGGAAAAACCCTAATTGACCTTCCAGAGGTGTGGGAAATGAATTATAATAGAATTATAGATCTTTGCATAATCATTCATAGGATACAAAAAAGTACCTATCTTAGGTAATAAATCAGAACCAGATCTTTCCCTAATCACTGTAATCAAATATACACAATAGCATATAACATAAACACATAGATAATATCACATAAATAGGTTTCTCTTCACCACAGACAACAGATCAAAACCATATCTCGATCTTACTTAACAGAAGTCAATATTCATACATATACATATCAATTATATCTACGCATTCATCAATAAGAAAACTGGTAGTGTGATCTCATCAAAGAAAAACCAATAAGCATAAACAAAAATTAGACACATAATGGAAAGAATTCGCCAAAACTATTCCTTCTATTAATCCTTCAAATATGTCAATAAATCATCCATTCCTTCAGAAACACTTACAAAACCCTTACAATCCCTTCCGCGCACACAACCAATGGAGTTCGCACACAGCCACGACTAGGTCCCTGCGCACACAGCTAGCACGAGCCTTTTACCCAACCCAAAAACCCTTACCAACGTAGATATTATCCGAATATCAATATCACATATCACATCTATCACTACTTAGCTTAGACAAATTCTATCTATTTATAATATTCCTAGCACACAGATAGTATGGTCTCAAACCATGGTTTGAGACCCATAGTTTACATTTAAGCTTAAATATATCCCAAAATTGGGGAAAAAAATCCATTTGACTACCCATGTGTAGCGTGCACATACAAATATTCAAAAAAGAGCATTGAAAATTGTCTCTTAGGGGACCATGCTCCAACAGGGGTGATATTCAATGACTTTTGTTCAACCCAACTCTAATACCATGTTTATTTTTCTTAGGGATGTATTTTTCTTTACTTTGATAATTTAATTTCATTATTTCCATATTAAATTCACACCATAACATCAAAAAATTATTTCGATTTAAATCATTATTCAACATCATATGCATCTATATAGAAAGAAAAATATCGTCATCAATACAGCGGAACATCAAGGAACAATAGAAGAAAATAATTCACACATAGAGACACGAAAACTGGTCAGAGACTAAGGAAAAAACCATTATGTAGAAAATCCTTTCAAAATATTCTTATTATTAGATTTTCATTGAATTATTTAGAAAAGAGAGAGTGGAAATGGTTCATATTTTTCATCATAGACTTCTATAGAAAAATAAAGTAGAAAATATCCATGAGATGAATCCAACAATGAAAATAATTTGAAACCTTGATTTAGGAACCTGTAGTCAATTTTCGTTATCTGAAGTCAACTGGAAAATTCTGCAGTCAATCAGCTAATATTTCAGTCAACTGAAAATTTAACCTTTAGGTTCAAGTCACAGATAAGATCTGTCATGCATGCAACTATAAGCCTTTGGTCAAAATTTATCCATGACATGCATGTGACTCCACTCAAAATTTCTCCATGACATGTCTGCAGTTGAGACCAAAAAACTTAAAAATAAAGATGTGAGCTTCACACCCTGGAATTTTGGACTCATTCCAACAAATTTTAGCTAACTTTCCCCAGACATGGCTAGCCAAACCGAAGAAGAAAATAAAAGAATGGATCATGTTGATTTCAAAATGTGGTTGAGGTCACTTGTATTTATAGCCTTCCACAGGTGTGCAATTTTTTTTAGGGCCGACGTGATCAAATACGCACATGTTGAATTTAATTCGAAAATACACTTTCCCTTGTCTAAATTGAGCACTTCGATAGTCAGAACTGGTCCTCTTGAAAAGATGAATCTCATCCCATGGTTGGAATTTTTCACTGTGCTACCAAATTAAGAGACTTGTCATGAAAATTTCTTATATTAACATAAAGTTCAAAATTATTTATATACATCAAAAGTTTTATCCAACCCTCATCATGGGTCCATAGTTTGTAAAGAAAGTCTAGCAGTAAAATATGAAATATTTGTATTTTACCAGGGGGTTCTATATTTTCTAAACCTTAGACCAAACACCATACTCGTATTTGCTTAGCCCCTAAAATTATTTAGTGTATGATTCACACATGAAATTTTCATCCTTGTAGGTGGCCTCTTCCCAGCTAATGTTATTCCACTCTAGTTTAACCTTGGAAATTGCTCACTTTCATAGAATAGTTTCTCTCTAGTCTAGGAGTTCTCCATCTCGCTCAAGCTACATCCACAACCACAAATCAAATATTAGTTTTTTTTTTTTCTAATGATTTTAAAAGGAAAAATTACATTATATTTCAATTACATTTCCTACCTGAACATATTTCAGACAATAATATGTTTAGGTTCATGGATATACCTTTTCAAAAATGAAACATGAAACACATTATCTACACATTTTTGGTTGGGTAGGGCCAATTGGAAAGCCATAGGCCCAAAAATAGAAAGTGTTTCAAAGGGGACATAATAGCACAAAGCCAACTTTGCACATATTCTCCATCTTAAGGTGATTTTATTTGGCTTTACCCTTACATAGACGCAATCCCCAACTTGAAACTCCTTGTAGGTCCATCTCTGGTCAACATCAACTTTTTGTTGTTTTAGGCTGGTTTTATATTTTCCCATACATTTTTTATATTTTTCTCCATTTATTTTAACATTTCAGGTACCAATACTATTTATTCTTCAGGATGACTCCAATTAGGAGGATTCCTACAATGTCGACGACATAACACTTCAAAGGGGCTCATATTTAATGAAGCATGACAGTTATTATTTTACACAAAATCTACCAATTGAAGGTAATCTTCTCACTTGGTAGGTTGTTGCATAAAATACATTGTAAGAATGTATTATAACACCTACATCACTCTCTATGTTTTCCCATCTGTATGTGGGTGATAAAATGTACTGAGTTGCACCTCAGTACCCAATCCTGTAAATAAATCCTTCCCAAAGGTTGAGGTAAACATTACAACTCGATTAGAAATTATTATCTTTTGTATGCCATGTAAGTGAAAATCTCTCTCATAAATATACAAGTGATTCAGATTTCCCTATAAGTACATTGCACATGAATGAAATGTGCATTTTTGCTCAACTTGTTAGCTGCAACCATTATTGACTCATTTTCCCTCTTGGTTCTAGGTAGGCTAGTTATAAATTCTATGGTGATAGTCTCTCATTTCCACTTAGTAATGGTCAAAGGGTGGAGCAATCCGGCAGGAGGTTGGTGCTCTGATTTTATTTACTTGCACTCTAGACATTTGGCCAAGTATTTAGTTGTTTCTTTCTTCATACCGTGCAAAAAATAATATTTTAGATTACTATTTTAATTAATTTTTGGTACCCAGGGTGGGAAACATAAGGACTTTTATGGTATTCGTCCAAAATTAGTTGTTTAATAAATTCCTATTCCGATACATAAAATCTATTTTTGTAAGTCAACAAACCATTTTTATCACATTTATACCCTAGTTGTCTCGCAAAACAAATGTTTTTTTTATTTTAGCAACAATTATATGCTTGGTATTTTATGGCTGCATATTTAATCAAATATCAAACATCAATTTTTTCTTGGTTGATTGAAATTTAACAAAAACAATGTACCTTCCTAATCAGTTCATTCACTACTTGATTTTCTTTACGCTTAAAATGGTTAATGTCAGAGTCAAACTCAATTAAGAAGGAAATCCATCGAGATTTCTAGGCATCAAACGTGGGTTGCTTGAAAAAGTTAATCAAACTACTCTCGTCATTCATCAAGATAAACATATTCCCGAGAAGATAGTGCCACAATACCTTTAAGGTGTGAACCACTACTATCAACTCTAAATCTTACACAAATTACCTTTCCTCATGTTCATTTAACTTTTCGGACTCATAGAATACTACCCGCCCTTCCTATATCAAAACACCTCCTACACCGTCTTATATGAAAAAACCTCCTCCCACTTGGATTCCAAAAATCTGGAAACCTTTCCTAGTACATTTATTCAATTGAGATGTTGAAATATGGCTTAACACTACAGGTATCATTATTCCTTTAATTATCTATCTAACCCCTTCTTATGTGACATGAATAATTATTTTATCCTTGCAGTTGATGACACACCAATGCTCCTCTATACAATCCATAACTCTATCGAGCATTTTATAACTTTTACAATCACCTTCCACTTCTCTCCAATGGATAACTAATCTAGCTATGAAGTTTTAAATTTATTGACCTTCAACTAACATACTTCTACTAGCATGGGACTAATATAACTCATACTTTCCCTGGGGCTGATCAGAATTGAAACAACACGATTACAAATTTTACCTTCTAATTCAATCATTGTATATTGATGCTTCGCTTGTTTTTTCTCAAGAACAGAATTAATTCTAGGCATGCACCTCGCCACATATTCTACCATGGATACCTCGTCAAAATTGGGTACCTCCTCCATATTTTCCTAGTAAGGATAGTCTCTAAGATAATTCGATTCTCCACAACCTCAACACTATATTGATGGTTTATGTACTCTATAGGCTTCACATTTTCCTATTGCGCGAGGCTATTTAGAGTTATTCTACACTTTTTGTTGTCCCTTCACACTTTTTTTACCTTGTTGTCCCTTTATAACACTTTTAGTTCCAACAATATTTTTACTATTCAGGGAATACTTATTCCCTTTCTTCCATATCCATGTGTTGTTATTTCCCCCCCCCCCCCCCCCCCACCCCTTTTTTTTACTTTTGATAATAGATTCGTGCTTTATGGATATCTTAATCTATAGTATTGGGGTTATAGAACTCTAAATTATCTTTTATGGACACAGGAAGGTTGCATATAAAATGTTGGACATTAGATTTGTCTTCCTTTATGTACGACAAATATTTCAAAAATTAAGTAAAATTTGTATTTTATTCATCCATCATTATTTTTCCTAGTTGGAGGTCATGAAACTCTTTAGCCTTATCATCATAATATTGTCCAATAACATATTTATTCCTAAAGTGGTGCTGAAAATTTTCCATGGTTATTTCCCACCATAATGTTTCCTTCCCCCGAATTCGGTATATTTATAAACAATATTTCAAGTTGTTGAAATATTCATATATTTGTAAATATTAATTAATATTAACTATTCAAGCCTTTTCTCCCTCCTTTGATACTCCCTCAAACGTTTGAGGATTTATCTTCTTGAATTCCCCTTGTAGTATGTTTTCTGCCTTTTAACTAATTTAGATTACTTTCCTTGAGATACATTCTCAGATTATTCTACCTATGTTCCTTTATTATCGTTGTGTCTCGATGTATGACTCTTTTCACGAACACTATCTTCCCTTCGTCTCTCTGATTCCTCTCTATTCCCATTATCTGGGGTTGGTGTTGAGGTTCTCTGGTTTTGCATGATAGTAAGATTATTCATAATTCTCTCTTGATATCTCATCAATTTTTCATTTTCATCCCTTAAAGTAGCAAACTCTACCCTTAATTTTTTCACTGTCTTAAACAATATAGAAGATATTGACCAAGGCTCCTCACATAGTTACACCCACATTTCAATATTCACGTCTGTTGTGGTTGCAAAACTTGGGGCAATAAGTGGTGTGTCAATTTTAGAAATCCTCCTTCTCCTATATGGAACACAATACAATTTATTATTAATTATGATTAAATAGGTCCAGTGTTGAACCCCTGAGCTCTTATACTACATGTGACATCTCTACAATTTAACTAATAATAATTCCCCCCAAAAAAAAAAATCTTGCATGTATAAATATATTTAAAATTTTGAGTCACCAGCACTAATTCATTTTATAATTTCTTTTGTTAGGCCATTCCAAAACCTATATGAAATATTTGTTTTGCAATGTTGTTAACCTAGCTGCTTGAGCATTAAGTCATTTCATGACTGGAATATAAAAGTCCACACACACATGCATGCCTCGATTCTTTACTATTTTTTGAATCCTGGTCATAAAAAAAAATTGTTTTGGCCTACATGTTACAATATAATTCTTAAGGAAAATGTTACAAGTTAATGGGTATTTTATGGAATGCATATGGTTTGAAATGTTGCTCGATAATTAACATTGTATTTAATTTATTTCTATACAACAGGGCTTCACAACCAATTGGCCCTTGAATGATACGATACAATGATCAACAAATATGGTTTTCTCTCACAAATAGATGGCGAGGATGAGAAAATGGGCAGTTAGGGTAACCATGTACCCCCACCTCGACGCTGCCCTTCCATTTTCACCGATGTATCTAGAGGAAGTGTTATCACTCTAGTAAATTCTTAAGTTGTGGGATTTTGGTTTTTAGTCAAATAATACTAGAGGGAACCACAAACCTACTTCAAAATCTAGGATCTAGCCTTCCTAGGGTTCAGAGAGGGCTCTCTCTTTCAAGTTTAACTTTTTTTTTAATTTATGAATATTAGGCTAGTAATGAATGTGCAGCTTTGATTTGGTTTTGTTGGATTTGGTCGGAAAATTTCACTTGGATAGTAGATAGAGGAAAATATACTTGTCCATTGGACTATGGAGTCTAAGTCAAGCTAACAGAACTGGGATCAAGGCCTAAAAGGTCAAATGTTTGGAGGGCAAGGTAGATAACCCTTGGAGATATTGGGAAAATTGGTTTTTGAGATGGTATGATTGAGATAAAGGGCACTTAAGAATCCTTAAACCTGGAAAATGGAAGTAGAAGATAGAGGTCAAATGGGAGAGGGATAAATTAAGGGTTCCCTACACTGAAAATCAGTAGAAAACAAAGAAATGATAACTAGTTAAAAACAAGGTGCTATTAACATTTCCTATAGTAATACTGCTAGTTATACATTCAGATTTATAATTAAAGCACAAATGTATGCATGTAACAAAATAAGAATAAAAATTACAAGTTTAAGATAGTACTTCACTCTAGATAGCTTATCATAGGGATCCTGAAGTATGATGCCAAATAGGTGATCCAGACTACTACATAAAATCGAAATCCAAAGCCTTCAAGTCAACAAAATATCTATAGTAATCTCCAACAATTTTATTCCACACCAAAAATACTTCAAAGAGTGAAGTACTTATACATAATGTTTGAAAAAATATCCTAGATGAATTCTAGGAATTAACTTAGGAAAATAAAATATCTTACAACAATAATAGTGACAGTTGCTTAAAAAATTAGCAAGCTGTCCTATTTTATTCAAAATAAATAGAAACTGTTTTAAGATAAGAAGCAGCTGGCTACTTATGTGTCCTCTTTGCTGGTTTTTTAGATATTTTTCATAATATAACTTGCCTTCACTGATACTCTTTCTCACTGATACTCTTTCATTTCGGATACTCTTTAACTTCAGTGAAACTGCTTTACTGCTGTAAAATCTGTTTTGACAGTGAAATCAGTAAACATATTTTTTCTTCTTCATTTATTTTCCTTTCATTTTTCATATCAAATCAGTCAATACTTGCCAATCCTCATTTTTAGGAATTTGAATATTCTTGAGTTTCCTGAAATTCTCATTAGCCTTAGTGTATCTAGAAAATGTGGGCTTGATGAAAAATAACTGATTGATTTCATATTGCAAATAAAAGAAATCTTCAAAACTTTTTAGCAATACTTTTCCTATGGGAATACCTTGACCTTGTTGGCTTGTTCACCTGCTCCTTGGCATGTTATCTTATCTTTTTGTCATAATAATTATGAGGCACTAACTTATCATTTATAACCATGTTATCAGGAAGTCCCTTTTTCCTTAAATTGGTGAATTTGACCATGAATCTAGTGATAACAATATTCATTCCTTCACATTCCTCTTCAAGCTGCCTCATCAAATTTCTTTTGGTGGTAGCTTTTCTAATTTATAGGATAGTTGTTGTCCTATCATTGATTTTTAATTTTTCAAGTTCCTGTCTATTCTTGTTGTTGATGAAATTTATTAACCTTATATCTTGTTCTGGTTTATCAACTAAATCAGCTTGTGTCTTTTGGATCTCTGCTTGGGCTGCCAATAGTAACTCTCTCTGCTCAAAAATTACCTAAATTGAAGGCAAAACATTATGGATGGCTTCAATTACATTATTCCATAGGTAATTTTTAATATTTGATATCTGATCCTTGAGAGTTAATTCTTTTTGGAGCTTCTTTACCTCTTCACTCAATCTGTGAGAATTTTTTTCATGCATTTTAGCATCTATCTGAGTTGATGTGTTTGTCTTCTCAAGGTTTTCAATTATCTTAGTCAATATATTGATTTGATTTGTTTTCAAGGACATCTCTTCCATTTATTTTACTATTTGAATGCTTTCATCTGTAGGTGGCAACACTGTTGTAGAGGATTCAGTTACTAAAGTTGTTTAAGAAGTCACTGGCACTGCAGTGGCCAGTGGCTCTTTGGGTGCCAATTTTCCTCCTAAGTAGAAGGCATTGCTGCTGTGGTGACTAGGATGACCGTGGCAATCATTGGTTCTTCAACTATCTCATTTTCTTGGACAACTTGGTCCATCTGGACTTCCATTTCCTTAATTTGAGTTGTTACTTGAAGTATTAAACTCATCATTTCAACTTTTTCCTTTTGATCCTGTAAAACTTCCTTTGTCTGAGGATGCTCACCTTGAGGAAGCTTGAGCTATTTCCTCAAGGCAGATATGTCCTCATTTTTGTTTTTAACCAATGCTTCTGCTGCTTTGATGTTTGTAGGATCATATCATACCTGTAATACTAAATCTTCTAAGGCTTTTATCCTTAGATCCTTTGCATATAATGAAGCTTTATCCATCTTCATTTCGTCCTGCATATTAGATATGGTATTTTGAAGCCTATGAGCACTAATAGTTTTTGTTGTGACTGTGGAATAGAGCATCTCCGAGGTTTTCCTATGAAACTCAATCTGATCTAATTCATGGATTTTGTCTGTAGCTACTTCCACACAACTTTTTTATAGTCAGCCACTGTCTTTGGCACTGGTATTATAGGCTGTAAAACTAACATAATAAATTTTTTAGTTGAATAATCAAATGTCGATAGGAATCTATTTTGGTTACCTGGCTTTTTCTTCAAAAACTGAGAATATATTTCAGTTTTGATTTCCTCATTCTTCAATTTGATTTGCTTGTATTTCTCCTTAGTATCTAAATCCTTCTCCTGAGTTGAATGTGAGGAAGAAGCCTCCATACTTTGTTTCCTTTCCACTATATGTGCATCTTCATTATTCAATTGTTCCTCATTCTTATTTGGCTCATTGATGATTACAGTGGCTACATTGGTCTTTGGTTGTCCACTGTTGGTATTCAAGGGCTGTGTTTTTTCAACATCTATTGTTATTTTACCTTTAGCTGTTGCATCCAGTTTGGGCCTCTTATTGTAAATGATCTTAAAATTAGTTTTTATTGTAGTCTCTCTAGTATAAGCTCCTTCTTCTCTGATTCTCTTAGTGGATGTTTCTAGTTTTTTAGCAATTTCCAAAGTATGACTAGTATTCCTTTGGTTAACTACCTTGTTAAAGTATTTTCAACCCACTCAATTTGATTAGCAAAATTCTCTATTTTTGGCTTTGAATCATGGATAAAGGGTGTCAATTTACATTTTAACCTTAGTTTACTTAAGATCCCTTGTGGATCATAATTCCATGGGAAGCTTTCTTCTAATTTATATTCCAGTTGTTGACTTGCTGCTTCCTTTTCTGCATCTCTTTGATTACATATCAAAGGCCCAATTTGATTTTTGAGTTTGAATTGCATCTTTTTTCTTGGCTGCCATGAAATTAATTGAATCTGAATTTAGGATCTTCCTAATTTACTCTCAGGCAAAGATCCTAATTCATAGATGCTTGGGTAACTTGTAAGGCACCAAGTTAGAACCAAAAACTCTGATTTCAGTGAATTTCTCATATAAATCCCAATCACCCGTTTTTCTCTACTCTGATAGCCGCAATATTCTCTTCATTTCCTCACTAATTCTAGGTTTCTCTGCTTTTGTCAATATGGTGATCAATGGGTGTAAAGACAACTTTGAAAACTCTGAATAATTGAATTTTGTGCCTTCTTTTCTGAGTATAGATGTCTAGAAGATAGCTGATAGGGGTTTTCCTTCTATATCCAACTTTTGAAGCGAAATTGGAAAGCTCTCTAATTGGAAGAATAGAAACAAGTGAAGAATATAGGAGGTATATATAAATACTCCTTCCGGCTGTAAATTGGTCAATTGAGAGTGAATACTATCAGCAATAAAACTGGTATAGTCAATTATAACTGAAGGTGGTTGTCCTGGAGAAAAGGTGGACAAAAATCCAAAAATAGACTGATCAGTGTGCTCATTATTGAAATACCCAAGTATGAAGGAAAGCATGGAGATTACATGCCTTGAACCTTCAAGGAACTTGGCAGTTGAATATGGAGGGTTTAACTTGGGGATTTCAACATGCAGGGGCATAAAATTCTGAAAAATCATAAACCTTTTAGGAAAGTCTGAGCCAATGTATAGCTTAGTGAGGGCTTCAATATACAATGGGACTGCTTGGGGGTCTAGTTGAAGCTACAACATTTGGTTTATTGACTCTGTAGTGAGGGTAATTAGGACCTCTTTATTTGCATTCACAATATCTCTTTGTTCAGGAATGTAGTACTGGTGACTTAGTCTGATAATTTCTTGACAAGGGTGAGTCAGGGGGACTACATATTTGGGTAGATTGGATTCCCAAATATGAACTTCTTCTTAATCATCTAGAGATTTTTCAAGACACTAGTTGTGGATATCGAACAGATTGAATGCAACTAAAGGATTAGCTATTCTGTAGTCAATATCAGCAAGGGGAATATGCTCAATATCAATAACTGGGGGTTGTAATGGGTTGACTACAATTGCAGTATTTGGAGTCATGGCGGGAGTAGGTTTAGAAGTTTAAGAACCTTGAGGCTTGTTAACACTCTGTTTTTTAGGCATTTTGATTGGCTTCTGCAATTTTAAACTGTTTTCAAAGGCTTTTACTATAACAGAGGCTTAATTGGGAAATTTTAGCAAAATAGACTATATTTTTGGTTTTTATTCTCAATTAGGTTTCTCAAATAGGTTCTGAGGCTTTAAAAACTAGTATAAAACAGAAAACAAGGGTTTTCTGAGTTCTTGATTGAAAAATGGGCTAAAAATCTGTTAAAAAAATATTTATAGAAGGTTACGAGACCTGTAGAGGATTTCTGGCCTTTTAGAGCTTGAAATTGATCATTAAAACTGTGAAAAACTGATAAATTTCATTGAAAATGGTGCGCAGTGGTTAAAAGGGTTTCTGTGAAATTTTTTCCAAATTTTGGCCTATTTTTGGGACTTTTGGGCAATTTAATTTCTTGATTTCTTAACTCTAGAATTCTTTTCTTTCTTTTAAAAGGTTTTTAAATTTGACTGCAGGTTGAATTCTGAGAAAAATACCTGGTATGTTGCAGGTATTGTTTTCTGAAGAGGTTTCTTTGTTGAATTGAAGGCTTTAGTAGTTTTTTCTGGAGCAATGTGCATCTCCTTCACTGTCTTCATGGGTTTAATAGGTGAATTCGAAGGTTTTTGGCGTTTAAAATGGCTATCAGGGGCTTTTGCAGGCTTACACAGTCAGGGAAGTGAAACACTGGTTAAACAAGAAAGATAGGTGAAATAATGAAAATGTATATCCAAAGGTTTAATAAACATTTGGGTTGTATTAAGCCTTGGCATTTAATACAGGTCGCATCATGCGGGAAGTGGTTTCGGAGCAATGTAATAGATGCAAAACCAGGCTGGTTATCGTGTAGCTTTTTAGTGGTAATTGGTTTTAAACCAAATCAATGTGATCCAATGATGAGAGGACACATGGAGGGGAAGGTTCGATGGGAAACCACCCATTTCGCATGGCTTTTGTTGTCGGGCGGTTGTGCACTTTTTCTATACGATATCAATCCTCAACCGTCAGATCTTAGATATTAATGCGAATGGTCAGGATTGTGTCGAGAGTTTTATTGGAGTGGAAAGGTGGGACTGGGATTAAATTATATAAGTGGAAGTGTTAGGATGCGTTTAAACCTTTATGATATGGTTGAGGGGTAAAATTTTAGAATATATATGTAATGGTTTATTTATACATAGTGGCAGGATAAAATGTTATTGCAAAGGTGATTTTAAATAAGGTTTTTTAAGCCTTATCCATTGGTATATATATGGTGGGTTGGGTTTGCAACATTTGATAAAAAATGTTTCGCATATGTGCGTAATGGTATGTTATATTATATAGTTTTTTAACCTTTTTGAATGGTTTTTAAACTATAGGGGTGGGGTAAAACAAATAAATATAGTTTAGACCAAAGGACTTTATAACTTGGGATTTTTCATTTGCGCACATGGATAATAGACTTTGGTCTTAAACATTATAATAGTGAGTTTTTGGGGTTTATTGAATATAAGGAAATTAATAACTAGGAAAGGGTATTTCTTAGGGATTTAATAAAATATCTCAAAAGTTAATATGAGAGGGGAGTGAAATGTAAAACAAAATACATATATCTCTAAGTATCATATATAAAATCAAGTATTGCTCATATTTATATTTCTTTCAATAATACTTGGGATAAATGTGATTTTGTGGGTTTTTATGAATGCTTATGAAGGGATGAAGTTAATTATTCTAGGGTTACAATTTTACTAAGTCAGACTGTGTTTTTACTTAGGAAAAAGAGATTTTAATACAAGAATGAAGGGTAAAATATGATAAATGAGGATTTAGCATAAGAACTCAATATTTTTAACTAACCAGTCATAGAGCCTTGGGTCCGGTCGTGACAAAAGTCAGAGAAATTCTCTGAGCCTGTTTGACTGATAGCTTAGAATACTGAATACTCATGGGGGAGGGGAAATTAGTGATTTTTCCCAATGATGTATTATTTACATGATTGCTCCACTGCTGTCTACCTACCCAAATTTTTTTTCTAACATTTTTTCTTCATTTAGCAGGTGCATTTAGGCTTGCAACCTTAAAACATTTTCTTTCAAAGCATAAAAATATCTAGATCTACCTTATTTCATCTAAGGGCTCAGATTAAATTATTGAGATCCTCATTATTCTCTATCTATCTACTGATTTGTCAAGTTTAAATTGTTTGACAAATCTTTATTCACTATCTACAACATGAAATTGAAAGCATGAAAAGTTAAGATTAAACTATTTAACTGATCAAGGATTATGGCACTCATTGACACTCTATACATAATCATTATTCTTGTAGTATAAGTAAAAGTAGTGGAATTTGGACTTGCTCACTTTCAGGTCTTATTTCTTTTTTCTTTTGGGGTATATATTTTTCTAAGTCCTTTGATCTTTCTTTTAGGACTTTTTACCCTTTTTTTAATTTTTTATTATTTTTCACTTTTTTGAAATATGGGAAAACAACTTGCAGAAAGCAAGGTATGTACATATTTACAAGACTTATCAATTTCATTTCAAATTTTATGAACCCTATTATTATAGGACACTAACAGGAAGAAAAACCTTGACATTGCATGATTTTGGAAAGGTTAGGGTTTACAATATCTCTTATTTTCTTTTTTCTTAGTGAGTTTCCGTCATAAAATATTTATATCTCTAGGTTTCTACTATATTTGTGGCCTTCCATTTGGAAAACAAATTGCCAGTATATTGTAGTGGTAAAAATCTTGGTTATTCTTCTTTTTTAATACAGCTTTAGGAATTATTATAATTTCATCTTATATGATACTTACATAGTTTTATTTCCCCCCCTTTTTTGTTCGCTTCACCCACATGACGATGAGGTTGAGGTGTTCTTTCGGAAAGTTTTTTTACCTCAATTTGGGGACAAAACGTTTCCCATAGAAGAAAATATTTACCTCAGAAAATTGTAGGGAATGTATATATTTTCCTTTAATGAATATGCTCACCTTTGTCAAGATAACTATTTTTTGCTTACCCTAAACATTGCTTTCATAGCTTAGCATTCTTCTAATTTTATAGTGTTGGTTTTGTTTCTAGGTGTGAAAATCCACTCAACACCGTGCATAGGTAAAGAGGAGTTTCCTCCTCCTTCCATAGGTTTATTATGAACTATTGTTTTTCTTTTATTCTCCAATAATTCTCAGGATCCATGTCAATAATTTTCCTTATTTGGGTATTTTTTTTCATTGTTGACCAATGCTGTAAGTTATTCCCACAATAGGGTTTCCAAGAATATCCGAAGCACTCATCCCTTGTCTTGGGTCTTGGCTTACAACTATGATTTTTTTTATCATTCTCGACTGGTAGTTGGAATTATTTTTCTGGGCACAGGGAAAACCTACCTAGGGTTTTGAATTTTGTCTTCCAGTGTTGGATATGGTTGTTACCTACATGTGTTGGTCAAATATCGCATGGCTAGCTCTTATAATTATTACACGTCATGTATACATATACTATTTTTCAATGGTAGTATGAGTTCCAACGCCTTATAGTGTAGAGGATATATTCCAGGCCATATGGCCTCAAAGATATTTTAGCGTGCATGGTTTCTTGTTCTCTTTCGATGCAAGATTAATACTTAAAATGGATAATTTTTTATCAAGGTTTAAGCAAAACTCTTGCGTCGAAAAATAATTTCCTTTGTAACTTATTTCAAAAACTCTTGAAGGTTTCTTTCATAACTGTATATAAGTACCCTACTCTGCAGTCTTTGTATTATTCGTTACAATATTTTTTGTTAGGATTTTATGGGTAAATCAACATTTTCTTTTTAAGAAACTAGAGAGTATATAAATTGTTTATTTTATAGATAACTAACGCTTTTGTTTTATAAACAAAAAAATAATATAAATATTCTTTCTTTTGTAATAAATAATTTCTTTCTTTTATATATATGAATGACTATGTTTGTGTTATCACTCTTCCATTCTTCCTTATATCACTCTTCCACGGTTCCTTACTTCTTAATTGTATTATCAAAACAATTGGTTTGTCATAATTTGATGGGTTTTAATTCATATTTTTTTAAACTAAGCATGGATATATTTTTACTTCTGTTATGCACATGGTTACACTAGAAATATTCATACACCTAATCAATTTTTATATTTCTATTAGAGTAGAGTGAGATATAATTAATGAATAAAACCAAGTTTGGTGATGTCTTAAGTTTCTTCAAGTTAAATTCCATTTTATTTATTTTTGTGGTTTAGTAAGAGCCACCCATCTCACGAATGATTTGCAGTAAGATGTAGAAAGAAAAGTAATATTTGAGAAAAGAGGAGAAAAAAGGGTTTTGAGAGCCACAATTTTAAGTTAGAGATCGAATCCTTTTGATTTTTTTTTTAATAAAGAGTTTCAATATTGTTCAGTATGATCTCTTCTTACACTCTTTGTGATTTAGAATATCAGAAAAGAAGTTTCAACAAATTTACTTTTAAAAATTTTCAATAAAATTTGGATAGGAAATCTAAATTTGCACTCAAAAGTGTAATTGCAGGCTCTTACGAAGATCAAACAACAAAAATAATGCCTCCAATGGATCCAGCACTATATAAAACCCACGTTTTCATTGTTTTTGCACCTCGTTTGGCCAAACATAGAAAAAGATATCATTGTTTTAGCTTTGTACCCAATTCTATTTTTAATAAGCCTACAATTTGACCCAACCTGGCTGGTGCACCCAAAAAATGAGAACGGTGCACAAATCTAGCCTTCTCGATCACCGGTCAAAATTGTAGTATGATTAAAACCACCCCAACGTCCTCTACGCCGATGTTCATATTGCACTACATGGGATCGTGGGCAAGGGTTTAGCCCCGTCCCTTTTCCCAATTGAGTGCCCATCACACTTAAATACATGTATTTGGGCTATATTTAGCAAGAAATATGGTAGGCCAATTGGAAAAGGTTATTTTTTGGTAGGTTAGAGGTCTCTGTTTCAAATCTTGTGGATGTCATTTGACTTAACACAAAAAAAATTCTCCATTATGAAGAAGCCACGTGGAAACCAATGGTTGGTTCATGTGGCACTCTTTCTTTAGGCCACCATAGGAAACACCATAACCAAGGAAAAATAGACATGTGTCACCAATAAACTCAAGCCAAAAGTCGACCATCAATTGACCGAAGGAACGTATAGTAAAACTTGCCATGTCATAGGCCCAGTTAGCGGGCGGACTGCTGACTAGGTGTTCCTGCAAACCAAAATTCATTTCTTTAGTTGTTTCAGAAAATGATCAGAACGCAATTCCGGGAGCATCCTATTATGAAAAATTATGATTTATGGATAAAACACATTCCCTAAATGTGGTGCTATGCATTTATAACAATAGATCAAAGAATTTGAAGACACTTTCTTTAAGAATAAATAGACACATAGAATGATAGAGGAACATACTTGTGATCCAAGCACTTCCTATTCTCCTTCTATCACTATTGTTGTAGCTTCCAATCTATCTTAAATCGTCAAACTAGTTCCCACAAGTATAAACAATAAAAAACAAAGATATTTGGAATATACCGATGCCCATTTATCTTAATCGGTTAAATCGATTAAACATGAAACATATATATCCATTAAGAATCCATCATATGAAAAGTAGAGACATAAACAGATACATATATGGGAAAATGAGCAGCAATCTTTATTAATGGATCAAAGGGGGAGGTTACAACTAGTGATCAATTTGATGTCACCAGCTCCAGCATCATCCCAACCTTGTCAAAATAAAAATCGCACCAGCAACATATCACTCCTATCACTCTCAATTGAGATTCCAACAACATTTCTTTACCAAATTTATTCCTTTCCTAGCACTAGGATCTGTGCTCAATTTATAGCACAAATGAAAGTAGTTTCTCAATGAATGTATTTCTAATAATGGGAAAGACATGTTTTCAAGCTCAGAGGTGTTATATGGACACATGGATTCTAAGTTTGACACATATGGACTCTTCTAGAAGGCACTGGCCATGTGGAGATTCTGGAAAAATGAGAATTTCACTTCCATTTGACCAACGCACTCTTGAATGTCAGGAAGTGCTTTGGAGAGAACCTTTGAATGGAGGGAAATGTTTATGCAAAGCAGTTAGTCTCTTGAGAGGCTACGTTGGTGAGCTCATAAGTGATATAGCATATACTTAAAACCTTGGAAACATTGCAATGGAAGTCATGAATGGTTTTTTCTTGTCTTAGGGCATCTAGCAACTAAAATGATAGGGGATGATAGACCCTTTTTCATTGGTCTTGGGGATTATTTCCAATTTTACCAGGTCATTGGGAATGATGCCGAAATTGACCTATAATAGCTGCCCCGTAAAGCATGAAGTTAGAATAATAACAATATTTTTGAATGAGATGATTTACAATATGATGGGATGGAAATTAAGAGGAGTGGTGACCTACATCAATATTACAATACATTACATCATGATATATCCTCTTGATCATGAATTGCTAAGGGAAGGCATTCCCATGCTCACCACATAAACTATCTATTAACATGTATATAGTGAAAAAGTCAACTACATTGGAATGTTGCCCAATACAGATATGCCTATAGATATATGCCCATGTTCAGAAGACGATCTGTATGTAAGTTCAATGGACATATGATGTGTACAAAAATCCTGAAATCGTAGCCCATATGGATGAAACTAGATCCAGGGTCTTCTTATCTCGTTCACTCGATCATTTGGGTACAAGTCTAGGCATGCAAATATATGATTTGTAGTCGAACATGGTAAGAAATAATTTGATTACCAGCTAATGATGTGAGCTATTAACAAGCGCGAGAGAACCACCATTGATGTTAATGGCTCTCAAGGTACTGTAGTACATTTCGTAATGCATGAATAGATGATTTAATGTCAAACGAGAAACAAAATATTTCGGTCAAAAGTCTGGAAGTGAGGATATTTTCGATGCTGTAACAAGCCTCATGGTACTAGAGGATGATGTTTCTAAGCGAACTTCCTGGATGATGATTTGACATCGACAGGAAGTCACTTTATCGCGAAATGAGAGTTACTAATTTTGGAGACAAAAAAGGATTTGAAATAGCAATGTTTAGGGATGAATTTCATGAGAATGTAGGTTTATGAGTATTGTAGAAGGATGAGTATTCACTCGATGACTTCTCTTGAACATATTAGCGACACTGAGATGAGCTGGCAACATTGACCCAAAACTAAAGTGAAGGTATGATGAAACATAGGTATGAATGAACCATCAAGAAGATTACCCAACTCAAACAGTCATGATGATGGAGTGAAGTGTCGCGTTCAAGAGCGACCCGCTACCATAAAAATTTTGTTCACTTACACAAATTTTCCCCGGTCATTTGTCGACCAGTACCTCTTTATTTTTTAAATAGCTTGAGGACGGTAACATATTCTTGATCTATAATTCAACCCTTCGGGTGGACAAAGTATCGCTATTTAATAATTTAATGAGTCTAGCGATGAATGAAACTCGATTCTCACCATGATCGACAAGCCTATCATTATTTTATGTTTTAAAAAGCCTGGCGACAGTGACAACCTGGTATTTTTTCATATCTATAGAGTTTGAAAAAGAGGACGAAAGAAAACTCCATATGTAATTTTTCATAAAGTTGTCGCTCAGATACAAAAAAGTGTAAAATAAAATCGAAGATAACCTCCTAGCCATGTTTGACTAAGGCATTCCTTTTTTGTAAGTAAAATATCTCAGTCCGGAAAAGGGTTAAACTTATACTAAGGAGATATCAATTCATTTACTTTTACGAGCTCGAAAAGACAAGTGCTCTACAATATTTTCACATTATCGGAGTTTGAATAGAGCTAAAAGAACACTCCAAGGGTTCCTTTTTCGTTGTTATTGAAGCTCAAAAAAGAGATAAAAGTGCACTTCAAGTCCTTTTTCATTTTTATCAAAGATCGAAAAATAAGGATAAAAGTATGTTTTTTGGTCAAATCATTCTTAAAATAAATGTGCACGACTAATCTGCTCATCAGTTTCAAACTTGTTCAGAACAACATCAAATGGATTAAAAATACATGTTTCATGATAGACATTGAATAAAACCATAGTCACAGCAATAAATGCTATTTTCAAATAATCAAATGACTAATTAAAAGAGTTTTGTTATTCATTTTTATGATATGAAAGTTACCATTTTCATTTTGGAGCTCTGAACTTGTTTTTTCCGTCGAACTTTAGCTGTTGATTGCGATCGATTCTATGGATGGTTTTCATCGCCGTTTGATCCATATTGGTGTCATAAACCCCCTCTTTCTTTTAGTAGTCTTTTTATTTCATTTCATTGCAAAGTTTTAGATATTTGGTCCCTTTAGGGTAAATTATTTTTCTAAAGAGGGAAACACACCCTTGGGCATCGAAAATTTCATTGTAATGCACTCAAAATGAAGCTTAGGTGCATATGCAACACATTGTCTATTGAAAAAGACTACTTTGGGTGCAATTCACATTTTTTATTCTTGCATTGTACCCAAATTTTGCCTAATTGTTTGCATGAAAAGGAGTCTAGTGATTCTTATGGTTATGTTTCAGGGATTCGTCAGGCTAGAATGAAAATTACTTGGAGAGAAATAGAGAATGAAGAACAAAACATTATTTCTCTTAATGATCTAGGTATTGTAAGAGCCCTAAGAGATTGTGGGTTATTAAAGTGCTTCTATTTATCAGGTATGAGGCAACAAATGGATCTTTTGGAGTTCCATTTTTGTCCATGCGATCCGAAAATTAAGACATTTCACACTAGGAACAAAGTGGTTCCTACTATCATAGAGGAGATATATTTTTTGACATGATTGTGTAGGACAGGCTTACCCATTCTCTCTTAGGGTCTACTCTCGGAGGAGAGATGGTAAGATACTATATTTTGTAGTATTACTACCCAGGGGCAAAGCCTAGCAAGGATGGGAAAATAAACATCTATGACGCTCATTATTTGCCTTTCAAAACAATCTTATTCACAATGGAAAACATTGTTCATATCGTTACACTACATGTGGTGAAGAGGCCTTATATGCAGTATGCGCTAGAGGGCATGGAACCAACATTTTTCAACTAGTCTGGAGCTATACTCTATCAAATAAAAGAAAAAATGAGCAAGGAACATGGAGGAAGGAAGAAAAAATTCAACTATCATTTGATCCTCATTTCTTTTACCTCAGAGCGGATTCCACTGATGCAGCCTCAGCATGTGACACTAGGTGTGTCTAACCCTAGAGATCTAAGGATGCAGAGATGGGTAGAGCTAATGGCTAGGCATGTAGGCCAATCGTCCATCGTGTTCTTGACTGCATTCTTCGCCTAACAGATTATTTTCATCGCTGATTATGAATATGCAGGCATCGATCTTCGAGGAGATCTAGAGTTATCTTTACCAGAAGGTGCTCAGTGGGGTGCAATCAGTAAGAATTTTTTGACCATGTTTTTTTATTTTTCTAAGGTTTATACATGTTTTTGTATTTTGAAGTTTTCCCAAGACTAAACTAAAGTTTTAATGTGATGCAGATGTGGGTCGAGTTAAACCAGTGGAGGAACCAGAGCATGGAGCATATGAGCCAACAGAGAGGGTTTTCGGGAGAGCAGTCCTACAGGATTTAGACATGGCTAAGACTCTTGTTGATCTTTGGTAGCACATAGATGGGTTGACCTTTGGGATTTCAGATTTCCGGATCGAAGAGTTACCCATGCAACTGCAACACCATACTATTGGTGTTCCTAACCACTGGATGCAATTACTGCATAGGATAGCTAGACCGATAACATGTTACCATGAGCATCACTAGTTTACTTTTGACATATTGAATACATTTTAAGGTCAAATTACCAATGTGTCTTAGGCACAATTTTCTGTAAAAACCTATAACTATATATCTATTTGATTTCAGTGTTTTCCTAAGTTTATTGCGCAATCCTATTCAATTATGTGAATGTATCTTTACATGTGTTGCAAATGTATATTTATAACATAGTTCGCTAAAGAATCAGTAAATGTGTTCAAGTTTCTGGAAATGTGTTGACATTGAATAAAATCAAAGTGTATTTCCAAAAGTTGAACTCTTAGGAACATACGATGCATTGTTGGATTTCTAACAGCATAAACAGTAGAAAGTTGTAATACCACAAGTTGTGAATCTAACCTTATGATGATGCGGTTAATACCAACTGAAATGGAATCAGAGAGAAGTTAGATCAATGCGCTATACTCAGTGATATTGTTTGTTAATATACCGATAAAAATACCTTTAAAACTCACTAACTTGCAGTTCGAAGTGAAAATGGCCCACGCTGTAGATGATAGATTCTGTGTACTACAACTAGCACCATCAGCATATCAAACAAATGGTTCTAAAGATTTAGACATCTACGATGAAAGGTAAAGCAGATTACTAATGTCAAGAAAACTCTAAAAACAAACTAAGACAGTGAATGCAAATCAAAAACATAAATATACAATATAAAACAAGAAATTACTACGCTCATGATTAAGCATAGTAACATTTCAAATACAACCCATTTTAGGGCTGCGCCAAAGGAATTCCATTGTAATATACCAACTCGTAGGAGCCCTTACCAAGAACTCCTTTGACAATATAGGGTCCATGCCATAATGGCTCAAATTTCCCTGTACCTATTACATCAGCTTCTTGATCATAAAGAAGGACCAAGTTTCCCTTTGAGAAAATGCGACGCTAGACATGCTTGTCGTATTGTGCCTTTATACGTCTCTTATGCACTTCGTTGGAAAACTGGGCTTCACGAAGAGTTTCATCAAGATGGATGAGGTTAAAAATATGCGCTTCTTCAGTAGAGGTTTCAGGTAACAATTTGATTGCAAGTTTTAACGACGGTATTTCACATTGGATTGGGAAGATAGCTTCCAGACCATAAACCAATTGAAAGGGGGTAAATATTTTTGTGTTTCTCACCGAGGTTCGGTACTCCCATAAGGCCGACTACAGGATCAAATGGCAGTTTCTTTTATGAACTCCTATTATTCACTGAAGCATTTTCTTAAGAATCATGTTAATATCCTCAACTTTTCCATTTGATTATGAATAATAATGAGTAGAACTATCATGTGACAGTCCTAAATTGGTAGTCAACTCAGTCATCATGTGATTATAAAAATTATTACCATAATCTGTGACTATAGACTGTGGGACCCCAAACCGTGCAATGATATGATTAAAGAAAATAAATGCAGTTGTTTGTCTTGTGTTGTTGAATGCAAGCATCACTTCGCGCCACTTGGTAATGTAGTCTACTCCAAAAATAATATAACCATGCCCCCCAAGTGAGTGAGGTTTATAGGTCAAGAATTCAATGCCCTATTTCAAAAATGGTCCCACCCAGACAACACGATGCATTGGTGCTGGCGGCTTGTGGATTTTATGATCAAATATATGGTACGCATGATAAATTTTGACTGTGATAATTCACTCACAAAATATGGTGGGCCAAAAGTAACTGGTGAGTATCTTCTGCGCAGTAGCATATCCAGATAAGTGTCCACCACAAGCCCCAGCATAAAAATCATTTAAAACCTTTTCGGCCTCCTCATGAGTGAGGCACCTTCTTAAAATTGTATCGACACCATGACGATAAAGTGTATCGCCAATCATCAGATAACCTTTGGCTTGGTATCAAATACGTCGATGGTCAAAGTGAGTGGTATCAGGTTGAAAAGTCTGGGTCTAGAGATAAATGATAAAATCCCCATACCAAGGATCAGATGATGCGATCATAAATAGAGACTTGTTAGGAATAGATGGTTCTGATGTAGTAACAGTACTATCAGAGGGAAGGTCACAGACAACCTCAGCCAAAAATAAAGACTTCTTTGAGTTGGATTTGATGAATTCCAAATCAAATTCCTACAAAATGATAATCCATTTTGAATATTCCCCCCCAGAAATTGACATGATAAGATATAAGTCATGGGGTTGCAATTGGAAATGACAATGGTCTTCCAGAACAGGATATAGTGGCGAAATATTTGGACATATTAAATAGCCACCAAGACAAGATTTTCTATGTACGAATAATTCACTTCCATATCCTTGAGATTACGACTCAAATAATAGATCAGATGTTCTATCCCATTTTCTACTTGGACCAATACCATAACAAAATTCGTATCAGTCGTGAAGATATATAAGAAACAATCACTCTGATAATTGGGGGGATACGTTAATGACGCCCGGACAAGAGTATCCTTGACAGCATCAAAAGATTCTTGTGAAACTTGGTCCTAAAGCAAGGGAATCCCCTTTTTCAAGAGTCGAGTAAATCCTTTACCCATTTCAGTGTAGTTGGGTATGAACCTCCTCAAGAAGTTAGCCTTCCCCTGAAGTTTCTGTAACTGAAGAAAATTTGATGGCACAGGAAAATCACGAATGGCCCAGACCTTCAATGGGTCTATTCGAATTCCTTCTTTTGTGATGATGAATCCTAGAAAATGACCAGAACCAACAAAAAACACACATTTATGTGGATTGAGGCGTATTTTGTAGTGCTAGCAATGTAAAAATATAGCTCTCAAATGCATCGGGTGATTAGTCTGATTTCATGAATGCACGGGTAAATCGTCTAGATAGGGTTGAAAAATGTGCTTGATGTCACTGAAAGCATAATCCATTACTCTCTGAAAAGTTACCCCAACGTTATTTAAACCAAACGGGAGTTTCTGGTAAGTGAATGTGCCCCAGGGGTAGATGAATGTTGTCTCATATTGGTCCTCTGGGTGGATATTGATTCGATTATAGAGAGAAAATCTATCCATGAATGAAAATATTTCACATCCATCACAACCATAAATGATTTGGTCAATAAAGGGAGTAGGGTAGTTGTATTTTGGACAAGCAGGATTGACATCCCGATAATCGACGCACACTCTGATGGTTCCTTGTTTTTTCATAACAGAAACAATGTTGGAAACCAACTCAATTAGAGGAATGGGGTAAATTAAACTGGCCCGCAAAAAAATTCAACTTCTGCTTTAATGGCAGCAACCTTCTTCGAATTAATAAGATGAAGGCGTTGGCGTACCATCTTGACAATATGGTACATATTAATAGTGTGTTCAACGATACTAGTATCTATGCCTGGAATTTCCTCATAAGACCAAGAAAATACATCATGAAATTCACGAAAGAGAGAGTGATATGTTTCGAGTTCTAATGTAGAACAAGATACACCGACATAAACGTTTTCTACAATGTTGGGTTTGGTCAAAATATCTATATAAATGGTTTCTTAAATATTTGAAAAATTTCGCTCGAAATTGATTGCATTAATAGGAAAAGAATTTGAAAAGAAATTTTTGATCGATGGGTGATATAGTTCACTAAGACTATATTCTTCATAATCTGGAAGATGGGAATGATGATGATGATCTGCCCATGGTTCTTCTTCTAACATCATGGTTTCAAAAATATTCTCATTTGTCAAGAAAGTTGAGGAAAAGGGATCAAATGGAGTACCAAAATATAATGAAAGATCGACCTAAACGATCGACGATGATGATTTTGGATTCACCGCCCAAGCCAAATATACTGATTTCTATGCCAACTCAATGGGGCTAGGTGGCAAAAACTCATCCATGTTAACAACTTCAGAATCACCCGTACTCTTCCTTAAGTGAGATGGAGTGGAAGAGATCATGTAGCAGGTCTTTATACTTGCAATTTCTGCCGACGTCGTAGGCGGTGGTAACGAAAAGGTTCCCATGAGAGTGGAATCCTTTAAGAGTCCTACACCAATGTTCTAAAGTGCGATTTGGGGTGTTTGGACTAACAGATAAATTCCAGTTACTTGGGAACTGGAGGGAAAGAAGGATAGATGATTGATGACTGTGATAACACCTTTATGCGAAAAGGTGATCATTCTAAAATATGTAGAGACAATCATAGTCATAGCATATACCGATGTAATTACAAGTAGAATATTGTATTCAAGGGGTCCATCCACAACCTCAACTTCAAAATTCACTGCTTTTCCCCCTAGTTCAACATGCAGGTTATTGATAATACCGCAAGGCTTATATGTACGTCCGTCAAAAGCTTTCAACGTCGTTGGCGATTGAGATAGGCACATCGAGCCAAGTGAATTCCAACAAATTAGAGACATAATGCACGTAGATGCTCCATAATCAATAATAGTACAATGAAAAAGGTGATTGAGAACATTTACTTGGATGGAGAATGCCAATTCTATTGGTAATTGCGGCACATAGCCCGTATGATTAAAGACTACGAGATCAGAATTATTCGGATCAATTCCACCAATTACCAACAACAAAGCATGCTTTTGGGAGGGACAGTTTTTTAGCACCTCAAGTGCTGACATAGCTGAATGGGATTGAGCCAAATCTTCAACTATTTTATAATTTTGAGCATCTCTAGCTCAAGGATTAAATGTTGATTTATGAACAACTCCCTTCAGTGGCTTGATTGTCAATTCAGGAATAGCAGGTGGTAGTATTGATTCTGTTGACGAAATTGTGGTAGAGGTAGTAGGTTGATTAGTAGCCTAACTATCATAATATTTATTACACGTTAACACCAAAACATCTGTCGATGGATTCGTGACAGATAGCATAAGCACTTGTGAACTAGAAGTTGGATCTGTAGCAACCAAATTTGTGTCCGGATTCAGAAATGGATTTTTCAACACAACTGATGAATGTGAGGTCTTAACCATTTTTGAGACTTCAACACGGTGAGGAAAATATGGAAAAAAGTGTTCCTCATTACAGATTATGCATAGATAATGAGGTTTCTAATTTCCAAATGATTGATCAAATGATCTTTCTTGCAGGATAGAAGTTTTATTTTTCTTTGATTTCCCTTTTTTCTTACTTCTAGGTTGCTTTTCACTTTTTCCTTTGTCAGATGACATGACATGGATTTCGGAAGAAGGTGTAGGATCAGATGTAGTATTGTTATGTGTGCTTGTAGTACCAATCACACCATCTCTGGCATGAGATTCCTTTGATGGAGGAGGAATAGTAAAACTAGATCGTGGTGTGTTGGGAAATTTCCCATAGAGTGTGTGAGACTGAGTATAAATCAAGTCTAAATATTGGGCACAAGAAATTACCTGCTCTTTAGTGATGACGCCACCCTTAGCCACATCCTCAGTTATAGATGGTAATAGGGACTTAATGAACAACTTAGCAAAGAGCTGATCAGGAAAAAAAAAATTAACCATTCTACGATGACAACGCCACTCATGAATATGATAAGATATATGAGTAGCATTAGCTTGCCTAAAATTAGTCAAGAGTTCCATTCCAGTTTCATACTGTATGGGTAACTAGAAGTGGGTCAAAAATACAATGGCTAGCACAGTGAACTTATCAAAAGAAGCTCTAGGTAAATTAATGTACCATTTTTCATCCGGACCAGTAAGTGTACTCTAGAAAAAACGTAGTCAAACAGAGTCATAATTCAGGGAGTTAGATGAACACCACAAATGGTAATTCATAACATCAGTCAACGGGTCTTGCCCAGGGTTCTGATTGAACTTAGGAATATCTGAGGGTGATTTATGAGGTATCACCGGCCTCCAAGGAGAATAGTTGATTGGATCATTACTGAGCCGATTGAAATCCGGTAACTCTAAAGTTGCAACAAAGGGCAACTGTCGATTGAGATCGAGTTGAGCATAGCTAGCGTATGATGGAATTTCTTGGGAAACAGGCCTTTGAGCACCAACATAAGGAATATGTTGCCGGTAACCCAAATAGGGGTTGTTTTGATAGGAAAACGCTTGAGGATTCTATTGAAAAAAACCTCGGTATGATACTTCTTGAAATGAAGGTTGTGGCATTTGGGCCTGTGGCTAGCAAGGGGTATGTCCACCTGTTAGCCACCTATAAAAAATTGTCATACCAAATGGTGGCTAAATATTTTTTAGCCTTCAAGAAACAATTCATTTCCAAATTGTGAGTTCTTGAAATATTATGATGACCTTTATCCTTGGTATTGATCTTCACTATTGTTTCCCTCATAATCCTGAAAAACCTGTTGTTTGCCAAAAGAAGACTACTCAAAAACCCATTTTCCTCTTCATTTTACCCCTTTTTCTTCATAAAATTCCTCCATTTCCCTCATTTTTCCTTCATTCCCTTCATAATTTCCCATTGATAAGATTTAAAACGCCTTTTTTAACACTATCGGAACCCTCAGAAAACCTCTATTTTCCCTTAAAAAACTTTAGTTTTTTACTAAGGACTTAAGCCCCTTTTGGCCTTAAGCCTTAGCCCCTTTTCCGCATGTAACCAGGTGTTGTGGCCAGCCCCCGCCCATCGCATCATAAATTCTAAAAGGGTTCTTCCGATTGCACCTCATTTGAAAATCTCTGATGCGATGGCCAACCTCCGATGTGATGGCCAACATCTGATGCGATGTCTCGCTTGCATAATCCCCACCATTGATCTCAGTTTCAATTCAACAGCCAACACTTCATCGGCGCATCGTAATTTTATTTGTAATAGGTTGCACTGGCTCCTCCTCTGATTTGAGATTGTGATATAACTAGGTCCCACTTCCCCTCTATTTCTGTGCCAAACCCCTTTTAAAACCTCTATTCCCTTTTATAATTTTTGTTTTTTGACCTTTTGTTTTAGAAACAATCCCAACCATTGATCCTTTAAACAAATATTAATGGCCCACGCTCATCACTTTTCATCGCATCAGAGTTTTTACCTCGGCATTTTGTTACCCTTGTTTTCTCCCCCCACAGATGCGATATGCCCGATTGCACCATCGCATCGCCCTTCCCCATCACATCGCTCCAACCGCATCGTGCGATTGCACTATCTGTTTGACCCCACGCTCCCCTTTTCCACCAATGAGATTGGCCTGATTGAATCTTGGTCATCCATCTGAGATGATCGGATGGTCGACGCGTTTCCTCCCTTTTTTTCCCCCTACATCTACCATCTCCCCACCGATAAAATCCTAACTGTTGATCTCCTTAAAGATCTAACGATCCTTGCTTTATCACATCAGCAAAACACAAAGACTTAAGTCCCATGCCTTGTTTCCTCCGATTGTTGATTCTCGAATTAATTTCCACCATTGATCTGTATCGTGATCCAATGGTTCTCACTTAACCCGCCGATCTCCTCCTTCGTACTTCCAGTCCCACCACAAACGGCCCCTTTTCATTTCATTTTCACTATTTTCCATTGTATTTACCCATTCGCAAGGTTTTACATTTTTACATTGAAAACCATATTCTTATGCATATTTAGTTCTAACCTTGGTTTTCATGTAATCACACCTTTCTCCTTTCCCCTTTTCTTTTTTGGCCAGCCCCCGATGAAATATTAACCGTCGATCTTCTTGCAAGATCAAACGGTCCTTAGAACATCGCATCGAAAATTCTCCCTGGTGTTTTGTTAACCATCGCATATCGCAAATCCTCGATGCGATGCCATCACATCGCTCGATCCCTTGTCCCTCCCATCACTGTTCCCCCGATGCGATGAACTCCGATGAGATCTGAGCCATCCATCCGAGATGTTTGGACAGTCCACGTTATCTCGCAACTCCATTCATCCTTTCTGTCTAATTTCTCCTGAAAAAATTCACGAGGAGATCTAAACCATTGATCATTGTAATCCAATGGTCCCCGTTCCTCATCATGTCCAAGCCTCCATCTCTAACCTGGTTAGCTGCTTCAGCATGATTTATTCCCTGTCACTTCTATGTTCATTATTCTCACTGCTCCTTCTGCCCTCCCAAGCCTCTGTCGCAGTTGACCCCTCACGCAGGTTTTTATAATGAAGTTTCATGTCTCTTGCAGGTTTAATGGTGGTCATTGCAGAAGTTTTCCACCATCACAGACATGTGACAGAATAGGCCTAGGGTGATGATCCAGGGCCTTAATCAATGTGCGAAGGGATAAAAAAGGGATGAATTTCCACGTCTCGGTCTACACAGCATTCTGTAGCTGAAAAATCAAACCCTCCATCACCAGAAATCCACCTGTACAGATGAAGACAGCTAGGTGTATCAGACAGAAGATAAAGATAACACATCAAAAAGGACTTAAGCGATAAAGTGAAGAATTAAAAGCTTAGTTCACAGTTCAAAGGATAAAGACAGTTTAAAAGCCTGAAGATGATCAGAGAGGCCTAATTAGGCCTAAAACACATTATAAAGTTAAATCAGTGTTAAAGGATCAAAGAAGATATATCAGCGACGATAGCCTCCAAAGCTAAATTTATGAGGCTAATTTACTCCTTCAACAACCAAATTTACCCCCTGCAGTCCTATTTTTCAGCAAAACAATGCACAGTTAGAGCCCATTCAGGGATATTTTTTCCTACAATCAGCTCAGAAATAAATTCCAAGCCTACCCAAAGAGCTTAAAAGTCAACAAAAGCAACCAAGTAGCTAAATATTAATGTAATGACAATTAATACAGTGGAAATATCAGAGATATTCTCCATCAAGCCCCTTGAAGGCTGAGAAGCATTAAACTGTATTAATTGAGCCTAGAGATCTTTTCTGTCATACCACCTCCTCATTTCTTCTATAAATACTTCTGTAGAAGATGAAATAAAGGTTTGTCTCTGGATATCTGTAGCATGTAAATAGTTTTCTGAAGCTGTTGAAGCTCTGTTTGTAATAGAAGATACATAAGCTGAGAGGAGAAAGTTTTCTGAGTTGTTGAGACCTTTTGGACTTGAAGATTGTATTGTTTTGAACATCAATATACGAGTCAAATTCTATGGGATCCTGGTCTACATTAATGGTGATTTTTTTCTTATTTTAAATTGTCTTCTTATGTTTTCCATTAGATTGTCCATTTTTCTCTGATAAAGAACAACAAATATAGAGCTAGGATTTACTCTTAAAGTACCCTACTCTCACTGATAAGCTTTATCTTTATGTTTTCCTCCTTTTTGTATTTAAGAATGATTCAATAGCAGTCCAAACAGTCAAGGAATGTTGGTGTTCCCACGTCTTATTGTCTAAACTTTAAACATTCTTCTTGAATGATATTTTCATAACATGCTAGGTAAATACTGAACTAGGGAAGTTTATGGTTAGCCCTGTCCTCTAGTTTTTCTCCAACAGTTTTTCTTGAAATTTTCCCTTAGAGTACGCTAAAAGCAGGTCTATATTTCAATAATATCTTACTTGATCTTAAGCTACTCTTACGTTTGCCTTTAATATTTTCATCCTTTCTAAAAGTAGTCATGTGGATTACTAGATTGTTTGTCTGATACGTAAGCTTTAATACAAGCTTGTCCAAAGAAGTCTATGGTTAGCCCTGTCCTTTGGCTGGTTTCAAACAGTTTCTTAAAAGGATTTTCTTGTTTGGAAAGTTAATAAATCCTTGTTGAAATTATTAGCTTTTTCCACCTTCTCAACACTTTGATGTTCCATTCCATCATTTAATCTAAGAGATCCTGAGGTGTAGATGACTTGCCCCGTGGTAACCTTTGTGGACTTTTTGTTTCAATTAAATCCTCTATGACTCCATATCCCAATGGACTGAAGCCTCTTCTTGGCTATATTATTAGCTGAAGCATTCTCTCACTTATTTACACCTTCACCATTCATTTAAAATTCCTTCACCTTCATCATATTTTTTCCCAACCAAAACAAACAAAAACTCTTGTTCCTAATAACTAGCCTAATATCATACTCAAAGCCTTAAAGATAAATCAATCTTTGCACTTATTGAGAGATCCCTCTTTGTATTCAGGAGGGCTAGATCCTAGAATCCCAAAGTGGTTCATAATGTTGTCTCTCCAACTTTAGTCTCGCCAATCTGCTGAAATTATAGGGAGCTAACATTTCTGGTGACTCAGCTAGGGATTTCTGAGTGAATTTCATCTTAGATACCCTTAAGACCTCAGAAGACCCATAATCTCCTTATATTGGTATATGGTGGTGGACCATAAAACATTTTACCTCCAAAAGAGCTAAAAATTTCCACCTGGTCACTCCACTAGCCTCCAATAGGCCTATTACCCCTTCAGTCTTTGTAGACTCCATTTGGGAATGCATTGAGCAAACCCAATCATCCTGTTGGTGGACAAAAAAATTTAAATCATCCACCTGGTGACTCCACAACTCCCAAAAGACCAAATGAATCCACTGGTAGAAGACTCTGAACTAGTTGACAAGATAAAATGACCTCTTTTCTGATTTACAAACATGGATTTAGATATAGACCCAGAAGACAAACATATGGTCATGATGGTAAAATTGATGTACATGATTGGAAAGAGAATAGAAAGGTATGAGGCTAGTTTAAATATTGATGATCTAGAGCAGCCCATGCTTGTTTCAGATCAAGAAAAAACTCAACCATTACAAGACATGTATGATGATCAAGATTATAGAGAAAACGATGAAGAAAAATTACTAATCATGATGGAAAAGATGATGTACATGCTTGGAAAGAGAATAGAAAGGTATGAGGCTAATTTAAATATTGATGATCTGAAGCAACTTATGATGTTCCCTGATCAAACACGAGCCCAATCACCTCAAGACCTAGACAGTGACCAAGATATGTATGATGCTCAAGACTTTGTAGAAAATGATGAGGAAGGTTGTCAAGAAATTCCTGATTTCCTACCTATATCTTGTACTATGCTTATTAGAGAACTTCATGAAAAAATTGCAAAAAAATTATAGTGAGCAGTGCTTTGAGGAAACAAGTAGCCACTTAGAAAACACTGAATCTGATATGGAAGGAGAACTAGCACATATAGGAACTCCCCCTCTAGATTATAACACATCTCAGATTACACAAGAAGAGTGTCATCCTGATAATGTAAAAGAAACAACTCATGAACCTTATATGCATACTAAGTGTCATAGTAATCATGAGGAATTGTTTGAGACAGAAGAGGATCAGGAAATATTAGAAAATCCTTAAGGTTTCCCTACAAGCACAAGTGAAGATCCCCTAGAAGAAGTTGAAGAAGACATTAGGCCTCAAAATCAGCCAACACAAGAGAAAGAGGACTGTTGTACATCTCTCCTAAGAAAAAGGAAAATTCCTCCTCTCTTGATAGAAGAAGAGATTGATCTAATATTGAACAGACAGCCAACACTCAAATCTTCATTAGAACAAAATGCCTCTTCTCATCTACCTACTGAACCGTGTTGTCCTGAATCAAAAAACAAACTTGTAGATCAACTTAAATAAAAACAAACTGATAACCCAATATGCTTGGTTGGTGAGATTGTTTATACTAATGATTTTCCAATTTTTAATCAGTCTGATGACATTGATGAGCTTCAAGTAGAAACTAATCATGTAGGGCAACCAACAGTTGATTCGTGTCATGAACTACACTCTCATATACTTGAAAACACCAATCAACCAATCCAATTCAACAGAAATAGCTTTCACATAATTTGGAATCAGCAATCTATTAGTTGTAATGTTGAGATTGTAAATGAAAAGAAATTTATTGAGCAGGATGAAGATAAGGAACCTTCTCCAGAAAAGGTTTAGGTTATAAAGGATACCCCTGCTCAAAAATGTGCTGATCTCTTCACAGAGTACAACCCACTTAATCAGAGCATACCAAGACTACAAGAGGACAACATTGCAATATATGACGAGTCCTCTAGTTTAGATTATAATGAAGATGAGGAAGTTTTTCTTTCTCAAGAAGATCTCTATCTTGATCCAATGGAGAAAGAAGAAATTTCACTGCTTGCTATTTTGCAGGTTAAGGATGATGATGCTTCCAAGCAACATAATGCAGATATGCTTCTCAAAGCTGATATCTTGGAGGCAGACAATCTACCAATCATGGAGGGCCAAAAAGAAGAGAATTCTCATCTTTTCTTTATTGATCCTATGGAAGAGTGTGTGGAGACTCTCAATGGCTCAAATTTTCAAGCATGGATCCTTTGCAGGAGCTAAAGACATAAAATGTTGTCACCTTCTGTGACAGCCTTGATATTAAGGGTTAAGATTCACTATGCACTATGGTTACCTCTAACTAGTAGCCAGGTTCTCTATTCCTTTTCATCACTACTCAACTGGCTACATTGGCACTTTTGTATCATATAAAAATGTAAATATTCCAAAGTAGAATAGGTTAGATAGAAATGCCAATAAAGCTCAGCCTTGAGCATTTATTTAGTTGTTGATTTATGTCTTAAATGAAAAAGAAAAATACAAAAACAATACAAAAGAAAAGAGGGAATATTGTGAAAACAAGAAAGGTACAGCCCCATACCAAAAAAGAAAAAGAAAAAAAAGAGAGAAATAAAGTCTGAAAGTGTGCAAGCTCAAATGCCACTCCTAAGAAACACACTCCTAGTTAGTCATACAGCCTAATCATGACTAATTAGTTCTCAATTTACTGCTGATAGGATTAGTGAAATAAATTTTCCAAACAGCTTAATCTCGATTTATTAGTTAGGTAGATTAGGATAGAAGAAAAGGGTTCAAACAAGCTAAAAATCTGAACCTATGAAATTCAAAAGAAGAAAGGCTCTAATTAGATCAAATCTTGAGAAAAATATAGAAAACAAAGTAGTTCTAATATGCCCAAAACATGAACCAAGAAAGAAAGAAAGACAGATCAAACAAATTCAAAACAGAGCTGAAAAAATAATGAAGGATGCTTTAGTTTTCAGATCTTAAGCCTTCAAAATTTTTCTTTAATTTTCTGCAAATAAAAATCTATGTGAAACTTGTTTTTATGCCATAGATCAGCAGCAAGATTAGAATGTTTAATCCTGACTTGACTGCTTTTAAATTTTCTGTTTTAGAATTTAGAGAATAAAAATCTGTTAGACAGTCTAATCCTAACAGATAGTAGTTAGGTAGAGAAACTTAAGGACTCAACTGCTTAATCTGAGTTCATGGAGAAATAAGGGTAGAAATAGACTAGTTTTATGCTTTCAAAAGAACAAAATGTTGATGTAAAGATTTTTCCAATCCAAATGCACTCTAAAATAAGAAAAATGTTAGATCATTAGGATTGGGTAAGTAGAAAGCTTGTATTGATAGAATTCCATTGTTTTAATGGCTGCTAACATTGTCAGAGAAAAAGAAGATCAGCGAAGGAAAGAAAAATTGTAGCCCAAATGGATGAGGCATTAGTAAACTTCTAAAGAATATTGATCTGAGGTTCTTGATACCTCCAAGGAGATGGCATCCCAAGTTGGAGCCACTGTTAGCCACCTATAAAAAATTTTCATACCAAATGGTGGCTAAATATTTTTTAGCCTTCAAGAAACAATTCATTTCCAAATTGTGAGTTCCTGAAGTATTATGATGACCTTTATCCTTGGTATTGATCTTCACTCCTGTTTCCCTCATAACCCTGAAAAACCTGCTATTTTTCAAAAGCAGACTGCTCAAAAACCCATTTTCCTCTTCATTTTACCCCTTTTTCTTCATAAAATTCCTCCATTTCCCTCATTTTTCCTTCATTCCCTTCATAAATTCCCGTTGATAAGGTTTAAAACCCCTTTTTTAACACTATCAGAACCCTCACAATACCTCTATTTTCCCTTAAGAAACTTTATTTTTTTACTAAGGACTTAAGCGCCTTTCGGCCTTAAGCCTTAGCCCCTTTTCCGCATGTAACCGGGTGATGTGACCAGCCCCTGCCCATCGCATCGGAAATTTTGCAAGGGTTATTCTGATTGCACCTCCTTTGAAAACCTCCAATGTGATGACCAACCTCCGATGTGATGTCTCTCTTGCATAATCCCCACCGTTGATCTCAGTTTCGATTAAATGGTCAGCGCTTCATCAGCGCATTGCAATTTTCTTCACAATATGTTGCACCCGCTCCTCTTCCGATTTGCGATTGTGATATAACTGGGTTCCACTTCCCCTTGATTTTTGTGCCAAACCCCTTTTAAAACCTCTATTCCCTTTTATAATTTTCATTTTCAACCTTTTTTCTTAGAAACAATCCCAACCGTTGATCCTTTAAAAAAATCTTAACGGCCCGTGCTCATCGCTTTTCATTGCATCAAAATTTTTTCCCAGTGTTTTGTTACCCTTGTTTTCTCCCCTCGCCAACGTGATATGTTTGATCACACCATCGCATCACCCTTCCCCATCGCATCGCTCTGATCGCATCGCGCGATTCCACTATCCATTTGACCCAGTGCTCCCGCCTTCCACCGATGAGATTGGCACAATTGAATCTTGGCCGTCCATCCAAGATGATCGGACATATAGCGCGTTTCCTCCCTTTTTTTCCCCCTCCATCTACCATCTCCCTACTGATAAAATCTTGACCGTCGATCTCCTTAAATATCTAATGGTACTCGCTCCATCGCATCGACAAAACACAAAGACTTAAGTCCCGTGCCTTGTTTCCTCCGATTGCTGATTCCCGATTTAATTTCCACCATTGATCTGTATCGTGATTCAACGGTCCTCATTTAACCTGCCGATCTCCTCCTCCGTACTCCCGGTCCCACCACCAATGCCCCCTTTTCATTTCGTTTTCACTATTTTCCTGTGTATTTACCCATTCGCAAGTTTTTACATTTTTACATTGAAAACCATATTCTTATGCATATTTAGTTTTAACCTTGGTTTTCATGTAATCGGGCCTTTCTCCTTTCCCCTTTTCTTTTTTGGCCAGCCCCCGATGAAATCTTAACCATCGATCTTCTTACTGGATCAAACAGTCCTTAGAACATCACATCAAAAATTCTCCCCGACGTTTTCTTAACCATCGCATATCACAAATCCTCAATGCGATGCCATCACATTGCCCGATCCATTGTCACTCCCATCTTTGTTCCCCCGATGCGATGAACTCCGATGAGATCTCAGCTATCCATCTGAGATGTTTGGATGGTCCATGCTATATCACATCTCCATTCATCCTTTATGTCTAACTTCTCCCGAAAAAATTCACCGGGAGATCTCAGTCGTTGATCCTTATAATCCAATGGTCCCAGTTACTCATTGCGTCTAAGCCTCCATCTTTAACCTGGTTAGCTACTTCGCCATGATTTATTCCCTGCCACCTCTACGTTCATTATTCTCACTGCTCCTTCCACCCTCCCAAGCCTCTATCACAGTTAACCCCTCACGGAGGTTTTTATAATGAAGTTTATGTCTCTTGCAGGTTTAATGGTGGTCATTCCATAAGTTTTCCACAGTCACGGACAGGTGACAGAACAGGCCCAGGGTGACGATCCAGGGCCTTAATCAATGCACGAAGGGATCAAAAAGGGATGAATTTCCATGTCTCGGTATACACAGCATTCTGTAGCCGAAGAATCAAACCCTCCAGCACTAGAAATTCACCTGTACAGATGAAGCCAGCCAGGTGTATCAGACAGAAGATCAAGATAAAAGATAAAAAAGGACTTAAGTGATAAAGTGAAGAATTAAAAGCTTAGTTTACAGTTCAAAGGATAAAGACAGTTTAAAAGCCCGAAGATGATCAGAGAGGCCTAATTAGGCGTAAAACACAGTATAAAGTTAAATCAGTGTTAAAGGATCAAAGAAGATAGATCAGCCAGGAAAACCTCCAAAGCTAAATTTATGAGGCTAATTCACTCCTTCAACAACCAAATTTACCCCCTGCAGTCCTATTTTTCAGCAAAACAAGGCACAATTAGAGCCCAGTCAGGGATATTTTTTCCTACAATGAGCTCAGAAATAAATGCCAAGCCTACCCAAAGAGCTTATAAGTCAAAAAAAGTAGCGAAGTAGCTAAATATTAATGTAATGAAAATTAATACACGGGAAATATTAGAGAACTTCTCCATCGAGCCCCTCAAAGGCCGAGAAGCATTAAACTGTATTAATTGAGCCTAGGGATCTTTTCTCTCATCCCACCTCCTCATTTATTCTATAAATACTTCCGTTGAAGCTAAGATAAATGTTGGTCTCTGGATATCTGTAGCATGTAAATAGTTTTCTGAAGCTACTAAAGCTCTGGTTGTAATAGAAGATACATAAGCTGAGAAGAGAAAGTTTTATGAGTTGTTGAGACCTTTTGGACTTGAAGATTGTACTGTTTTGAACATCAATATATGAGTCAAATTCTATGGGATCCTGGTCTACATTAATGATGATTTTTTTCTTATTGTAAATTGTCTTCTTATGTTTTCCATTAGATTGTCCATTTTTCTCTGATAAAGAACAACAAATATAGAGCTAGGATTTACTCTTAAAGTACCCTACTCTCACCGAATCTTTATGTTTTCTCCTTTTTGTATTTAAGAATTATTCAATAATATTCCAAACATTCAAGGAATGCTGGTGTTCCCACGTCTTACTGTCTAAACTTTAAACATTTTTCTCGAATGATATCTTCATAACATGCTAAGTAAAAACTGAACTAGGGAAGTTTATGGTTAGCCCTGTCCTCTAGTTTCTTCTCCAACAGTTTGTCTTGAAAGTTTCCCTTAGAGTACGCTGAAATCGGATATATATGTCAATAATATCTTACTTGATCTTAAGTTACTCTTATGTTTGTCTTTAATGTTTTCATCCTTTCTGAAAGTAGTCATGTGGACTACTGGATTGTTTGTCCGATAATTAAGATTTAATACAAGTTTTTCCAAAGAAGTCTATGGCTAGCCCTGTCCTTTGGATGGTTTCAAAAAGTTTCTTAAAGGCTTTTCTTCTTTGGAAAGTTAATAAATCCTTGTTGAAATTATTAGCTTTTTCCACCTTCACAACACTTTGATGTTCCATTCCATCATTTAATCTAGATCCTGAGGTGTAGATGACTTGCCCCATGGTAACCTTTGTGGACTTGCTATTTCAATTAAATCCTCTACGATTCCATAGCCCAATGGATTGAAGCCTCTTCTTGCCTATCTTATTAGCTAAAGCATTCTCTCACTTATTTACACCTTCACCCTTCATTTAAACTTCCTTCACCTTCATCATATTTTTGCCCAACCAAAACAAACAAAAACCCTTGTTCCTAATAACTAGCCTAATATCATACTCAAAGCCTTAAAGATAAATCAGTATTTGCACTTATATAGAGATCCCTCTATGGATTCAGGAGGGCTAGATCCTAGAATCCCAAAGTGGTTCATAATTTTGTCTCTGCAGCTTTAGTCTTGCCAATCTGCTGAAATTACAGGGAGATAACACCACCAATGTTATAACCCGAATTAGGATAACTTGGATTCAGTTGAGGATAGGTATAACCTGGTTGTCACTTCGACTTCCCATAATATAGTAATCGATCT
The DNA here is from genome assembly GCA_034641835.2 of Pinus albicaulis. NCBI lineage: Eukaryota > Viridiplantae > Streptophyta > Pinopsida > Pinales > Pinaceae > Pinus > Pinus albicaulis. The sequence goes on along the minus strand of CM076582.1, from coordinate 1,175,771,096 downwards.
CGTGAATAATTGTTTTTGGATACATGTGGTTATTGTAAAGTAGCCAAAGTATTTGGAGTCTAAGGGCCCAATACTTGATAGTATTGAGTTGAAGGACCCGCCTGAGACAGTTGAGGTACAAATGTTTGATTCTATAACAGGGGTAAATATGTATTAACAAGTGGAATTGATGTGGGTGCAATAGGTTCAACTGGTTGATACGAGTGTACAATATTTTGTGGTTGGATAGGCAGAGTGGGCTCCCATTAACAAACATTCATTTCGACATTAGATTGAACAAATAACAATGAAATACTATCAAAGTGTGTGACCATAGGTTTCCCCCCAGCATGAGGAGGATAATGAGATGGAAAATATTGTTCTACAAATACAGGGAGTCCAATTGAGATTGTACTTGATGGAACATACCCAGATGGACTGACTTGATATTGCACTGATGATGGATATAAAGGATCAAGTTGTTCAATACTTACTATAGGTTTACTAGTTAGAATACCAGATGATGACATTGGTGAATTCCATGGGTTTGAAGATGCCCCAAAGAAAATTCTAGATAAAGATTTATAACCGAATAGGACCATAGGGCCACCATGTAAATATGTCTCTAGTGAAGTTGTGAACATCGACGGTATAGTGAGAGCAGGTGCTATTTCAATTGGAACAAATGGTACAGCCAAATATGTTGGTTTAGGTATGGTTACTTGACCCTATTGGATTGATGGGAAATTGAATAGTTGCAGGATCCACAAAAGCAAAGGCAGGTGATTGAGGAAAATACTTGTATAGTTAAATTTCGGCCGCAAAATGAGTTGAAGTTAAGCATATTTCATCTTTTGGTATTTCTTCAATCAAAATTAAACTGGGTGGAAGGATTTCGCCATGAGGTTGAATGTGCAATATAGGAAACTCAATGGCTATAATAGATTATGGGGCGATCGATACATGAAAAAATTCCAGTCATTCAACTTCAAGATGCAAATGTTCTGGCAAAAAAGAGACAGGATCTTAATCAAATTCCGGTTGAACAACATTAGGTTCGGGAGGTATGGTCTCACTGATTGGATGGATCGTGACCACAGGTAGCTGTGAGGACTCTGTCTTGACAACAGTAGATGAACCACGATTTGTAGAAACAACTTGTGCTAACTCTATTTTATTTGAAGATGATGCTTCACCAGAGGTACTGATGGTAGTGGTTTTAGTAGAGCAATGTCACCTTTGCTGACCAGAAGAAGCTTCTACTGGTAAAGGTGGTTTCAATTCAAGTCTACGTGAATGATGGGGAAAGGGATTTTCTTCTTCCACGATGACTAATTTATTTTATGACCAAAAAAAAAAAAACAAAATAAAAGGGTAGTTCTAGGGAAAAGGTTTACCAAGAAACTGTGAACTGCATAATACCTACTAACGAACCAAGAAGTATAGGTAGACAATCTCTCCAAATGATGTGTTCGGTGTATCAAAATTTATAAGGCGGCTGACTTGATTCAGTATGGATAGATAGAAACCTAAATTTTTCCCCCCAAATATCTTGAAGGTACGTGGAGGCCCAAGTCTGTATTAGCGCTTTCTAATGTGAAACCACACAATGAGAGCACCCCTTTATACTTTTCATACTATAACACCTCCCAATATACCCAAAGGTATGTGCATGATGTATGATATACTTACATACGTGGAGTGAGGTATCACACTCATAATGTATCGCAGACATTTAACGATAGCTTCTATGTTTTTTGACACCAGAACACGTCTCTAGCATGGACCTTATAAATGTTATCGTTATGGTTCCAATTATTTTTTAAGTAAATTCATGTAAATTTTAAGTTGATATTGTTTATAAATTTTCCTTTATGCGATGATGTGATGGAAATTCCTAAAATGAAAACTAAAATGATAAGAAAACTTTTCAATTTTATCATTTTCAATGAAAATCCTAGCTACTAAGGGGAAAGAACAATCAATTTTGAGAGAAAACAACAAAGAGCACAAACTAATATGCAACTTTCATAACTTCTTCCTATGCAAAACACACAATTCACTATATGAAAATGCAGGTTTTTCTTTTCAGTATCCTTAATGTGGATGCCAAAAGGAAACTATATTGATTAAATCGAGGAAAAAAAAATGATTTCTTCTTTGATAAATGATCAATTTAACAACAATTTGTCTTTTAGGAAAAACGAAGAATGGAACTACAATTTTTTCTACAGGAAACGAAGAATTTAATGACAATTTCCTTTATGAGAAAAATGGATCTAATGCAGAAATAAAATACCTTGAATTTGATTTTTCCATGATAAATAAAAACACTTAAAGAGACATTGAACAAACTTATTTTTCAACGGAGGAAGAATCAGGAAAATTCACTGGTCTCTATGAGGTATCAAACAATTGAAAAAACAACAAAAAAAAGGCCGAGTATGATGGAAATGAAAAATTCAAATGGAATTTGGTTGCATAAGGGGGAAACACAGTCTCTAAAGGGAGGCAGTGCATTGTAAAGCACCACTGAATGGGAGACAGTGCTATGCAAAGCACCGTGTGTTGACCAATTGTGCATTGGGTACAACAAAGATTCAAAACTCGAGCTATAGAACACACTTCTAATGCAATTATTTGTTCAAAAGTCGAATAATTGATAGTAGATGCTACTGGGTGGATAAGGGGAGGAAAAAACACCAGGAATGAGAAAGAAAATCCCTAGCAGAGTCGCCAATTTGTTATGTAGAATTATGAACTATGGATAAACCACATTCACTAACTGTGTTGCTATGAATTTAGAACAACATATCAAAGACCTTGAAGACACTTTCTCTAAGAATAAATAGACACATAGAACGATATAGGTACTTACTTGTGATCCAAGCACTTCCTATTCTCCTTTTGTGGCTCTTGTTGTAGCCTCCAATCTAACTAAAATTTCCAGACTAGTTCCTACGAGAATAAACACTAAACAACAAATATATTTTGCAATATAAATATGCCTATTTATCTTAATCAGTTAAATAGATTAAACATGAAACACATATATTAGTAAATAATCCATCATGTTAAAAGTAGAAACATAAACAGATACATATATGGGCAAATGAGCAGCAACATTTATTAATGGATAGAAGGGGGAGGTTACAACCAGCGATCAATTTGATGTCACCAGCTCCAGCATCATCCTAACCTCATCAAAATAAACATCTTACTAGTAGCATATCATTCCTATCACTCTCAATTGAGAATCCAACAAAATTTCTTTACCAAATTTATTCCTTTCCTAGCACTAGGATCTGTGCTCAATTTATAGGGAAACTGAAGGTATTTTCTCAATCAATGACTTTCTAATAATAGGCTAGACATGTTCCCAAGATCAGAGGTGTTAGATGGACACATGGATTCGAATTTTGACACATATGGACTCTCATAGAAGGCACTGGACATGTGGAGATTCCGAAACGATGAGAATTTCTATCCCATTTGACCATCACACTCTAGAATGTCGGGAAGTGCTTTGGAGAGCACCTTTGAATGGAGGGAGTTGCATATGAAAAGTAGTTAGTCCCTTGAGAGACGGCGTTGGTGAGCTCATAAGTGATATAACATATAATTCAAACCTTGGAAAATTTGCAATGTAAATCATGAATGGTTTGTTATTCTCTTAGGGAATGTAGCAACTGAAATGATAGGGGATGATAGACCCTATTTCATTGGTCCTGGGAATGATGCAAAATTTTACCTATAACACATCTGAAGTCAAATTTCAATGAAATTATTTTTTTGGATTCAGAACGACAGGATATACACTTTGGTGTTGGTTTCAGGCTGATCGAAGAATTTTGAATTTTGATGATTTTCTTGATCCACAGGATCATGGACAAGGGTGGAGCGCTAGAGAAAAATAAAAAAGCATAGTTAAAGACTTATAATTTCATAAAAACCTAAAAATATTTAAAAATATAACCTAGAAAATTAAAAAACCACCATCCAAGCCTAATTGCGGGTTGTAAATCCGCAAAGTAGTGCAATGATCCAGATTTTTGGTACCTGGAGAATCGACGTTGTTTTATAATTGACGTAGCTCCTGAATCCACACAATTCATTAGATTATGAAAATTTGGTTTATGATATATTGATGAATCATTAAGTGCATTAAGAATAGGTCTCAAGCTCAACATTTGTTAGAAAGAAAATGAAAAAGTCACCAACAAAGCAATGACAGGTGATCCATGGTACTCATTAGGTAAAATTGCATTTATTTTTTTGTCCTTGAATTTGTTTTATTAGTATTGTTTATGAGTTTTTTTTGGGTATACATGAGCGATTAATCACCTCTCTCTATTGATAGTCTTATATTTTATTGCAGAAAATTGCTAAGTTTTTGTAGGTTCCAAGAGGATGAAAGAAGAGCACTATATGCACAAGTACCTTTTTAAAGACCAAGTTTATTTTAGAAGAGCATGATCAATAAATGTAAAATCAGATCCACTACACCATTGCTACACATTTTAAGCCTACAGTTGATCCATAATTGTCCATATCCCTACTACCAATTTTTTTTTCCCTTTGCAATCTTCATACTTTCCTGCCTAATTTTCACTCACCTTTAATAAAAAAATAAAGTCATTTAACTCCTTTATAAATTTGAGTCACCCCATTTTCCTTTTCCTTTCTGTCAAATAAGCCTTGCTTCAATGCAATTTGTCCATTTATATTCCTTCAAATTATTATTTTATACTCACATTAGATGATGGAGAATTCATTAGAGCCTCCCTTCTAACAAGTTTTGACCTTTAGACTCTAACACATCATCTGGGATAAAAAATACAGATATTTCAAGTACCTTGAGGCTTGCATGCCTTGATATAAATTTCTCTCGCCAATAAACAGTGGTAATACATCAATTCCTCCTATTTGTGGGATCTTCTAGGTCACTCGACTACGACACATCTATTTGTACCTAGTAAGATGTACTTAGGAATCTTCACTCTCATTGACATCAATGGTGAGTAGTATCATGTTAGTTAATGACATTCATTAATGGTAGTAATCCAACAATTTATTTTCTATGTTCTACGTCGACACATCTATTCACATGGATAAGAATTATTCCGCCGAGTGGGAATGATTGAAAAATACATGATTTAAACAGTTTGTATAAAGAATTAATTCAGAATTCAATAGGCATAGCAATAAAGATTCGAATCTCATCCTCAATTCATACAACCAATAAAATGAAGAAGGAAGATCATATTATTTTATTTCACATTCCATGATCTATCATCAGCAACCACACTCTTCTATATACATATCTTGTCCACTTTTTAGGTAACTGAAGGTATGTAATTTTATAATCTGTAATCATGTAATTCCTTATATTCTAAAATTATGATTTTAGAAAATCCCTCATCAGATTTATATTTCCTTTCTCATTTGCAAGAAAACTAATAACACCTTAAGTTGGGGGGAAGGAATATTCACATTTCATGCCACATACGACATTTCATTTCATCTTAACAAACATATTTTCCGAATCGACTCTTCTTTCATTTTTATTCTAAAATATTATGTGTTTTGAATTGATCAATTGATGAGCATATTAAATGGTTAATAGTCACTATGGGACTTAAAAAGATAATTTTCAATGTTTTCAAGTATTTTGACGTAATAAAAAAATAACAAAAAGATTGTTACACAAGAACCAATACTCATAAAATTTTGGCTGTCAAACAAGAGCCAACCATAAAAAAAAATATATGTTGCAATCAAATGTATTTCAAAGTACACTTTGCAAAAATAATAAAATTGTAAAATGATATGGTTATGCAAAGTTAAAATATAATCAATACAAAGCCAAAGATCATATAGAAGAAAAAAATTTCAAGAGGATCTACTTATGATTAAGGGAATTAATTCAATAGTTGCATGCAATACCTTAAGTTGGTGGGTATGTTGGGCCTCCAAAATTTCATCCATTTTCACTTTCATTTCCATCATTTTACCCTCATTTTGTAACTCTATAACCCCACAAAATTACATTAAGTAACCATTTTCCTGATCATATGGGTTTAACATTAATATTTTTCAAGTCATTAATTTTATGTATTTTAAGTGAATTTGTGATTAAATATTAGGAAATTAACATATTTTGATATATATATAAAAGTGTTATGAGTTTTGTGATATTGTAGGCCTACTTGGCAATTCTAGAAGGGTAATATTTGCCCATCCAACCACAAATTCGAATTTCAAATTCAAACTCATAAATATTTGTGGAATATTTATAGAGGGTGTTGGTCATTAACTATGCACATTGAAAGGAGAAGAATCATGGATAAGATAATTTTGAGAGGATATGTATCTTACATATTTAGGAGATTGGTTGTAACCACAAGAGATAAATGTGGATTTATGAGAGATCGAAGGGTCTATATTTATTCTATAGTTACCCTCAATTTTTGTATAAATAGTAGTGCACCCTTCATACAAAGGGTTGTAAAATATGAATGTTGTCAATTTCAAGTTTCTAATTTTAAGTTGTGAGCTAGTGGTCAGAGGTTAGAGCTAGCTAGTTGGAGGTTTCAAGTTCCATCTAGGATGTGATTTGTAAAGTGAGGAGAGATAATTCTTGTAATATCTTGTAACTTTATCTTTATGAAATACATATTGCTATTTTGATCTCTAATATGTGATAGTTGATTCAGTGTGCTTGTTGAAGGATGGAGGCCCCCGATCAACCATAGTTTGCACATATTTGTACATATTGGTAACATAGTATAGATTTGTTATTTCATTTTTGTTATGAAAGTGTGCCTTTTTTTTCAATAAGTGTGATTTACTTTCCAGTAGGTGTGATTTCAATTATGCAAGTGTTGTGTAATTTCATTTATGTAAGTGTGGTGTGATTTCACTTCTGGAAGTATGATTTCATTTATGCAAGTGTGGTGTGATTTCAATTCTGTAAGTGTGATTTTAGTTATGCAAGTGTGGTGTGATTTCATTTTAGCAAGTGTGATTTCAATTCTACAAGTCTAAGTTCAAATTATTCAAGTGTGGTGTGATTTCATTTCAGCAAATGTGATTTCAATTATGCAAGTGTGATTTAAATATCAAGCAAGTGTGGTTTCGTTTATGCAAGAGTGATTTCAATTTCTTTATGTTTGCTTTGATTTGGTTTGGATTGGATTAATTTATAGTTTTTTGTAATTAATTTCAATTGAATTAGATTAATATAATCTGAATTATAACCACCTACTACATATAGTACATGTATACCTCGTCAGTTTACGAAACTCCCGGGTTGACAAATTAAATGACAAGGATTTAAACCAAAATTAAATCACGTAAAAATAAGAGCTATCAAGTAATGAACCATACTATGGACCAACCACCATCTATCAAATATTTTTCTTTCGTACATCTGTCAGTTGCTAGGATGGAGGTCTGGATATTGAATGTGTTCAAAAGTTGATGAAACAACTTGTCATTACTAACACACAAGAATTGATTTTTTTGACACCAACGCTTCCAGTTTAAGAACCACAAACCCTTCTTATAAACAATAAAAATATACAAGAATTAATGTTTCAGACATAGTGGCTTCAATTTTAAGAACCACCAACCCTTTTTATAACCAATAAAAACACAAACACTAACCACCAAAACGTATAAATAACAAATAAATGACGCCTCTTCATTAATATGTTTAGATAAGATCAAATATAATAATAATAACTTTTAATATTGGTATTTTTGATCTGAACTGCAGAATTTGGATCTCAATCTCTCGACAAACAATAGAAAAATATGTTATTATTTCTGATCTAGAATGATAACTTCCAAGCTTCCACCTCCATTCTGTAGTTGTACATATTGCACCGTCTGATAATACTGAGAACCACAATTTAAAACATGTACACATTGCTCTAAATTGTAGATCCACACTAGATCAAATCGAATTTATGTTGATCCAAATTCTTCACAAGCATATCTATTCTTTTACAAATATTTTTCTATAATGGAACTTCACACAATAGCAGTAACACTCGATCTTCGCATTTCTCCTTTGAATGTAACTATTAAAAATCCATAAAAGATTCAAACATTCACAAAAAAAATAGATCAAACACTATGTTAAACTAATCTATGTACAAAGAAGTATCATGGATAAAATTGAATCATCTCATTTATTACATAAATACACATAAACGCAGAGATGTTGTAGAAATAAAACTTCATTTCATTAATATAAAATAACTGAAATATGCTTAAAGACATAATGGACACTATGTGTGTGTGTTTTTAGTGCAAGAATGTACCAAATCACACCTTCTTAAGAGGAGTGGTTTTTCCTTCTTAAGTTCTTGGTCACAGACAGAAAATAAAGGGATTCAAGCAAGTTAGGGAACATTCTAAGACATAAAAATACTAAATAGTGAAATATAATGCACATTCAAACATAAAAACTAAACTAAAAGAAATAATAAAAAAGCTCTAAATAAAGTAAAAAAACTTCAATAATCCAAACGGTGGCTCTTACATCCCCTCTTATTGAGTGTTGGTAGGAATGAAGGATGAAACTTTTACCCACTTTCCAAGGGTCCCTTAGAACTAGGGAGTTGTAATTCATGATGCAAGTATTTCTTTACTTCTGAGCTACCTTGGAGAAAATTCTCCCTCGCTCTACTCTGGTGGACAGGATTTGTTGGATGGCCAACAACTGAGTCCCCTCTATCTCTGCTCCGGATCACACACTGCTCGATTTTTTGGGGAAATCCTAGCCAACATGATAATGTGTTCTCCATTTTTTAATCTCTTGGTGGAATTTTATAGGATAATTCAACCTCTCTTCGTACATTGATGGATGGCGACCCAAGAGAGGAGGGTGATTCCATTGTGTGCCACATTTTTCCATTGTGTGCTTCCTTGGGTCCTAAGGTGGCTTGGGCAGCTATCCTCAGGTGATCTCAAGTGTGGGATCAATGTCATGGTGTGTGCCTTGTGGTCCTAGAAAGTGACTTCTGCCACACTCAGGACCACACAGCATTTTGAGTGAAATCCGCGCAAACACGTTCTTATCGAAGAAAAGTGCACGCAAACGCGCATTTTTTTGGTTCCTTCACTGCACAATTTAATTTTCCTCTTAGACCTTGGAGATTTTTAAATACTTCATATTCTCTAATGTGCCTCAACCTTGTAAATCCTTCTACCTAACATTTAATAATGTCATATTTTCTTGTCTGATTTTCCAGTGATAACAATTTCCCCCTAATGTGTGAGGTATAGGAAGAACTGCATAGCCAAAATACATTATAGTTTATTTTCTTTGTACTGTACAGAGAAAGAGAGAGACCTATGTGTAGCATGGATTTGGAGACACCCTGCACTGGGTCAAAGAGTGATCATGTCCTGTGGGAACCCTGCAAACAATGGTATAATACAATATATACAAGTTTTCTATGAGGCAAGCATGTCCCATGCTCGTGATGCATTGGTTAGCTAAACAAATCTATTTGACATATACAGATTTTTTTTGTCACTAGTATGGTAGTCATCTGTTGGTTTATGATGACGACTGATGATGCCCTCAAGGGAATTTTTTGTTTGAAAATAGGAGGAATGTGGTACCCATATGTGTAAACTTGGTATGGAATATAATTGTGCATTGCATGCATAGGTGTATTTCTAGGACCTTCTCGTGTAAGAATTGCTGAAAGAGATGCTTATAAAGGCACGGGTCTTCGAAAAACTTGATTAAAGTGAAATGGTTGTAAGGTATGATACCATCTTGACATGAAAGCTTGTGTTTTAGTCAAATTTCAGAAGGATCGATGACATCTACGTTCAATGGTGTCTCCCATAGTGCCATTAGAGGATGTCCCTTTTGTGGAGAGGGATGATGCAAGGTAACGCTTCCTTTTTGGAAAATAGGTGTTGATGTCGACAAAAAGGAAGCCTTAGCTGAACAAGAGAGTCACTAATATAGGGGATCAGGATCCTGGATGTGATGGATTTTACATAGGCATGATAGCGAGGGGTTACTGAAAATTGAGGATGGGGATTCAGTGGCCCGAGGTCGGAGTATAAAAAGCATGTTGGTGGTAGTCATAAATATTTCTGATGGGGAAATCCTTGGAGTCGATAGGACATCTAGGGTGGGTGTATATTGGTTATGAATGTCATGGTGGCTTGTGCATGACAGTGTGATACTCCGACCAAGGGTGACCAGGGATTGCTGCCATTGGAGAAAAAATGGATGGGTGGGTGGGGGAGATAGTGCATCGTTTGTGGTCATTGTACACTTACCAAAAGAATAAAATAATGGGGTTTGGTTTGTACAAAACACAGAGACGGGTGCCCCAAAACATGAAAGTGTTTGCTCACTGATGATGTGAGGAAGGTGTTTTGCTGAGGGTGGGGGCCCCATTGGTTGGTATCATGTGTGGGGTTGATGTAGCAGATGGAAAATGTCGCAGATGGGTTATGCTTATGGAAGTGTGGTAGGCCAAATGCGAGGCAAGGTAGTGCGCTTTCAATCTTATTGAAAAACCTGGTCATCTGGCAAAGGGGTTTTATTTTGATATGGTAAAACTTGACCTCATGCATGGCAGGTGAATGGGCATGAGGTGTTTCCCAAACTAAAGTGTTTTTGCCATCACACTACTATTTTTTGCGATATATGGTCTACTTTGGGTGACGGGCGCCATGGAGGGGAGGCTCTACCGACGAACAAGGATGTTTGTCATGTGCAAAAGTCGTGTGATGATAAACGTGATTGGGTGTTTGGAACCTATGGTTAATTTCTGATGGATAAATAGTGTCAGGATATGCAGATTTTTTCTAGGACTCTATCATGTTGAGGGTAGAATGGTACCTTCTCTGGAACTTTTAGTGGATGGAGCAATGGATGGTTTGCACACTACCTGCAAAAACAAATACATCCAGTGAAAGAATATTATTTATTTAAATATTATTGAAAGAAATGTGCTCTAAAAAATAAGATGAGAGAGGGCATACCTGTTGGCAATGAAAATTTATTTTTTCGGGGGTGCAAATATGTGGCACCACCCTTGGGCATTATGTAGTGTTGATGACAGTGCTAATTTTGGTCCTATAATTGGGCATTCTGAGATCTTGTTTTTGTCGTCCAAAGTTTCTGAAAAGGGTGAAATATAGGTGAATATGGCTCAATTCAGTTCATTTGTGTCTATTTGAGCATTCGACGCTTTGAGAGGTCAGAGCCTTCTCCGGAGCAGTTCTTTCCATTACAGTCAGCCTGAGTACCTGGGACTAGCGATTTTTTAGCCAGGTAGGCTCCATGACGTCCTGAATTTTATTGCTTTTAGTGTGTCGGTGCCAGGGTCTGTACAAGATGGGTTTGTACGAATCCTAGGATATTTTTTTCCTTGACCGCACAGACGATCGAGGTACAGGAACCCAACTTGCATGCAAAAATAAGGTTTTGCGCACATTTATCGGACCTATCCTAGATTTTGGCATGCCTTCGGCACATTTGTGAGAAAGGAAGATGTTCTCTCCTCGTGCTTGTCTGAGGAATAGGCGTGCCTTTGGAAGGTCTTTTAGAAAGACAGATGCACTCTCCTCACGCATGTCTGAGGAACAAGAGTGCAGAGGGCCGAAGCTGTTTTTTGCAATTTTTTTGTGAAATTTTCTCTCCTTTTTAGTGTTTTTAGTGTGGATGATGTGTGCATGTTTGATGACAGGATGTTTTTGAGGGAGAGGGATTGGCCTGATATCTAGGCTACTTTGGCTGCTGATGGTCACACACGCCAATAGTTAGTGCTTTGGGGTCTTCTAAAATTCATGGAGACTGACCTGCTATGATCACAGGATCATCTTCTGTGCTACTTGATTCAAGGTCGAAACAAGCAGCACAAGGTGATGGTACTACGGGGGTGCGAACTTCTCATCCTTCCCAAGACGGATATCTATTTTGTGACCGAGTTGCTCCCTCAGGGTGAGGTGAATCATTATCTACTTCCCTCTAGGAGAGTGGATCTTGAGCAGTTTGCAGCGGGTCATTATAGCGGGGTGCCCCTTACGAAGGGGTGCATATTAATTTCTACTATGAATGACCTAGCTGAGTGGTGTGCTTTGGTGGCCATTGTACGGCTGGCAGGGTCGTCTGCTCCTCATCAAGCATCGAGACCACATATCGGTGTCTTGCTTCGGCTGAGGACCAGGAATTTTTTTGACTTTGCCCATTTTTGTTATGATGGGATGCTGGCGTAGCTTTCTAAGGTCCATGATGAATTAAAGCTGTTCACTTATGCTAGCACCCTATGCAAGATCATGTTTGAGTGGGTGGTGCTACTGAGACCTACGATGGCAGTGCTAGCTGGGGGGCCACAGGAGCCTCGCACAAGGAGGTGGGCCCCTATGATGCCTCGCGAAGACAGAGGTAGGGTGGGCCGTTATTGGAATTCCACTATGAAGGCTTGGTTTGAGTATGGACTTCTGGGGAGACCCAGACATGGGTCTTCCTATTAGATATGCTTGGGGGCCAGCATGTATGTTTTTAAATTTTCTGCATTTAATTGAGTATTTATGTTTTATATGTGTATTATGATGACACTGACATAGTCTTGGTTACTATACAGAAGTTGGTGATATCGGAAATCCGCTGGCTCGGTTGGTGGGACACCATACGATTCAATGACCTAGAGGAGCTCTTGCACAACCTCTGGGTGGAGCACCGGGCAGAGGGGCTGGCCCCTCGGGGGAGGGTAACAACTCGACTACTACCGAGATTGTTGCTGAGCGAGCTCATGCCGATGTGGGCATGAGGTGTTTCCCAAACTAAAGTGGTATTTCCATCGCACTACTATTTGTTTCGATATATGGTCTACTTTGGGTGACGGGCGCCATGAAGGGGAGGCTCTACCGACCAACGAGGATGTTTGTCATGTTCAAAAGTCGGGTGATGGTAAAAGCGATCGAGTGTTTGGAACCTATGGTTAATTTCTGATTGATAATTAATGTTAGGATATGGAGAGTTTTTCTAGGACTCTAACATGTTGAGGGTAGAATGGTACCTTTCTCTGAAACTTTCAGTGGATGGATCGATGGATGGTTTGCACACTACTTGCAAAAACAAATACATCCAGTGAAAGAATATTATTTATTTAAATATTATTGAAAGAAATGTGCTCTAAAAAAGAAGATGAGAGAGGGCATACCTGTTGGCAATTAAAAATTATTTTTTCGGGGGTGAAAATATGTGGCACCACCCTTGGGCATTATGTAGTGCTGATGACAGTGCTAATTTCGGTCCTATAATTGGGCATTCTGAGATCTTGTTTTTGTCGTCCAAAGTTTCAGAAAAGGGTGAAATATAGGAGAATATGGCTCAATTTAGTGCATTTGTGTCTATTTGAGCATTCGATGCTTTGAGAGGTCAAAGCCTTCTGCGGAGCAGTTCTTGCCATTGCAGTCAGCCTGAGTACCTGGTTCTAGCGATTTTTTAGCCAGGTAGGCTCCATGATGTCCTAAAATTTTTTGTTTTTAGTGTGTCGGTGCCAGGGTCCGTACAAGATGGGTTTGTACAGATCCTAGGATATTTTTTTCCTTGACCGCGCAGACGATCGAGGTACAGGCACCCAACTTGCGTGCAAAAATAAGGTTTTGCACACATTTATCGGACCTGTCCTAGATTTTGGCATGCCTTTGGCACATTTGTGAGAAAGGAATATGTTCTCTCCTCATGCCTATCTGAGGAATAGGCGCACCTTTGGTAGGTCTTTCATAAAGACAGATGCGCTCTCCTCACGCCTGTCTAAGGAACAAGTGTGCATAGGGCCGAAGCTATTTTTTGCAATTTTTTTGTGAAATTTTGTCTCTTTTTTAGTTTTTTCAGTGTGGATGATGTGTGCTTGTTTGATGACAGGTTGTTTTTGAGAGAGAGGGATTGGCCTGATATCTGGGCTGCTTTGGCTGCTGATGGTCACACACGCCAATAGTTAGTGATTTGGGGTCTTCTAAAATTCATGGAGAATGACCTGCTATGATCACAGGATCATCTTCTATGCTACCTGATTCAAGGACGGAACAAGTAGCACAAGGTGATGGTGTTGCAGGGGTGCAAAATTCTCATCCTTCCCAAGACGAATATCTATTTTGTGACCGAGTTTCTCCCTCAGGGTGAGGTGCATCATTATCTACTTCCCTCTAGGAGTGTGGATCTTGAATGGTTTGGAGCGGGTCATTGTAGTGGGGCGCCCCTTATGAAGGGGTTCATATTGATTTCTACTATGACTGACCTAGCCGAGTGGTGTGATTTGGTGGCCATTTTACGACTGGCAGCAACGTCTCCTCATCAGGGATCGAGACCACATATCGGTGTCTTGCGTCGGCTGAGGACCAGGAAATTTTTTGACTTTGTCCATTTTTCTTATGATGGGATGCTAGCGTAGCTTTCTAAGGTCCATGATGAATCAAAGTTGTTCACTTATGCTGGCATCCTATGCAGGATCATGTTTGAGCGGGTGGTGCTACTGAGACCTACGATGGCAGTGCTAGCTGGGGTGCCACAGGAGCTGCGCACGAGGAGGTGGGCCCCTATGATGCCTCACAAAGATAGAGGTAGGGTGGGCCGTTATTGGAATTCCACTATGAAGGTTTGGTTTGAGGATGGACTTCTGGGCAGACCCAGACATGGGTCTTCCTATTAGATATGCTTGGGGGCCAGCATGTATGTTTTTACATTTTCTGCATTTAATTGAGTATTTATGTTTTATATGTGTATTATGATGACACTGAAATAGTATTGGTTACTTGTACAGAAGTTGGTGAGATCGGAAATCCTCTAGCTCGGTTGGTGGCACACCATACGATTCGACAACCTAGAGGAGCTCCTGCACAACCTCTGGGTGGAGCACCAGGCAGAGGGGCTGGCCCCTCGGGGGAGGGTAACAACTCAGCTACTTCCGAGACTACTGCTGAGTGAGCTCATGCCGATGCGGCGGAGGCTCGTGTAGCTGAGTTGACAGAGTAGGTAGATTCTCTAGAGATCAGAGCTCGGGTGTTAGACGATGGATGGGGTCGAGTCGACAACTTTCCTTAGCGATGCCTACCCGAGGTTTTGTAGATGACCTCGAGGATGTGTGGCTGGAGACCTTGATGGCGCAGGAGAGGGCGTAACGGTCGATTTTACATCAAGTGGCGATCTCCGTTTTCAGGGCGGCCCTAGTATTGGTACCATGAGCGGATGTGGGTCCAGGTGCCCCACATGGCGGAGCACCGTGCTAGAGTCATATTATACATGGGGAAAGCACCCATTATGAGGATTCTTCCCCTATTTTTTTTGGATTGTATTTGTGTATCTTTTGGGCTGACTTACAAGTCAGAGACACTATATTTTGTTCTTCGACACATACTTTTTTGGTATATATGGGAGAGATATTTTTGCGGCTCTACATGGTGTGCCCCCTACTTTTGTTTATGGATTATGCTATGCTGATGGATATATATATATATATATATTTAATGTATAATGGTTTATTCGATATGCATTATATTTTAGAATATTGTTAGCTATGCGATCAGATGTTTTGTTTTGACTCCTTCGTACATGTGTGAAAGTAATGTAGTCATATTTTCGGATTAATCTTTTTTCACGCAAGTATTTTCTAAACAGATATGAATCCCTTATCTCAAATGCTTGGTTTAACTGTGACAATACTAGCTGGGAATCAAGGTAGATATGCATATATTGTATGACCTGATTGAGGGCGTCGCACATAAGTCTGATGACGACGTCATATTCTGCCTGATTGTTTTTTGCTGAGCTGATACAAATACCATTGGTGCAGAGTGGTGATTAGTGAGGGTAATAGATAATCCAGGTGCCTGTTGCTAAACTTTGATACCATCGTGATGCTCCATCGGCAAATCCGAAGTAAAGTTCAGGTTTTTAATCCATTGTGACAGTAGAGCGCATTTTGTGACAAGTGTTTTGATCAAAAAATTCAAATTGTTTGGGTCTGTATACGTTGAATCTAATGGTGGGCCTTTACGTTCCTTACGGGCAGAATTTCTTGAGATAAAGTCCATTGACGGGGTCACTGAGGCATGTTCTATCCCGATCAGTAAATATGTATGCCCCCTTAAGGAGGAAATGTTTTATGATGTAGGGTCCTTTACACAAATTTTTGAAACATCTTGGCCCTTAGGGCTTCTTTTGCAACATCATAACGGAGGAATAACTCTCCCTCAGTGAATGAGAGAGGGTTGATGTGGTGGTCGAATGATGCTTTCAACCATTCCTTCTGGGCGTCGTTGTGTTGCAGTGACTGTCGTCAGCTTTTTTCAATGAACTCTAGTTTTACTAAACACTTTTCTAGAGGCCAGGTATCATAGAGGAGTTTGATGGCAGTATGTAAATTCGGGATCTCATGAAAATTCATGCGAAAGTGTAAGGTGCCCTGATTTCTTATGATGGGAAAAGGTTTGGAAACCAAATATCTGTAAACAATGTGATACATAAACCTGGTTTTGTGAAGCTTATCGATTTCTCGTTTTATTTCTTTTGCCTTTCATGATTGAAGTTGACGTTGTTTGTGGTGTATTGGAGGTACATCAGGCCAGGTGTCAATATGGTGCTCTACGATAGTGGGACTAAGCCCAGGAATTTCTGAGTAGTCCAATGTGAAGATATATCTATACTCTTGTAGCAATTGGTATTAAGAGTTTATTTATTCTAGAGAACATGCCGCCCCGAGTGACATTTCTTCTACCTTTCTAGGATTTTGGGATATATTCACCTTGACAGTAGGTGAGATGTTTGACATGTTTCCTTCCTTGAACGCATCGAGTGCTGGGATAGGATTCTTGAAAAAATCGACTTTTCTTGATGGGAAGAAATCTTTTGATTTGATCGCATAAATATCTTGCACTTTTGTCTTGTTGGGACTCAACACTTTTTTGGCAAGAAAAAGCGAGTGGTGATGCATCGCATCCCATGGATTATCTTGCTCTGTGATGACCTCTAGAATGTCTTCATATGAATGGAAAAGGGACCTTAAAGGGGATTGATTCTACAAAAATTTGCACAGAAGAGGTTTAGTTTGTGCACAGTTAGTTGATATACATGAAAACAATTTCATCGTTGATGTGGTGGAACTAGATGCGGTCGACAGAGTGCAGAAATATTGGGTTTTCACTGTTGTAATTATAGCTACTCTCGTAGTTGCATCTGACTCGATACCTATGAAATATGAGTAGATAGCTCGAGTCATAGTTCCGATACATGATAATATGAATCGTATATGGTGTATGGTGTCGTAAGCGTTTTGTGGGGGGGGGATTCTGTGATGGGGGCTTGCATGAGTGCAAGTCTGGGTCCCTCGTTAGGAAGGTCAATTTCCTGTGGGTGGAAATTGTTTCTGGTGCAGAGGCGCCTAAATGTTTCCATTAGTGGGCATGCCTCTGGTTCATGATTATGGCCAGTGCAAATGGTGCATGGTACCACTGTGCCAACTGAGTATATTTTGTGGGAATCAACACTACCCTTTATCCCAGTCGTGGACGCTTGGAAAGGATATGATGTAGAAGATGAGGTTTTCTACTTCCATTTCCGATTTTTTGGCTTGGTTATGTATAAATCTTTTGGGGAGTGTAGGCTTAACACTGCTCTTGCCACTCTAAGCTTCGACAGAAGCTCGCATTTTATTGTATGATGAAAGTGTGAACAAATCTGGCAATAGTTGTGCATGATCTTCTCTTGGTTAGAGAGAAGTCTTTGTGGGATAGAAGAGACTGTGTGAAAAATGTTTGCAAGGTGCTTTAGTTCTTCGCACTGATTGACCTAATGGCCGATCAAGTTACATAGTCTGCATGTTATCCTAGGTTGAACCTGGGTCATGCTTGTTTGGTGCACCTTCCTAATTTTCATCTCATGATGACTAGGTATGGGGTAGATTTCCTGGGGACATTCTTCATTCCATATTGGTTGAGAATATCCTCACATTTCTCCTCTAATGCATGGATCATGTTAATTAGAGGATGTACTCACTCGATATAGGTACAACATTTTTAATGGTGATTGCCACGACATACTAGGCAAAACATCCTAGATATGGGGTTCCCGTCCTACTCAATTGGTGGCATGAATGGGTACGAGCATCATAGTGCTTCTAAGTCAGGGAAAGTGGCAACCACATAATTGGATGTTTTACACAACATACATGTTTGTCTTCTCTGCAGAGGGTGGTTGGGGGTACCTAAGGGTTCCCTGATTGGTCACTTTTTAGCTGACAGAAAAAGGATGGATCTACTCATCACATCTTCTAGAGTTGTTGAGTTGTTCATAGATTCAGAGTTAGATCCATCCACTTGGGAGAGGAAGACTATGGTTGAGCACAAAATAGCTAGTGCTAAGTAGAATCGGGGGATATAATTTAATTGTTATAAAATGTGGTTGTCAGCACATAAAGGAAATGTGAATTTCGTTGCCCGCAAATCAACATACTAAACGTGCTCTATAGGATACCACCTGTGGATGAGTTCTAGGGCTGCACATTCCTTGATGAATTGACCACGTTCAATGCATAACACGTAGCGTATAACTGGAGGGGGAAATATGAATGGGAGTCTTTCTGGTGATTGTCGCTCCTATTGTAGGTATAGAATGATGTGAGGTTCATCTCCAGATGACTGGGTGGGGAGATCCTCTTGATAGAATTTCTCGATGGCATTTAAGGCATCCGTATATCATGGGATATCTGGGAAATTATGGGTATAGTGTCCATAATTATTGTAGATAGCACATGCGTTATTTGTACGCAATTATTTGCCTTGAGTTTTGGTGACACGTTCCTTTTTACAGGAACTTGTTGACATGATGTCTACCGCAAAGCTAAGGAGCGATTTTAATACCTCCAGGTCTGGGCAGATGTGGGTAGGGTGGCCTACTACGTCACATACGGCACAATGCGGTGATTCCCGCGGTGTGGTGGGATTCTGCACCTTCTTTCCTTTTCTATTGATTTTCTTTTTCGTAACCATCAACTTTGCGATGAGAATTTTTGTTGAAGGGATGTTTGCAACAATCTCCTGAATGGCTGGGGCCTGCTTAGAATTGAGGAGGATTAACCCCACAGAGGTGGTCTGTGTGACTCCCATTGGAGTATGTTGCACTAGGTACCAGATTGGTATTGCAAATGATAAATTTCATAGGACCATTGTGGCCATGGCCTGTTGAGACACAAAGCCAGCTACGGGGAAGAGGAAAGGGGTTTGGGAGGCAGCGTAGGCTAAAGAGGCTATCGTGGCTAAGGAAGTTGTGTCATTACTTCTCATCTCCATTTCTTGACTAGCTTCAATGCTTCATGATGACATCAAGCACACTGGAGCCCCTCTGACATCAGGTGATGACTCAGGTATAACAGGGGGATCTCATAGGAATGACCCTAAGATGGATGACGATTTGAACTGGCCCAGGCCATATTATTGGTACCGTGTAAGCGTCTTGGTATATAATTCTATATAGGGTAGAATTAAATAGGTATTTGTTAGGGGTCGTTTTTCATTGTGTGTCAAGTGGTCGACCGTAACGATGCATTCCTCATGGGGGAACATCATAGTTTGGAAGAAAGAGGAGGCTATGGCTGACACGGTGTACATATGACTCCGGCCAAGGAGTATATTGTAATCTAGTTGGGCATCAAAGAATTCAATTTCTATAAGGGCTATCTTGCTGGATAAGCAGATCGAAACGTTTTGGTAGAGACTGACGGGAGCTGAGGGGTGTCCATCGTATGCTCTAAGCATGATGTTTGATGGATTTAGTTCAGAAGACCATAAATTCTACCATACGTTCTTTGACATGATGCACGTGGATGCACCCTCATCAATGATACATCTATGAATGCTGATGTTTTGAACTGACACTTGTATGTGAAAGGCGACCATCGAGGGAAGTCTAGGGGTGGATTTATCTAAATCAAAATCCATCAAGCATGAATAAGTAGTTTTGATGGTGCCTAATGCAGAAAGTAAGGATTTCCTTTTCTTATGGGCTAAAATAGTGGGGGGAGATTGATCTAGATCATCCACGATGCTATAGTTATGGGCCGTTTTGGAATGGTTTCCTGCCCGCCTAGTTGGTCCCTTAGAAGTTTTGGGAAAAGGTTAAATATACATCCTTTTTATGGTCAAGGGTGTTTTTGTTTCACTTGTATTAGCCCCTAACACATTGGTGTCTCGTGGGGTGTCTTAATTTTGGTTCCATACCTAAAAAAATTTTCTTCAAAAGTCATGTAGATTTTGTAGTTGTTTTGTTTGGAATCATCGGGTGTTTGTTGCTGCTTGCTAACTAACCCTTGATGGGGGAAAGGCTCCTGCATGACTGCTGTCTGTTGGGAGGATCCCCCTTGTCCATGGTTACTCTGTAGCTTCTTCATATCAGGGAGGTCGGGACAGTGGTGAGTGTAATGGTCGTGCTGACCATAAATCAAACAAGAATGGTTCGTCCAAATAATTTCCCTCTTGTTCTACCTTTGGGGGTTGCTTGGCTCCTAGTTTTGATTTCGGTTGGAGTTTCCTCCAGTCTGAGATCATAGAGTGAATTGTTGACTGTTGCCCCCATGTCCAGGATTTCCTTTAGGCTTGTTTTTTCCTTTTTTATTAGCCGTTTTAGGAGGATAATTTGGATTCTCCTGATTGTATGGTTGACGTGGTTGGGCTTGGGAAGGTTACACATAGTTCACCTGTGCATTATTATGAATGGGTGGGTTTCTTGCTAGGGACTAGGCATATTTCCGTCCTTTCCCCTAGTTTATAAATGGCTCTTCATGGGAAGATCTTCCGTTAAAATGTCTAGCTGCGTACTAGGTCCCTTGAGCCAGAGGATAGGGTCCTCCATGTTGATGGTGGTATGATGATGCCCTACTGATCAAATTCTGCGGAGGCACAGGATGACTTTGGTAGTTGGGTTGCAGTATGTTGTGGGCAGAATAATATTCGTAACCGAGGTATGGAACATTTCTTCTTAGGTGATTTTGGGTCAATGATCCAATTAAACCCTATGTGGAGTTCTACGAGCTTGGAAATTATTTGTAAGTTTGCAGGCACGGGGTGTTAGGAAGGATATTGTAAATATAACCTCATTGCGTATAGATCAGCTCGAGCTGTTGGGCCTTACTGATGTCATCCTCTTCAGATATGGGATTTTTTTGCGCCACATCCTTTGAAATTTCTGCGGTGAGAGTGTTGAGGAACAAGTCTAACAAAACTCGATCGTCGAGTTTGGCTTTGCACAAACTACGACACTGCCGCCATTCATGGAGATTGTCTGAGATATGGATGACGGGTGTTTGCCTAAAGTGGGTCAGTAATTCCTTTCCGGAATCATGGTTGATGGGTAACTCAAAACAGGTCAGGAATGCAGTAGCGAGGGCGCTAAAGGTTCCATGTGTAGAAGAGTGTTTCTCCACATAACATATCATGGCTATTATAGTTAGGGTGCTTTGAAATAGTCTTAGTCAAATAGTATCGTCAACGATGTTGTTAGACGAACACTACAAGTGGAAATTCATCACATGATTTCCGAGGTCTTCCGCTTACTTTCCTTTGAACCTTGGAATGCTTGAAGGGAGATTTGTGGGCATGGAAGGACATGTGGGGTTGTGTGCAATGGGGTCGTTTGTCAACTTGGTTAAATCCAGTAGATTTAACAAAGCTAAGAAAGGTGACTATGATTTAGTAGTCATTGCAGCTTGTGAAAACACAATGTTCTAGTTAGGAATAGGGTTTATCTGTGACGTACCCTATTGTGCGTTCACCTGGTTTCTCGAATGGGTAGCACTCCTCTGCCCACTAGGGGTTGTGGGAGGAGTGGTGTGGGGTGATGCTGTGGGGGCGTTCACCAGTGTGGCATTGGGAGACCGACTAGGGTTCCCAACTAATTATTCCCCAATAAAGAATGAACCAATAAGGGTGCCAGTTTTCCATCTTTGATGCCTAAATGGTGAAAGACCTGGAAACCCTCCCGGTAATTTGGGGAGGTCCAAAAGACGTCTAGATTAACAAGGTCCCATTGGGTCCATTCTAGCGTCGAATAGGTATGGTTTTGGAAATATTTGAGAGGATAGAGATTATAATCAAAGAAAAAATCCGATTGCGTACATAAATTAAAGCAAAAATCAAAGATAAATTTTCCCTTTAGATTAATCCTATGTGATCAGTCAATAAAAAATTATGGTTTTTTGTTGTTTGCATATGATAATCAAATCCTATAAGACCTATTTGTCCTCACATGCTCAAATTTAACTCTTCCTTTAGAAGATATCTTGCGAATGTTGGCATAACATCCCAAAATAATTGACAACGCCCATAGTAAACCAAAGAAAATCAACAAAGGTAAGGGTAAAGGATCTAGTGCTTCCTACACCATCACCTATAGGGAAGGATGCCCTAATTTTTGCCACTAATTACCACCGTCCCACATGAGCATTTGAGTCTTGGGCTTCTTGGTAATTCAACTACCAGAACCAAGTATTAGACGGGTCAGATAACCCTGAATAATATTACACGCATTGGGCCTAAGACTAACCCCCTCTGAATCAGGTCTCTGTTGTGCTTGTGTTTTCTTTTCCATGGGAATATAGACGGATTTGAAAGTTCCCTAAATAGTCAACTTCTATGTTTCAAGATGTAGACTGACCAGGGCGTCTTATTGGATTCCTACCACCTTGGTCCTAACTTAAACTATAATATCTCTTGTGGCCCCTGTGGGAGAGTTTTGTGAGTTTGGTTAAGTTAGTTTTAGGTTTCCTTAATTTACTTAGGGTGTGAATGTGTGTGAAAAAAATGTGGAAAAGCACATATTTTGAACGTGTGGATATGCGATGATCCTTTTAAAAATCCCTTATTTAAACTATGTTTGGTTGTTCATTTCTCAAAATAAAAACATGTGTGGATGGGGGTCTCTTCCAAGTTTTCCCAGTTAATCTAAATGATCAACTATAGGGAGATGGTGAGCTATCAATATATAGTGTTCTTATGCTTGCCTAGGATCACCTAAAGGTGCAACGACAACAGAGATTACTTCCTCTCTATAGAAAATTCGATCCTAGTCCCGAATCCTAGTACAAAAAATTGAACAAAACTAATGAATTTTACACTAGAAAAATGAAAAATATTTCGCTAAGCATGCGTCCAGTGGGGCCACTTAATTTGGCTAATTATCTAGGTTTTTTTTGGTGCCTAAATTTGAAAAACATAAATTATTTCAGAATGCAAGTTAATTTGCCTCCTACTTAAACTATGTGTTAACTTTGCGAAAATCAACTTGAAATAAAACTAACACTTAAACTACTAAAATGCAGCTAACAGTGAGCTTTAACAAGTTTCAGGACACCTCAACCGGTGCTGGAAGATTTATTATGGGCTTCGAAACTCTTTACAAGCAAGAAATATATGGAAATATCACCAAATTTTTTCTTCTGGTTTCTGCGCACAAAAGGCTAAGACAGGCGTGAAGGCTGTGCACAGGTCACTGTTGAATGCACGCACTAGGGCGCATCTGTCTGTGAAAAAGCCATGCAATTTTCTTGCAAAGAAATTTTTTGGAGATCTTTAGCTTCAACCTCTCACTGAGGGTGAATTAGTTAGTGAAGGAGAGAAAGGGGCAATTCCAGCCCAACTCCACAGCAAAGAAAGAGGTCTCTACAAAAAAAGGAAGAACCACATAAACTTGGAAATAAAAGTTAGTGGAGTTGACAATCCTCTGTGTGTGTTTGGTGCACGAATGTACTAAATCAAACCTGCTTAAGAGGAGTGGTTTTTCCCTCATAACTTCTTAGTTACAGGCAGAAAATAAAGGGAGTCAAGAAATTTAGGGAACATGCTAAGGCATAAACATACTAAATATTGAAATAGCATGCATATTAAAACATAAAGAATAAATTAAAAAAAGTAATACAAAAGCTCTAAATAGAGTCAAGAAACTTCAATAATCCAAACAGTGGCGCTTACGTCCCTTGTTTTTCAGTGCTAGTAGGAATGAAGGATGAAAATTTTACCCAATTTCCAAGGGACGTTTAGAACTATGGAGTTCTAAGCCCCGATGCAAGGATTTCTTTACTTCCAAGCTACCTTGGCACAAATTCTCCCTCTCTCTACTCTGGTGGACTAGAGTTGTTGGATGGCCAATAACTGAGTCCCCTCTATCTCTTCTCTGGATCACAAACTACTAGATTGCTTAGGGAAATTCTGGCCAGCATAAAAATGTGTTCTCCTATTGTTCATCTCTTGGTGGTATTTTATAGGAGAATTCAAACTTTCCTTCCCTCTTCTGGTACATTGATGGATGGTGACCCAAGAGAGGAGGGTGATTCCATTGTGTTAAACATTTATTCCATTGTGTGCTCTCTTGAGGTCCTAAGGAGACTTGGGCAGTTGTCCTTAGGTGGCCTCAAGTGTGGGATCAATGTTCTGGAGTGTGCTTTGTGGTCCCAGAAAGTGACTTCTACCACTCTCAGGACCACGTGACTTTTTGAGGGAAAGTCACACAAAGGTGCACTTGTCAAAGAAAAGTATGTGCAAAGACGCATTTTGCTGGTTCCTTCAGTGCACAATTTCATTTTCCTCTTAGACCTTACATATTTTTAAATAATTCATATTCTCTAATGTGCCTCAACCCTATAAATGCTTCTTCCTGACATTTAATAATGTCATATGTGCTTGTCCAATTTTCTAGTGATAACAGAAATAAACTAGATAAGGAAATGGCAGATTATCTCTAAGAACATATGTGCTATCAACATGCCTTTGAACTATGTTAAATTGAGGATCGAAGGCCTATTTATTATTTAAAAAAATGGAAAACCCTAACCATCCAAAAACCTAACCCTAGGACATTAAACACCAAATTATGGGCCCCGTTGGGGAAAATTGGTACATAAATTTCTCATGGTCGTAACTTCGGCATACGATATCTGTTTGTTGCACATGATACCTCGTTAGAAATATCTATCCAAGGATTAAAAATAATAACAATGAATTTCAAGTTGAACATTGATAATTTTTTCTGGTGATTTTCCAAAAAAAAATTGTTTATGGCCTCAAAACGGCTTCAGAAGCTCAGGACCCGAAAAACTGCCAAAAATAATAAATTGTGCTACAATTAAGGAGACTAAAAATGTGAGAAAAAAAATTGTGGGGGTCCAAGTTCAATAGGAGGGTGGCCACCAATATACACCTATATCACTCCTACCCCCTTAGGAATCAATGGTCCCCATTGTGTTGAGTTCCTCCATGAGATGAGGAAAATCCTGTTGAACTGGGTCCCTGGTGAGTCACTTGCCCTGGCAAAGGAGTTGACTTGCTTTGACAACCTAATATAGTTGGATCCCTTGTTGTCGGGTGTTCATGATTTGCGTCTCCATGATCTGATCAGTTGTGGCTTGTTTCATGCAGTATGACTTTAAATCTATTGGTGTGAGCTGTAATGTCATATGTCCTTAGTAATGGTGGAAAGGTATGACCAAAGGCGATCCAAATTGAACACTAGGTGGCGACCAAGCAATGGGGGGATGTTGAGTTCAAATTAATTGTCTCCCATATCCTTTTTAATGGTGTAAGGCCCATATCAAAGTGGCATGAGCTTCCAACGAGCTCGACTTAGGCATTCTTTCTGCAAATGCAACCAAAATTTTTCGTCCACCTGGAACTTGTGTGGCAGCTGATGTTGATCATGTCGTAGTATGATTTCTATAAGGTATTGTGGACCTACTGGTGGATGTGCTACATGTGTTCAATAAATCTGGTTTCTTTATTAGCCTAAAAAAATACACGTGAGGAGATTGGCCTAATGTTCCATTTCTACAATAGCTCTTGGATCTGGCTCTTGATTTCATCATTCTCCAGAACAGAATGTTGATAGATCTGCCCATGAGGCAACGACACGCCTATGGTTATATCAATGGAGTGCTTGACCTGATAGAGTAGAGGAACCCTTGTGGGCAAGGAGAAAATGTCCGTGTATTCCTCCATGACTTGGTCCATCTATTACTGTCGTGTAGGGAAGCCCTATTTGGAGGCTATGGCCACAATATTGTTCTTTCCCTATGGGAAAATTATAATGAAAAAAAATTTCTTGGTTTCATAAATAATCTTATTGCATTGCTTTGTAGTACTCAAAGAGATGGTGGAAGGTGGTACTACCTCTGGTATCCTATATAAATTATTTCCCAAAGTAATAATAATATAATGAGGCCTAGACTCATACAGAACATGTCACTTCCAAAAGTATCGTTGGCCAAATAATACGTCAGACACATCAAGATTAGCAACATCACACAATACCTCATCCATGAAGGGCTTGATGTTGCACGGAAGGTAGCATTGCTGCTTGATGCAAAGAATTCTTCCTTGGTGAATCCACCCTATGTTATATTACTACAGGTGTGTTGTGCTCAATAGTTTGAGCCACTTCATGACCAGAGCTGAAATGAGTTTATTTTGGCTTCCACTTTTGACAAGGAATTGGAGTGGAGAACCCTTCACCCACATCTAGGAGTGAAAGAGGCGCTCCCACTCCTCTAGATCCTTGATATCCTCCCTCTAGATCTTGGTGGTGGAAATGGTGGCACTGGGTGATGAATCAATTATCTGCTTCCCTTTGTCATGTCCATTTCTCATTTCTGACTCAGAATCATAACATGAATCTGATTCAGATGCCTTCAGTTCATCCATGAGTGATTGTTTTACCCGACACTCTCTTGTGTTGCGAGTGGAGCTATTATGAAATTCAGACCGCTTACCCATATCCTTCTCTAGATTTGTAATTTTGTTCTAAGTAACCCTTCTTTGGCTTTGACCATTGTTTTGTGGTTAAGGAGAAAGTTTCCATGGATTCAGATTCAGAGATCCAATGTCTCACTTCTTATGCTCAATATTTTACTCGATCTTGGTGGAATATTGATATGTTGTGCCAAGTGAGGTAAGGTCGAGGAAATCCATTTTCTTTTGAGGTATCTATGCAAAAAAGTGTGGTACTTGAGCAAAAAATATTTCTCTAAATCTTTAATACACAAATTTTTGCGTAGGGTATCGAACAAATTCCTCAGGTGATGCACATCTTGATCCCTTTTCTTTCGCAACGTGGTCCATTGGATGTACCTGTCCTCATAGCTACGCAATGGGTAATATTGTTCCTTTATTATATCTCATAAATAATTCCAAGTGGGTGCGGCCGAGAACAGAGAGGATTCCCTCTCATCATTTTTCTCACAGTAGGTTTCCCACCAGTCTTTGATATGGGGAGTGGCTTTGAGGAGTGAAAAAGTAATATTTTCTTTGTCAGAGAAATAATGGACATAGAAATATCCTTCTAATAAATTAAACCATTTATCTACGATGTATACATATATATGGCCTTCAAAAATAGGAATGCTTAATTTTAATTATACGTTGAAAGGAGTGGTTCCTCCAGAGTGGCTGTTGGGTGCATATGCATCGCCAGTGAGAAGTAGTTGAAGGATCTGGGAAAAGTTATCCATAATTGCATTCATTTGTTTCTCGAGGGTGTCCTAGAGAAATATTTTCATAGGATCTCCTACTCCCTCGTATTTCTTTTCTTCCCCCATGGTCAGCCGTCTGGGTTTGCGAGGCTGATCTTGAAAATTTTCAACCATATAGAACCCTAACTCCTACCCTAACCTTGTTGGGTACACGAAAAGAAGGATTGAGAAAGAGAATACCAATCTAATATCATTGATCTTTATTTATGAAGGAACACAATAAATTACATAAATAAACATAAACAAATCGATGCCATAGAAATAAAACTCCATTTCATAAATATCAATTAATTGAAATATGCTTACAAATAGAATGGACATAAACTAGCTAGGGCGATGGTAGATTATCTCTGAGAAGAGATGTGGAAACTAAATGCCTATGAACTATGTTACAATGAGGCTTTAAGGCTTATTTATTATCGAGAAATAGTGGAGAACCCTAAAAATTAAAAAACCTAACCCTAGGAGATGAAACGCCAAACTATGGGTCCTGTTGAGGTAAATTGGTACATCAATTTCCTGGGGTCGTAACTTTGGCATACTATCTCTGTTTGATGCACACAATACCTCATTAGAAAGATATTTCCAAGGAATAAAACCACTAATAGATAAATTTGAGTTGAAGACTACTATTTGATGTGGTCGATTTTCCAGAAAAGACTTTTTTTAAGTCCTCAAAACAGCTCTGAAAGCTCGCGACCTGGAAAACTACCGAAAACAATAAATTTTGCTACAATTAAGGAAACTGAACAACTGCAAGAAAAAATGTTGGGGTCCCAGTGGGATGGGCAGGTGGCCAAAAATATCCACCTGGATAACTCATACCCTCTCGTGAGAGAGTCATGGAAGAACCGGCTCTGATACCATGTTGGAAATGTAATACCCCTCTATTTCTACGTAAATATCTTCTATTTTTAGATTGAACTAATTGTAGATGTGATCGCTAGGAAAACTTAGTAGACCTAAGTTAAGTGAAAAATCAAATATGATGATGTAATAAATGAATTTTCTTTTTTTAATGGATACATTTGTAAATTCTTTGGCAAAGGAACACTAGAGTTAAGATATTCTTGCCGAAGATCTAGAAACAAACGATTGGTGGATGAGATAAAAAAAAAAAATCCCTTAAACAACTCTTAAAAATCCCTACTATTTAATTAGTAAGATTTAATAGGATTGGAGATGAAATCCATTAAAAAGGTAATTTGCAGAGAAACATTGAGTAAAGGGTGGAATAAGTGTCATGAGAGAGAAAAGCGGGCTTTAAGGGAAAAAAAGAAATAAATAATTCCTAGGCTAGAGGGTTGACAAAACCTAAAAAGTGGGGTATCGCTATGGAAAAATATTCTAGGTAATTAAGGCATAAAATACCTTACATGGAATCATAAGAGGTTGTTTATTTTTTTGGAAACAAATATCTGCTCGGGGGGAACTAGAGGATTGGTTCATGGTTGGGAGGAAGGTGTTTTTCCCAACTGCAGTGTCTACTCTACTAATGGCTCCATTGTTTATTAGGAACCCTTACATGGTTTCTCCATGGAATAAGTGACCTTGAAACTATGCAGGGACTTCGACCCCTCATATCCCTTTCCATTTCCAGGTGAGACTATTAACCCATTTTTAGGTATATGCATATATGTTTTTCATATTTCACCATATTTTGGTGTTCCTCCTTTGATTCTAATTTTTCCAAATGATTGTCGATTATTCTCCAGCAAATACGTGCAGAGGAAAATAAATAGATGTGTTTACTAAGGTAATTATAGAATTAATTTTATGGGAAATTTCTTTTTCACTCCTACATTTACTGTTTTACTTTAGTTTTTATGGGGTCACTCTCAGTTGTTGAATATGGGGTAATTTTTGCAGGTACGCAAACAATTATTCATCTCTCGGTTTATCCTCTGAAGATTTATTTTTACCATCAACTAATATATCATCAGGATTCCTAGTTCGGTGTCATTGTTTCCCCCCGCGTTGCAAAATACAAAAATTAATCTTTTCATGTATCTGAGTTTTGTTTGAAGTCTGAATGGTCCTCTGGACCGCTGATTTGAAGCTATTTTATGTTGGTCTACCACAATTAAGATAATGTCTACAATTTTATTTTTGTTCATTGGTTACTAGGTTCAATGTAATCTATACCTTTGAAAGGATAAGTTTACTTGTTGAGAGTATAGTCAACTGTATGATGATAGACATACCCAAGGATTTCGTCCTGGCTATTCAGCCATATTATTGCAATTTATTATTGTTGATTTTCATGTACCATGTTGGAAATTTGAAAAAAAATTCCAGAATTCTCCCTCTTTAACACAGAG
Source organism: Pinus albicaulis (assembly GCA_034641835.2). NCBI lineage: Eukaryota > Viridiplantae > Streptophyta > Pinopsida > Pinales > Pinaceae > Pinus > Pinus albicaulis. Next base: position 1,175,741,242 of record CM076582.1, on the reverse strand, counting down.
AAACAAATTTCACTCTACAGAAAACATAATTTCAACTTTATAAAAAAAAAAATTATTCCAAAAAAAATTGTTACAAGTTCTTCCTCACTGTAGAGGGATTTACAATTGTAACTGCTGTTGTCACAGTGCACACTTAAGACCTCTGTCTCAATTAAAAAAAACTTTATGTCTCTCTGTAAAAAAATAAACACCTCTCTGTCTATTAAAAACAACTCACTGTGTTTTTATAAAATATACACCTCTGTGTATTTTTAATTCTGCTCTCTGTATAAAAAAAATTATACACTGCTGTGTATAATTTAAATCTGCACTTTCTGTCTTTTAAAAAAAAAAACAATGCACTGCTGTGCGTATTACATAAAAAATAGAACTTCTCTGTTCTATATCTCAACAACTAAAAAAAAATTACAATTCTGTTCTATATATTTATAGAAAAAATATCGAAAAACAATTAATGTCATTTGTTGACTAAATTGCCAAAATTCACCGCTTAAAAAAAATTTATGGTGCCTTAAATTTCTGTCAGCACCGATAAAAAAAATTAATGGAAAATTTGATTCGTGGCAGAATTGTGAATTTCCCGCGGCGGTGGTGATTTGGTGGCGCGCTGGGCGGAGTATGGTGAAGCCACCATCCTTGGTGGTTACGGGGGGTCGATTCTGTTCGTACAGATCAAATGGGGTGAGCCCCCGCACTAAATTACAGCCACACGTTTGTGGTCAACGTGCAACCAACCGGTCAACTACGGGGGGTGCCCATTTGTTAACTGTCGAGCTAATTGACCCCCCGCACTCCGTCGATTTCTGCAATGTGCTGCCGGTTTAACTGTGCGCTGTTCCAACCTGTTCGCCGTGCTGTTCTGCTGGCTCGTTCGGGAAGATGAAATTACCTTCCAACACTCCCCCTTAATTTCAACTGCTGGGTTTTCCTGCATTCCCAAGCATTTTCTGAAATGTTCAAAGCTTTTATGCGCAAGTGGCTTTGTGAGGATATCTGCAAATTGATCCTATGTTCTGCAATGATGCAAAACTATCTCACCATTGTTAACCAATTCACGTATGAAGTGAAACTTGGTATCAATGTGTTTAGTCCTCTTATGAAAAACATAATTTTTAGACAATGCAATAGCTAAGCTATTGTCACAAAAGATCACTGTCCCTTTTACCTGTTCTTGACATAAGCTTCTCAACATTTTCCGCATCCAAACTGCTTGACACACTGCTACTGTAGCTGCCACATATTCTGCCTCTGCTGTAGACAATGCTACAATGGGTTGTTTCTTAGAAGCCCATGAAATGGCTCCTGAACCCATGTGAAAAACATAACCGGAAGTGCTCTTCCGATCATCAACACTTCCAGCCCAATCACTGTCCGTGTATCCAACTAAATCTGAACATTCTGAAGTAGTATAAAAAATACCAAACCTTTTAGTACCTTTAACATACCTCAAAATTCTTTTTGCTGCTTGCAAATGTACATCCTTTGGCTTTTCCATAAACCTGGAAATCAAACTAACAGCATGCATTATGTCCGGCCTAGTTGCAGTCAAGCACATAAGGCTGCCAACTATGCTCTTGTATAAACTAGGATCGAAATCCTTGCTACTGTCCTCTCTGCTGAGTTTTAATCCCATCACTGTGGGAGTGATTGCTGCTTTGCATTCCTGCATGTTAAATCTTTCAAGCACCTCATTAACATACTTTTCCTATGAGATAAAAATCCCATTTTTATCTTGTTCTACTTCTATTCCCAAGAAGTATCTCAACAAACCCATATCATTCATTTCAAATTCTTCTTTCATGAATGTTTTGAAATGTTCAATAAGGCAATCATCATTAGCTGTAAAAATAACATCATCAACATACAAGACTACAATCAAGATTTTACCGTCTTGTTCTTTGATGTAGAGGGTGGGTTCTCCCTCACACTTTTCAAAACCATTTTCCAGTAGATATGAATCTATCCTACTGTACCATGCTCTTGGCGCTTGCTTCAGCCCATAAAGAGCCTTCTTCAACTTGCACACTTTGTGCTCTTGGCCTTTCTTCTCATAGCCGAGAGGTTGATCAATGTAAACCTCTTCCATTAACACTCCATTCAGGAATGCCGACTTCACGTCCATTTGGTAAACTTTCCATTTGTTTTGTGCTGCTATAGACAACACTGCTCTCACGGTTTCCATTCTTGCAACCGGTGCGAAAGTTTCCTCATAATCAATGCCATGCTTCTGTTTATAGCCTTTGACGACAAGCCTTGCCTTGTGTCTCTCTATCTTGCCTTCAGCATTACTCTTGGTCTTGTAGACCCATTTAACACCAATGACATCTTTACCTTTTGGGAGTTCAACCAAATCCCAAGTTTTGTTTCTTTCTATGGCATTTATTTCCTCATCCATAGCTTCTATCCATTTCTTATCCTTGATAGCTTCTTCGAAATGAACAGGATCATCAACATGACAATATAAAGCAAACAAAGAATTGATACCTTCATTAGCTATATCTTGTTCATAAATTTCTCTCAAACTTTTGAATTTCTTACCTCTTTCAGTAGGTGTACAAGTACTTGAAGAAGCACTTGAATTTCCTCCTTGTGGTGTGCTTGGAGAAGCACTTTCATTTCTCCTCAAGGGTGTGCTTTGTTGCTCTTGTGTTGGTGCTGCTGTTTGGCGATGTATTTCAGCCAACTCATCATCATTCTCATCATGAGATAAACAGTGTTTAACATTCACTATTTTCTCTATGCTTCCATCCCAAGCTTCCTCTTCAATGAACTGAACGTCCCTGCTCACAATGAACTTCTTGCTGGATGGGTTATATAACCTATAGGCCTTGGATTCCTCACTATATCCAATGAAAATACATTTCTCCCCCTTGCTATCCAACTTCCTCCTTAGTTGATTCGGAACATGTGCATAAGCCACACATCCAAAAACCTTCATGTGTGTGACACTTTGCTTTGTGCCACTCCATGCCTCTTCTGGCACTTTTTTCATAACTGCTTTTGTAGGACATCTATTCAAGATGTACGCTGCACAATGTACAGCTTCGGCCCAATAATCATTAGGCAAATGCTTTGCCTTCAACATACTCCTCGCCATGTCCATTATGGTTCGGTTCTTCCTTTCGGCTACTCCATTTTGCTGCGGAGTATATCTAGTTGTAAACTGCTTTTGAATACCATTTTCTCGACAAAAACGTAGAAAATATTTAGAGATATACTCACCTCCTCTATCAGTCCTTAAGACTTTGATATGCAGCCCACTCTGATTCTCAACAAGTGCTTTGAAATTGCAAAAATTTTCAAACACTTCCCTTTTATTTTTCAAAAAATAAACCCAAGTTTTTCTTGTAAAATCATATATAAATGTTAGCACATAGTGGCTGCTAGCAAGTGATGGAGTTTGCATCGGTCCACATACATTTCAGTGGACAATCTCTAAGGGTGCTTTTGCCCTTATGCTTTTCCCAGAAGGAAAAATTTCTCTGTGTTGTTTCCCAAGAATACAACCTTCACAAAGGCTGTCCAGTTTCTCTATCAATGGTAAACCACTTACCATTCCTCTTCTGTTCAACAGATTAAGACCTCCAAAGTTGAGATGACCAAATCTCAAGTGCCATAACCAATTATCATCCTTTGGTTCGCTTTGGTAAGTCTCTTGTGCAACTGTTGCTTTCTCTTTACCATTCTTCAAGTCTGCTCTCATTCTGAGAGGGAACATCCTGTTCCTTGTCATCTTCACTTCAGCAATACATACTTTGCTGGGTGGTTTATCCATGATGGTACAAACATCATTATCAAAGAAAAAATTATACCCCTTATGGACAAGCTGTCCAATACTTAAGAGGTTGCACTTCATTCCTGGAACATAATAAACATCTGCTATGGATTTTTTTGCACCTAATCTTGTTAAAACATTCACATCTCCTTTTCCCATAACAGAAACTTTGCTATCAGTTCCTAGTGTGACTTGAGACCGCACACTCTCATCTAACATAGAAAACATTGCTAAGTTTCCTGTCATATGGTTACTACAACCGGAGTCTAGAAACCATAAATCCTCATTCTTTTCTTCAACCATATTACAAGCTAAAAACAAATTGTTTTGGCTGCTATTTTCTTTTGTGAAATTTGCACTAGTTCCACTTCTCATATCTTGTTTCTTCTTTCTACATTCATTAGCATAATGACCATATTTTTTTACAATTGTAACATTGGACATTGGATTTGTCATACCTTTGTCCTTGATCATTGTGTTGTCCACTTTGTTGGCTGCCTTGGCCGTGATGCTGATTTTGATTGCTGCCCCTTCCTTGAGCATTTGCTGGATTGTTCCTTCCACCTCTGTTCTGGCTTCTGCCTTTTCCTCTTCCTCTGCTTTGCCCTCTTCCTCTTCCGAAAGACATCTAGGTCTTAAAAGCATGTTAAAAAGATGAGTTTTCACTCCTACTCAATCTCTGTTCATGGGTCATCAGTGATGCATGTAGCTCATCCACTGAAAACTTTGTGAGATCTTTAGTCTCCTCTATGGTGGTGACAATCACATCAAACCTTAAGGGTAAACTTCTCAAGAGTTTTTCCAGAATCCTCTTGTCTTCAAGAGTTTCTCCATGAGATATTATTTGTGTGACCATTTCAATCACATGAGTGAAGAATGAGTCAATAGTGTCAGACTCTTTCATACAGAGAGTCTCAAAGTCTCTCCTCAGCAACTGAAGTTTTGTTGTCTTCACCTTCTCCATGCCCCAATAAGCTGTCTTGAGAGTTTCCCATGCTTCTTTGGATCTGTTAGCTGCTGCTATCCTCTGAAACACACTCTCATGCACTGCTTGATACAAAAAGAAAAGACCCTTGGCATCTCTCTTCTTATTGTTCTTCAGTGACTCCCTTTCTGCCTGAGTTAAAACATAAAACTCTGCTTCATTTGCTGGCTCTTCAAAGCCATCCTCAACTAATTCCCATAACTCTTGTGAGGTAAATAAAGCTCTCATAGTTATTGACCAGTAGTCATAATTTTTCCCATTAAATTGTGGGAGATGGATATTTCCCAAACTCATACGTGTGCTGGAGCCAGCCATTCGGCACTCTTAACTATGATTCAAATTTAATTAACTGTGCTACAACAGTAACACAAAACTGTATAGAGAAATACCTTTGAATTCTTCTTGTTTGAACATTCACTCTTCTGGAGAGGCTTCTGCAATAACGAATTCCTTTTCTTCAGCTTATTTGACTTTCAAATAACCTGAATTGGCTCTGATACCATGTTGGAAATTTGAAAAAAAATTCCAGAATTCTCCCTCTTTAACACAGAGAAACAAATTTCACTCTATAGAAAACATAATTTCAACTTTATAAAACAAATTTTTATTCCAAAAAAAATTGTTACAAGTTCTTCCTCACTGTAGAGGGATTTACAATTGTAACTGCTGCTGTCACAGTGCACACTTAAGACCTCTGTCTCAATTAAAAAAAACTTTCTGTCTCTCTGTAAAAAAATAAACACCTCTCTGTCTATTAAAAACAACTCACTGTGTTTTTATAAAATATACACCTCTGTGTATTTTTAATTCTGCTCTCTGTATAAAAAAAAATTATACACTGTTGTGTATAATTTAAATCTGCACTTTCTGTCTTTTAAAAAAAAAAACAATGCACTGTTGTGGGTATTACATAAAAAATAGAACTGCTCTGTTCTATATCTCAGCAACTAAAAAAAAATTACAATTCTGTTCTATATATTTATAGACAAAATATCTAAAAACAATTAATGTCATTTGTTGACTAAATTGCCAAAATTCACCGCTTAAAAAAAATTTATGGTGCCTTAAATTTCTGTCAGCACCGATAAAAAAAATTAATGGCAAATTTGATTCGTGGCAGAATTGTGAATTTCCCGCGGCGGTGGTGATTTGGTGGCGCGCTGGGCGGAGTATGGTGAAGCCACCATCCTTGGTGGTTACGGGGGGTCGAGTCTGTTCGTACAGATCAAATGGGGTGAGCCCCCGCACTAAATTACAGCCACACGTTTGTGGTCAACGTGCAACCAACCGGTCAACTACGGGGGTGCCCATTTGTTAACTCTCGAGCTAATTGACACCCCGCACTCCGTCGATTTCTACCAATGTGCTGTCGGTTTAACTGTGCGCTGTTCCAACCTGTTCGCTGTGCTGTTCTGCTGGTTCATTCGGGAAGATGAAATTACCTTCCAACATACCAATGGAATATTCTTTTGTATATAAAGAATGGCCTTTAAGGCTCTATATTAATACTAAGTTATTTTAGTTTTCTGTTGTGCATTCTTAGAATTCTATTTGAATTAATTTTTTTTTTTTTGGTTTTATGATATGAATTGTAACTGTATTTGATTGGTCTATAACATAAATTTTTAATACATAAGCTTTATATACTGCAATGATTTATATTGCACTTTACAGTAGCTATTATTATTTTAACTATACTTAGACAACTAATATTGTGCTTTGTGTTAATTCGTCTTACTGATAAGTTATTGTTAATTTAAACTAATGCCTGACGCTGGCTATCTATTTTATAATCACCATGTGTAATTGTTAAATGAATGAAGAAACCCGGTACCAGTCAAGTGATAGGCCTTTTTTCGAGCACCATTTGAATTTTTGACATTCTTCTTTTATTATATTTGTTATTACCTTTCAAAGATGATAGCAAGCACAAAGTAACACTCTAAATCTTTCCTGAGATTTTTTTTTTCTTAAGGATATTATACGCTCTCATCACATAAACACTCCAATGATGTAGATCTTGCTACCATGGTTAAGTGAAGTTATATTTCTTCTAACACAGGCATTATATAATAACAAAAAACCCCAATCGACAAAGTTTGTTTCTTGTTCCTCTACCCCATCACGTGTTGTCTTCCTATTCAGTCACTTTATGTAATTAATTAATATTCCTTTACTATGTTTTGAACTACGTATAACACAAAAAATTATTAGTCACCAATCCTTCTATCTACATGCTTCTTCCTTTGACCTTGCACCAATATTTTGCCTCGGGTATATAGCCTTGATTCTAAAAGTGTTCTGATAAGACCAGGGCTCTAACCATTCCAATTTGACCCAGTTGGTTCAGTTCACTATGGATCTGTTTATTTTTTTATTTTACTTAACTTTATTCCCAGAGATTAACTATTGAATTTTCATAAAACAAGAAAGACATGAATATTAACACTAAAGTATGTAAATCATTCCTCAAGCAATATCTTCATACCAATGACCATGTTACTATAGTTAATTAATTATAGCAATGAAAATCATCTCTTCAGACTGTAAATTAATATGGAAATCATTTTCTGCAAGATTTATACTATACAGTATTTACGATCGTAAATTTTAAATTTATATGACTGTGCAATATATTTCACTACATAATTTATACAACAGTAGATCTTGATACCTACACATAATAAAATAAATGTTTTAAACACAGAGTATGCATGTAGATACTCACAAAAAAAGTGAGTAGACATATTTTCTAACCATAATAAATGGGAGAATCCATCAAACCATGGGAGAATCCACCAAACCATGAACTTTCCACCAGTCCCCCCCTCGAGCCGAGACTAATTTCCAATGAGATATCCAAGAGCTAAGAAGACCCTTAATCTCCTTAATAACTATGTTTCCACCTTTAATCCATACTTGATTTTTCCATTAGCGGAGTCCCACTTTTATGGAAGGCTTTTTCTCTTAAATCCTTCTTTTATCTCCAACAATTCTTTATCCTTCCATATGTTTAGCATCCTTCTCTAGCTAGAATATTTAATGGATCTTTTATCCCATCCATTAAATCCTCATATGTTTGGCAACATATATTTCCCATGGAATATTTATCTCAATATTATCTATTATTGATATTGGCAATCATCTCTTTACTCAAGTGTCTCATTTAAAGTAATTTTCCATTCCAATTTTTTTATAAAGAAAATATACTTAATTCCATAATCACTTTACTATATCTTTTTCATTTACACAATATATGGTGTTTCAACCATCCAATCTTACATATTTTACTCTAAAAATAAAACAATTATTTCAAAAGAAGGATATTACATGCTACAACTGGAGCGTATTCATTTAAATCATGCCTCAATGTTTTTATTACTTATCAAATCCTTACTGTACTCCTTCATGGGATTTTTTTTTCCACACAGTTATAGTCAACGTTATTAACCTCTACATTGTTCCCACTTATATTGACTTGTCTAAATCTCATGTTAACAATTTACATCGGTTTTTTGACACCTACCAACTTCACGAGTTTCATGCCCCACTCAGGAATGGCCACATTCTCCGTAACCATGTGATCGTGAGGTTAATTGTATTGATAAAGATAATCATATGAAAATGATTTAGGGTGGGAGAATCAAGGGTCAAAATGATATGTCTAAACCCTAAATTTATGGCCTAGAAAATACGACTTTTCATTTTGGAACTTTTCTATCGCTTGAGTTGTTTTCGCTACGTCACACCTACGTGTTCATATGCTTCATCATCTCGCATTTGCGTTTATGTTGTAGGTTCCTTGTGGCGATGACCCACTCGTTTAATTTCCATATGTATACACCTCTTTACAGATTTTTAGTTCCCCTCTTAGACCCGAAATTCCTTACTATGGTTATAGTAACTATCAAAATTTTCCATTTCCTTATTTGTTTTCCTTCTCCTAATTTAATTTTGAAGGTTAATTTAGGGTTTACTATTCATATTAATTCAAGTGGGGAGTTTGATTTTCTAGTGAAAGCCTGTTCTAGTTGTGGGTTTCAAGGTCCACTTTCATTTCTACATTGAGCGTCTTTGGGGATTTTTCTCGATTCTAGATCGACTTCCTCTTGGGTCTTGTTATAGGTAAATTCTATAAACTCCTCAATTTTTTTTTTCTACAATATCTATGTTATCAAATTAGTTTGAGTATGCCATTCGTGATAAATGGGTCTCCTTCATTCTTAACTTTCCTGTGCTCTCTTTTGTTCGAGGCAATGTGAATAGAGGGAGGGAGATAGTTTTGACTTTAATTTCCTGGTCAAATTGGTTGTATAGGTACGTTACAAGATATGATGAGTCCAAATATTTAGAGGGTGTGCGCATAGAAGGAGTTCGATCAGGTATGATTTTATATTTTTCTTTGGCATTGATCCTTTTTTGTTTTCTAAACACCAAAATTATCTTCCACTCAAAATCGATTCTTATGTTTTCTCTTATCTCTTGGGGTGTTCTCTCTTATCTCTTGGGGTGTTCAGGTACACAATGTTGGGTTCCAGTTTTTCTTTCCCTTTCCCTCTTCTCATAACCAGGGGTTAATGTCATTACACTAACTTAATTTCTCTTGTATTCTAGGTCGATTTTTTCACATGCCCATTTGATCCAGTAGGAAGGAGACTCCTATGGAATCTACTTTTTTTAAAATGTTAAACATTAGTGTTAGTGTCCCTTCTGAGGAACTTTTATGCATTAATAGTGGTTTATGGTTTCTATTTGTACTTGTATTTATATAGTCCTCGTACAAGAACGTAATGTTAGTTGCTAACCATGTTGCCGTTAAGAATCTTTCCAATTTGCCCTAGTCTTAGGACGAAGAAGTTAAAATATTTTATTTTTCGGATAATTGGAAACTGCTTCATCTATGGTGACTTCTTAAAATATATAATTCTTCGTTTATAAATTAAAAGTGTAACCTGGGGTGAAATTTTTGTAAAGACTTATCTGTGTGCTTTAATTATTTTCTTGCTCCGAGTTGGTCATGCTCATACACGATCGACATGCTTATTTAATTTCTTAATATTATGATATACATATTCACTGTTTTTTGATATTTAGCTATGTTGCATGAGTTTCTGGAACGTGGAAACGTTGCGAACTTGGGTACGGGTGTCCGGAAGAGCTATAGGTTTCTCTAAAAACTACAGGAAACGGCTAATTGGGAGAGGTAATATTATATAATAATAATAAAAAATGTTTTTTTAATTACTTAATTTATGTGTGGAATGTTGTAATATGGCATATGGGTCTGATACCAGACACATCATTGATGCATTTACTAATTTAATATATTTTTTTATTATGAAAAATTATAATATCTTTACAAGAACCCGTCCAGAGAGTCTCTCTGAAACTGAAAGGAAAGGAAATGAAACTAACATATTAATGGCAAGAGGAATTTCACATAAAGGAAGCAAGAAACCAGAGTTTAGACATCCACATAAAACAAGACTAAAAAATGAAATAGCCCCACAGAAGAGCTCGCAAACAGAAAGGATAGAAAAGAAGAAATCCTCGAAAAGTTAAAGCCCTCACTATTGGAGTTTAAATGTCTAAAAAAAACAAAGTATTTGGAAACTCACTGAGGTTACTGCCGCAGAGAACCGCTGCTTCAAGCACTGTCTCCAAATGAATACAAGGTTGCGCTCTTAAACGAGTTAACAATTACAGTGATGGAGTGAATGGAGGACAAACTTTATGCAAGATTGTGAGTGAGTTTGGCTAGAAAAATATTTTTTTTGCGTGTACTTTGAGAAGGGAAGTTTTTTTTGGCGGATTTTGTGCAAATTTACAGAAATGAAGTTTCTTTTTGGTAAAACTTACGAAAAAAGTTTAAGGAAGTTTTGTTTTGGCAGCAAGTTTTTTTGGAAACGCCGGAACATCAATTATCATAGTTGTCAAAGATTCTGGAACGTACCCTGACTCTAGTCGCAGCGCCTACCTAAAATAGTAAGTTCCCACACAGTTCCAAAGCTCTCGAGAATGGAGGAACCTCTGGAACGAGTTTCCCATTTCTCGGGAGCGGTTCCCGTGCAACAGAGATATTTAGTCTATATAATTTATCATTACTCTATTCACCGGCTTATTCTAGGTAAAATATTATACTACTGATACATGGTATACATTTTTATTTCATATCTGGTTATGTTTTATTCTTTTATTTTTTATTTCTTCTTTTATTCATTATATATTTCTAGAAAAAATAACATGCCTATATAAATTCTTCTTCATAATGTTGAACCTGTTTGGATTTCGGGTGAATAGTATTTTATTTAATTCATCATGTTCGGAATATCATGAAAACTTCTTGCTTAAAGAAGAAAATAAGGAACTTAGCTTGCTAGACTTAGAATAAGAGGAGTCCACTTAAAAAAAAAATCTCAAGTTTGAATTTCTCATTCGATGGTATTTATTTCTTAACTCAAGTCCTCACCCTTCACTCATATCCATATTATTTATGTTTTCCTACGACGTAGTAAAATTCATCGATAGTTGCACATTATCATTGTCATTTTATTTTACAGATATTAATACATGTGCATTCAGTAGCATGCATACCTTTTTTTGTCTCTCAAAATAAAAGTTACAAAAAGTGAATTTCACATTAATAAATACAAAGAAACAGATCGTTAGTGATTAGATATATATATATATATATATATATATTGAATCTTGTTTTATATATATATATATATATATATATATATATATATATATTTCTTTTAACCTGACACACAACTATAACAACTAGATGTTCGAATTCATAAATATAAGTAACAGATAGAACATACATATCATGTGTGTGTACACGACCAACACTAATCTCGTTGTAAACATAATAAATCAATACCATCAAATTATAATTATAGATACACTCAAAATTATTTTATAATTTCCTTAGGAGGCTTATTTTAGACCTCAAAATTCCCATAATGCTCTCTCTCTCTCTCTATCTCTCTCTACACATGTCTATATTCTCCTACACATCCCCTTCCCTCTCTCTCTCCACCCATTCCCATTTTATTTTTCTCACATAGTTTCCATCTCTTTGTCACTCTCACCTTCTTTCTCTCTCCATCCATCCGTGTCTCTCTCCATCACAATCATTCCCTCCTCTTCTCACTCCCTATCACACCCTCTCCCTCACTCTATTTGTCCATCCCTCTCATTCCATCTATATCCTCCTGCCTAACTGTCTCTCCTCCAAATTTCTCTCTCAAGACCCCTGTCTTTCTATATATAATATATAGTAATATATATTATACAATAAGTAAGATACAAATGTATTATTAGCACTATAAAATGTATAAAATTAATAACAATAAAAAATTATAAAAATAAATACATACATACATACATACATATATGTGATGAAATAATAAAAAATATACTAAGTATAATATGAAAATGAAAACCATACTATACCATGTGCAGTACTATTGGCTTATCAATGCCATGAGGCGATAAAACACTATCATTGAATTGAAGCAAAATTTAATGGCATATGTACATATTATATCTCCATCAAGCTATGTGTCTCCATCAAGCTCCATAGCATGATGGAGCTATGTAGTTTAATTGAGGGTTTTATTTAGCCCTAGATGGACCTTTTAAAAGCTTGATGGAGGGCTTAAAAAATACCTAGTTTAGGAGGGTCACGCAAAGCCACACCCAACTCCCAAGGCCAGGAATGTGAATCTAGAATGGTGGGCAGTCATACAAGAAAAGGGTTGAAATGTCAAATAACACAGAGTAAAATAGTTATACAGGGTTAGCATTTTCACTGAGGAATAATCTTCGTCTGATGCATGCCACTATTCTCCACAAAATACATATGACTTCCATGTGCCCATCACATGAATAGAGTGCACTGTCACTCGATTATTTTCTATTCTGGTGATGGCTATATGGGTGCCATATGGGTTACCATATAAGGTCCCATGGTATATTATCACCCTAACATAATATAAATCAACCAAACTATTACTAGGTCATTAGATTTTATACTATCTTTAAGCATGCCACTTTGGATTGAATAGAAAATTGGGTTAAATAATTGTGTTTAGTATTTTTAAAATACACATTAGGTATCATATAATCTATTCGGAGGAATTCTGCCACTCATAAGTTTCTTAGAATGGGACAAATAAAATATATGTGCATTAAGATAATAAATAACCCATATGTAGACATCAAATTTTTCAAACATGTTCCAAATATGTAATCTACATGTTTAAATAACGTATATGGGCGTAAGGCACATAATAGGAAGCATCTTTACCCATCAATAGAAGAGGAAAAGATCTCTTATTTCCATAAGAAAAATGCAATTATGTTTGAGACTTCCTTGTTCCACCCAAGAATAGAGATGGTTGAGACAAATATTTCTTCACCCAGTCACCCCCATTCCATAATCCAAGCATGAATGTGGGATCTCATAAAAAAAATACATCAAAACCAAAACAAGGCTTCCATAGGCTAAACTACCTTAACCCTCACATCCATTACTAGATTGGTCTCCAGCCAAGCTGTCCAATTCTCCAAAGTGTTTGTTCCAACCAATGCTCGAGGACTGGTAACTCAACCCACAGCTACTGTCGGGCTCCAGAGAGTTTTTCCAACAAAGGATCTAAAGCTAGTAATTCAACCCACCAATGGGTCCAAAGTGTTTTTACAACCAAGGCTCCATGACTAGTAACTCAACCCATGTTCTTGCAGTGCTCTGGAGCGTTTTTCCAACCAAGCCTAAAATAACTAGTAACTCAACCCACAATTAAAGGAACATGAGAAACAACCAAAAATACCAACAATAAAATGAACCCTCAACACCATGACTATAGAGGAAATGGCAAGGCTAGAAAAATCCACTGTCAATCCATGAAATTATGCATGCCAATGACATATCATAATGAAAAAACTACATGCATATTTCATGCATGCCAAAACTAGTGAGGAAACCATACATGAAACTCGGTACCTGCAAAAAAAACCATTATAGTTGTTGATCCAAATGTCCTCTTGTTATTTTCTACTCTTCCTTTTCCATCTTCGTCCAAATATCCAAGTATTCCACACTCTCCAAGGGTGCTCCAACAACTCTAAGCATCCAAGTTTATGAGAGAGAGAGAGAGTAGAATGAGAGCTCCAAAACTGAACTAAAAAAAATGTTACCAACTGATCCTCATAATATTATTTATCAATGAGGCCTATAGTTTCTTCACTTTCCATTATTTTCCTTGATTTTCTTCCTCACATGCAACCTATGACCTTTCAACTCCCTTTTCTCCTAATTTCAATTATTTTCATAAATAAATTCCAATAAATACCACCTTTTAGCTTATTAACTCTCTCTCTCTCCCTCACATTTGATTACAATTTTTCATATTTTTCTTAGTGATAATGGTGTAAGAGGTTTTTCATGACTTGAAGCCTAACATGGTTTAATTGTAGGAAATAAAGAAAATAAGGTTGTTTTTTAGTGGGATTCCATGTCAGGGCTCAGAGTAGATAGTAAGGATAAATTATAGGAAGGTTGGGCACCTTATTAGCTTCCAGAATCAGCATAATATCACACAATATCCTCCTCGAATAGTTTTAAGTCAAAGCTATCCAATCAAGTGAACGTTAAGAAGGAGCCAAGCTCCACACCTCTCGAAGATGAAGGAGACAAGTTCCTACATTTTAGGGATTTTTTGATAGTTGTCCATTAGTATAAATAAACATCAGGAAGAGCTCATTAGGATTCAATTTTTATAGGAGGCTAGAGAGATGTTGACTCTGGATTAGAGATATTTTGACTGTCATTTTGATGTAAGATAATTATTATGAAATGAGAATGAGAAGTCAGTTTTCCTCTCATTTATTTGATTTTAGAGGACTAAAGCTTTTGGGTTAGGGCCCAATCCATGGGCAGAAGTATCTCTTGTGTATATTCATTTTTTCTTTATGCTTTAGTATTTTTGTTGATTTCATTGCATTCTAGTAGCATCATAAGGCCATCAAAATTGTGCTAGCAGTCTCTTTCTCACCTCTTCCATTGCATTTTGAGCAGAAAGGTCTCCAACCACAGACCAAAAATATTTAGCATATTATTTCTTGGAAATGATAAAGTAGTTTTCATTCTATATAGCATGAAGTTGTTATATATTACAGGTTGGATTAATGTTTTAGATGAATGTTAGCTTAATTTAAATACAATTTGATTCAACTCATCATTTCCATTGTTTAACATGATAAAGTTTGTTGATGGTAATTCCATGAGTGGCTACGACTCCAGATAAGGACCCCTTTCAGCACTGTCATCTCAGACCTCAACTCTCCTTCATTTTCATTTCCATTCTACTACCCTCAACCATGTTTCGAAAACCATATTCATGGCCATAGTGAGAAACCTTCTTGGTGCAAGAAAAACCCTCGAATGGTTATGATCTTTGCCAAGGGAGTAGGACACCCCCATCCTCTTAGATCCACCTTTCCTTCACTTTTCCTCACCTTCATTCCACTATTTCTGTGCTAAAAAACCTCTCGTCCTATTTCCTGTAGAATTACTAGACTTCCTGTAGCAACACATAAATCTTGTAGCAGCACTGGGAGCCACTTTGTCACTCCAGAATCAATCCTCCACCTCATCTAAAATTAGTATAGGCATTATTTGACCTCCAAATTTGAATTCTTGGTTCAGGGATACCCCTAGGCCACTCAAAATCCTTTTCCTTTTTACTTCAAAACATAATAGTTTTAGTGAATTAGCACATCACAAAAATAGCACCATTAATACAACAGCTAGCATCCAGTAGGTAAGAGTTAATTCATGATCGAAGAAATGTGATCGTGAATATATATTAGTTCCTTTCTTGCAATGTGGTTGAGTATTTAAGAGAATTCATGCAATGTGAAGTAGTTTCCTTTCTTGCAGCTAGAGTAAGTGCTAGTTTCTTCATTGCAAAAGTAGAGGTTGGTTAGATCAATGAGTGAAATTTAGTCTCGCTTCCTTTCTTGGAGAAAAAAAATAGCGTTCATGGATTTTTTTCAATCTTGAGTTGCAATTATAAGCTTGATAGAATATTTCTCTGTCTCAGAGTAACGATAGTTCCTAGCACCTCATAGTAGAACTAAGATGAGGATGGCATGGGTAGAGCTCATCTTTTATTCATATAGCACAATCACCTACATTTTTTTACGAATCCTGGGTTGATAATTAAAGTTTAGTAGCCTTTGGGAGTTGCAACAGTTTTGGGTTAATACCAGGGCTCACCATGTTTTGGTGTCATTGTCACAGATGTTTCTAAGAAGATATTTATTTATGCTTAGCCATTATTTTCTACTTCATTTTTTATATTCAGTTTCCAAATATTGAAAAACACAAAAAAATGTGTTTCATACCTCGTAGGAGTAGGGAAAAATAAGAATTTTTTACCAAAAACCCCCCAATCCCCACACAATCACCCTTCACTCTTCTTCGATGACTATGAGTTAGAACACCTTCTAGGTGAGCAACCTGAAAACTATGAGGAACATATTGGGGAAGAAGAAGAGCTTTATTTATGAGAGGAACTTCCTTCACCTATTCAAGCTATGGTTGAGAACATTCCCCAAGGAGTATTTTCCATCATATACATCAATGGAGAGACTAGGATGAAAAACATCATCACTTCAGCCCTTCCACACTTCTATGGCGTAACTTCTAAGGACCCTGAAATTTGAGTTTCATGTTGTTTGCAGGACTTCTACTATGCTTGAGATTAGAAAAAGTTGAAATTGTTCCCCTATAACCTCAAGGACAAAGCCTTGCATAGGTTCACGGGTCTTCCTGGGAACAACATCACTACCTGGGCCCAAATGCAATATTCCTTCAACAACAACTATAGAGTATATTGTAGGTCCAAAGAAACTAAGGAAGAAATATTTAGGATTACCCTAGGTACTAATGAATATGTAGAGGATTATGAGGAGTGGTTTTAACTGAATTACAAGAGGGCCAACTGCACCCTTGATCCTGGATCACTCAAGTTAGTTATTCTCTCAGGGATTGGGGAAGAAGTAACAGAAACGATTAATATTTTTCCTGGAGGAGATATCTATCACATACCTTATGAGGACATCAAGAATGTATTCAGAAACCACTCTAAGGAAGCCAGGAAAGAGGGTAGAGATAGTCAAAGCATGAGGAATACCTCTTCCTCTTCAACCTCCATTAATAATGAGATTTGAAACATGTTGGAGGATTTTAAAAGTGATATGTTGCACAACTTTTATTTATAAATGGAAAAGATGAATATCGAAAGGAAACAATAGGAATCAGAAAGATCCCTAGCTATATTTTTCCTTAGATGCATTAGGAGACACCCTAATAATGAATTCCTAATGAATGTCATAGAGGTTTGGTTAGTATATGAAGAGAACCATTCAACAAAAAAATTACCTTCCTTACCTGGCCTAAAATTTTTATACCAAGGGATGGAAGGTGGGCCAAAGAAACTCTAATTTATAAATCAAAGGAGGCGTCAATGACCTCGACCTTACCAATAAGGCATGCAGGGTGCACCTTATTCCTACTACAATTCAAACCTGAATGCACCCTTGCAACCCTGGTATTCTTACACTCCTCTATATTGGCCCACAACTCCTTCTTAGCCTTATGCCCCTCCATAACATCCTCAACCTGTCAATCAACCATTTGAGCCATATGTTCCTCAACCACCTGAGTGGAGAAAATAATCACAAGGGTGGAGGCCCCAAATCAACCAACCTCCTTCTTTATTGCCTCCACCCCAACCTCAACCTCAACTCACTTATCCTGCTCCACCTAAGCTTCCTTGGATGCCTACCCAAATAGATATGAAACCGAGCAAAAAGCATGAACAACAGGTCTACAGTGGAGAGACATATTACCCTGCCCATTCAATGGAGATCCATGAGATTAATCTTAGTTCTAGGAGAGTGCCCCCAGACAATCACCCACCATATGCACCTAAAGGTTTTGAAGAGGAAAAGGAAGATAGTACCCCCCAAGTAAATCCACCTCCTTTTCATGAGCGATTGATCCACCCTAGCCATCACAACCCAAAGGAGACTGAACTTCTGGGATAATTGTTGAATATGTGTGTAAAGATACTCCTTCTCGAAAAAATTAAGGATGTTTCCATATACAATAATTTTATCAAAGAAAAATTCTTAAAAATATATATGGAGAAAGAAGAGAGACACCCCCACCATCAATGTTGTACGTTAGTTATCTGATTTGATGTTGGGGACAGTTATTTTCCCAAAATACTGACACCCTAGGAATGTAGTAGTGGATGTACATTGATGGTATCATTATCCTTCATACATTTATTGACCTTGGGTATTTCATCAATGTGCTTACCAGAGAAGCCATGTTGAAGCTAAACCTCCAAGGAGCTTTGAGAAATACCACTACAGTTCCAAAACTTGTAGATATATCCACAGTAGCTCCTGAGGGAGTTATTGAGGATGTCATGGTATCCATTAAATCCTGGGAATATCCCACTGACTTCCTAGTAATTTAACCCAATTTTTTTTTTAATGGTTATCCTCTCATTCTAGGAAGACCTTGGTTGGAAATTTTCAATTCTTATATCATTTGCAGGGTTGGAAACATGACCATCATGAATGGACGCTTGTCAAAACAACTGGTATTATATTCTCTTTTTGAGCCTTCTATTGAACATCATCTACCTTTTTGGATGCAGGATGAAGAAGAAGATGAAGTGTACGATGTGACACCATACCATATATGTACCTTATATGCTATTATCAGAGGGGGGCAACTGGATGAAGATGACCTCATTGACCATATCCTTCAAAGAAAACTCCCCACTGCAATTCCACTTGATGAACTGGTAAGAGAATATGAAAGTAGCCCTTGTATGGAGCTATGCTTAGTTGAATAAAACCCCGATCCTACCAAGATTTTAGAATTTGGCCCATCTAGAACCCTAAATATCAATCCCTCTCTCTCGGAAAAAGAGGAAGAAAAATTCTACCAACTATTGAGGGAGAACTTAGATTTTTTTTCTTGGGATTACAAAGAAATGAAAGAGGTGCATCCCACATTCTTCACACACCATATTTACATCAGATATGGATGCAATCATGTGAGCCAGCCCTAGAGGAGGATGAACCCAGCGTTGAAGGACATAGTAAATGATGAGTTATAGAATTTGTTTGATGCGGGGTTAATATAACCCATATTAGATAGTGAATGGTTTTATCCTCTTGTCTTATTCCTAAATGATAATGGGAAGTGGAGGATATGTGTGGATTAAAAATATTTTAAAAAATACATAAATAAATACCATTTCCCCCGAGCTTTCATTGACCAAGTCTTGGATGGTCTTGTAGGGAAGAACATCTTCTCTTTCCTAGATGGATTCTGTGGTTACAATCATATCCATATTAGCCCTGAGAACCAAGAGTACAAGCCAACATTTTCATGTCCTTGGGGCACCTTTTCTTGTAGAGTTCTTCCATTTTGCCTATAAAATGCCCCTACCAATTTTAAGAGAGCAATCTTGAGAATTTTTGTTGAGATTTTACATGATTTTGTGGAAATTTACATGGATGATTTCACTCCCTATGAGTATTATTTCTAAGAGGCCCTCCATAATATGGGTAAAATATTGAGGAGATGCATTGGAATTCATATCTATCTGAGTCCTGAGAAGTGTGAATTCTTGAGGAAGGCAAGGATTGTCCTTGGCCAGTCCATATCTTAGGCAAACATACAAGTAGACCCAAACCAAATTTCCATCATAAAAAAGGTGCATATTGCTCAGAAATAGAGAGATCATGCATTTCTTGGGTTTCAATGGTTACTGTAGTACATTCATCAAGGATTTTAGAAATGTGGCTTCACCATTTCAGATTTCTGGCTAAGTATTTTGAATTATCTTGGTCAATTTTTTTTCAAGAGTCCATTGAGATGATAAAGGAAAAGTTTACCAATGCCCCTATACTTCAAGGTCCCAAATGGGATCTACCTTTCCATATTCATACTAATGCGTCACATAAATTCATGGGGAAATCCTTGGGTAAAATGGATGATATTTTTCCCTATGTGTCACGAAAGAGGAACTTATTGATATTCTCTTAGCATCTCATGTTTGGCCTTGTGGGGGTCATTTTGCTGCTAAGAGGATAAATTTCAAAGCCTTCCAAGTTGGCTACTATTGACCTACTCTCCATAAGGATGCCAGGAGATATACTGGTAGATGTGATTAGTGTTAGAGGATGGGGAAACCTACACCTAGTGATGAAATGACTCTACAACCTCAGGTGGCCTTGGAGCCATTTTAAAAGTGGGGCATGCACTTCATTGGGATAATTTATCCACCATCTGCACAAAATAAATACATCATATTATTCACTGATTATTTAACCAAGTGGGATGAGAAAAAAGTAGGTGGCTAAATGTTTGAGAGAGAATGTGTTCTACAGGTTTGGTTATTCCATGGATATAGTCACCAATCAAGGGGATCAGTTCACATCCCATCTGATTGAGAATCTCATGAGGCATAAAAATATTAGGCACAAGACTTCTAATTCCTATCATCATCAAGAAAATTAGGAGGTGGAAGTGACCAGTAGTGCATTAGACAACATCCTTACCAATGTTGTGAGTAGCAAGAGAAGAGATTGGGAAAACTGATTGGTGGAGGCCATTTGGGCGTACAACACCAACTAGAAGAAAACTACTGGGTTTACTCCCTATGATCTAGGTTATGGGAAGAAAGATTTTATTCTATTGAATTTGAGTAAAAAACCCTCATAATGGTAGATCAATTGGATTTGGATATCACAAGGGAAAAGAAAGAAATACTACTTCAACTAAATTGTTTGGATGAATTTAGAATGCATGCCCTCCTCCACAATAAATTGGTACAAATACAAAGGAAATTATGGTATGACAAACACATAAAAGAGAAGGAATTTCAAAAAAGAGATTGGGAATTTATATATGACTCTAGATTTAAGGAATTTAAAGGAAAATTAAATACCATATGGCTAGGAGCCTATCAGATAGAGAGATTCCATGAAAATGGAGTTTTTCAGATCAAAACCATAGATAAGGAAGGGATCCCTCTGCTTGAAAATGGTTATAGGATAAAAATGTATACGAGGGCCATCTCGAAGGCAGAATTCATCAACACAATCAGCAGGGAGGTGAAATTAATTAGGAGCCTCATAGCTTCCCGTCGATTTCCCTCCTAGAGAAAAATAAGAAGAAAAAATAAAGAGGCCTCCGTGAAAACCTTCCTGATGCTTCCAAGGACAACTGTAGGATTGAAAACCTCCCTAAGGAATTTTTCGAGCAAAAAAAAGAGAAAAAAGAAAAGAAATAAAATATCCTTGGGTGAAAACCTATTCGACGCACCCAATGCAAGCTTGTGGGTTGAGACCCTCTTCTGAGGTAGCCCACATGTCTTCAAAAGCTAAAGATAAAAAAGAAGAAGAAAAAAACCATAAACTTAAAAAAGGATGGAATAACACCAAGGAAACTAACCTATTTCTTGTTTAATATAATGATGAACATTGAGATATAATCGAAAAACTTGCAACATTTATCCATCTCCCTTCCTTTCCTCTATTCCTTCACTCGATGTCCAACTCCATCACTCATCTTACCATCAATTTATACCACCCTATGAGCTATAAAAACTTGGATTTCACCTTGTCTTTGTACTTATACAGGATGTCCTAGAAAGCTACATGGAATCCTTTAGTTGTACATGAAGTCCTGAACATCTACAGGAGAAAAGGCTAGGGGCAAAACCAGCCATCCAGGGCTCTTTCATCTTAAGAAAAGGAATAAAAGGGCTCACTCTACCTATGCCTACAATCCCCTCATCACCATACCATCACATGCATAGAGATTCTCTTCCCTAACCCTCCATTATACCACTTTGATAAAAAAAAAATTCTGTGGAAACACAAATCCCTTCCTTTAATTTTTCTCCAAGGACACACCTCTACGCTAGCATCCTAACACCATCTCCAGGTTTTGCAAACATTCATCCCACAACCTGATCTCAGTTTGAGATCCAAAAACTAAAGAAAGGAGACTGAGACAGAAATATGATCTCTTCCTATAGCGCACTTGTGAAACAACCAGAAAAATTCCACTATTTATTGGCTCATCCTGAGAGATAGACCAAGGATGAAGAAGTGATATTGAAGGAAACCATAGAACTATAGGGAGGATTCTACACCAACAGAATTAGCTTGAATCCTCCACAAGGTACCTTCAAATACACAAAAAACAAACACAGTGAGAACCTCAAAAGTAAAAATGAATATACAACAAGAATTCAAAAGAAAAGGCAACTCCTGTTATTATTGCTCCAATGATCCATCTCTCTCCATGGAAGACCCTGCAACCTTTCAGCAACGAGGTAAGGCTTAGGTATGACTCTCTCACCCTCTAGTTATGCATATTTACCTAAATGAATTAATGTCAAGGACAGGAGGTTTAATAAGATAAAATGTGGCAAGTTAACTTGGATACCTTCGATAGTCAAAATAAAAGATCTTGGTAGAGTTTTCATGCAATGTGGAGTTGCCACATTAGTGGAAATGAGATCACCAGAAGTGGGTGTTTATTACGAGGCAGGAGCGAATGATCACTTTGAGTGGGACCTGGTCCAAATGAGGAAATATCATGCGAGGGACACATCACCAAAATTATCCAAGCCCACTCGAAATGGCATATAACATACCTCATCTCATTTAAAAAAACGTTAAGAAAAGGAAGATTTCAGTAAGCCACATAGAAGGTTTGATCATCGAACAGTTGGTCTTGCAGGAAGTGCTATAAGAAAATCTACAATTTCTACACAAAGCTTCAAAGAGTGCTACAGGGTTCTTAGAAGGGGCATGCAAACAAAAAAAAAGGTTAAATTATCTCAGAAAAATCCACCCTCAATTCCATAACATTAGTTTAAATATGTAAGTTTCCATCTCCTCCATATCTCCATCAATTTCAAAAAAAAACTTCTCCTAAACAATTTTCATGTAGTAGTTCCACAATTGAGGTATTTAAGAAATTTTTGTGAAGAGGTAGGGAATAAGACATCTATATTGAAGTGTTATGACTGCCTGTCACTATTTAATTTTATACCAAGGCCATAGAAGAAGTACCAATTTAACCCAAGTCAAAGATAACAAGAGAAATTGGGGGAGGTTTTAATAGAAGGGAACCTACAAACACCAAAAGAATTCAATTACACCCTCTTGTAGCAAAAAATTTTAGGAGGCATTAATGTTTAAGTTTCTTTGAGATCCTAAGGGTATATGATGATGAGATAGCTTGAGAATTTGCAATGTATCTACACTCTCAACCAGATGTCAGTTCCACTACTGTGGTAAGGGGACTAGCCATAACCATCAGTCATTAATTGATCAACATAATAAAAACATTATCCCTAGGAATCAAGTGGAATAGAAAAGGCAGGGTCAATAATTCAAGGGGAAACACATAGAAGACAAAAATGGGATGAGAAGAGAATGTTTACCTTATCCATTGGATAAGGTAGCCTACCACATCCTGAAATACATTCTTGTGAAGGCAGATTGAGTGTAGTCTATGGATACCATTCCAAATTTTTACATGAGATTATATTTAAGGAGGATTTTCCTTTGGAATATGGATTAATCATACCCTACCTCCTCCCCCACTCCATTAGAGACATGATTCAAAGGGTTACAGACAGAAAACATCAACACTTGGCTCATGATGGCTTCATTAAATTAATAGTATAATATTTCTTCAATAAGCTAAGGATTCCTGTGTTATGGTCTAGTTTTATAGACATGGAGACGGAGACACTAATAGGAACCCATAATATCACTCCTAGAGATACCCCTTCCTCTAGCATTGGAGATAGGGATACTAGAAAATAGGAGGAAGAAAGAGAATATGAAATAAGGAAAAATTAAGGAAACATAGATGATACAACGTCAGAGAGGAAAGGTATTGAATAAGAACAAGGGATGGAAGTACAAGAGAAGGTTTTAAGCCCCAAAATTGGCACTAAAATATCCCCTTAAAAGACTAGTATGTCTCCACGAAACTCTGAGTATGAGGTGGCTACCACCTTAGCCACTTTTAGCACCCCCATGAAGCACAATAATAAAATACCAATACAAACTCCTATTTATTTTAAGACAATAAAGATCACTATGGTGAAATGAGGAAGACATCAGAATCGAACAAAGGTCCCCATTCCCATTGAAGATTCCCTTAGCAAGAAAGAAGAGATAGAGCAAGAGAAAGAGAATATTCAAGAAATAAATTCCCGAATGACCAAACCTAAGGCACTCATGACCTTTGTAAGGAGTGACTCTTCTAGAGAAGCATCCTTAAAACAATCAGAAGTACCCAAAGATCTCCAGGGACAAGAAAAGGAAGTGTTCTAGGAAGATAAGGAGGTGAAAAAGAAAAACAATGTGTTCTATAGGAAGAATAAAAAGTGTTATTGGAAGAAAAAAGTTCACAAGGAGAAGGAAATAAGGCACCAATAAAGGGTTAGAGTGCCCAAATTGAAGGACAAGAGGTGCAAGAGGAGTAAAAATTTATAAAACATCAACCATAATAGGAATCCGAATCTCCAAGAACATTACAAAAAAACATCCCAAAATTCCAAGAACGTACCCCACAACCTAGTTTCAGATCTTACTACAAGTTCAATGAGGGAGGAAGGGTAATCTCTGAGAAGCTATCAATCCCTATCTTTTATGAGCTAGAGGAAGAAAGGGGGTGCATCCACAGGTGGATGAAAATTTTCAAATATAGAATTGTTGAGGATGTGGGGCTAAAGGAGGAGAAAATACCTGAGATATCGAAGGACCTAGCTTATGTCAGACTAAAAGAATAAATGTTGAAATAGCAGTTTCAAGTAGAACAACCATAGAACATGAGGCTCAAGGGGTAAGTGCAATAGGAGGACACAAAACTTGCCACTGTGCAAAATATTTTCATGGAGGCCATGAAATATAGACACCCTTCTAATTCTTATGCATTTTACTTGAAAGAGCAGTTGTTGAAATTTTAGATTAATACCTTAACACATCATGGCTCCTCAACATTTCAAAATTATAAACAATTCATTTATTTTTCTAGGAAGTCTAGTGAGGAAGATAGGGCTAGGATGGCTAAATTTTACATGCACAACTTACTTTTGACTAACATGAATATTTGGGGCCCCAACTTCAGGTTGGGTGATATGCAATTAATAGCCCTAGCATATTGGGTAACAAATGAAGAAACAAGGGTAGAAGAGGTAAAGAGAGTGATGGAAAGGGAAGAAACATAACCCCTCCAAATTAGGTTAAAATTCATAAGTCTTAGAGGGATCATCAATAATCACCAAATGATATCCAATGATATTGACCTTGCAGTAAGATACATTGACAACCAATCACAGGAAATATCCCATTTTGATTAGACCTAAATATTACTAGGAGAAGTCAGTGCGGACGTGTGCCAAAGAAGATGACATGCACTACCACTTGGCTTGAAGAACATGGATTACCATACTACATATAGATTTAAATATTTCTTAGAAAAATAACCCTTCTACAAGAAAGCAATGTAGAGAATGAAAATCCAGTTGATAGTATTGAATCTAAGCACACCTTTTCTGTTGGGGCTACATAAAGCGAGATATCAAATAGAGGAAAATAAGGAGTGGGAGGAAGCAATAAATAATGGAGGGTTCTACCCACTATAAGGGAATCCTTCTTAGCTACCTTGGGATGTTTGGGAAGCTAACAGAGATTTGAAGGAAATCAGGATAGGGGACTGAGATGCTCAGAGGATGAGAAACCATTTCAATAGGGGGTTAATGATGAGGCTCTTCATTACCTATATCTTAAAGGGGTTACATTGTAACCTTTTAGCATATTAACTCTCCCTCCCCCTCATATTTGATTACAAATTTTCATATTTTTATTAGTGGGAAAGGTGTAAGAGGTTTGTCATGACATGAAGCGTAACATGGTTTAATTGCAGGAAATAAAGGAAATAAAGTTATTTTTAAGTGATGTCCCATCTTAGGTCTCAAAGTAGATAGGAAGGAGAAATTATAGGAAGGATTTACACCTTCTTAGCTTCCACAATCATCCAACTATCACCTAAGATCCTACTCCAACAGTTCAAAGTCAAAGGCAACCAAGTAAATGAATGTTAAGAGGGAGCCAAGCTCCACACCTCTCGAAGATCAAGGATAAAAATTCCCACTTTTGAGGGAGTTCTTGGTAGCTTCCCATTTGTATAAATAAAAATTAGCAAGAGATCATTAGGATTGAATTTTTATAGGTAGCTAAATAACACTTGACTCTGAATTATAGATAATTTTTACTATCATTTTAATGTAAGAGAATTATTATGAAATGAGAATGAGAATTTGGTTTTTATCTCACTAATTTGATTTCATATAACTTAAGCTTGTGGGTTAGGGCCCAACCCATGGGTTCCAGTCTCTCTTGTTTATCTTTATTTTTCCTTTATGTTTCATTATTTTAGTTGATTTCATTGCATTTTAGTAGCATTAGAAGACCATAAAAAATGTGTTGGAAGTCTCTCACTCTCACCTCTTCCAATGGTGTTTGAGGATAATTGTCTCCAACCATAGACCAAAAATATTTAGTTTATTATTTCTTGGAAAGGATAAAGTATTGTTCCTTCTATTTTTCATGAATTTTTTGTAGATTAGAGGTTGAATTTATGTTTTAGGTGAATTTTAGATTAAGTTAAATAGAATTTGACTCAACTCATCTTTTTCGATGTTTAACATGATAGTTTGTTGATGTTCAATGCATGCATGTATTTACTAGTTGGAAGAATGGCTACATCTCCAAACAAGGACCCTTTTTAGCACTGTCATCTTGCACTTCAACTGTCCTTCATTTTCCTTCCCATTCTTCCACCCTCAACCCTGTTTTGAAAACCATCCTCATGCCCACCGTGAAAAGCCTTCTTGGTTTAATATAGGACCTCCAAGAGTTTTGAGCTT
Organism: Pinus albicaulis; assembly: GCA_034641835.2. Taxonomy (NCBI): domain Eukaryota; kingdom Viridiplantae; phylum Streptophyta; class Pinopsida; order Pinales; family Pinaceae; genus Pinus; species Pinus albicaulis. The sequence continues at coordinate 1,175,714,412 of CM076582.1, read as the reverse complement.
GGAAAAGGGAGTTCACCACCCCAAATTCACTTAGATACACCTTTCCATCACTCTTCCTCACCTCCATTCTAGCATTTCCAGCCTCAAAACCCTCTCTCCATGTTTCATATAGCATTACAGGACTTCCTGTTGGAAAACAAGGATCTTGTAGTAGCGTTGAGAGCCACCTTATTCACTCTAGAATTAATCCTCCACCTAATATAAAGTTATTATAGGCCTTAGCTAACGTCCACCTCCAAATTATTGGTTCAAGGATACCCCTAGGTCACTCAAACACCTTTTCCTTTTTCTGCAAAACAGAGTAGTTTTAGTGTGTTAGCACATCATAAAAATATCATCATTAATAAAATATCTAGCATGTCATAGGTAGGATTTAATTCATGATTGATGGAGTATGTGTGTGAATATACATTACTTCCTTTATTTCAATTTGGTTGATTAGTTAAGATAATGAATGAAATGTAGTGTAATTTCCTTACTTGCAGCTAGAGTAAATGCTAGTTTCGTCATTGCAAAAGTAGAGGTTAGTTAGATGGATGAGTTAAATTTAGTATGCCTTCCTTTCATTCAGAAATAATAGTGTTCATTAATTTTTTTAGTCTTGAGTTGTAATTATAAGTTTTATAGAGTCTCTCTCTCTCTCTCAGAGTAGCAATAGTTCCTAGCACCTCATAGTAGAACTAAGATTAGGATGGCATGAGTAGAGCTCATCCTATTTTCTATATATCACTGTCACCTCCAAGTTTTTAGGAACCTTGGGTTAATAATTAAAGTTGAATAGCCTTTGTGAGTTGCATCACTCTTGGTGGAATTCCAGGGCTCACCACCATTCACTAGTACATTTGGGGGAAATACCTACACTTGGTTCTAGCACTTTTGACCAAATGTCGAAAATTTCCCCAAATGTTTTCAATCCCGCCCGAAACCGTTGCTATACCGACGTTTAGAGAAAAGTGTCGCAATACCGACACTTAGACAAACTGTCGCAATTGCGACGTTTCGAGGAAGACATCGCAATTGCGACACTATGCCCCAAAGCGTCACTATTGCGACGACTGCCTCCGAACGTCGCAATTGTGACACAATGTCTAAGTGTCGCAATTGCGACGTTTGGAGGAATCTGTCGCAATAGCGATGGTTTGGCCACCGTCGATATAACGACACTTATATGCAATAAACGACACTTATATGCCTTTGCAAAATCCCTGTCACTTATGGTTTATTTTTTATTTTATTTTTCTTGAACTAAGTCTTATTTCCATGTGGATTGTGTAATTTCACTTTTATTGCATATTATAGAATGTGTTTGTTTATAAGATTATATGATACATGTGAGATAAAGTTTTATTATTTATCATATATAAATAAATTTTATCAATATTGTACATTTACACTTTTATGAGGTGATGTTATAAGTAAATTCATAAATATCTCCTTTTAATCCTCATTTTACTCCATGAATATGTTTGGAAATGAAATTTCAATAGATTAATTTTCTCCTAACCTATGTATCATCAATATTGTACATTTACATTCTTAATTATGAGGTGATGTTATAGGCAAATCCATGAATATCTCCTTTTAATCTTCATTTTACTCCATGAATATGTTTGGAAATGAAATTTCAATAGATTAATTTTCTTGCTATTATATGTTTTACGAAGATATGGTAAGGAATTCTCTCTTGTTCTTCTTAGAAATAATTATATATAATTTTTTTTTTTCAAAATTGATTAAAAAAATTATATGAGAAAAATTATTAATTCATCAATATGTGTGTGTGTGTGTTGTGAGGAATAATTTCATAGTTCAACTTAATGGTTGATTATATAATCATGTTATCATCACCAATGATATATCTTAAAAAGTAACTAAAAAGCCATGTGTACAAAATCGATGTATACTCTAGAGAGTGGTTCTCATATCACTACGTAAATTGTTGTATGCTACTTCAAAAAAATTATAAGATAAACTGTAATACACATCATATATGCACCATAACAATTGCCATACAACTAATTTGTTTTAGGATACATGTGGCATTCTAGGGGTAAATTCCATATGATGTGTATATCAATCTATTAGGTTTTGGTAATTTTTGAGTATCTAAGAAATGATAAGGAATATCCATACATCATGATCTTGTAATGTGATTATAAATTGTGTCTATAATTTTCGTAAAATGTATAAATGATTTGTTTAAAAAAAATCAACACAATCAACCCTAAACAATGCTCATGATGTGGAATGTCATTGGCAAAACCAAAATGATGGTCAGATGTCCCATTTATATGGTAATGGTGATCATATATATGTTGTAGCGACACTTGATGAGTAATTAAATAAATCTTAGAGTGTGACTCATTGTGCCATATTTTTTTAAAGCATGATTTGTTTTCCTATTTTTTAATAATTTTCTAACATATTTTATTCATTTGGAAAGCTAGTTAATGATTCTTTAAGTAATTAGGACCTAATGAGAGATCATCTTCACATATTCACTGAAATATATTTGGTAATTGTAGTCACTATGTGAACCACACATGCATGCTACTTAAGAAAAATTGAAATATAAACTATAATACACATCTTATATCTGCCATAACAATTGTCATACAACTTATTTACTTCTAGATACATATGGAATACTTCAGGTAAATGCCATATTATGTGTATACCAATATAGTAGGTGTTGGTAAGTTATGAGGATCTAAGAAATGATAGGGTATCCACACATTAGTGCCCTGGTGAATTTTTTTCATAATATTCTATTTGTTGTAATTTTGTTGCCTGGATTTGTTATAGATTTCAAATAATACAACTATCTACAAATTGTTATTTATAAAGAAGAAGTACAATAAGTAGTTACCTATACTTCCCCACTGTGGTCAATGTTGATGTATGGCCTTGGCTCATTGATCTTACAATTAGCTCACTATTCATATTCAATTTTCTCCAGTTCAGCCCAATAAAATAAGGAAAACAAAAAATGAAGTCTTGATTTTTCTTTCCAGTGCTCCTACATAATAAAAATACTCTTAAAAACCAATTAATATATAAATTTTCATCATTCATGCTAAAATCATTTTGAATTTTTTTAATGAATCTGCTTACAATTAATAGACTACATTGCTCACAGAATAAGAGATAATTTAGAACTACGATTTCACAATAATAAATTACCCTAGCAGTTCAAACTTCGAACATACCTTATGAAATTAAAATATGGAAGGTTAATGAGCCAATCTAGTTTCCTCGGATCCAATCTCGAGCTCGGCCTAAGTTTGAATGCCTTGAGAGTGCGAGTGTAAGGAACTAGACGCCTAAAGCTTTTATTTTGTGCTTGTGTAATTCACTGTTTGACCATCAAGCCAAGCCAACAGCTATATTAACACTACTTCATGTTGGGGCAAATTGGCATTCTAATTTTTTAGTGCTATAGCCGTAATTTTCACTGTTTCACTAATCACAACCTTGGAAGTTTGCAGGGCAACGGGCTTTATTCTTTCTTTGGTGTTTTATGTAAGAGAAACGATTTGTGAACTTTCTGTAATAGCAAGGGGAAAAATAAATTGATTCTAATTTTAAAATATCAATAATGATAAGTGGTAATTCCTTTATTAAATTTTTAATTCTGAGTGAGCCAAAAAAGTAACTTTCCTTACTTTTTGACTACAGCCTTGAAATTGCGAAGAGGACTAGTGTTGGAAATTATTGGTAAGTGGAAACTAAAGGGCATAATAACGTTTTTGAAAAAAATTTAAATGTCAAAATTAAGTCTTCTATCCTTCCTAGCACGTCACGGAAAACGGTAATCCACAAATTATAGTCGTCAAATACGTGCAAAATGCCTTATGACGGGCAAAATGGAGGACTGGTCTTATGCTGCTACATGAGTTAGGGTTTCATGTGGCAGCAGGGAACCTTGTATAGTTTTTCAAGGATAGGAAAGGAGAATATTTTCAGCGCATGAAACTTCATCACCATTTGAAAATTGTGTCCTAATTTGAAACAATAAGACTACCCAAGTATTTAATTATTTAATTTAGATTGTGTAATACAAAAAAATATCCTAGATAACTTAAATAATGTAAGAAATTTTGCAAAAATTTAGTGGGGAGAACCTTCAATTACATTTATTTTGAAGTTCCACTTGAATTTTAGGCCATTTTAATTAGTCTTTCATGGCTATTCTAGTAAAAATTTCAACCTCTTGTAGAAATTTGTTAGTCACTTGTATTAGAAATGCAAAAATCAAATGTAAATAAAAATGATTTGAAATACAAAAATCAAATGCGCGCTACATAAAAATGATTTTTTAAAAAACTACATTAATGTATGATATCACGCACGCATTCACCCTCAGCTCTTGCAGAACAACATTCGCCCTCAGCTCTTGCAAAATGGTAAGTTCTTACTGCAGGCCTTTCCTCCTATAGTAGGGTCGACCCTATTTGGGTTTTTTTGGAACCTATGAGATTACAAAGGTTGTGATTGATTACGGGGCACTGCCTATATTTTTGGAACTTCTTACCTCTGGGAATGATAATGTTCGAGAATAGGTAGCACGATTATTTTACAGGCATAAAATTATTCTTCCCAACTATCTTTATATATCTGTAATTTTGGAATTTGATTTAAAAAACTAGTACCCAACTTTGAGTTCAACTGGTGTTCGTGTAAGGTTGTTTGGGCTTTGGGAAATATTTATGGAGACTCTGCAACATTTAGGGATCTTGCCCTCAGTCATGGAGCTCTGAGGAAGGTTCTTGCCCAGTTGAATGATACTGCTAGAATTTCAATGATAAGAAATGCTACATGGGCTCTGTCAAATTTTTTCCGTGGTAAACCCAAACCACTATTCGAACAGGTAAGAAGAATACATTTTCTGCCTATTCTTCTTAGTTCGTAGATACTGTGGATTTTTTTTATAGATCTTGGTGCTTGGTAGATTTGGACGTAATATGGACCTAGGCACTTGTTCATTACAATGAATCCATCATCAGGTTTTAGAAAATGCTCAGAAATTTGGGTTTCATAAGGGGATTACCCTTGCTTGCAATTATCGATTATCAATCATATTCAAAAAAAGTCTTTCATAGAACTGCTGAGCTCTTTGTAGGTGAATTTCTGAGGTAATTTCACAATATCTGAACTAAATTCATTTGTCCTTTTCAATAATCTATGCTTGTAACAGAACCAGACAAACAATCTAGTGGCCAATGCAACAACAACAACACCTCCTATTGCAACTCCTGAAATTTACCCTCTCTGCACGCATGAATGACTATGGCACCCTCTTTTGTGAACATGTACTGGAGCTGAAGGTACTGGTTTCCATTAGGATCATGGAATTAAGCATCCAAAATGGTATCAAATTCCATTGCAATAGTATTCCCTGGCGAGGGAAACAGCTCATTGAGACATATTGGACTCATCACCCCCAAATAGCCTCCAGGGCTACCCAGAGTGTGATCATCTAGAGAAATAACAAATGCTAATCCATCCCCAATTGAAACAAGAACAGGACCCACATTGGTTACAGAAAACGAGAAACACGTTTTGAAAGAGGAAGAAACTTTTGTATTAGGGTCCAGAAATCTAACTGGTCTATTGTACAATGCCCTACCTACACTTCAAATTGGTACTCCCAACTCCATGCTAAGGCTCACTGTGCCATTCTTCAGATGAGCATCTTAACCTAAAGTTTGATTCCAAAAAACCCAAGTCCCCTGTGCTATGCCCAAGACCTTTGTTACAACGAGTAGAGTTCTGAGCGAAATACTTCACAATAGGAAGCAAAAGAAACATCACAAAATTTCTCCGCTTTAGACTGATAATTTTTTGTGTGAAAATTCAACTGTGGATAGTAAAAACATAATATCAAACACAACCAATCCATAATGGAATTTGAACATGAGGATTTATAACCAGAGAAAACCCTCTCCAGGTTAAAAGAATTCCAGAATGGCTTTAAGATTCTACTAATGAGCGCTTACAACACCATAGAAATTATTGTCACAATGAAATCCACTGGAATCAAAGCCTTTTTACAGTTTCTAAATTTCCACAGCAGAAGAAAGAATCTTGCTATCTCTCATGAGCTGGTTCTGTGGTCAGATCCTTTTCTATGGTTGTCTTGTTCTGCTAAACGTGGATCTGTCTTAGCTTTGGCTCTGGTTCTCATTTAGGATCGTGGCTATCTGATCTTGTTGTGGCTTTGACTATACAAACTTGCTCAATAGGAAAATGTTGACTATGCTATATATAGGAGCTTCAATGGGTGCTCTCAAACGCTTTTTTGGGCAGCTTTGTTTTGTCTCTGATTCAAGGCAGAGCCATGTTGGCCTTGTTTTTTTAGTCCTTGGACCTTATTTCTCTCATATATGCCATCCTATCCCCAGTTTGCTACTGAGAAAGACATAACTTCATGATATCAAAATTGACTATTTTTGGCCATTTATCTTTAGTAATGGTACCACTTTATTTTGGTGCATTCGTACAGTATGTGAAGAGCACTCTCAAGCTGTTATTCAGTATTTTAGCATAACTACTACTTTTAACTGCCATGCTCTAATATTTATACCAACCATAAGCATTCTTAAGGTATTTCCACGTTTGTGAAGCAGAAGGAATGCTTCTGACAGCTTCTTATCATAGTGGTACAATTTTGTTCACAGTTTATCTTTTATAAACCTCCAATTTTCCAAACATAGTAGAGACTATAGTTTGCATCTCAAATTTTGGACAAATCTCTTTAGTATTCTACAGAAAATGCATTAAGAATTAAAAAATCCCACAATTAGTAAAAAGGCCACAATTTTGTAAAAAGCCCACATTTTATTAAAAATATAAACAATTTGTAAAAAGCCCACAATTTTGTAAAAAGCCCACATTTTGTAAAAAGCTCACAATTTGTAAAAAGCCCACTTTTATTTTCTTTTTTCTTATATATTGAGCTCCCATTGAGTTCAACAAGTCTTAGGTTTTCTACACCATTGAGAGAGATTTATTATTTTCTTTATAGGATAATTTGCATCAATGGAAGAAAACATTAGAGGTGGAAGAAAAATTCAAAAGGATGAAAGGGGTGATGGTAGAGTTTATTTCCCTTGAAAAAAATGTTGTATGAGAAATAATGTTAGAGTTTTAATAGCAACAACAATAATGCATTGTAGGAAATATGGGCACATTGATGGTGGATCGAATGACTATCATCCCGTGGTAATTAATTATCTATCTTCATTTTGATTATATCGTAAAATTTTATATTATTTTAATATTTTTATATGCGCACTAATGTTTAATTATTAATGTTTGTAATTTTCGTAAAGGCACAGTTGTCCCCCAAGCTTTTGCAGATGATCAACCAGCTTCCACATAAAAATAGTAGTAGATTAGATGATGTTGCACCAGTACAAGAGAATATTGCAGCAAATATTAGTATTGGAAATGATGTTGTACAAGGTGAAGAACATGAAGTGAATGATGAAGGTAATTTTAATGGTCCCATGGAGGTAGATCATGATGACAGTAATGAGACAGTTCACATTAATGATGGGACAAATCAAATGCTCCAAGACTTGTATGGTGAGTCAGATGATGATGGTGGAGATAGCAGTGACGATATTTATGATGTACCTCTGATTGAAAGGTCAAGTGAACAAATTTTTGAACACTCAAATGAAACTCTTCTCTCTACTATATTGTTGCTTGTGAACTTAAAGGTTATGAATAATTTTTCGAACAGATGTATGACACAACTCCTAAGGTATGCAATATGTTATATGATCACATATATGTAAATGTTGATTATTTTCCCTTTTTTTAGTTGTAATAAATGTGTAAAATAATAACTTATATATATATATATATATATATATATATATATATATATAGTTATCAAAACTAGCCGGTTTGAACCGATAACCGGTCAAACTGGCCAGTTAGGAGGGCTGCCGGTTGGAACTAGCCTTGCAACCCGGTCAATAGCCTATTCTCACCTGTTTTAGCCAGTTAACTGGACCTAACCAGCCGGTTTCGTACTTAACCAGCCAGCTAGGTGCTCCTCCACGAGTTTCAAATTCCTCAGTGTCTCCTCCATGAGCTGCAAATTCCTCTATTATACTAGCAACAAACTTGTCTAATAACTCATACTCAACACCTTATAGCAGCAACAATACACATGATGACTGATAAATACAAGGTTGGCTAGCATAAAATCCCTGGCAGCATGCAACTCATCAAGTGTACTTGATGACAATTTATGTTCTCAAAACAATCAGTAGCAACCTTATTTCACACTCAGCTAGGAACTGTTAGACCCTCTCTCTCTGCCCACACATAGCAGCAGCATAAATACAAAACCTTTCACATAGCATACAAGTAATTTGACCATGGCATCAAGACTGATGCAAATGGTCTGACGCCACTCAAGGGACAACAATATACAACCTAATGAAAATGTGACTGGCAATAATAAATTGACCACTAGAAAATTCCCGCTTGTAAATGCACTAAACTGGCCATTGAGTTTTCTGGGTTTTAATGAATCTTTTCAGTGACAAATTTCATCAAACACATTGTGAGTAGACTACTGAAGTTTTAATGCTCTCTCAAATTGTTACAAATAGCACTACTAGTGGGTTTCATAAACCAATTTAGTACCTCTAAGTGTTGTAGATGTTTTTCTAGAAATTTATTGCCAAGAAAACATAGATAATGAAGAATACAACATATTCAAAATGCTGGTCTGATATATATATATATATACTGAACCTAAAATTGTCTTTAAGGCTGATAAAATGAATTGACAACAGATCTGAGCAGGGATATATTGTATATTATAATATTAACTTAGCAATAAAACACAGTGAATAAGATAAGAGAAACCTGATACATTACTTCAACAAGTTTGCTTATGTATTTTTCGATGATATGTATTGCACTTGGTGCCATTTTGATATATTCACCTTTTCATGGTATATAAATGAGAAAAATTTTCATATTTTGTCTCTATTGGCTTGGAATCATGGTTGAAAATCTTAAAAATAGTTTTTTTTTAATTAAAAAATAATTATTTAATGTATTTTTTTAAAACCGGTTCATTGAGATCTGACCACTACCAGTTAGACTGGTTCCTGTTCGAAACCTAGTTCATTAGCTCCACTGGTCCGGTCACCGGTTCCAGTTTTAATAACTATGATATATATATATATATATATATATATATATATATATATATATATATATATATATATATATATATATATATATATATATATATATATATATATATATATATATATGATTAATAATATTTACATTAACTAGTTTTTGTTTATGTTGTAGATTGTTGGGTGAATTTTTGTTACCATCGTCAAATAATTTACCTCACACATATTGAGATTTATGTGCTATTATGAAAGACTTTGGAATGGATTATAACACTATAGATTCATGTCCTAAAGATGATATTATATATTATGGAGAACATGCGTTGAAAACACAATGTCCGAAATGTGGTACCAGTAGATATCGAACTGATCAACTAACAAAAAAAGGTGCCTCAAAAGGTTCTTTGTCATATTCCCATAATTCCATGTTTGCAGCGAATGTTCAGGTGTAAGAGCATAACACAGTTTATGGATTTCCATTAAAAGAATAGAAGTGGAGATGGTGTTCTTAGAATGCCTGCAGATGGTTCTGCATTTAGAGAAATCGAGGAAAAATATGTAGATTTTAAAAATGAACCTCGTAATGTCAGGCTTTCATTAGCAACTGATGGTGTTAATCCATTCAGAGAGCTTAGATCTACTTACTCAATGTGGCCTATTTTCGTTATCAACAATAACATTCCTCCTTAGATGTCAATAAAGAGGGAGCACATATTGTTGACTATGATTATTTCACGTATTTGATACATTATTTTTTTGAATGTAGCATTTTCATTTCTCTTGTTGTTTTCATAAATATATATTTTATTTATTTACTTACTTATATATACATATATCATGGTAGTAATTATTATGTACCATAATTTTGAACAATTAGGTAAGTACCAGGTCAGAGATATGAATGTATATATTGAGCCTCTTATCGATGAGATAATACAGTTATGGCATGGCATCACTATGTATGACATCACTAAACCATTCAAGCAAAAGAGATTTCAATGTCGTAGAATTCTTGTATGGACAATTCATGATGCCCCAGGACAAACACATGTTTGTGGTATGCAATATTTCGTTGCAATTTAATATAATACATAATTATCTAAATTAGATATACCATATTGCATGTTTTAAAAATGATCTCATAGTATATTAATTGTTCTGATTTGTTTTATTCTTTGATATGAAGGTCATCATCACGGTGAAGGTACTAATATTGCACTTCCACCTGGAATGAAATGTTATCCTTCCCAATTCGCGAGGTTTCCCTACTATGAGGACCTAAAAATAGCTCATTTGTTTGATACAATGCATGTCGGGAAGAATGTGACAGAAACGTTATGGCAAACCATAGATGGTGCACATTATAGAGATAAAATTGACAAAATTTGTGCTGACATTGAGAAATCGAATCATGCAATGAAAAGTGTGATTGACAGATCAAATAAAAATGGAGGTCGAAATTATAATAATGTTCCATGGTTATTAACAGAAAAACAAAGAAATGATGTAAAAGAGGTCATTAGAAGAATTAAATTTCCAGCAGGTTTTTCTTCAAACATAAATAATATCTTAACGAAGAAAGGTGACTTCAGTGGGGTGAAAACACATGATTGGCATACCTTTGTTAAGGTAATTTTTTTGGTATACATTCTTGTATGTTATTGCTTGAATACATATTTTAAATTTTCCTTTTTTCTGTTTAATTTGGAAATCAATAACAATTCATTTTTTATTTTTATAGTATGTCCTACCTGTATCTCTCCCAAACGACTTCAACAACAATGTCAAACAAGTTATATATGGTCTTATTAAATACTTGAGGTAAGTAGTTTTGATTTATATGCAAAATCTAATTGATACAATTTATTTTCGTACTTAATGAAATGATGTATTAATTTACTTGTAATGAAATATATATTATGTTTCATTGAAATAACCTTGCGTAATGATTTGCAGATGGTTTTCATTGAAAGAAATCCATCAAGATGAAATAAAGTATTGGAAGAGAGAAATTCCTCAGTTAATGTGTGAAATGCAAAAATATCTACCTCCAACATTTTTCAATGCACAAGAACACTACTTGATACACCAAGTTGAGGATATTGAAATGTGTGGACCAGTACACACAAGGTCAATGTGGATGGTCGAGAGGCACCTGAAAGGCTTTGGTTAGGCAAAGAGCACGACCTGAGGGTTCTATGGTGGAGGGATATGTGGTATATCAATCCATGGTGTATATTAGTCATTATCTTCCTATATTAGCTGCGCCAGCCATGAAGGCAGTAGATTGCATTTGGGATGTGAAATCCATCAAAAAATTTGAAGTGGAGCACCTATTGGGAAAAGGTAGAATGAAGAAAGTGAGAGGTAAAAGATTTATTATGTATAATAAATATAATGTTTCATTTTTTTACATCATGTATATGATCATTATATTCATTTAGGTCTTATTCTTTCATATTTTATTAATTAATATAATTTACCATGGTTATAAGTACTATTTATTAATATTGGTGAATTATTGTTTTTTATTCAGGTGCTCAAGATTATGAGGCACTACTTTTATACATTGCAAACAATCTTGAGTGGATGAGTGAATGGATTGAAACATGTAAAGCACATAACAACGGTAGGTTATCATGGCAAGTACTGTGTGAATTGATTAGCGAAGCATATCGTAGTGGAGATGGAAACGTTACGGACAGGGAAATCGATTTAGCATATGGTTTGAAAGATAGAAAGGTAAGAAATTAATTCACCTATTTTATTCATTACTTATTTTATACTATATTTATAATGTGACAAAAAGTTTGATTTTTCAGTTAATTTTCATGTTGTGTAAATTATATGATTAATTATTAATTTATAATGCATCTTTTTCATGTTTGGCATATTGCAGTTGAAACACCACAAGGCTATGTGGTGCAATGGTCGTAAATTTCTCGTTAAACAGTTGGATGATAACAGGAAAATTTTTGGTAGTGGGATAACTGCAGTATTCCAGGTCACTAATGTTTCCTCCAGGAGTGACAGACATCCTCGAGAATCTGAAAATAGATATTATGGGTTCTTAAATGATATAGTTGAGTGTGACTTTAATTCCTTGAAAATAGTTTTGTTCGACGTCAAATGGTAGAGGCTATGAATGAATGTACGTGATAATGATATAACACTTATTCAACACAAAAATGGATTTCCAATGGTTAAAACATCGCAGTTTGAAGAAGGAAAAGATTGCTATGTTTTTCCAAGCCAATGCGAACAAGTCTTTTACTCAGAGGTTCCAGGTGAGAACGAATGGTCATTTGCTATTAGATATGATCCAAGAGGAAGGCCAGTAGAGTATACTGTAGAGGAAGAAGATGATATTGATCTAGAAGAAGATGATGCAGTGGCAGATGAGAAGGAAGATGCATTGACAGATGAAGAAGATATCTTAGAAGATGAACCAGGCATAGGAGAGGAGGCAACAATTATTGACGATGATTTTGATGAGGATATTATTGAAAATGACATAATTGATGATGATGATGACATGGTCGATCATTTCAACACTGTTTCTGAATCATATGTTGATATAGATGTCGATCATTTGGATGAAGATCAAGAAGATACAGAAGAAGAATAGTAACATGGTATCTACTGCCAGTGCCCAAAATTGGTGGTACAGGCCATGTGGGCCTCTTATGGTATCTACTACCAGTGCCCATAATAAAATTAATATTCATGATATTCGTGATGGACATCCTGTGATTTCAATGTGTTTGTTTTGAAAGTTTAGGTTTCATAGTAAATCATCGATGGGCTCTGAAATAAGGCACATTGAAATCTTCGATACATGTTTCATGCCAAAATCAGTTGTATCTTCCATAAATACACAATCTTGGACCACTCTGTATAAATCTGCTTCTCAGAAAATGTTACATCTCCCTCATTATACATGTGGTGTTCTTACATGCATATCAAAGGCATTGTTTTGGCAATCATTTTATAACTCACTAGATATTGTGGGTACAAGGATCTAGGGTCTCCACATGTAACTGTGTTTCCCAGAGACTCACTCTTCCTATCCTTAAATTTGTGAACATAGTAGTATGCCAATGCTTCTTTCATTTTGTATGCATAAGACGATTTTTCATTAAAGTCCATAATTTTTTTTAAGTTTTATCGATCCCAGTTTTGTTGTGAATGTACAGGTTTTTGGCTCAACACAGATCTATTATATCTTTGTACTTTTCCTTTACTAACTATTTGAAATTTCTAGTTATATTTAGAGGTGTCTTTTAAGGGATGAGGGGAATTACTTGGATTTAGTGCTGCCCACTCTCAATAGAGGCTTACAATAAACTATGAGACATTTTGATGTATATCAGTGGTAGTTGGGGCAACAAAAAAATCAGTTTCATGCTTCAGTAGATTTATTCTTCTTGGAAACCTTTCAGCTGACAAAAAAAAGGGAATGAAACACGCAACCATTCCCCTTCATTTTATTGGACCACCTGCTTTCTTTTTATGAGAGCATCTACAGGCTAAAGTTACTAGAAGTGGTCAAAAGTGAGTTTGGTTAGTTGGAAAAGTCCAACTATTCTTAGCCCTCAACAATGCTTAAATACTTCATAGGCATGTCAACCCCTCCTAGACTGTGTTGTGTAAGTGGGTTTTGCAGAATTTTATGCACTTAGGGTTAGACTCAAATTTTGAAATTTGATGTAATTAGGATTACATTCAAGTGCTGGCCAAATTGGTAAAATTGATACTCAGCCATAGCTAAAAGGCAGTAATATGCAGTGGATTCATTCTATGAAATGATTCAATTTGGCATGTGGATCTCACATCTAAGGGCCATTAAAATCCCATGGATGGAGACTGATCAGGATTCAACATTACTGTTACTATTAGTGGAGGTGGGTATGGCACAAGTACAATAAAAATACTGGCAACAATAATAACATCATAGATTCAGAATCTTAATCTCCATATTAAATGAGCATTAGAATGTAACTTGATTTCAGTGAAATCTCTAACAGGTTTCTTCTAAATCAGACCTAAAATGCTCACTTGTAAAGATGTTTGAGGCTTGAGGTTGTATGACACTGCAAAAATTGACTTGTTGAGTACATGATGACATTAGGTCATTGTGAAACTGAATATATGCTACTTCAGTATGAAGATTGATTGCTTTTAGGTAGGCTTTCAGTTGTGTAGAGTGTGTTGATTTTTATCTGGTCATGCATGTATGCTTGTCCTTTAGAGTGTTTTTTCTTAACCTGACAACATAAATTTTTCGTCCATTCATTGGTTTCAAAGAAGTTTGACTGGTACAAAAGGAGCCTAGACGTGTAAGCACAGTCTAAATTTTGAGTATTCATTGATAAATTAAGCTTAAAATGATATCTTGGATCTTAATTTATGTGTCAAGTTTTTATAAATGCTTGTTTGCTATTGAAGCAGAGTATATTTCGTTTATTTATTGATAGATAGAAACTCAAATTACTTTAACGAGGTCTAATGAGATGTTGGTGATCTTGTGAGCTTTGTAGCCTGGTGGAGAACCTTTAGTATTATGTTTTGTTGATTTTTCTGATGCAAGATGTGCCACAACTGCCTTAAAATTGATGTTGGTTGCACAAGGATTCGTTCCTGTTTTACCGTCAAATTTTCTCTTTATGGTAGCCTTCTCTTACTACCATTACCTGAACTTTCTAGGCTATGATGGTAAGTTTCTTTTGATAAAAGTTATTAGATCTGAACTGAATTAAGGTTCCATTTTTTAAGTTGTTTCTATACGTTTATCTTTAATACTTCAGATATTTCTGTGCATGTGCTATAGTGTTACCCTTCTCGGATAAGACAACATTTTTCCTATACCCTATTGGCTTTATTATTATTCTCTTTCCATTCTATAAGTGATTCAGAGAGCCTGCAAATGTATATTTCTTTCAGTCTTTTCAAATTTGGTTTTGAACTTTCAAGTTTTCTATTCTGCTAACTATACAATGTTTGTTATGTGTTATTTTTTCGATCTAACATGAACAATATATGTTTGTGCATTGTATGTTTACTGGTAATTGCTAGCTTCAATCCTAAACGATATGTTTTGAGTTTCTACTATGGCTAGAAGCATTCAAAGGGAACCATTTTTATAAATCACCACTACCAGGGCTGGAATTGTAGTTGATATGGGAATGACCAATAGGTGGTATGAACATCTAGCCACATGTAGCACTTTCTAAAGGTGATAATTTGCATCTCAATCACCTTCATTAGTTAGCAGAATTGTGTATAAACCGAATGGATACTTGAAAGTTTTCTGAGTTTGGTTTTTCATTTTTCTAGAGTCCATTCTTGTAAATTAATAGATTATTTTTTCCATCTTTTATGGCAAGCTCTCTCTTTCTCTGACCTACCATTTTCTGCCTTTTTCATTACTGAATTTCAGGTGCAAATTCTCAAGTTGATTGAACAGAAATGGATGTGGATTTTCTAGTGAAATCGACAATTGGAAGCCATTTAACTTTCTATCGAGATCCATTTTAAAAACTAACGAAATGTGATATACAGATGATACCCCGTGTTTAATTTTTTTTAAAAATTGTTTGGCAGCCATTCCAGTCCAAAAACACTGTGGACATGATCCAAAAGATTAAGAACAAAATTTTCTAAATGCACATACATCAGCCATTTAGTTTTTGCAGATTGTGACAAAGAAATACAGTGTAGCTGATGTTGGACAGTTAGGGCTCAACAGAGAGTGAATATGGAGTCTGAAATAGCATATGAGGATATCCAAAACTATGACAGTAGAGTATTTATAAACCTTTTCATCAGCTAGTGCATTAAAGAGTCCAACTAACATAACCATTATTAAACAAATTACAAAGCACTCTTCCAACTAGCCAGTGAATATGACCTAGGGAATTTCAGAAAAGATGTCACCAAGTTTACAGCTGATCAAAAATACCACCATGGTTGTGCATTGCATGCTTGATATGTTGTACATGTGGTTTGCATCCAGTTGCTTTGTTCAGGAGATTATAAAGTATGAAATTTAAACAATAGGGATGACAATGTTATTGATGTAGGGGCATTAGACCCAAGACAACTTTTGTACATAAATAAATGTAAAGGGGGGTCTCATGTTTTATTTTCCTATGAAATTATCCATATTTTATCTAATTTAGTTAATTTGTAGAGGAAAATGTAACTGCCCGAATGATTGGTGGGCATAGGAAGATCCAGTCTGTCTCTGTTTGTCAGAGCGTTAGTCTAATTTGGAACTGTAGAAGTTTGAAGAGTTTGTGAGTCATCATGAAATTTGAATCAAGTCATTGTAATTGATATAAAAATATACCTCTGTGATAGATTCGGGAGACCTACATAGAGAACTGCATAGGCTGCATAGAACTATAGAGGAGACATGGTAGAAGAGAAGGGCCAATCGATTGAAGATCTGGCCAGCTAAAAGCTTGTAATTTTTGTCACTGTATAAATGAGGAATTTGTCTCAGTATAACTGTGCATTCATTGTTTAACTCTGTGGGAGAATACCTTTTGTATTTGTGTATTGATTGATTTAAATTTTGTGTGGAATGCCTTGAATCTCTGTGTGAATAATCTCTATAGTTGAGTTGAATGATGTCCTGTGTAACTGGAGGGCTTGAATGGTACTCGGTATCTGATGAGGTGTTTATTTGTTTATGAGTCTCGATTCTTAACTATGTGATAAACCTGTGTTAAACTAATATATGAATTGTGTGTGTAAGTTCCGTGAGGGCGTGCATAGATAGTACAAGTCGAAGTCCTATATTAAGCGATGTTGGATTTTGTATGGAAGCCACACACCGTAACTTGTTGACAATTGAATTCCGAATATTCTCTAACGTCGTGTGAATAGACGAACGAGAATCAACGAGGGTTCATGAAGGATGCAGGTAATTGTTATTCCTAGTTTTTGAGAGAGAATCGAGGGAGAGTAGATATTGAATTGTATTCTGTGGACAAGATTCAGTTTTGAAGTCGGGTGGAACCCTGAGCAAGAGTAGTCGGAACCGTGAGGACCGCATAGTAAAGACGGGTTTCCGGCATATCTCACCGCCTTTATACGGTAAGCTGTATTCCCCATTTGGACATGATCAATGCCATGGGCTAACACATGGCCTTAAGGAGTTTTCTAAAACCACTCTCATTGCGAGTTAATGATCGTGCAATTAACTCGCCCGATATCCAGTTGGATCGCTGGATCGTCGAAGCTGGTGTGACATTTTATCCACCATTGGATGTGGAAGGGTGGTAGGTTTTGGGCCCTACACATATATATATATGTTGATTGTCATTTTCCTAACTACGGTTTATGGTTTTAACCATGGTATGACATGTTGGTCGCATTGACACAAGTTTAATAATATATGTGTAACCCGAACATTATATAAAGCCCCTGGTTATAAAATGAATGGTATCACTAAAGGCTATTGTGGTCCGCCTTGTTACATGTTTGTTGTAGTCAAGCACTATTGTAATAAGGACCATGTTCCAATCCCAGCCAACCATTAACATAACAAGTGTGTGTATGTATCGGCCAAGGGTGATAGGTTTATATGAAATACGGGGTTTTAACCAAAAGAGGATATTTAATTAATATCTCAATCTCAGATTGAGATATTAATATACACAGGTGTATTTAATTTTTCAGTTAAAACGAAGCAGAGTAGGTTGAGAGTAGAGCTCCCCCGAAATAAGAATGAATCTGATGGTATTGCATGAGATATTACATGCACATAATAAAACTTGAAATTAATATCTCAAATCTCTGAGATTTCAGATATTAAAGCTCTCAGAATTATTTTTTTAATTTGCCCGTCCCCGGCATAATAATAGGTTGATATTGAAGTAATGAGAAAAATGGGACTGTGGGTTTACCCCGCCATCAGTTATATTCTATATTTCCATTTCAAACACTAACGAAATGTGATATATAGATGATACCGATTGCAGATAGTGTTTCATTGTACTCAAAGAGCCTCTAACAGTCGCCAACCTTAGTAACAGTATTCTTCGTTAGAAATTTCAGTATGAAACCGCCTAACTTTCTGACATCACAAATATCAAGTAAATTTGTTATGACTTTACCTTCATTTCTTGCAAATACTAGAGAATTAAAAAAAAAAAAAAAAAAACGTTACTCATATTTAACAGTCTCTAAGTAATCGACCGTGAAATTTCTGTTAAATCCACTTAGCATAGAATGAAATTGTAGTATACAAATCTCAAAATTGGAAGATTGCATTACCTACAAGGACAGGAATCAGCTTGGCACACTGTAAAACAAAAGTAGGCAATAAATTAGCATTTGTTTAATTTTTATTTTTTTATTTTTTATCAAAGCGTCGGAAGACCGATGCCTTCAAAGTGTTGGAAGAGCGACACCTTCAAAGCCTCTGTAGAGCTACACTTACAAATCATCGGTAGAGTGACACATTCAAAGTGTCATAAGAGTGACACATTCAATCTGTCGGTAGAGCGACACCTACAAAGCGTCGGTAGAGTGACACCTTCAAAGCATCGGTTTTGCGACGCTTTAAAGTCGTGGTTAGACGTCCGAAGAGAGACAGTTTAGAAACGTCGAAAGAGCTACGTTCAAAACGTCGGAACAAATGTCGTCGGAATTGCGACAATTATAAATGTCAGAGGAGCAACGGTTTTGAAAACATTAGAAGAGCAACGATTGTTTGGAAACCTCGGAAAAAGTGTCGGTATTGTGACACTTTGGAAAAGCATCGGAATTGCGACGTAATGGTGAACCACATTTTGTCCCGCCTCGAACTTTCACTCTTGCGATGACTGTGTGTCAGAATAGCGACGAAGTGGCCATCGGAAATTGGGCCAAATTTTCTAGTGATTGCCAATTTCCATAGGCATAAGAAACCATATGACCATGCACACTAGGATGTTTTGGCTCAAAATTCAGCTTGGAATACGTGTCCCATGACCTTGGATATTATTTTAACTTTTTTAGCTATTATGACATGGAATTTTCACCAGAGATGTTACAAAATCCTCCCCTTTGGGGGAACACCGAACTCGCTATTCAATGATACCTATAACGAACAAGATTGTTGTAAGAAAAACATACTTCCCATGGAGCTTCATAAGTTAGTTCTTTTCCATATTTACAATGATGAACCTACTATCAAGCAAACAAACATGAAAAAATAACATCATAATGACATGAAACCCATACTGCTTATTGGAGCTTTATAACATATCTCATGGCAGTATTTACATCCATATACATATGTACATATACCAAACATAATACGAACATATACCTAAACATATACAAAAAAAAACATTTCAAAACATTCGCTCAACTAGGAAATAAGGAAGGATACATAGCTTGCATCTGATCTACCATATCCCATGTAGATTCATCAGGCCTAAAGTGCTTCCATTGAAATTTAACCTCCTCTATTGATCGATTCCATAGCATGAGCGTCTTTCTATACAAAATTCACTACGGTTCCGACATTAATTATCCTTCAGGATCCACCCACTGTACATATGAGTAAATCATATGATCAACATATTTAACATATTTTTTAAGAAATGACACATGGAAACAATCATGGACTTTCACTGTCAGAGGTAGTGCAAGTCAATAGGCTATTGGCTCAATCCTCTCAAGAATATTGAAAGGTACAAAAAACTAACGTGTCATCTTGGTACATGATCCAATATGAAATGATATCTTATTGGGATTGATGCGCAAGTGCACCTGTTCCCCAACCTGAAACTCCTTAAAATACCCATTCTGATCTGCAATTCTCTTCTGCCTATCCTATGCAGCTTTCTGTTTCTTCTTGATTACTTGCATTTCCTAATACATATCTACCAAAATGTCTAGTCCAATGAACACCTTGTTAACTAGATCACTACAATTGATGGGAGTATTGCAACTTCACCCATACAATACCTCAAACAGACTCATCCTCAAATATTCCTCATACACATTGTTGTAAGCGAACTCTAGCAATGGAAGATACTCTTCTCACTTTTGTTTCTAATGCATCACATACATCCTCACCATGTCCTACAGTATCCTATTGACCCTCTTTGTCTGTCCATCTGTATGTGGATGATAAGTTGTACTGAAGGCCAAATTTGTGACCAAACCTGCAAACAAATACTCCCAAAATATGGAAGTGAAGTTCACATCCTTGTATGACACAATATTTTGTGGAACAACATGCATTATGACCACATCCTTGATGAATACATGTGCTACATAATTTTCTGAGTATGTAGACTTCACTGGAATAAAATGTGCTACCTTCGTCAACCTTTCCACAAAACTCGTGATGGAATCATTCTATATAGATGTCCTTAGTAAACCTATGATAAAATCCACGTAAATTACCTCCTCCACTTAGAAATCGGAATTGGTTGTAGTATTCCACCTGCATGTTTACACTCTTCCTTCACATGTTTATAATCCAAAAACCTAGCCACAAAATATGTTATGTATCTCTTCAAATTCGGCCAATAGTAAAACTCCTTAACTTATGTCAGTGTCTTTTGATAGCCTAGGTGACCTGAAGATGGTTTCAAATGAAAATCCCTCTAGATCACCTTGTTGAGTTCAATACTATTTGGCAGATATATCCTATCTATAAACCTGATCAAGCCATCTATTGTGAGACAATAGTTCACATCTTGTGCACCTCTACATATACCTGTACCACTACCTGCACTTGTACCACTACATGTACATATACCTCTACATGTACCACTACCTCTACATGTACCTCTACCTATACCTATACCACTACATGTACCTATATGTTGCTACAATCTATGCCTAAGCTACATATGCCTGACATCTTGCTGACCTTCCTGTAACATCCTATGTTGTAGATATGTAGCTTAGGAACTCATAGCTGCTATATAATTCACCTATATTCACCTGCTAAGAGAATATGAAACTATGATTTTTTTACCTTTAATATACCTAATCTCGAAGTCAAAGACACTGATCGTAGCCAACCAAAGAGATTTCCTCACGTTCAGATTCCGTTGGTCAAATAGATACCACAATACATTATGATCACTCATCAATACAAATGGTCTTCCGAGAAGATAGTTCCTCCACATATTCAATGCAGGAATGATCATTTCTAACTCAAGATCATGTGTTAGATAGTTTCTATCGTTCTCATTTATTTTATGTGACTCATAACATACCACTTTTCCTTATTTCATAAGGACTCCACCAAGCCCTCCCTTGCAAGAATTTATACATACCACAAACTCTTTATTAGTATGTGTGATATTTAACACTATACCATGTGTTAAAAACTTCCTTAACTACTCAATATTGGTTGCACATTCATTTGTGCATTCGAACTTCTTACCTTTCCTTTGCAATGATGTGATGGGATAAGCAATCTGTGAGAATTTCTTGATGAAACTCCTATAATAACCTCATAACCCCATAAATTATCTTACCTCATCTACATTCCAATGAGATACCCATTCCATGATATCCCTTATCTTCTCTACATCCACTACTATGCCTTCCATGGAAACAACATGTCCCAAATAATGTACCTATGTCTAAAAGAAACTTCACATGGTAAGCATAGCATACAACTAATGCTCTCCTATCAATCTCAACACTTCTGCTAAATGTTCGACATGCTCCTCTTGTACAAATAATGATGAAACACACTATTCATTTAACACATAAAGGTAGTTGGAGCATTAGTCAAACAAAATTGAACTACAAAAAAATCATAATGTCTATACCTCGTCCGGAAAGGTTTCTTGTGAATGTTGTCTTATTTAATGTGTACCTGATGATATCCATATCTCAGATCAATCCTCAAGAACACTCCTTCTCCCTTCAAGTGATTGAACAAATCATCAATCCTAAATAATAGATACTTGTTTTTAATTGTCACCTTGTTCAACTTCCTGTAATCAATGGAAAACCTAAGAGTTCCATATTTATTCTTCAAAAATAATACAGGTCCACCCCAAGGCGATACACCCAACCTAATGTATCCATTTTCTAGCATTTCTTTCAACTCTAGCTTCAACTCTGCCAACTCTGGTGTTCTCATCATGTAAGGTGCCTTGGATGTTGGCATTTCCCATGGTACCAGTTAGATAGGAAATTCTACTTCCATGTGAGGTGGAAACTCTAAAATATCTATAGGAAATACATCTCGAAACTGTTGTAGAACTTGATACCTACTCAAAACATCTACATCCTCAACTTCCTTACCTTTTTGACTAGAAATATTCACTGTAAACAACACACACCCTTTCCTACGACTGTGCTTGGCCTACATAGTTGTAATTATTATCACCAATGTTTCTTTCTTATTACCTTATAAGGTTGTATGTTATCCATTACCATCAAATCACTCAATAGTATTATCATAACAATTCACCTTGGTCCTGTGAAGCTATAACATCTCGATACCCAAAAGCATACTAATTGATCCTAATGGAAAAACATTCAAGTGTGCTGATGTAGGCACACCATTCAAGTTAAATGCAAAAGCTCTTACCCAATGATGAACTATATTCTTTGTACCTGTATCCAAATACACTAACCAAGAGTCCTCATACACTTCTCTATTCAGGCCACACTTATCCACGAGGTCAAGATTAACATAACTATAACTAGATCTAGGGCCAATTAAAATAGAAAAAAATTGATCAGAAATGTTACTGTCCATATATTAATAAATGACTGGTGATCTTCTTGGTTGTTATCCATCTCTACATAGATCTTGGGAATATTATATCCAACATCTCCCATTGTTTGTACCTCTTGCACATTATATTAGATATGTGCTCTACCACCTCAATGCTGTAGACAATCCCTTCCATGATGATCTCCTCCATAGGTCCAACATTTCATGGGCTCCCTATTTCCACTCTTATCCTTCTCCTCAGGCCGAAGTCCCTCTCCTCTTCTAGATATATTGAACTTCCTATGTGGTGCTACATTATATTTTTTACCTGTATCTGGAGGTATTTCTCACTTCTTGTCTAATTTTTCTTTATTCTTATCCTTACCCTTCCAAGCGTGCTTATTCTCAAATTTTCACTTTGAGTTCTTGTAACAATGCTTTAATTTCTGGATGGAATCATTCGATGATATAGGCTCATACAAATCAATCTTATCGTTGAATGCTATCAGAAACCCACTAATGAATCTATGAATCTTCTCCTTCTCCTCCTTGAGGTAAGGAACTTATGACAACATCTCCAAAAATCTGCAAGTGTACTTATCATTGATCATATATCCCATATTTAGTTCATAAAAATATTTTACCCTTTCATCATAGTATATTTTTGAAAGATACTTCTTCCAGGATAGCCTCTCTAACTCACTCCAAGTCAGATCATCCTCATGAATACACCTAAAATTATTCACATCTTCCCAGCAAATATTTTCTTTACCTTTAAGGCTAAATTTAGCTATTTTTTCTTTCATCTTTTTTGAGTAATCATGAAAGATGAGGAAATTCCTCATACCAAGAAACCATGCTCATCCTATGATATCTTAATCTATCCATCGAATGTAGGTGGGTTTTCTTTGTTAAAACAATATGAAAAAATATCCCCTATCATTCCTATAGTAAGGATGATAATGATGAGGATCATAGTATATTTCAGAACTAGAACCAGAGTAGTACATGTGTATGTCGCCGCTCCTATCTAGAGTGTCCAAGAACCTACCATACTTGGTCGTGTCATCTCTATCTGAAATGTGACCACCATGAGACCTAATTCCATATTCCCTATTAGTCCCATCCTCCTGTCCATAGCTAATATGGAGTGGTCCCTGTCACTGCAATTCTGGAAAACTATGAAGGATTACGGCATTAACTTCTAATTTTTTCTCCTCTGCATGCATGATTCTATCATTATCTACTTTACAAATCATTATTTCTTCCCTAAAAATTATTAGTGTGTCTACTAAGTCAGAAGAGAGCTCAAAACCATGTTACTCATTTGATTCCTAGGGGGAATATCTATAGTCTACCATCATGTTAATCATATTTTATTTCTTCTTGGAAGGCATCTCTTGTCAACTAAACCAAATCACAATAAACCAACATACCTTAGCATAATTGAGGTAGTATATATCATCTACTAGATCAAAAAATAAGAATAATACATGTATGGATATAATCATAAAAATATATAGACATATAGCACATAGGTATATCAACACATAGACGCCATTCTAGCTAGAGTCGAGTCATCAATGCATGACCATATCAACTACACACCATGAAATTAAGCATGACAGCATCAACCATACAAGTGTAGACTTGACAACATGTAATCATTTTACATGTATAAACAACACGTAACCAGTCATACACTCATGAGAACATATTTCACAACAACACCATCAACCTTCATAGGGTGACATCACTGCATCCATAACCAACACCATGCAGACAAAATGAGCACATAGACCAAAATTGTAATACACACATACGAAATTGATATGAATGTATGAAAAACACATCTCCCATCCATTTTGAGGGGTGAACCATGCTCTCATACCACTCTGTAACATCCTCCTTACACATCTACTCAAGTAACCAACCAAGCAGCGAAACATGTGATGAAGAGTTACTGTGATCAGATTCAACCTACTAGGTCACCTTAAGGAAGTGGAACTGACCCCACAAAACAAAACAAGCCTTCTACACATGCTACATGACACCTAGGAGCCATCTCAAACTTTCATGAGGATACCCCCTGATCCAACCTAGAATTTTCATGCATCAATCCCCCATTCGCCCCTTTTACATGGGAAAGAGTGTGACTGGAAACCTCCAGTCACATGAAAAACATGGGCATGTGTGAATGGGGAATTTTCCTAGTAATTCTGAGTATACGGCCCTTATTTTTTTCCCACTTTTAGGTCACTATCCAGAACTCCACGAAACTTTCAAAACTGAAATATAGAAGTGGAATAATGATGTAAATGCAAACACTTGAACAAGGACTTGATTAGACCCCTACTAGCCATGAAAAATATTTCATCAAACATGTCACAAATATGTAATCTACAATTTTAAATAACACACCTGAGAATAAGGGTCTCATACTTATTTTGAGAATCGCTAAGAAGCATTGTTACCTCATCACATTAACTAAATTATCATCTAGTTGGTCATAAATACATTGCTCATTCATTTACGAATAAAAACATGATGAGAGCCATACATCAATACTGATGTAAAACACGTTCATAACCAACATATAAACAACATATATGACACGCATAGAATAAAATTATATGCCACATAATAACCAGCATTGTTACCTAGTAATACAAGAGGAGAGGAGATCTTATTGACATAAGTGAAATTAAAGAAAGTTTGGGAGTTCCACGTTCCACTCCACCATAGACATGACTGAGCCCAATATCTCTTTATCCAGTCACCCCCCTGACATATTCCAAGCATGAATGTGGGATATCATAAAATAAATCTATCAAAATGAAACAAGGGCTTCGAGAGTCCAAACCACCTCAACCCTCAACTAGGGATTCCACCTCATGGTCAGAAATCACAACCATCACCAGATTGGTCTCCACCCAAGTTATCCAAGCCTTTAGATCATTTTTTCCAACCAAGGATCTAGTACTAATAACTCAAAACATATATGTTGTCGGAATGTAGAGAATTTTTCCAACCAAGTCTCAGGGACTAAAAACTCAACCTAACAAGGGCTCCAATTTTTTTTTCCAATGAAGGTTAAAAGACTAGTAAATCACCCAAGTTGTTACAAGGTTTTAGGGAATTTGTCAAACCAAGGTTCCATGAGCTAGTAACTCAAACCATAGCTAAAGGAACATGAGAACCAACAAAAAAAACAAACAATGAAATCAACCCACAACACCATGGCTATCTAAGAAATGGAAAGGCTAGGAAAATCCACTGTCAATCCAGGAAATCCTCCATGCCAATTGTTAGTGTCAGTCAGTTCTTCCTGTCACCAGTGATCAAGTGTGCTCTTACAAAAAAAATGTATGGTGTCAAGTAAAATTTTTATGGTTTCAGTAGGTATTCAAATACAAATTTGGTCACTCGCCACTGTGTCTAGTTATTTTATTTCTCCTTTCAAAAATTTCATGTGATGGTGATTTCCATATTTTAGTTGGATGATTCATGATTGCAAAGTATCCATTTTCATCTCAGTCATACTACCATGGTCCTCATTTATTTCAGTGTCACAATTAGGTCATTAGGGTTTAAGTCATCAAAATATCTCATTTCATCAAATAAATCCAACAATGAAGGAGTAGTAATAGGGACTTTTCTCAAATAATTTTTTGTTTAAAATATAGTTTTATTTGAAATATGATGTAATATGTTCCAATGTTGTAAAGCTGCAAATTTTTCAAGATAAAATTGAAGAGCACATGGTGGTCCACCACACCACTATCAATAATTTGACTTCCACAAGCTATAAAAGACCATCAAAATAATTTCTCTCACGCATTTAATTGGAATAGAGCACTCACTCACTAGAAAATACTATCTCATCAAATTCAACATCAAAGGACACTCTAAAGAGGTCATTGGCACCCTCTGCAAGTAGCCACGTTGCGTTTTCAGGCAATCATGCTGTGTTTTGACAATTCGTTGCATTTTCACTCCTCCAAGAAAAAGAATTACTTCCAAGTGTTCTCAGGTGGAACTTTCAAGGGCTTCACTGAGGGAGAAATATCATGACATCTGGGTTCATATTGGGGGATATATAATGAGGAAAAAATGACATAATATATTGAGGGATATATAGGGGGTAAAGGCTTTTTATATTGGAAAGTGTAAAAAATGGAGCTCAAAGTTAATGAAAAAATACTAAGGGGTATATAAAATGTCAATGAAAAAATGGATACCTACAATATATAATAAAATTATGGGATTTTTAAATTTGGAAGGTTTATTGAGTTTATATTGGCAGGGGTTAAATAATGTGATTTTTAGAGGTATTTTCCCATATGTGCTCTAATTAAGGGCATTTTTTAATATGCTATGACCGCACATGATATGTTAGAGGTTCATTGAGTGAATCCCCCATGGTGAAACTTAAGGTTTCATCAGCGAAATAAAAGTAATTTTAAACCTTTGACATCTCGTATTAGCATTTGTTTCCTTTTTTTGTGTTGAAAATCCTCCTATAGCCTGCACGTTGCGTTTTTGGTGGGTGAGATTCATTTTCCCAATTGCAAGGAAGAAAAACTATCCCATACACACTCAGCCATTCCTCATGCTAAAAAATACTTCCCACATCCGTCACACCCCCTCACCCTCATTTCATAAACCCCTACATCCAAACCCTCTCTCCTACGCTGCACTTTTGGCAGTTTTAGGGATAGGACTGTGTATAATTTCCCTAGACCAATTCCTTCATTTATTTTGTCATTTTTCACTTCTCTAACCTCCCTAATACCCCTATATACCTCCATAAATTTTCCTACCATAATTTCTCCTCCCTAATCCATTCATCCTGTTCCTTTAGCCACTTCCCATGTTTTTCCCACTAGGGTTTTTCCATGCAAATTGTCAACACTAAGGGAGAAAGGAAATATTACAAAAAAGAGGTAAAATATCAATGTTTGAGCCGATAAAAACTCATGATTTAATGTCTTCCTCACTGGCCAAGCAATATTTCTTGAATGTAGAATGTTTAGGGTTTTGTGATCAAATTCAAAAAGTGAAATATCATGCCAAGTTAACAAGTCTGGTTGCCACTAACCTTAGGAGAGATAAGGTCACAATTGCAGGGGTGATATTCACAGCTTTAACTGAGGCCATAGTTATAGATACAGGGATACCAAATAGTGGAGAAAATTGGTTTAACAACTTATACTGGGATGTGCAGGATTACAAAGCCTTTATCAAAGGTCACTACAAATATGTCGTTAAGAAATTTTTTCATTTTGGACAACTGCTTGATAAGTTTTCTCCATTGATGAGGGCCATTATGAAGTATTTTACATGTGAGGGAATATTTTCAATATTTTACAAATATCATGTCATATTTCTAATGCAATTCACAGGGGTAAAACCTCTCAACTTACCATACTACCTCTACAAGATCTTGGCTAAAATGGCAGAGAAAGTGAAACATAGAGAGAGTGATAATAAATACAGCCTTTTTCACCATGCCCTCATCAAAATCATTGTCTTGAACTAGTTTGCATATATAAGCATCACTTGGGATACATTTATTCAGTCCAATGTCTTTTCCCCCTACTAGTCAACCTACTAGCCAAAGTAGACTATCAACGACACCATAAACACCATCCAAGAAAAGGGATATTTTCTCATCTAGAAGCATCTCAGTCAAGAGGAAACCAAGGGCCAAGGTGAATCAAACATATCAGAGAGGAAGGAGGCTTTTGTTTTCTCCAAACATTGTGGAAGGGGCCAAGCCTACATCATCAAGACAAATATCACCATCACAACATGAAGTACCTTTGCAAGATGAGGAGTCGTTCCATCTTTACACTAGCATGGAAAAATTGCAGGTGGGTGAAGAGCACAAAACAATAGAGTATTTCATCTTGGATAAATTTTTGAAGGCCAATTTATTGATTTCATTACTAGAGCAAGAGAATATGAAATTGAAGGTAAATCAACTACTCTTGAATAGGCATAAAGCTGATGTTAACAAGGAATATGTAAAGGGAAAAGAAATAGTTGACATAGATGATTCAGATGAGCATTAATATTAGGTGAGAAGGAAGAGACCAAGAACTAGAGGCCTAAAAAGGGCACTTCAGTAACAAAGAGAGGCATCTCCACCAAGGACCGAAATGACAGTGAATGAGCTCATATTGGCATAAATTGAGAAGGACGGGGAATATTGGCCTAATAGAGTCAATGGTAATTTGGAAAAACTATTTAAGAGGGAAAATAATAACAATAAAATTTTGAGACACATGGCCATGAACTATTACACAAGAAATCATGTGTCTTAGGAAAAAATCAAGTAATTGAAGGCAAAACTCAAAGAAACCCTAATGAAGGAAGAAGAGAAGGGTAAGTTTTATTTTCTTGTTGATGCTTCCCTCATAGCATAATGTACCATATAAAGTCTTCATGGAGCATTTTCAGAGCAATTTTGAGCAAATTTGGAGAAATTTTGGAAAATTTTGAAGATTTTTGACTTTTTGGCAGTTTCTACACAATCCTTCGTCCAAAAAAGCAGTGTGCCTCACACCTCGTTTTCTTTGGGGGCCTTAAAATGATAATATTTTTTCATATTTGGGTTTAAAATGGCCTCTGCATCAAATTTATCTCTGTGACAGGGATGTCAACACTTTCTGGTGGGTAAAAATGTCAAAAAACCACCTAAAAAACACCTTTCTACCATGTTTTCCAAAAGTTCATTGCCTTTTTGGAGTACTTGTGGTAGATTGGATTTTTAGGAGGCTAGGAGTAGTATTTTTCAGTGATTTAGGATTATATCATGTATAATATAGGGATATATTTCTACAGCATCTTTCAGATCAATATTTGGACATCGGGAAGGCCTCCAAGAGCCTCTTGCACCAAATTCGCTGTGTTTTCTCCTGATACACTGTGTTTTGCTGATATTTCGCTGTGTTTTGACCTAGAAGCTAATTTTCTCCATTTGATCAGTCAAACTCAGATCCATCTAATGTACTTTGTTGTTTTTTTAGTTTTAATGATGTAATTAGGTTTAATGATGCTTCTTAGAGTAAAAATGAGGTGGATACATGCTTTCAAATATATTTTATGGTCAAATGTATCAGTTTCTCTATCTTGAGGAGAGTTTTGTTAACCCCCCTAGTCTTTAGGTTTTAGGTGATGGAATCATGTGAAATTATCCTCCACTCTCAGAATGGACCCCTAAGAGAGGGGAAATGGTTTTTTGTCTATATATATGCATTTCTTAGTCATTTTGATGGTTGGAAATCAGAGGGTGAGACTATTGTAGCTTGTACTTCAGCTTTTTATTCAGGAAATCAAAGGACCGGTTGTAGCTATTATCTAGGAATTCATGTGCAGTGAGTTTTTGAAGTTGTATTTCCTCTTTTATAGTCTTTTATAATGATATACATATTTTCTTTCCATTTCTTGCTTTCATCAATGATCTTCCTAACAGTTTGATAAGTGGAATTCTTCATAAATCTCTCTTTTTTTTGGGAATGCCATTTTATGTAATCTTCCTTCTATTTTAATGAATTCGTGACACATTCTCATTAAATATCCTATTTAATTTTAAAGCCCTACACTACACTAAAAAACCCTAAGCCCATCACTAAAGAATTGATATCTTTCTCCTTCATATCTTTGCAGCTTTAAACCTTTGATAATTTTGACCTAGCTATCTAGTTTTCATTCTTAATCCAATAGAAAAATCGTCAACCTTTCAAAACCCTGGAGCTGACCTAACTAGCCTAAAAGCCACTCTTCATCCAGTCAAACCCTTTGGCTACGATTTTCATAGAGAGAGCACTCTCTGGTTTGGTAGGGCTAGCTACCAAACTAAAATATTGGTTTGAGGTTACCTCCATCGATATCATTTCTCAACCTTGGGACATTGTGGAGGATAAAATTTTTGGTGCCATTGTTAGGGAGAAAAGTGAAAAATCTTCCCTGGGTGTATCATTACCTTTTTATCAAAATCTAGGCTTGTGGGTGATAGGCGCTAGTTTTAGTGAAGGGTGATTCAATTTGAAAAGAGCGAAAGTGTAAAAACAAGAATACACTGGCTCTTATAAGGAACACATAATCAAATCTTGATCTGCATCGAACTTCTCCCTTTGAAGATCTAGAGAGACTCGTCATAAAATAAAGACCTTAGCATTCAGATATTCAATTGAGTTCATATACTTTGGTAAGATCTACATCCTTTCCTTTCGAATTGTCTTTTCTTGAAGATATACCTTTCGATCTGAAATTCAAATTATCACTATTTAGATCCAAATCAAAAACATCCTTGTATAAAATTGTATTTGGTCCTTTAAGGTTGTCTGAAGTAACATCTCTATTTGAAGTTGTATTTGATTATTTAAATCCTGAATATAGTTTATCATCCATAGAATCTCATTCAGAGTCAGATTTTGATAGGAATTTTTGGAGTCAATTTGATAAGCTTCAAAAACTAGCAAACCATTTCCAATATACTTGAGAGAAGGATTTCATACAATATCAACAGGAGGTCTTTTATATTGATCCTCTTTCAGTTTCATCCATTCATACCCCTCTTTATACATCATCTACCCTCCCTCCTACACATACACCTCCTATACTAACACTTCCTGTTGTGATTACAATCTTTCCTTATAGAACAACCATGTCAAGATTCGCTCCATTTGTTTTTTTGGGACAACTCAATGGTTTACCTCAGAAGTATGGGCAAAGGCTTCCTCTCTTTTATGGAACCATTGATGTTAAAACAAGGCATCACATTGATAAGACAATATAATTCATATATTTAGAAGAAGTAGACAACGATGATGCCAAGATGAGAATCCTTGCTCATAGTTTCTCAGGAGAAGTAAAGAAATGGTTCAGAGTCTTGGCAAATGGTTTAGTACAGAATTCTCAATAGTTCACATATATTTTCCTCTCCAAGTGGGAGGATAAGAAAAATCCACTTCAGATATTGGCCAAGTATAATTCATTGAAGGTAGAACCTTATGAGTTCGTTGAAGACTATACCACCCGCTTCAATAAGGTATACAACTCCATTCCTGCCAATATCAAACCTCCACCTGATTTGGCCTGATTTCACTATCCAAATGCATTTGACCCTAATATGGCATATTAGCTTCGAGAAAGGAATCCTACCTCATTAGAGGATATTGAGAAAAATGCAATCAACATTGAAACTAATCTTCTGATGAAGAAGTCAAAATGTAAAGTGGAAAAGAGAGTCATAATAAAGGAAGAACCATCAAGTTCATCTGCAGAAAAGCTTGACAGTTTGATAAGAAATTTAGAGAATATGGTAGATATAAATTCCATTTCAGAAAGGGATAAAGATAATCAAGTTCATAATCCTAACTTCCGAGGATAACAACAATGACCAAATTTCAGGATTAAGCAGAGACAACAAAGAACTATAGATTAGCAAGCTCAACAAAAAAACCAGACTCAATTGCAATAGGATTATGCTCACGTACCTAAATATTATGATGTTATTGTTGAAGAGAACCTTCTCTTTTAAAAATATCAAGGACCTATTTATCTTACAGAGGATGATGACTATATCGAAGAAACCTATGTGCCTGATGACCATGAAAGTGTACTTGCAAATGATGATGGGTTGGCAGTCCAATCCAAAGACTATGAAAGTGGGTGACTAAATTCTCTCAACTCATTGCAGAGACAATACACTTTGAGAAACTGATATGTTTCTATCACTCCTACTCAAAATAGGAGAACTCAGAAAAAAAATACTCAACCCAAACAATCTCCCCAAGGTAGTCCAAACAAGGAGAATGAGTGTGTTGCCATAAATCAGAGCAAGAATAATGAGTCATCTACAAGTGCATTAAAGAATGATAAATAAGTGAAAATGGAGG
The DNA here is from genome assembly GCA_034641835.2 of Pinus albicaulis. NCBI lineage: Eukaryota > Viridiplantae > Streptophyta > Pinopsida > Pinales > Pinaceae > Pinus > Pinus albicaulis. The sequence goes on along the minus strand of CM076582.1, from coordinate 1,175,681,629 downwards.
AATCTCCAATGAAAGAGCAGCCTGAAAAGAAGGATACCATCGTGAAAGAGGTAGAAAAAGAATCTAAATTATTTAGCTTGGAGAGTCAAATTTCTAACTTAAAGGTGTCTATTCCTCTCACTGAGCTTGTAAAAAATTATAGATCTAAATCTTATATTGCGAAGATGTTTAAAGTAGACCACATTTTAGACATGGTCAATGTTAGTGATCACTATCGCGAACTTCTATTAGGTCCAACCATAGATGTAAATCTTGAAGATAGTGAAGTCTGTCCCTTCTATATTAGCTTGAGAGTCGATGATTATACTCTCCATAATTTCATTCTAGATGTAGATGCCTCAACTAATTTAATGCCGAATGTATCATGGATAAGTTGGGGATGGACATAGCCTGACCCTATCATGACCTATTCTTTTGATTTTGGTAGAGTCATATGCCTTGGTATTATCAAAAAATTATTTGTTTCTTTAGATAATATTCTCGCTAAAAATGTGTTGATGGATGTTGTAGTTCATGACATACCCCCAAGGTATGGCATGCTATTTTAACATTCTTAGGGAGCCAAATTAAGGGGTACTCTACAGCTTGATTTTTCATACGCAACAATTTTGGTATTTGGCCAAATTAGGAAGCTATACTGAGAAGAGAAAATCAAATACATGATCACTAGTAAGGATAAGACTAAGAATCACCCAACTCACTCTGTACATATTGATTTAGAGTGCTTTATATTGTATAATGGTAGTGGTAGTAATGATTTATATATTAAGCTCATAGAAGGTGAAGAAATTTTTGTATTCAAAACTCAAAATCTCCACAGTTCCCATTTTTCAGTCTACGTTTTGGGTCTAAAACAAGACCCATCTTCAGGACCAAGAAATCTACAATCCATCAGGTGAAGAAATTTCAGAGTTGTCGAATAGTGTCCAAGTGGTCTTGAATGCACAAAACAGAAATCAGAGTTTCGAAAGCTTGCAGCCAAGCACTTTAGAGAAAAAAATAGAGGGGTCACAATAGAGACTAGTTGAATCAGAGAAAGGTAAAGATCAGATTGAGACAGCTGATTGGAAAGAAGAAAAATTTCAACCCACAAAATTTCAGTTTCTCGATGATGATGAGGGTGTTTGGACCATGGATTTCGATAGTGCTTTGGGAAAATATGTATCTAGTACCTGAATCTAGATCTGTAGCCCTATACATCAATCATATAAAGTCCCACAAAATATAATATTGTGTTCTTACAAGCTAGACTTTGATTTCTCTAACAACGAGGTAGAATATGAGGCCTTGATCACCCGTCTCTAAATTTTGAAAAGGCTAGGCGTGAAAATAATCACAGTATATGGCGACTCCGAGTTGGTAATAAAGTAGGTAAAAGGGGAGTGCCAGGACAAAAATCATAGGATGAGAGGTTATTGTAATTATGTTCTCGATGTTCTAAGAACTTTTCCAGAATATATATTGTCTTTGATTCCGAGAAGTCAAAATTCTATGGCTGATTCACTTTCCACAACGAACATCAATTTTAAGATTCCTATTCATGCTAATAAAATTGTTTAAATTCATGTGAAGCATCACCTGACTAGCCTTGATAATATCAGATATTGGAAAGTATTTTGTGATGATAAACAGATAAAAAACTTTCTACACATGGAGGAGGTGTTTTCTAACACCCACATTGATGGTGTGTATAATGAAGTTGATCAGGTAATTGAGGATGCTGAGGTTGAGGTGTTGCAGCTGAAGGAAAACAAAAATCCAGAAGTTCTAGTGCCTTTGGAAGAGTTGTTTGATAATGATGATGTAACCAAGAATCCAATGATGGTCCACATAGAATCAGGTGTTGAAGATGTGAACATTGGTACAGCGAATAACCCCAATATGGTCAAGCTATCGTTCTCTTTACCCCCTGAGTTGCAAGGTAAATATATAACTCTCTTGAGTGATTTTTGTGCTGTTTTGACTTGGGATTATTCATATTTAAAGCTTTATAACAAATATATCATCCATCACACCATCCCAATAAGCCAAATCAAAATCCCTTCCACTAGAATTTGAGGAGAATTGATCCCAAGTTGTTACCATCGATAAAAAAATAGGTAAATATATTTCACAAGGCAAGTATTATAGTTCCTATTCAATATTTAGATTGGATGTAAAATCTTGTGATGAGAAGGAAGAAGACAGGAGAGATTCTTCTCTGGATAGATTTCAGAAATCTGAACAAGGTGTCATTAAAGGACAATTATCCTTTGCTAAAGATGGACCATATCTTTCATAGGGTTGTTGGAGCCTTAATGATTTCACTTCTCAACGGATATTTAGGATATAACCAGATCTTGGTGCATGAATATTACCAAGAAAAAACAACATTCACTATGCCATGGGGTACCTTCATGTATGCCAAATTTCCATTTGGGCCAAAGAATGCAGGGGCTAATTTTCAGTGGGCTATGGACATTAAGTTCTCGAAGGAGAAGGATGTATTTCTTGTAGTTTACCTTGATGATGTTACTATATTTTCACATTCAGATGATGAGCACTTACACCACTTGAGGATAGTGATTCAAAAATTTAGAAAATCTATCATATCGCTAAATCATAAGAAAGGTTTAATTTCCATGGAGGAGGGAAAATTACTTGGGAAATTATCTCAAAATATTCCATTCACATTAATCCCTCCAGGATCGAAGCAATTCAGAAATTGGACTTCCCAAGGGAAAAAAAGGAGATTCAGTCATTCAATGGAAATATAATTTTTTTGAGGATATTCATCCCCAATCTCACTAAGCACCTTATTGACATAACATATATGATGAAAAAAGAAAACGAGGTAAGATGGTTAGAACATGCGAATAAGTCATTTAATTTAGTCAAATTTTCTTTTACATGTTCTCCCACATTGATCAGCCCTAGTTATACATTAGATTTCATAATCTTTTCATTCTCTTCCGAGCACTCTTTGGCTATCATACTAATGCAGAAAAATGATTCAAATATGGAGTAGGAAATTTTCTTTTTCAGCCTGACCATAAGAGAGGCAGCGGTGAGATAAAACATAATTGAGAAGAAAGCTTTGGCCTTTCTTAAATAATTTAACGACTTTTGGGTATACATATTACATTCTCACATCATAGCTTATGTTCCGAATGCAGCGATGAAAGATGTACTAATGCAAACTGATCTAGAAGGAATGCGAGGGAAATGGATTGAAACCATGTTTGAATATGATTTGGAGATCAAGCCGACAAAGCTAATCAAGGGGCATGGTTTGGAAAATATGATGGCAGAATCTAATATCATGCACTGAACAAAAATTTTATTTCTGCACTTTCTAAAGAATAATTTGATGATTCGATGACACAGGTATCTCAAATTTTCATTTCATCACCTTCGTATGCCAATATAGTTTATGTTCTGCAACATTTAAATCCTTTGGCAGGTGTTTCTAAAAGCATAGGTAGATCATTGAAATTAAAAGCTTTGAAGTATTGTATTTTAGACAGTGTTTTGCATTGGAAAGACCTGGCATGTGTCTTCTTCAATTTTCTTGTTGAAAGTGAAGCGAAGGAATTGATGAGTAACATTAACAACGGTAATTGTGGAAGTCATTTATATTGGAATACCACAACAAACCAATTTTTGAGGGCTATTTTATATCGGCCCATGATTTTTTCCGATCTGTACAAGACTGTGATGAGCTTTCATGAATGTAAAATTTTCTAAGGGAGAGGATGCTTCTCCTGTTTCCTTGGCAACCAATATCAATCCAGACAACATTTCGAAAATGGGCTCTCGATTTTATAGGTGAGATCAATCCTTCACCATCCTCCCAACATAAGTGGATTCTAACAGCCACATATTATTTTACGAAATGGATTGGGGTAACCCAAACCAGGAAACCAACTTATTTAGTTATCATTCAATTTTTGGAATGTAATATCTTGTCTAGGTTTGGTTGTCAGCAGAAGATCATCACAGATAATGCAGTTGAATTTAGGTCCAAAAAAATGGTGGAATTTTCTGAGAAGTAAAATATCACATTGCGTCATTTGACTGCATACTACCCACAAGGTAACGGTTTTTCCAAGTCTTCGAATAAGTCTTTGGTCAATATTATAAAGAAGATGCTCGAGGTAAATAAGAAAAATTGACATAATAAACTCATCAATGCCTTGTGGGAAAACATAGAAATTAATAATAATTCCATAGGCATGTCACCTTTTGAGTTCATGTATGGGGTTGATACAGTATTTCCCACTTCTCTTGTTGTTCCACTCATGAATATATTGCAGGAAATTGGTAGCAAATAGAATGATTTTCCGCGGCATATTAACCAAATGATCCATTTGAAACAAACAAGGGGGGAAGTGTTTCAAAACACTTATATGCTTCAAGAAAGTGTATGAATGAAAAAAAAAAGGTGGATGACTTCAACATTGGTGATGTGGTCCTCCGTTGGGATGCTCGAGATGAAGATAAAGGAAAGCACAGTAAGTTCGAGAATTTATGGAAGGGACCATACAAGATTTCAGCTTCAAGTCGAAAGCATGCTTACTTGTTAGAGGAAATGAATGGGAAAGACTATGGATGAGGACCAGTGAATGGTAGGCTTCTCAAGCACTACATATTTAGATCGAATTTCTTAATTTTCTCAACACCATTGTACATATCATTTTACTTTTTTTGTCATAGTGTGATCGAGTTAATCATCGAAGATTGAAGCCCGTAATGAAGGCCATAAAGTTTTTGTGATTGGCTATTGATTTACAAGTTTAGTAAGTTTTTTTTAGTCAGAGTCAATTCAATTTGTTAGTTGGTTTTCAGTTTTTAGTTTATTCTTTTGATTTTTGACTCCATGCCCAATGGATATGGCAACTTGGTCTTACAGTGTTCTTGACACCTCCAAGGAACTCCCATCCCCAATTGAAGCTAATGTTAGTGTCAGTCAGTTATGCCTGTCACCAGTGATCAAATGTGCTCTTAAATTTTTTTATTAAGGTGTCAATTCAAATTTTTATGGTTTCCATAGGTCTTGAAATAAAAAATTGGTCACTATCTAGTGTGCTAGGTCTATTACTGCTCCTTTCAAAAATTTCATGTGTTGGTCATTTATGTATTTAAGTTGGATGAGTCAACATTGAAAATTCTCCACTTTCATCTTAGTCATACCACCATGGTCCTCATTCAACTCAGTGTCACCATAAGGTCATTAGGGTTTAAGTCATCAAAATATGTTATTTCATCAAATAAATCCGGAAATGAAGGAGTATTAATAGGAAATTTCCTCAAATAAATTTTAGTTTCAGATGTAATTTTATTTCAAATATGATGTAATATATTCTAATTTTCCAAAGCCGCAAATATTTCGAGACAAAAGTGAAAAGAACATGGTGGGCCACCACACCACTATGAAGAATTTGACTTCCAAAAGCTATACAATACCATCAAAATCATTTCTCTCAATAATTTCATTGGCATAGAGCACTCACTCACCAGAAAATACTATATTAGCACATTCAACATAAAATTACACTCTAAAGAAGTGATTGGCACCCTCTCCAAGCAGCCACACTTCATTTTCTAGAAGCCACACTACGTTTTCAGGCAGCCACATTGTGTTTTTGTGAATTCACCGCGTTTTCAATCATACAAAAAAAAAATTGTTTCCAAGGGTTATCAGGGGAAACTAAAGGTTTCAAAAAAAATTAAACCTTTCACATCTCCTATAAACATTTGTTTCCTTGTTTTATGGTGAAAATCCTGCTATAGCCCCCACGTTGTGTTTTTGGTGGGTGAAATTCATTTTCCAAATTGCAAGAAATAATACCTATCCCATACACACACTACCCTTAATCACACTAAAAAACACTTACCACAGCACTCACACCTCCTCACCCTCATTTCCCAAGCCCCTACATCCAAACCCTAGCTCCTATGCTAGGTTTTTGACAGTTTTGCGGCTAGGACAGTGTATAATTTCGCTAGAACAATCCCTTCATTTATGTTGTCATTTTTCACTTCCCTAAACTCTCTAATACCCTTATATATCTCCCTAAATTTTCCTACCCTCATATCTCCTCCCTAATCCCTTCATCTCGTTCCTTCACCCACTTCCCCTATTTTTCCCACTAGGGTTTTGCCTTGCAAATTCTCAACATGCAGGGAAAAAGGAAATATCACAACAAATGAGGTATAATATCAAGGTTTGAGCCACTCAAAACTCATGAGTTAATTTATTCCTCACCGGCCAAGAAATTGTTTCAGGTTGTAGGATGTTTAGTGTTTTCTGAGTAAATTCAACAAGTGAAATATCATGGCAAGTTGGCAAGTCTATTTTCCACTAACCATAAGAGAGATATGGTCACAATTGCACGGATGAGATTCAAAATTTTAAATGAGGCCATAGATACACATATATGGATACCGAAAAGTGGGGAGAAGTGGTTTAAGACCTTAGATTTGGATGTCCAGGATTACAAAGCCTTCATCAAAGGTCACTACAAAGATGCCATTAAGAAATTTTTTCATTTTGTACATCTACTTGATAATTTTTCTCCATTGATGAGGATCATTATGAAGCATTTTAGATATGAGGGAAAATTTTAAATATTGTACAAATATCATGTTATACTACTAATGCACTTCACAGGGGTAAGACCTCTCAACCTATCCTACTACCTCTACAAGAGCTTAGCTAAAATGGTAGAGAAAGTGGAACATAGAGAGAGTGATCATCAAGCCAACCTTTTTCACCATGCCCTCATAAAAATAATTTTATTGCACTAGTTTTCACAGATGAACATCACTTGGGAGACATTCATTCAATCCAATGTCTTTTTCCCCTTCCTAGTTAGCCTACTAGCCAAACTACACCATCAACAACAACATCAACACCATAAAAGGAAAGGGATATTGGATCGTCTAGTAGAATTTCAGCCAAGAGGACACCTAGGGCTAAGGTGAATCAAACATCTCAGAGAGGAAGGAAGCTTTTTTTTACTCCAAACATTGTTGAAGGGGCCAATCCTACATCAGCAAAACACAGATCACCATCACAACATGAGGCAGATTTGCAAGATGAGGAGCCATTCCATCTTGACACTTACATGGCAGACTTGGAGGTGGATGAAGAGCACAGAAAAATAGAGTAGGTCATCATGGATAAAGATTTCAAGATCATATAACTTAAATATAGCTTTTCCAAGGCCAATTTATTGATTTCATTCCTAGAGTAGGAGAATATGCAATTGAAGGTAAATCAACTACTCTTGAATAAGCATAAAGTTGATGTTAAGACAGAAGATGTAAAGGGAAAAAAAAAAAATTTGCATAGATGAGATATATGATCATGAATATAAGGTGAGAAGGAAGAGGCCAAGAACTAGAGGCCTAAAAAGGGGACTTTAGTAACAAAGAGAGGAATCTCCACCAACGACCCAAATGATAGCAAATGAGCTCATATTGGAAGAAGTTGAGCAGGACAGGGAATATTGGCTTGATAGAGTCAATGGTCATTTAGAAAAAATCTTGAAGAGGGAAAATAAGAACATTAACATTCAGACGCACATGACCATGCACTATGACACGATAAATCAGGTGTCTCAAGCAAAAAATAAGCAATTGAAGGAAAAAATCAAAGAAACACTAATGAAGGAAGAAGAGAAGGGTAAGTTTGATTTTCTTTCTAATGCTTCCCTCATAGTATAGAATACTATCTCAGGTCTTCATGGATCAATTCTGGAGAAATTTTGAGAAAATTTGTAGAAATTTGGGAAATTTTTAAAGATTTTTGACTTTTTGGCAATTTCGACACAGTCCTTGGTCCAAAAATGCAACGTGCCTCACGCTCCTCTTTTGCTGGGGGACTAAAAATGCTATTTTTTTTTTCATATTTTGGTTCCTAATGGCCTATTCCTCAACTTTAGACCATGGGACAGCCATTTCAACACTTTTTGGTGGGTTAAAATGTCAAAAAACTACCTAAAAAACACCTTTCTTCCCTGTTTTTCAAAAGTTCATTGTGTTTTTGGAGTACTTGTGGGAGAATGGATTTTTATAGGGTTAGGATCATCCTTTCTTAGCTCTTGAGGATTCTATCATGTATCAGACAGGTAGATATTTCTTCACCATATTTCAAATAAATATTTGGACCTCAGGAAGGACTCCAAAAACCTCTTGCACGAAATTCGCTACATTTTCTCCTAACACGTTGTGTTTTGTTGATATTTCACTGTGTTTCTAAATGGATGATAATTTTCTCCATTTTATCAGTCAAAGTCAGCTCCGTCTAAAGTAATTTGTCATTTCTAGAGTTTTAATTATGCAATTGGGTGTAGTTATGCAGGTTAGAGTAAAAATGAGGTAGATACATGCTTGTAAATATCTTTTATCGTTAAATGTATCAATTTCTCTATATTGAGAAGAGTTATGTCAACCATCCTAGTCTATGGTTTTTAGGTGAGGGAATCATGTGAACTGCTCCTCCACTCTAGGATTCAACCCTTGAGAGAGGGGAAATGGTTTTTTTTTGTGTATATTTATGCATTTATTAGTCATTTTTATGGTTGGACATCAGAGGATGAGACTATTGTAGCTTGTACTTCATCTTTTTATTCAGGAAATGCAACTATTATCTAGAAATTCATGTGCAATGAGTTTTTGATGTTGTATTTTCTCTATTATAGTATTATATAAATGATATACATGTTTCCTTTCCATATATTTCTTTCCTGAGTGATCTTCCTCAATGTTTGATAACATGAATTCTTCATAAAGTTATTTTTAGTTTGGAAATGTCATTTTATTTAATCTTCCTTCTGTTTTAATGAATGCATGACACATGCTCATTAAATATCCTCTTTCATTTTAAAACCTTACACTACACTGAAAAAATTCTAAGCCCGTCACTAAAGATTTTTTATATTTCTAATTCATATCTTTGCATCTGTAACCCTTTGATAATTTTGACATAGCTACCTGATTTTCATCCATGATCCAATATAAAAACCATCAATCTTCCAAAACCCTAAAATCCACTCATCATCCAATCAAACCCTTTGGCTATGATTTTCATAGAGAGAGCCATGTCTTGTTTCGTAGTGTCAGATACCAAACTACAATCTTGGTTTGAGTTTACCTCTGTCGATATCCTTTCTCAACCTTGGGACATTGTGGAGGCTAAAACCAATTACAAATCATCACCAAGAAACCACATGCATACGCCATGCATTAAAAAATAGTGAGGAAAACATACATGAAACTTGGTACCTGCAAACAAAACCCATTGTAGTTGTTAATCCCGATGTCCTATTACACGTTCTTGCTCTTCCTTTTCCTTCTTGGTCCAAATATCCAAGTATTCCACAATCACCAAGAGTGATCCTAGAATTGTAAGTATCCAAGAGTATGAGAGAGAGAGATATAGAGAGAGAGAGAGAGAGAGAGAGATCTCCAAAACGAAACTCAGAAAATGTTACCAACTAGTCCTCAGAAGCCTTTTTATCAATCACTCCTCTATTTTCTTCATTTTCCAATATTTTCCTTCATTTTCCTCCTCACATGCAACCTATGACATCTCACCTTCCTTTTATCCCAATTTCCATTATTTTCATAAACAAATGCTGATAAATGTCACTTTTTCTTTCCAAAGCCTTAGCCATTTCCTTTTCCAATTTCCATAGCCATAATAAACCATATGAAAACCCGCACTAGGATGTTTTGGCCCTACATTCATCTTGGAATATGTGTCCCATGACCTTGGTTATGATTTTTCCTTTATAAACTTTTATTACATGGAATTTTCATCATGGTTGTTACATGTATAGGGTCATTTCCTTAAGTAAGTAAGTATGTCACATGTATATAGAAACTATAAAAAAAAACTATGGAAAAGGGAGTTTTGACATAGGGCCACTCCCAAGTTGTAATATTCCTAAATTAGCATGCAGCTAATTGGAATATTAATTTTTCTCTTTCAATTTAGTTAGATGAATAAAAGGGTAGGGAGGCCCATAAATATATTTAGTAGGCATATAATCCCTCTTAATATGAAAAGGGATCATCTTCATAGCTGGATAAAGCACACTCATGTGTCAATAGGGGTTAATTCATGTGGACAAGGTCAAGTTTGACCAAGTCAACAGTGCTGGTATGGAATGAGTGGCTCATCAATAGAGACAACACAATGTGAATGGGAGGAAGATTCCATGATGGTGGAAACCCTAATGAATGGAATCCATGATAAGAAGGCTCACATTTTTTTATAAGGAGGGTAAGAAAGCCATAGTGAATTATGTTATTGATTATTGATTTTATGGTCTGCTTGACTATTTTTCATTCTTCAGTTGTTTAGCTGAGATTACTGTGTTGTTTAGCACTGGGTGTTCCCAAGCGGGAATCCCATCTCCATCCTTGCGAGGCCTCTTGGGTGAGGATTTCACTTCATTTCCACTATCAACATTAAGGCCAAGCTTCAGCCTTTAGCTACAATGCAGTTTCTACAGAGTATTGTGTTGTGTTATAGGGTGTTGCAGTGAAGGGTTGAGAAACCCACTTTTGGAGCTAGTTTTTCAGAGGAGGAAGCATTCTATACTTTGGGAGATAATCAAGGGAGGTTCTTGAGCTTTATTTCACATACTGGCACTAGGCCAACATATTCCCAACGCTGATTCCCTCTTTGACTGCATTATTTCAGTGAGCATTTGTAGTGGATGTTTCAGTGCTTGACTTGGAGGGTGAGATCTTCAGTGTTAGGATTAGCCTTTCACTTGAAGGATCTATTGGAGGAGATATATTCATTATTATATCATCTACAGCTATATTCATCCAGTTATTGAGTAGCAGCTTCTACTCAGCCCTGGGGCTACATTCGAGCATTTTGGTATTTTTTCATATTTTAGAAAACCCTTTCCACGTAGTATTAAAAATGTGTTTTGGAGCTTAGATATCTACTCCCAGCACTTTATGAGCTAGAAATTTGCAGATCTATATTATTGTACATTTCTAGTAGCAATGTACCATCTAAAACTGCGTAGTAGTTGTCCTTGTCCATTCTGCTGTGTAGCAACATTTCATATTTTGCATATGTATTCATGGGAGGTTTTCTCGCCTACATTATTTGAGTTCTTCCCACTTCAATTGTACTTATTTGGTATTGATTTACATAATAAAATGGCTCCAAGGTTGTCATACATGTTGGTATAATTCTATTCACTATTATTTCCAGTTTTATGCACTATAATCCTGGTTTTCCCATTTGGGAATATTACAGTGGTATTAGAGCATAATCTTGGCTCAACCTGTGAGTTTCATGCCAATATGCTATAAGAAGAAGCAGAGAATAAAAAGAGATCTAAAAGGATGGAAGGAATTAGTTTGGTCTCATAACTTTTTCGTTCTATGAAGAACCTCTCCAAGGAGGTCAAGCATTTGAAAGAGGAGGGATGCAATGAGACCTCAAAAGGGTTTCAAGAAGAGGAAGGTCCATGTACTTCCTATCAGCAGAAGAAAGAATCGGTGTTGCAGAGAGCTCCAAAGAAATACACTATGCCCTTTCCTTTTGAGGAAGAAGACAAAAGGCAGGGAGGTGGAGGACACTTAGATCATGAAGGTTTAAGTGAAAACATTGCATAATATAAGTCTCAACCTAGTTCTTTCAAGGAGAATCTAACTCTCCCACAGTTCATAGACCTTAAAGAAGAAAGGATCCCTTGCAGCTATGGGAGGAAGAAGTACAAAAGATTTCTATTGTCTAAATTTTATGGGTCAACCACATGCACAACAAAGGATTTGGGAATGAAGTTGGATGCATTCTTCCTACTACATCCAATGGTAGAAAGAGAATCTATTGAGATTGTAGCACTACACCTTGAGGGTGAAGCAAACATTTCGTGGTTCAGCCATCTGAGTCATGCAAGAGTGACTGCATATGCAGACTTTACTCAAAGGTTGATCAAGAAGTTTGACAAGAAGAAATCAGAGGAGAAGAGGCCTTCACCAATACTTGTTACAGGAGCACTTGCATCAGGATAAAAAACCCTTGCATCTTTGCAAAGTGATCTTGATCTCTTGACATGTAGATTCACATGCACTATTCTAGAGATGCATGAGGAGGGGGAGCCTTATACTAGCGCTGATGCAATCGTAGAGGAGGAGCCATCATCATCAGTAGTTGGGGAAGTCATCACACCTGAGGAAGAAACCCTTGTATAAGGATAAGATGTTCCCAAGCTTTACCAAGGTATGCAAATGTTTCCACTTTTTTTTATTTTAGCACATCTTATGGAGGGTTGTGGGAATATAGCATTGCATGACCAAGGGTCAAATAACATTTCTTATTGGGAGCAGCTAATTATGACTATGCTGAGAAACCTTGAGTTGTTCAAGGAGTGGATAAACAATCATCCCGGTTATTCATTATTGACATGCACACAACTCCTATGGTTGGAGTGTGGATTCCTGGAGGATAGGATGAGCATTTCCCTACACAATCCAATGTAGAACTATATGTTCAGCATTGATCATGAGCATGAGACATAAAAAACACCATTATGGAGATAAAAAATTCTTTCATTGAGCCACAGTGATGAGGTGGGGGCCCAACTATTATTGGAGAATTATGATGACCATTTTACTTGTGTGGTATTGGATGGGCAGATGCTTTATGAGAGGCATATTATCTTCCATGGTTGTGATGGTTCTTTCTTAATGATCATTTCACAGCTCAATGAGAAGCCTTTTCCTTCAGCATACTTGGATCCCTATGGATTCAACATGGTAATTGATGAGTTTTTTTCACTTGGGGATCTCCAAGAGATTGCATTTCAACATCCCATGAAATGCAAAGGTAGAAATCTGATATGGGAGGATGATATTCTCCATTGGAGAAGTAACGAGATGGAGTATGGAAGGAAACACCTACATTTAGATGAATGGGTGTGGATGGTGAGCAAGAGGCTGGTGAGTCACCTAGATATCTATGAAACAGGGAAGCAAGAGGCATGGCTACGTTGGCTAGTCTTGAAAGAGTTCGGCCATCATGTGACATATCCTTCTTCTAAGGGTATTTTGGTGGGTGTAACTTGGCATGGCACTTACATCATAGGGCATCAAATAGTTTGGGTGCATTTTTTTGATATGACATTCTTCATGTCAAGCATCATGTTTGCACCTCATGATTTGTATGATGGAGGTGTGAGGGTGCAACAATAGCTATTGTTGCTTTGGCTACTCTTGGGAGAGTATGGGCAGAATTTCTGCCATACTTGGCATGATATTTCAGGACAAAGGGATGGAAATTTAAAAGTGAAAAGAGGCTACCCTTCAACATTAGAGGATTAGAAGTTACTTCCACTTAGGAACGAGACTCCCACAAATAGCAGTATGATGGTGGATGAATTTGACATAAGGCATGTAAAATAATGGATTCATGGAGTTGCAGGAGCCATATCCCTAAGGTTAATAGCACTGTCACTTAGGTGTATGTTTCTATTGATGGAGTGTTCCAAGGGAGGTATGCATCCCTTCATTTTGCAGACCTTTATGAGGAGATTCTCATGGGAGGGCTCGCATATGTACCTCATTTTCAGCTTGATCACAATGCATGGTAAGAAATGTATTTCTGTACTTATTGATCATTTCATAAATTATTTTCATTCTCACCATCTATGTATAGTGCATTGCTGTACAAGAGGGCAAGATTAAATTTGGGCTTCATGGTCATTCTAGGGCCAACAATTGTGATGGATATAGCCCTTATTTGCATAAATTTGGGCAAATTTGGTGTTATTATTATTGTGCTCAACTAATATATAATTCCATGTAGTATCCCATAGTAGATGAGCAAACGTGCACAACTAGCAACTTGTTGGGAAACACCTTGCCACATGATGTTCTAAAACAACAGTTGCTAAAACTATGCTGTATCCACTAGAGAAACCATTGGTACCATACAAACTTGCACATAAAATTTATAATTTTTCTGATTTGGATACCATATGGTGATGATGTACCATTCACTTTGTATGGGATGGTTTTGGCTTGAATGATTCATGACTCTAGAGAGAGGATCTTCGAACATCCACTCTTCTTCTTGCCTCTTGAGGACAACATTATTGCAGCCCAAAATCAAAAGCTACTCTACAACCATCATAAGTGGAGAGAGAGACAACATGGGGTAGGCCATTTTGTCTACCATGTTTAGTTATGCAGCCCACCTACATTGCAGGAGCCAAAGGTGGAGGATATTTTTCATGAGTTACGATTTTGGAGGGTGGCTCATTTTGTATGAATGATAGTTTGGGAATGGTAGCTCCACATGGGAATGATAGTTCCCGACATATTTCAGATTCCATGCCTCGAGAAGACCTCTAGACAACACATTTTTCCCTCCATGGGTGTTTTACTTCTACATGATGATAGCTATTTGGGACGTTTACCAAGGGCTAACTTTCATAATTGGGATGGGGAACTTGGAGATCTATTGATGAGACAACAACTTGTTCCTTGGAGGGGTTTATAATATGAGTATGAAATAGGAGGAGGAGAGGAGGCTCTTCAGTTCTATCCTTGTAGTTTCTTGAGGAGAAGCAACATTTGTGAGGGGAGGACTGTAATATTCCTAAATTAGCATGCAGCTAATTGGAATACTAATTTTTCTCTTGTGATTTAGTTAGATCAATAAATGTGTAGGGAGGCCCATAAATCTATTTATTAGGCATAAAATACCTCTTAATATGAAAAGGGATCATATTTATAGCTGGATAAAGCACCCTCATGTGCGAATAGAGGCTAATGCATGTGGACAAGGTCAAGTTTGACCAAGTCAACAATGCTGGTATGGAAGGAGTTGATCATCAATACAGACAACACAGTGTGAATGGGAGGAAGATGCCATGATGGTGGAAACTCTAATGAGTGGGACCCAAGGTAAAAAGGCTAACATTTTTTTATATGGAGGGCAAGACAACCATAGTGATTTATGTTATTGATTATTGATTTTATGCTCTCCATGACTATTTTTCATTCTTCAGTTGTTTAGTTGAGATTGCTGTGTTGTTTAGCACTAGCTGTTACCGAGAAAGAATCCAATCTCAATCCTTGAGAGCCCTCTTGCGGGATTATTTCACTTAATTTCCATTTTCAAGCTTAATTCCAAGCTTCTGTATTCATCTATAGTGATGTTTCTGCAGAGTATTGTGTTGTGTTGCAGGGTGTTGCAGAGGAGGGCTGAGAAACCCACTTCCGGAGGTAGTTTTTTAGAGGAGGAAGCATTATTATCTTTGAGAGATAATCAAGGAATATTATTCAGATTTATTTCACATGTTGGCACCAAGCCAACATATTCCCATCATCTATAGCACATATTCCCTCTTTGACTAGGTTATTTCAGTGAGCATTTGTAGTGGATGTTTCAGTGCTTGATTTGGAGGGTGAGATCTTCAGTGTTAGGATTAGCCTTTCACTTGAAGGATCTGTTGGAGGAGATATATTCATTATATATATCATCTACAGCTATCTTCATCCAGTTATTGAGTAGCAGCTTCTACTCATCCCTAGGGTTGCATTCGAGCATTTTGGTATTTTTGCATATTTCAGAAAACTGTTTTCGAGTAGTCTTAGAAATGTGTTTGGGAGTTTAGATATCTACTCCCAGCACTTTATGAGCCATACATTTTCATATCTATATTATTTTACATTTCTAGTAGCAATGTACCATCTAAAACTACGTTGTAGTTTTCCTTTTCCATTATGTTGTGTAGAAACATTTCATATTTGGCATATGTATTCATGGGAGGCTTGGTTGCCTTGATTATTTGAGTTGTGAACACTTCTATTATACTTATTTTCTGCTAATATACATAATAAAATGGCTCCATGGTTGTCATACATTTTGGTATAATGTTATTCACTTCTATTTCCATTTTTATGCACTATACTCCTGTTTTCCCATTTGGGAATATTACAGTGGTATCAGAGCATAATCTTGGCTCAAAATGTGAGTTTCAAGCCAGTATTCTATAAGAATAAGAAGATAAGAAAATGAGATATAAAAGGATGGAAGGAATGAGCTTGGGCTCATCGCTTTTTAGATCTATGAAGAACTTCTCTAAGGAGGTCAAGCAGTTGAAAGAGGAGAGATGCAATGAGACCTCAAAAGGGTTTCAAGCAGAGGAAGGTCCATGTACTTCTTATCAGCAAAAGAAAGAACTGGTGTTGTAGAGAGCTCCAAAGAAATAACCTTTCCCTTTCCTTTTGAGGAATACTACAAAAGGAATGAATATGGAGGACACTTAGATCATGAGGTTCTAAGTCAATAACTTGTAGAATATAAGTCTCAACCTAAAGCTTTCAAAGAGAATGCAACTCTCCCACAGTTCATAGAGCTTAAAGAATAAAGGATCTCTTGCAGCTATGGGAGGAAGAAGTACAATAGATTTCTATTGTCTACATTTGATGGGTCAACCAAATGCACAACAAAGAGTTGGGAAATGAAGTTGGATGCATTCTTCCTACTGCATCCAGTGGTAGAAACAAAATATATTGAGATTGCAACACTACACCTTGAGGGTGAAGCAAAAGTTTGGTGGTTCAGCCATTTGAGTCATGCAAGAGTGACTGCATATGAAGAATTCACTTAAAGGGTGATCAAGAAGTTTGACAAGAAGAAATCAGACAAGAAGAAGCCTTCACCACCACTTGTTGCAACATCACTTGCATCAAGAGAAAGAACCCTTTCATATTTTTAAAGTGATCTTGATCTCTTGACATGTAAAGTCACATGCACTATTCTGGAGATGCATGAGGAGGGGGAGCCTTATACCAGCACTGATGCAGCCATAGAGGAGCAACCATTATCATCAATAGTTAGGGAAGTCATCACACAAGAGGAAGGAACCCTTGTAGTAGTACCAGATGTTCCCAAGCTTTACCAAGGTATACATATGTTTCCACTTTATGTTATTTCATCACATCTTATGGAGGGTTGTGGGAATATACCATTGCATGACCACGGGTCAAAGCACATTTCTTATTGGGAGCAACTGACAATCACTGCGATGAGAAACCTTGAGTTGCTCAAGGAGAGGATAAAAAATCATCCTGGTTATTCATTATTGACATGCGCACAACTCCTGGGGTTGGAGTGTGGATTCCTGGAGGATATGATGAGCATTGCCCTAAACAAGCCAGTGCATAAATATATGTTTAGCATTGAGCATAAGCATGAGACAGCCAAAACACCGTTATGGAGATCAAAAACACTGTCATTGAGCAGCACTAATGAGTTGGGGGCCCAACTATTATTGGAGCATTCTGATGACCATTTTAGTTGTGTGGTATTGGATGGGAAAATGATTGATGAGAGGCATCTTATCTTTCATGGTTGTGATGGTTCTTTCTTGATGAACATTTCACAACTCAATGAGAATCCTTTGCCTTCAACATAATTCAATCCCTATGGACTCAACATGTTCATTGATGAGTGGTCTTCACTGGGGATCTCCAAGAGATTACATTTAAACATCCCATGAAATGCAAAGGTATAAATCTGATATGAGAGGATGGTATTCTCCATTGGAGGAGTACCAAGATGGAGCATGGAAGGAAGCACCCACATTTGGATGAATAGGTGTGGATTGTGAGCAAGAGGCTGGTGAGTCACCTACATATCTATGACATAGGGCAGCAGGAGGCATGGCTACATTGGCTACTCTTGAAAGAGTTTGGCCATCATGTGACATATCCTTCTTCTAAGGGTATGTTGGTGGGTGTAACTTGGTATGGAACTTACATCATAGGGAAGCAAAGAGTTTGGGTGCATTGTGTTGATATGCCATTCTTCATGTCAATCATCATATTTCCACCTCATGATTTGTATGATGGAGGTGTGAGGGGGCAGCAAGAGCTATTATTGCTTTGGCTACTCTTGGGAGAGTATGGTCAGAATTTCTTCCATACATGGCATGATATTTCAGGAGAAAGGGATGGCACAATCAAAGTGCAAAGAGGCTACCATTCAACATTGGAGGATCAAGAGGTACTTCAACATAGGAAGGATACTCCCACACATAGCAGCATGATGGTGGATGACTTTGACATATGGCATGTCAAAGAATGGAGTCATGGAGTTGCAAGAGCCTTGTCACTAAGGCTAACAACGCTGTCACTTGGGAGTATGTTTCTATTGATGGATTGTTCCAAGGGGAGTATGCATCCCTTCATTTTGCAGACCTTTATGAGGAGAATCTCATGGGAGGGCTCACCTATGGACCTCAATTCTAGCTTGCTCACAATGTATGGTAAGAAATGTATTTCTGTACTTATTGATAATTTAATAAAGTATTTTCATTCTCTCACCATCTATGTATAATGCATTGTTCCATAAGAGGGAAATATTATCTTTGGGTTTCATGGTCATTCTAGGGCCAAGAATTGTGATGGAGATAGCCCTTCTTTGCATGAATTTGGGAAAATGTGTTGTTATTTTTATTGTGCTCAGATGATATATAATTCCATTTACTATCCCATAGTAGATGAGCAAACATGCACAACTAGCAACTTGTTGGGAGACACCTTTCCACATGATGTTCTAAAATAATAGTTGGTAAAACTCTGTTGTATCCACTCGAGAAACCATTGGTACCATCCAAACTTTCACATAACCTTAAACATTTTTCTAATTTGTATACCATATGGTGATGATGTACAATTCACTTTGTATGGGATTTTTTGGGCCAGCATGATTCATGTCCCTAGAGAGAGGATCTTCGAAGATCCACTCTTCTTCTTGCCTCTTGAAGGAAACATTATTGCAGCCCAAAATCAGCAACTACTCTAAGATTATCATAAGGGGAGAGAGATACGGCGTGGGGTAGGCCATTTTGTCTACCATGTTCCATTATGTATCCCACCTACATTGCAAGATCCAAAGGTGGAGCACATTTTTCATGAGTTACGATTTTAGAGGGTGGCTCATTTTTTATGGATGATAGCTTGGGAATGGGAGATCCACATGGGAATGATAGTTCCCAACATATTTCAGATTCCATGCCTGAAGAATACCTCTAGAGAACACATTGTTGCCTCCCTAGGTGTTTTACTTCTACATGATGATAGCCATTTGGGATGTTTACCAAGAGCTAACTTGCATAATTGGGAGGGCCAACTTGGAGATATATTGATGAGACAACATCTTGTTGCTTGGAGGGGTTTATCATATGAGTATGCCACAGGAGGAGGAGAGGAGGCGCTTCATTTTTATCCTTGTAGCTACTTAAGGACAAGAAAAATTTGGGAGGGGAGGACTATAATACTCTTAAATTTGCATGCAGCTAATTGGAATATCAAATTTTCTCTTGTCATTTAGTTAGATGAATAAATGGGCATGGAGGCCGATAAATATCTTTAGTAGGCATAAAATCCATCTTCATATGAAAGGATATCATATTCATAGCTGGATAACGCACCCTCATGTGTGAACAGGGGCTGATGCATGTGGACAAGGTCAAGTTTGACCAATTCATCAACACTGGTATGGAAGGAGTGGATCATCAACAGAGACATCACAGGATGAATGGGAGGAATATTCCATGATGGTGGAAACCCTAATGATTGGGACCCAATGTAAGAAGGTTCAAATTTGTTTATCAGGAGGGAAAGGTAGCCATAGTGAGTTATGTTATTGATTATTGATTTTATGGTCTGCATGACTATTTTGTATTCTTCAGCTATTTAGTTGAGATTATTGTGCTATTTAGCACCAGATGTTCTCGAGAAGGAATCCCATCTCCTTCCTTAAGAGGCCTCTTGGGGGAGTATTGCACTTCATTTCCACTATCATGGTTAAGGATAAACTTCAGTCTTCAGTTAAAGTGTAGTTTCTGTAGAGTATTGTGTTGTGTTGTAGGGTGTTGCAGTGGACGATTGAGAAACCCATTTCCGGAGCTAGCTTTTCAATGGAGGAAGCATTATTCTCTTTAGGATATCAGCAAGGGAGTTTCCCTAGCTTTCTTTCACATCTTGGCACCAAGATAACATATTCCCATCATCTACAACGTAGATCCCCTCTTTGACTACATTATTTTAGTGAGCATTTGCAGAGGAGGTTTCAGTGCTTGATTTGGAGGGTGAGATATTCACTATTAGGATCAGCCTTTCACTTGAAGGGTCTATTGGAGGAGATATATTCATTATATATATCATATAAAGCTATCTTCATCCAGTTATTCAGTATAAGCTGCTACTCAGCCCTAGGGCTGCATTCCGACATTTTGGTATTTTTGTATATTTGAAAAGACCCTTTCTAGGTTGCCTTGGAAATGTGTTTAGGAACTTAGATCTCTACTCTCGGCACTTTATGATCCATAAATTTGCAGATCTATATTATTGTACATTTCCAGTAGTAGTGTACCATCTAAAACTGCGTTGTACTTTTCCTTTGCCATTCTTCTATGTAGCAGCCTTTCATATTTGGCATATGTATTCATGGGAGGCTTGCTTGCCTTGACTATTTAATTTTTTCCCACTTCTATTGTACTTATTTGCTGCTGATTTAGATAATAAAATGGCTGCATGGTTGTCATACATTTTGGTATAATGTTATTCACTGCTATTTCCATTTTTATGAACTATATTCTTGCTTTTCCCATTTGGGAATATTACACAAGTCAACCGTATAATCAAACTATATAACATATTAATGATCATATCTACTATAGTTGAGTTTAGTACTAACACCACTTATATAGATACAGACACATCATAATGATTTGGTCTAAGCTAGGTAAAAGAGACAAAATGTGTGGGTAGTCACGAGAAGGCATACATTTCAATGTTATATTTAACCTGAAAGCATAGGAGCATAATTTGTAAGGTATATGAGATTAAAAAGTGGTTATTGTTCCAATTATAATTAAGGGTTATTAAAAAACAAATAAGATTTTACATGTAAAATTTTGGTACATTAAAAATGGTATAAGAGCCTAGGGTTCAACACTGGGCAAGCAAGGAACCATCACAATAAAAAAACTATAATTATGAAATACTGATAGCATATTTTGTTATATCTAAGGTACTTGATTGAAGGAGGATGTAACCAAATGGCAAAGAATTCCCCATAATAGGTGGTGAAGAAATGTACGTTAAGTTGGGAGGTGGTATTACCTCACCAACCTCTTAGTTTATGGACGTCATAAAAAATATGCAACAAGAATTGGCTAATCTCAGGAGTATTAATGAATACCTATTGAAGGCTAGTGAATAGAAGGAAAGAATTATAAGAGATTTGATTGAAACCTCTATCCAAAACAGTATAGAACATGAAGGGTTAAAAAGGAAAAAACTGGAAACAGAATCAAAGAATTATGAAAGTGGGGTTGAGTGAGATATAAATTATTCAAAATCACAGGAAGAAATGAATAAATGGAGTTACAACGAGAGTTTATGAAAATAAAACCCCCTACTTTTTATGGGGAAAAGGAAGAAGATATGAAATATTGGCTTCTTAACTCGATATAATACTTTTTGGTATAGGAGTATGAGAGTAACTTGAAGACCCAAATTTCTATTTACCAACTATAGGAAAAAGACACTCTTTGGTGGGAAGAGGCCAAAAGTGTACACTCTTTGGTGGGAGGAGAAGATAATTTCTTGGGAGGAATTTGAGAAAAAAATTAAATATTGGTACCTGAGTGAGCGATATTATGATGATCGTGCTAAGGAATTCTACGACTTAAGGCTAGGAAAGCTAACTATGGATGAATTTGAAGAAAAATTTACAAACTTATTACAGTGTGTTTCCCGTATTAAAGAATAAAAAGCCAAGTTACAACGATTTCTGAATTATTTACCAACACCTTACGAGAAAGGATTGGGTTTGAAAATCCTAATTCAATGAATGAGGTAGTAAGAAAAGCCATATTGTGCTACCAACAGTTCAATAACAGAGGTGAAGGTTTAAAACCATGAAAAAGTAAGGGAAAAACCAAGTTTGTAATGAATATAAAAATACATAAAGCTCCTTATCTTAATTTTTTTGGAAAGGATAATCAGTGGAAGAAATTGAGCAAGGGAAATGTAAATCAACCTGCACAGTCTTACACTGGGTCAAATCCCATGGAGCTAAACAAAAAAAAGGGTAGTGGGGTCAATGAAATAAGACCCCTAAGGTTTTGGGGTTGTGGAAAAACACATTTATTAACGGGATATTTTCATAATTCACACTTTGTTCAGAACATTTAAGCAGTCCATGAAGCAAATACTATGAATGATGTTTCTAGAAATATTCCCAGAATCAGTCCTATAATAGAAGACAAATAGACTGAGCATCAATATACTATGATTAAGTTTGAAAGTAAAATCTAAAACCAATATGTTTCTATTTTAATTGATCCATGGGAAATTTTAAGTTACATTAGTCCACAAATTGTGGAAAAATGTAAATTAAAATCTGAAAAATTCAATAATGTGTGATTGGTACAGTTAGTGACTCGTAGCAAAAGAAGAGTAACCAGTCAAATAATACAATGTTTCATTGACTTAAATGTATATCCCACAAAATAATATTTAAACATTATTCCTTCAGAATCATATGATTTATTAATAGGCATGGAATGGTTGGAGAAATGAGCTATTATAATTTTTTTGGATAAAACTAGAGTTGTATAGGTCAAGATGGGAAAAATCAGTAAATTAGAGGTAAACCAAAAGTAACATCAGCCCGAAAATTTTTAGCTTTATCGCTGAAAATAAATGCAAGGAAAGGATGTCAGTTATGTCAATGGAAACCAATAAAAATAAAACAAAAAAGGAAAATTTAGAAACCTGAGAAGTCATACGCGAATTCCAAGATGTTTTTCCAAAGGAAATTCCAAGTTTACCTCCTCCTAGAGACATAGGTTTCTCCATCGATTTAGTACCATGTGCCACACCTCTATCTCACCATGGGGGGGCCGTGTACTATTTTTCAAGAAAAAGGATGGCACATTTAGAATTTTCATTTATTATCATCAATTACATAAGTTAGCTATCAAGAATAAATACCTACTGCCCTGAATTAATGATCTGTTTGATAAAGTGGGGAGAAACTATATTCTAAAAAATTCATTTAAGGACTGATTATCATCAGCTATGAATAAAAGATGAAGATGTTCATAAGAAAATTTTTAGAACTAGATAAGATCACTATGAGTTTTTAGTATTATATTTTGGTCTCACTAGCGCACTAGCAACCTTCATGTGTTTAATGAACAACATACTCGGCAATTATCTTGATAGGTTTGTGATCGTATTCATAGATGCCATTTTAGTGTACTCTAAAAACTAATAATATCACAAATAACATATGATATTGGTGTTAAAAACCTTAAGACTACATCAACTATATGAAAAAATCAACAAATGTGATTTTTACAAAGACATAATATAGTACTTAGGTCATGTCATTTCCAAGGAGGGGCTATCTGTTCATCCTAAAAAGGTTGGGGATATTATGAATTGGCCCATACCTAAGGATGTGTCAACAGTTTTCTCATATATGGGGATCAAAGGATATTATCGAAGGTTTATAGAGGGATTCTAAAAATTGGATTATCCCTTACCACCTTAGAGAAAAAGGGAACAAAGTTTGAATGGACAGTCAAATGCCAATAAATTTTTGACAAGTTAAAAAAACTTTTGATTGTATACCCTATATTGAAAATTGTAGACACAATAAAGGAATCCACTATTTGTAATGATACCTGTTTGGAAGTCCTTGGGGAAGTGTTAATGAAGGAAAATGAACTAGTATAAAATGAGTCTAGGAAGTTGAAACCACATGAAAATAATTATGTTGAGTATGATATAGAGCTTACAACAATCATACATGCTCTAAAGATGTGGAGACACTATCTATTAGGGAAAATTTTTATTTCGGTGACAGATCACATCAGTTTCAAATATTTATTCAGCCAGCCTGATCTAAATTCTAGACAAGAAAGGTGGCTAACTTTCCTTAGTGCATTTGAATTTGATATAACACACATAAAAGGAGAAGAGACAAAATCACAGACATGCACATGCTTTTATGGGAATATATATTAGTAGTTTTAGAACAATTTTTGTAGAATAGGTTAAAAATTCAATACAACAAGATCATAAATATCTTCAAATTCAGTAGGAATTATACGAAAAATGAATTTGAGGATATGCTCAAAATATTGAAAATTTTCTAACTTATAAAAGTAGATTGTATAATCCCAATGTGAGTGATTTAAAACAAATAATATTTGAGAAATATTACAAGAATTCATATGTAGTTCATCCTCGATATAAAACGATGATAATACCCTTAATGAAAAAGTTATTTTGGCGAGGCATGAAGAAGGAGGTGACAAAATACTTAGCAAAATGTATAGAATTCCAACAAGTAAAGGTGGAACATAAATACCCTGCTCAATTTTTGAACCTCATACCCATTCCTGAATGGAAGTGGGAAGTGATTTCATTGGATTTTATTACAGTATTACCAATAAAAAATGAAAACATGACTCCATCATGGTAGTAATGGACACTTCGAGTAAAGTAACATATTTTATACCAGTGAAATCTACTTTTGGAACCACACAGATTACTAATATATTAATGAAGCAAAATTTCTTACTACATGGAGTACCAAAGATGGTAGTGTCAGGAAGAAATGCTAAATTTACCTCCGGGTTTTGGAAATATTTTTTTTTGGGCATGGGAACTTTATTAAACTTCCGCATTGCATACCATCCTCAAATGGATGGACAGACATGAAGGAAAATTCAGATGTTGGAGGATATGCTATAAATTTACGTCATGGATATACCTACTAAGTGGGAAGATTTTTATTTAGAAAAATTCATATGACAATAGCTATCAAACTTCAATAAAAATGAGTCCTTTTGAAGCTTTATATGACAGAAAATTTGATACACCACTTAGCTAGCATAAACCGGAAGATTGGTTTATACTAGGACAATATGTTTTGCATGAAATGGAATAGGTGACACAAAAGATTACACAAAACATAACAACTGCACAGGAGAGTCATAAAAGATGTGGAAAATAAAAGAACCCATAAAGTGTTTAATATTGGATACCATGTTTACTTAAGAGTAAAACCAAGGAAGATCACCTTAAGATCCGAGACATGTGCGAAATTCACACCATGGTTTTGTGGACCTTCTGAAATCTTGGACAGAGTCAGTCCAATAGCATATCAATTGGATTTACCCCGTCATATTAAAGCTCACAATGTCTTTCATGTGTCCTTATTAAAGAAATATGTTCGTGATAGTTATCATGTGATTGATTGGAATTTGATACAGGTGGAAACCGAAGGATATTTGCTGCCAGAGCCACTTTGTATCTTATATCAGAAAGTGATCTTACTCTCGAATTGAGTTGTCACTTAGTTTAAAGTGCAATGGAAGCATTTTACACCTGAGGAGGCTACTTTGGAGTGGGAGGATAAAATGAAAGAATATTACTTGAAAAGTGAATAGTAAACATCGAGGAAGGTGTTAATTTAAGAGGGGGAAGATGTCATAACCCTCTATTTCTATGTAAATATATTATATTTTTAGATTGAAATGATTGTAAATGTTATGACTAGGAAGCCATGATAGACTTGAGTTAAGTGAACAATAAAATATGATGATGTAATAAATGAATTTGTTTTTATTTATGGAGATATTTTGAAATTGTGTGGGAAGGAAACACTATAGTTAAGATATTATTGCCAAGATCTAGAAACCAATGATTGATGGATGAGGTAAGACAAATATATTGTTAAATAACTCCTAAAAATACCTGGAAATGATTAGTAAGATTTAATAGCATCGTAGAGAAAATATATTAAATTACTTAGTTGGAGAAAAACACTAAGCAAAGGGTGGAATGAAGCATCAACAAAGAGAAAAGTGGGCTTTAAGGAAAAAAAACTAAAAGAAGGATTGGTAGACCATGAAAAGCGAGATGTTGCTAAGGAGAAAAATCTGCTAGGGAAGTAAGGAATAAAAAATCCTACCTAGAATCACAAGAGGTTGTTGATTATGTTCGCAAAAAATCTCTACTTAGGAGGAATGGATGATAAGTTCACACTTGGGAGGAAGGTGAATCTTGACTCTTCTTTATGGTTTGAGTGAATGTATATTTAGAATTAGAAGGTATTGATTTATTATGTGTACAATGAGATTGGTGTCACTCATGCACACACAAATAGAATCTGTTTGTTCTATATGTTACTTATATTTACGAAATTCAACATCTAATTGTTGTAGTTGTGAGTTAGGTAAAAAAAACATATAACAACAGTGAATATAGCACAAGAGTTCTATTTATTTACATTGGTTAATGTGAAATTCAATTTTATTTAACTCTTATTTTGAGAAGAAAAAAAGGTATGCATGATACTGAACACACACGTATTATTATCTGTAAACTAAAATTACAATGACAATCTTTAACTGTCGAAGATGTTTACTATACCATAGGAAAGCAGAAAGAAAATGTGTATGAATGAAGGTGAGGCCTTGAGTTAAGAAATAAAAGACCATCGAATGAGAAATTGAAACGTGAGATTTTTTTTAAGGAAGCAAGAAAGAGGGGTTATTAGGGACTCCTTTTATTCTATGTCTATCATGCAAAGTTCCTGATTTTATTCTTTAAGTGAGAATTTTTTATGATATTTCAAACATGATGAATTAAAGCAAATTCTATTCACCCGGAAACTAGATAAGTTCAACATTCTAAAGAATAATCTATAAAGTAATGCTATTTTTTCTAGAAATATATAGTGCATAAAAGAAGAAAAATTGAATAAAAATAAAATAAAACATAACCAGATATGAACTTAAACAATATACCATGTATCCGTAGTATAAATTTTTACCTAGTATAAGCAATTAAACATAGTAATGATAAATTATGTAGACTAAATCTCACGAAATAGTGAGAAATTTTATCATAACACGAAGAAATTAAATAAGCATGCCAAACGTGTATGAGCGCGATCAACTCAGAGCAAGAAAATAATTGAAGCACATAGACGAGCCTTGACACAGATTTCACCCTGGGCTAAAATTTTACTTTATAAATGAAGTATTATGTATTTCAACAAGTCACCATAGATTAGGTGGATGCCAATTATCTGAAAAATACAATATTTTAACCTTCTGGTGCTAATACCAGGGAAAATTGGCAAGATTCTTAACCACGAGACGATTAGCAACTAATATTCTTTTCTGGTATCAGAGATATATAAATAAATTATAAATAAAAACCAGAAATAACTACTAATATGTAAAAAATCCTTAGAAGGGACCCTAAAACTAATGTTTAACATTTAAAATAAAAATAGCTTCCATGGAGTATCATTCCAACTGGAGCCAATAGGCATGTGAGAAAACCGACCTAGAAGACAAGTGAAATAAAGTTAGTACAATGACATAGACCCCCAGTTATGAGAAGAGGGAAATGGAAAGAAAAACTGAAACCTAACACTATGTAGCTCAACACCCACAAAGATCAGATAAAACGTAAGAATCAATTTTGGGTGGAAGAGAATTTTGTTGTTTAGAAAAAAAAATAACAATAATAACGAAAGAAAAATAAAAATTCATACCTAATCAAATTCTTTCTTGCACACACCAATCTATGTACAACAAGCAGGTAAGAAATTTAGCAATTAACGACTACCTTTGAGATTGAAGAATGTCTCAACAAAACCTCTGAATATGTTGACTCATCATATCTTGTTACTAACCTATACAACCCATTTGACTACGAAATTGAAGTCAAAATTCTCTCCCTCCCTCCATTTCCATTCTCTCAAACACAACATAGCACAAAAAAATTAAGAATGAACGATACCCATTTATCATGGATGGCATACGCGAACTAATTTTATAATAGAGAGACTGTAGAAAACAATATTGAGGAGTTTATTGAATTTTCCTGTAGAAAGACCCGTAAGGACTTCCTTTGAGAATCAAGCAAAATCCCCAAAGGTGATCGACGTAGAAATGAAAGTAAACCCTAAAAACCATAACAAAAATAGGGTTTCACTAGAAAAATTAACTCCCCACTTGGATTAATATGAATAGGAACCCCTAAATTAACCTTTTGAATGAAATTGGAAGAAGGAAAAAAAAAATGGAAATGGAAAACCCTGATAGTTACTACAACTACAGTAAGGAGTTTTGTCTTTAACAGGGGAACTACAAACCTATAAAGAGGTGCATCAATATAGAAAGTTAAGGGCAGGTCTTTGCCACGAGGAACTTGAAATAGAAAATAAAATTCTAGATGGTGGAGCAGAGGAATGCTAGATAGGTGCGACGCAACGAAAACAACTCAGGTGGAAGGTGTGTAAAAAAATGAAAAGTCATATTATCAAGGGAAAAAATTTAGGGTTTAAACATGGAATTTGAAACCTTGATTACCATCCAAAATTGTTGTCATGTGATTGTCTTGATCACTAAAATTCACCTGACCATCACATCGTTACGTATAAAATGACCATTTTAGAGTGGGGCACAAAACTCGTTAAGTTGGTAGACGTCGAAAACCCCATGTAAATAGTTAACTTGATATTTAGACTGATAAGAGAAATCTACTACTCTTTACATAGGACGGGTCAAGGACTCGACAAGAAGAAATGAGTGGGAATAATGTACAGGTTAATATCATTGACTATAACTGTGTGGAAAAAAAAACCCATCAAGGAGTACAGTAAGGATTTCCATAAGATATAGAGAAAAATAAAACACATTAAGGTTATAAAAACATCGAGGCATGAGTTAAACGAATATGCTCTAGTTGTAGCACCACACCCAAGCCAACGATATAACCAAAATATATAACAATATTAATGATAATATCTACCATAATTGAATTTAGTAGTAATACCACTTATATACATACACCCACGTCATAATGATTTAGTGTAAGTAAAGTAAAATAGAACAAGTGTGTGGGTTGTCACAAGAGGGAGTGCATTTCAATGTTATCTTTAACCTCAGAACATAGTATAATAGTTCATAAGGTAAATGAGATTAACAAGTGAGTATTGTTTCAAGTATAAGTAATGGCTATTAAAACCCAAAAAAAAGGGGTAAGTTTTGGCATGTAAAATTTGGGTACATTACAAGAAAAGAAAGAGATATCAAAGAGGGATTAAACACAACCTAAAACTGCAATATTTTTTTTAATTGCTCACAACATTTACATATATATAGAACATAAATCTCTAATTTCCATTCTTCTAGATCATGAATAAAAGTCATAAATAGGAAACATCAACTTCTAGATTGATCAATGAAAACTTTCAATAGCAACTCATAGCAACACATGGAGGGATGAATTGCGATTTTGTATTAAGGGTGACCATAAATATATACATGGAGGGAGAGACTATTGGGATTCATCTAGTAACGTCTTTTCATATTCCAATTGTCCTTATTTTCTAAAAAAAACAATTTTACATTTTCACCCAGTCCAAAGGATTAGGGGTTAACATTCCCCCCCTTAATCTGAAGGGATGCTAGTAAGTCCAAGCAT
Source organism: Pinus albicaulis (assembly GCA_034641835.2). Lineage (NCBI taxonomy): Eukaryota > Viridiplantae > Streptophyta > Pinopsida > Pinales > Pinaceae > Pinus > Pinus albicaulis. Next base: position 1,175,652,061 of record CM076582.1, on the reverse strand, counting down.
CATTTAGAATCTTTCAAACTTTTCTCTTCCAAGAACTTTGGTGAATATGTATGTAATTTTTTCATTTGTGGAAAAATGTTGTGGATGGATTGTATTTTCCTCAACATGATGTCGAATCATATTGTACTTTGTACTAATATGCTTCATTCGATCATGGAACTTTGGGTTCTTGGCCAAATTTATCGCATAAGTTTTTTCAATCATCAATGTAGTTGAATGCACTTGTTTCTTCTGCAGATACTCGATAATTTTCCTTAGCCATGCAATTTCCTTTGTTGCTCCAACTACTAGCACATATTCGGCCTCAATTTTGGAATCTCCTAGAACTGATTGTTTGTGTGATCTCCAAGAGAAAACTCTTGATCTAAGACTCATAGTATAACCTGAAGAAGATACCCCGTTTTCTTTGTGTCCATTGAATTCTGAATCAGATAATCCAATGAAGTTGAAGTCGCCCACCTGTGTATACTTGAGTCCAAAGTCTTGAATGCCCTTCAAGTACTTGAGAATTCTTTTTGCAGTAGACCAATGTCTCTCACAATGCTTTTGCATAAACCTATAGAGGATCATAACAACAAATCAAATTTCTTATCTGGTAGTAGTCAGGTAGTTGAGACTTCCTACAAGCTAACTATGGTTTGTTGCATTCTCAAATGATTTTCCTTCAATGGATGTGAGCTTAAAGGTCTATTCCATTGGAGTAGTCAAAGGATTGCACTTAGCCATGCCAAACCTATTCAACATATCTCCAATGTACTTATTCTAAGAAAGAAAAATAAACTTCATATGTTGAGTTACTTGAATATCAATATAGTAGTGGACATAGCCCAAGTCTGTCATTTGAAAACCTTTCCTCAATTCCTTCTTTATGAATGCAATGTAGCTTTCATTTTTCCCTGTCATAAAAATATCATCTACATACACCACACTGATATACAACTGTTTTTCAAACTTAATTGACAAATAAAGTTGCATAATCAAGATCCTAATGCTTGAAGATGAGTTTAAAAATATTCTTAGTTAACTTCTCATACTAGGTTCGCAGTGCTTGCTTGAGGCCATAGAGGGATTCTATAAGTTTGCATACTTTGTGTTCTTGGCCCGTCACAAGAATTCCTTTTGGCTCGGACATAAATAAAAATTATTTCAGATATCCATTTAAGAAAGAAATTTTTACATCCATTTGATGGAATTTCCAACCATCATTAGTTTTCAAGTCAAAGTGTGTCTAGATGATCACCCATTTTGCTGTGGGGGAAAAATTTTCCTCATAATCAACCCCTTATTTTTGTGCAAAACCTTTTACCACAAGCCTGACTTTGTGGTTTTCAAGCGAGCCATTAGCTTTATACTTGTTCTTCTAGACTCACTTGCAACCAATTGGTTTGGTTCCCAATGGAGGATCAACCAACTTCTAGGTGTCACTATTTATAAAGCCATCATATTCTTTGTAAATCGCTTCTTTCCATTAATCATGAGAAATGGCTTCTTTGAAGGAATTTGGTTCAAAATATGTAGATAAATTCAGTTCACAATCATAAGAAACATCAATATAAACAGGTGAATCAGAATCATTGACATCACCTTCATTTTTCCTGGTGGAACTTCTTGTTCGCGTCTTTCCAACATCACGAGGATAAAAAATTTCAAGTGTCTTTGTGAGACATTTTGGAGGAACTTTCTAAGATGACCCAGGTTTCTTAGTTGGCTAAGTTTGGGTTCAATCAAGATTTATTCTCCCAATTTTCTCAATCACATCACTTAAAGTGTCATTTATGGTTGAAGCTTCATTTGGGAGAGAGATTTCTTCAAAAGGATATTCGAGAGATTGATCCATTATAGGAATCCCCCCTTCAAGAAATGAAATATGATTATGAATTTATGGAAATGACTTTGCATGCCCAAATATGTCCAAGCAACCAAGATGCCATTCAAAAACATTGTCAACCCTGGAAGATTCAAGAAAGATGACATCTCTAGATTCTATAAAATTCTGATTAACTTCATCATAGAGATGGTATGCTTTGGAGGTATTTGAATACCCTAAGAGGATACACTTTTGACTCCTTACACCAAGTTTTTTTATTTTTTCATTAGGTATACATAACAGGTAGAACCAAAGACCCCGAGATTCTATACCAAAGGAATGTGGCCATGAAAAATTTCTCAAGGAGTATTTTTTTTAATAGAATTAGATGTATAACTATTCTTTATATACACAACACATAAACTGCGCTAGCCCAAAACATCAATTTAACATTATTGAAAAACATCATGGAATGTACCATATTTAATATTTTATTGTTTATTATTTCAACTACTTCATTCTCTTGGGGATTATAAGGCACAATTGTTTCATGTTTGATCCCATGATGTCAGAGGTAGTTTTCAATTTCATTTCAAGTGTATTATTTTCCATTATTAGTGCGAATAGAGCCAATATGAGTTTTTGCATCATTTTCAATCCATGCATGAAAGTTATTGAATGTTTGAAAATCATCATATTTGTTCGCCAATAAATAAACCCAACACATTTGGTGTAGTCATCAATAAATGTCATCATATATTTATTCCCATTTGAATAAGGAACAAGAATTGGGCCATATAAATATGAATGAATGAGTGAAAGTTTTCTAAGTGATATGGAATGTGAATCATGATAACGCTCTTTTCTATGCTTTCCTAGAATACAAGCATCACACTGCTTAAGTTTCCTCGGAATTTTAGGAAAACCTGTAACACCATTTTTCTTCAACAATCGAAGGTTTTCATAGTTCAAGTGTCCAAATATAGTATGCCATAAAAGAATTGATGGCAATGTACCTTCATCAGAGTGAGAACTATATGAAATTTTTTTTGCATGAGAAGAGGTACCTTGTAGCCTTAGAATTATTTCTTCTTCTATCGGTGTGATTACAAGTGAGGGATCTTATGATTTTATGACCTCAACCTTTCCATCAAACAGATGAATGGAGTGTCCTTGCTGGTATATGGGGACCAAAGAAAAAAAATTTCTCCTCAACTCCGGGAGGTATAGAACATCATGTAAAAGAATGTCTGAAATATCACGCAGTTTGAGTCGGATTGTGCCAAGCCCTGATGGCATGAGTTTTGATTTGTGTGCAAAGTGTACTATTCCATCAAAATTTTCAATAAATTATTCAAAAAAATATCTTCTAAAAGTCGTGTGGCATGTTTCTTGTGAATCAAAAAACCAATTATTTTTCCAATAAGCAAGTGAAACATTAAATAAGTCTTCAATTACTCCAATATTACAAAATGCCACAACATAGTGAGAAGATTCAGGTGCATTACCTTTCTCTTTCTCTTTATCATGGGTTTTACCTTTGGCTTCATTTATTTCTTTCTTAATTATGTCCCATGGTAGCTTACATGTGGATGAATCATGTCCAACTATATTGCAATGTGTGGAATGAAGATCAACCTTTTCTCCTTGAAATTTCCTGCCCCTTGTGCCTCAGAAATTTCTTCTTCCTTTTCCTCTTCGGCCACATCTTCATCTAGATGAATATTCAACATGATTCTTCTCTCTATGTGCAAGACACACATATTATTCATAATACATACTGAGGATTTATATTCTTCCCAAAATCTTTTTCTCTCTCAAAAAACTTCTTCTCAAGGGAGTCAAAAGTAATCTCCTTGAGATTTCAACCTTTTTCCAATGACTCAAGATAATGTGAGTAAGTGGGATATAGTTCCTTGACATAAGCCATGAGAGGTATTTTTTTTTCAACACAAGTGTTTTTAATATCATGTATGATAGATCTTACTTCTGATGCTAAATAAAGAGGATCATTATTTTTCAATTGACGAGTGAACAATTTCATGATCAATTGGATACCTTCAAGTTCGGAATGTGAGTCATACAATTATTTCAACTTATTCAAGGAATCATAATAATTTGATAATGGTGAAATATGAATACTCACCTCTTCATTTAAAGATGCTGCAATCAAGGGATAGGACTTGTTGTTCTTTTTTTCCCAATTGAATATGCCATTGGGGATTTTAGTGTCCTACACAAACTCCTTTCCAAAAATAATTTAAAATAAGTGTGTTTTATTTTCCGGAACCACTCTAGATAGTTATCCTTCCCATTGATAACCACTACCATAGTATATATGAGTGAATTAATTCTTAAAATATATGTACCACATAAAACAATTATACTCTACTTTCAATATATAAAAATTTGGACTACTGGTGTGAAACAAAACACATTTTATTAGCAGCAGAAATATGATTTCCAATATATGACAGAGGTAAAATTTTGTGGAGGTTTTATATGGGGAGAGGGGGGGGTCCATATGGGGGAGGTTTTATTTTGCGGAGGAAAACTTATGGAGAGAGGGAAGAGTAATATGGTAACAGTGATAGTGATATGATGTTGTGGAGGTCACAATGTCATTGATTTAATGAAATACATGCTAAAAAATTCGGTTGTTTTAAATATTAACCGATGTTGTGGAGAAACCTGTTTGGAGCAGACTGTGATTTGGAGGGGCTGCGACACAGGGTGTTTATGAGTAGAATCACGGAGGATAAGTTGTATTCGGGTGTGGGAGCATGGTTGCCACAACTAAGAGTGGTATGGGGAGCCAGTGTTGGTGTTGTGGGAGTGCCGACAGAACAAGAAAGCCTCTCTTTTAGCACCATAAGTTACCACCACTTACTTTATGTGGTGTTAATGTGGTGTAAATTTTTATGTATCATATTAAAAATGAAGTATATCACCATAAGTTAGCACCACTTAAGTTATGTGGTGTTAATATGGTGTAAATGTTTATGTATTATATTAAAAATGAAGTATATCACCATAATTTAGCACCACATAAGTTATGTGGTGTTAATGTGGTGTAAATATTTATGTATTATAATAAAAATGAATTATATCACCATAAGTTAGCACCACTTGCGTTATGTGGTGTTAATGTGGTGTAAATGTTTATGTATCATATTAAAAATGAAGTATATAATCACCATATTTGAGAGACAAGTTAGCACCATTCTTATTATGTGATGTTAAAGTGAAATATTTTTTTATTGACCTTATTGGAAGTGGAGTATATCACCATATATTTAAAGAAGTGGTGTATGCTATATTGTCAAGTTCTATAAAATAGGGTAGTTAACTTTGTGTTTGCCATGTTGGCATGTACAAGTGGATTTATTAATGTGAATTGTCACCATAACTATAAAAAATTATAAATATTTATATTATGAATATATAAATTAGAATTAAACTCACAAATATTTATTTTATAATATTTATTTGTTTGTCATGTTTACATGTAAAACTAAAATTCAAAGTAATTGTTTTCTAAATATTTTATTTCAATTATTTACTTTTTATATTATTCTCATTTTTCACCATAAATACAACAAATTCAAAGTTGAGAAAAAATCTTTCGGTAAAAATCACATCCAAATACATCAAATTCAAAGTAATTGTTTTCTAAATATAATAAATACAAAAAACCATATTACATAAGTATTTATTTTATGAATAAGCCAAATAAGATAAATATTTTTATATTACTGTGATTTCAAAATAAAATAAGGGTGAATTCGATGGAGTTGGGTTACTCTTTTTTGGAAGAACTTATGTTCCAAAGGTTGAAAATGTATCTTTGTGAGGGTATTTTTTAAGCCCTCCATCAAAGATTTTAAGAGGTCCATCTAGGACTAAATAAAACCCTGAATTAAACTACATAGCTCCATTGTCAATGTGAACTTGATCTTTTCGAACTCTTTTCTAACTCTTTTCAAACTCTTTTCCTCAACTGTAACTTGATATTATCGAACTCGCTCTTGTAGTCTGGGAAGTCTTGGGTTAATTTCACCAGGCTCATAGATATCTTCTCTAAGGCTTTTCCAAGGATGCTCTTCATAGACCAATAAAGATATAGTGTCTGATTGAATTATGTTAGTCTGCCCCTTTTTTTTCCCAAATTTGGTATTAAACCTCTCTATTCCTTAGTATCTATCTTTGTCTCTGCATGTATATTTATGTCAGCTTCCCATTTTTCAATGAGATTTTTAATTTCCTCTGATGTGTTCTCGTGGTATGCTTTCGCTGCCTCTTGGATCACATCGATTGTAGGCCTCCTTCCTCTCGGCTTGCTCGGGGGTGATCTAGGTTGCGCTTCTACCACCTTCCCTTTATCTTTCCAGCCATGTCCCCAAGCTGTAGGGCTCTTGGAATGGTAGCGACCTGCAGGACTCTTGGAGCATGCCATCCCACAATCATTGACTAGGTTTTTGGGTAGGTAACCTATCCATACAATAAAGAAAAGGCATAATTCCATATAATGAAAACAATTAAAGGTCCATGCATCTTAGTTATCAGAAGAAAGGTGACCTGGGGTCCTCTTCCTAGGACTTCTCCCCTACCTGTCCCTCTGCCGACCCATCGCCCTCATACCATGTTTAATTTTTTGCACCCCCTGTCCCTGATGGTCGCACGCACCCCATAAATTATCCCTATAACCCAAAGAGCTCATGCCTTCCTTCAATCTACTGACCTCCGTTCTGGTGTCCTCTCTCTCGTCATACCTCCCATCCTCAAAATTGACAAAGGAGGCATCGCTGCCCATTTCTCGGGCCTGGGTGGAATTCCCTCTACCATTCCTCATGCACACTAAGCCCAAGTAGCTCAAGTTGGTATAAACCAGCAAAGCCTTTGAAATAAACACAACCCATGACTACTCCTTAACTCTATACCCTGGCAAGATTGCCCGACCCCTCACCATTCCATCTTGTTGGCATCCCTTACCTGACAGACTCACACTCAGGTGCAAGTTGAGGCCATGCCCAATTCCTAATTTGAAATAGAGGCAGAGACCCAAAAGAACCCCAACCTTCCCCCAACCAAATTCGTAATGATTCTTCTCTCCCCTACCAAGTAGAAGACTATACCAGTCCAACTTAATCACCTTATGCTCCCATAGAGACCAGACCAAATCATAAAACATAAAAATGGCATGAAAAAGGGAGAGGAAACCAAGCACATACCTAAGTTTCATCATGGTGGAAGTGCAATGGAGGTTTTTTATCCCGCTGTCATGCCTGCACCAAAGTCTTTCATCATAAAAAACCCCCACGCCTTCCTCCACCCTGTTTTAAGCTCCATGTGGAGGCCTCTTTCCCGTTACCTCACCTCATGCTGCATGCGACAGTACAACGTGCTGCCTTTACCACTCATGTGGAAGATGGTTGGCTTCAACCCCAAGGACACTAACATTAACACTGATGGGAGGGCCGATCTTCTTCGTTACACCCTGATCGGGGAGCTGAGTCTGAGAACTGTGGGTGAGATCTGCCCTCCGACCTGTCTTGCTCTTTGATGCTCTGCAGCTTGATCCATGATTCTTCCCCAAGATGAGGCATGATTAATTCAATAGGTTCATTCAGGTGAGTGCAACCACAATTTTCTAGGAGGTCAGCTACTCTGTTTCCTTCCCTCCTTACATGGGTGATAATGATATAATCAAATTTCTTATTTGTATCCTCCAATCCCTGCATATGTGAAGAAGTACATCATCTTTGGCCTAGTTTTCCCCACTTCGTTCCTTGATTAAATTTTTTGAGAGTGTTCATAACCAACTGAGATTCTCCTTCGATTACTAGCTTTCTGTATCCTAGCCTGATGGCCAAGAGGAGACCTTGGTGCATTCCTATGAATTATGCTTCATTGTTGCTAGCAAAGGCACAAGGGCCATCATATATGAATCTTGTTATGCCATGTTGATCTCGAAATATCCCTCCAACCCCTACTTGCCATGGATTGCCTTTTGAGGCTCCATCAAAGTTGAGTTTGATGAATCCTTCTAGAGGAGGTTTGAAGATCCTGATGGTGTCCCCTATGTCAAGGATAGCTTTCCAAGAAGCTAGGGAGACCATGCTAGGCACTAGGTGGAAGCCCTAGAGAATTCTTTCTTCATGAGGAGCCATTTTCCAATCATTTGGCATACATTTCTCTGAGAGGATGCACTAGTAGAAAATGATGAAATTAGTGACTAGGTGACTAAAAAATTTAGTCACCACAATTATTTCAAGTGAATTACTACTAAATTTGATCGATGTTAAGTGACCGAAATAAAAATGAATAATTTAGTCTAGGGTTAATATATACGACTAGATGATTCTATTGCACTAGCTAGCGCGCACTCTGACAGGTCGAGAGCAAGCTAACCTACCTGCGACCTCCCAACTGCCATGGCATCAAGAGGGGGACCCAAGGCTCCCCTTCCTCCTCCTCCAGAATTCCTTCCATTTAAGAAACTGATAGAAGCCAACAAAAAGCGCCCTCTGACTGGATCTCAGCAAATGTTCGTGAAGAAGTTGGATAGCATCCCTTCGATGGCCCTTCAAATCAAAGAAAAGTTTTGATCTGCATTGAACCTGGCTGAAAGAGGGCTCATTGGACAGTTTGCTGGCCTTTGGCCCTCTCCTAAAGTTGTGGAAGACTGGGTGTAGAGGAACTGGATTCCTTTAGTCTTGGAAGGCATCAAAAGCCACTTCGTAGGCAAAGGATTTTTTGTTTTTGTTTTTGAGAATGTGGAAGACAAAAGCCTCATCTTCAGGAATGGCCCATATTTTACGGGTCCTAAGGGAATATACTTAAATAAATGGACCCCTAACTTAGATCATGCTCAATAAGTGCCTTCAATTGTTATATTCTAGGTAAGCCTCCCACATCTCCCACTGCATTGCTGGAAGTAGAAGTCTCTCCAAACCATTGGCAATAACCTCAGAAAGTATATTGATCAAGTAGTGAGAAAAGATCAATACTCATGCTCACATATATGTGTTGAGATGGATTTGGAAGTTGGGCTACCTAAAGCTATCAAATTAATGGTTGTTGACTGGACCCATATCCAGGAGCTAGATTATGAGCAGCTTCCATTTAAATTCAGGCACTGTCACGGCTGTGGCCTTTTTGCAAGGCACACTAGTACATTTGCTAAAAATTCCAACAATTTAGTTCTGACACTTTTGACATATTGTAGGAAATTTCCCCAATTTTTATCAATTTTTCAAATCCCGCCAACAACCGTTGCTCTAGCGACGTTTTTGGAGTATCGTTGCAACAATGATGTTTAGGACAGTCGTCGGAATACCGAAGTTACATGAAAAACCGTTAGAATACCGACGTTATAGGAAAAATAGTCGATATTGCGACGTTTAGGAGACTGCTGTCTGTCTTGCGACGTTTAAGGAAACCATCGATCTTGTGACGTTGAGGGAAAAACCATCAGAATGCTGACATTTAACAGCCTATGATAAAGTTTATATTACAACACTCAAGCTAAATAATTTGATTTGTACTTTTTGTTTGGGGTAGCATTTAATTTACTACATATCGGAAAACACATGACATTCAATGATGTACTTAAGTAAAAAAAACAATTATAGACATTGTGACTATGCATTTCAAAAGCCTATAGAGAATGTAGGTTTTAATACCTAGAATGAATTTAAATTAATGCATCACTCAACAAATTTTTTCGTTTATCTTCAAATTTTCTTTTACCATAGACAGGGGTTGTTTGATCTCATAGTTCACCATTATATGGTGGGATACATTAAGGGTTGACATGAAATGTTGTAGGCTAAGCTCTTAGTGTTGAGGAATATAGTGGAAGTTAGAAAGTTAACTATTTGGTTTAGGTTTTTTATTTTTTAATATCTTCAATAATTTTCTTTTTTTTAAATTTCGTTTGAGAAAGGTCGTATCAAATTTGCTAAGTTGTGACCGCACGGGTGCCTTTTTCACGTTCGTGCAGTCTGTTTTCCATTTTCTCCCTTGTGCCTTTGCTCAGTCGGGTGTGCAGTGTCAGGGCACCTGTCCAAATGCATTCGGGTCGAGTTGGGTCGTTTCATTTGAGGGCGCTCGCCCAAACATGTTCAGGTCAGGCTAGGTCGTTTCATTTGAGGGCACCTGCCCAAACGCGTTCGAGTTGAGTCGGGTCATTTCGTTTGAGGGCACCTGCCCACATGCGTTCGAGTTAGGTCGGGTTGTTTCATTTGGCGGTGCCCGCCCAAACGCATTTGGGTCGTGTCAGGTCATTTCGTTTGAGGGTGACCGTATCAAATTTTATAAGTTGCGACCGCATGGTGCCTTATGCACGTTTGTGCGGCTCGTTTGTCGTTTTCTCCCTTGTGCCTTCGTTCGGTTGGGCATGCTGTGTGAGGGCACCCACCTAAACATGTTTGGGTCAGGTCGAGTCATTTCGTTTGAGGGTGGTCGTATCAAATTTTCTAAGTTGTGACTGCACAGTTGCCTTTTGCACGTTCGTGTGGCACGTTTTCCATTTTCTCCCTTGTGCCTTCGTTTGGTTGTGTGCACTGTGTCGTGCTGTGTGAAGGCACCCACAAAAACGCGTTTGGGTCGAGTTGTTTTGTTTGAGGGCAGCCGTATCAAATTTGCTAAGTTGTGATCACACGGGTGCCTTGTGCATGTTCGTGCAGCCCATTTGTTGTTTGCTCCCTTGTGCCTTCGTTCATACGGGCGCGCCGTGTCATTTCGTTTGAGGGCGCCCACCCAAACCCATTTGGGTCGGGTCATTTCGGTTGAGGGTGCCTGCCCAAACACGTTCAGGTTGGGTCATTTCGGTTGAGGCTGCCCACCCAAATGCATTTGGGTCGGGTCCTTTCGGTTGAGGGTGCTGATATCAAATTTGCTAAGTTGTGACTACATGGGTGCCCTATGCACGTTTGTGCAGCCCGTTTTCTGTTTTGTCCCATGTGCCTTCGTTCAATCATGCGCACCGTGTCACGTCATGTGAGGGCACCCGCCCAAATGCATTCGGGTCAGGTCATTTCGTTTGAGGGCAGTTGTATCAAATTTGCTAAGTTATGACCACACGGGTGCCTTGTGTGCATTCGTGCAGCCTATTTTTCATTTTCTCCCTTGTACCTTCATTCGGTCAGGTGCGCTGTGTCATTTTGTTTGAGGGCACCGGCCCAAACCCATTTGGGTCAGGTCATTTCGGTGGAGGGTACCCGCCCAAACGCGTTCAAGTCAGGTTGTTTCGGTTGAGGCCGCCTACCCAAACGCGTTTGGGCTAGGTCGTTTCGGTTGAGGGCGCCCGTATCAAATTTGCTAAGTTGTGAATGCACGGGTGCCCTATGCACGTTCGTGCAGCCTATTTGCTGGTCGATCCCTTGTGCCTTTGTTTGGTCGGGCATGCCGTGTGAGGGGGCCTGCCCAAATGTGTTCAGGTCAGGTTGGGTCATTTCATTTAAGGGCAGCCGTATCAAATTTGCTAGGTTGTGACCGCACATGTGCCTTTTTCACGTTCGTGTGGCCCATTTTCCATTTGCTCCCTTGTGCCTTCATTCATTCATGCATGTCGTGTCGCGTCGTGTTAGGATGCCCACCCAAATGTGTTTAGGTCAGGTCGTTTCATTTGAGGGTGGCCATATCAAATTTGCTAATTTGTGACCGCACGGGTGGCTTGTACATCTTTGTGTAGCCCGTTTGCCGTTTGCTCCCTTGTGCTTTTGTTCGGTCGAGCGTGCCGTGTCATTTTGTTTGAGGGCGCCTGCCCAAACCCGTTCAGGTTGGGTCATTTCGGTTGAGGGTGCCTGCCTAAACATGTTTGAGTCGGGTCATTTCAGTTGAGGGTGCTCACCCAAACACGTTTGGGTCAGATTGTTTCGGTTGAGGGCGTGTGTATCAAATTTGCTAAGTTGTGACCGCACGGGTGCCCTGTACATGTTTGTGCGGCCCTTTTTCCGGTTGCTCCCTTCTGCCTTTGTTCAGTCATGTGCACCGTGTCACGCCGTGTGAGGGCGCCTGCCCAAACGTGTTCAGGTTGTGTCAGTTTGTTTGAGGGTGGCCGTATCGAGTTTGCTAAGTTCTGATCACACGGGTGCCTTGTGCATGTTCATGCGCCCTGTTTGCTATTTGCTCCCTTATGCCTTCATTCGGTTCGGCTCGCCGTGTCATTTTGTTTGTGGGCGCTCGCCCAAACTCGTTCGATTCGGGTATTTTCGGTTGAGGGCGCCCACTCAAATGCATTCCAGTCGGGTCGTTTTGGCTGAGGTAACCCGCCCAAACGCGTTTGGGTCGGGTCATTTCAGTTGAGGGTGCCCATATCAAATTTTATAAGTTGTGACCACCCGAGGTCCTTCTGCAGGACTTGTGCAGAACAGTGTTTAGGGTGGGTGCGTTTAGGTCGAGTCAGGTTCGTGCAGCGTGTTTGTGTTCAGGATGTGCGGAACAATGTTTGAAGGTGTGAAAGTCATTCATCAGGGTCGGGCCGAGTCGAACGCAACCCGAACGCGTTCAAACATTTTTCCAACATAGTATCAGAGCTAAGGTGCAACAAAGAGACTGAAGATCACATCCTAGTTGGCATTATGGCAAGGGTTATAAACAAGGATTTCAAGTTTGTTGGGAATCTCACTACATTCATCAAGGGTTTCATTTTTAAGATCATTTCCAAGCTAGAAGTAATGGATGGAATTTTATTTTATACTTTGTCTGGGACTTTCAAGAATGATAATTTATGGGTTATTGATAATGGTGCTTCTAGACATATGATGGGAGAGTGTATCTAGCTTCAGAATTTTTCAGAAGGAACCTCCCTCTACTAGCTCAATCTGAAATTGCATGTCCTTCTCATTCAGGTAGCTAAAATACTTCTTGTTCATGGTCATGTGGAAGGATTCCCACACCACCTAGCTCATCTTGAACCTGAGTGAACTTTGAAATATATGTGATGATGGGCTCATATTTGCGTATTTTCTTACTTCTTAGCTTCTCTTTAAGAGCAAGCTTCATGACATCACTGGAAGCCTGAAACAAATTGAAGATGGATTTAAATTTAAACATCTCATACACTATCTTCTTCTCATTAAGATGAGGAATAATATGATCTCTGACCCCCTCTAGAATGATCCTTCTTGCCTTGGTGTCATTCTTAGTATGTTGGGCCAACCATTTGGGATCTTGAGGTGGCACTATTGCCTACTTGACATACTCTGCTACCCCATTATCTTCCAACACTATTGTGTTTTGTTTCTTCCATGCACATAAATTTGAGGTTCCTTCTAAAATGTGTTTTGACCTTAGCCCTAGGACCGACATATTGCTATCCAAGGAACTAATCTTCTATGTTCTTCAAAATATTAGCCTAAGAACAATCTTGTCCTCATGTTTTCCTAGCTAGACTAACCTTGTAAACACACAGACCCTTGCTCCTACTTTATTGCACTCAGATAGTCCCTATTTCCTTGTGCACAGGTTTCCTAGTTCCTAGTGTAGAGGACTCCCTATTATTTAGGGTTTGACTCCTATTTCCTAGCGCAGAATTCCCCTATTTCCTAGTGCAAATATGCCACAAGAAAAGCTCTCTTCAATTCTGTGTATTGGCTCCTCCAAGATATGCACTCACAACAAAGACCTCTCACACAATTTTGTGCTCTCTATCAAAATCTCGTGAGCTGTGTCTTGTCACATTCCTTTGTGCACAAAAAAACTATGAAACTTTGTTCCTTTGTCCTCCTTTATTGATTCGATCCATGCTAAAATTGGCATGTTACAAATTTACAACATGTGTTTTGATTGAATAGTTAACAGAGTCTAAGGATTGAAGCTCCCAACTCGCCCTCTTCTAAATTTATAACTGCCTCTCAAACTTGTAGTCAAACTGAAGAAGGTCCATGTAATTGATCCTCCAACACTACGCATGAATTCACCATCTCCACGAACTCGTCCATGGGAAAAGGAAGACAAATCATGGTCCTTTTGGCTAAGGCATGCAGCAGAGAAGACCTTCTCTTGCTACACTTTTCAACAATCCCATTGTCCATCTTGATTACATATGATGTCATTGGGTTCATGGTATTCATATCACACTTGACTAATTGTGGGTTTTGCTCCTAACAACTATCGATTAAGACAATTCATTGCATCCTAGGGTTGAAAGGATCGCAGCTATGCCATCTCCATGAGATCAAGTTTAATGATCACATTTTTAAGGGAGGTTCTGTTGTTTGTTTTGGGACTCAATAGGCTCTCTTGTGGCTTTATCTCATCAATATGATTAGAGGCCTCGAATTATCTATTCAAGAGTCGATTCTCTCTATACAAGAGACTTTGGATGGCCTCTCCAGACTCAGTACCACTAAGAGAATTTCTTGTTTATTCCAGCCTATTTGGGTTCTTGGTGGCATGAATCCTAGGTGGACTCCTTTTCCTTCGAGTTATATGGCATAGATTCGAGAGACAATGAAGTTTTCCCACATGGTTAGTAGGCACATCACCTTTGTGATTTTAGAGCTTGATTTGCCTAGTTCAAACTATGGTCTCCTCAGCTTGGCTTGAGTAAGACAAACCTCCATTGTGAAATTCTTCTCATCAACCTCTATAAAGAAGAGAGGAATTAGCACCCTCTATAAAGAAAGGAAGCCTTTCTCGGTTCCATCCCTTTTCTTGTTCCTGGTTTTATGCGATGTTACTTGTGTGTGGTTCAAAATTTCAACTAGTATCCCACGGTAGAAATTCAGTCAACGCTAGCGTAGCTGGGATCCCTTGTAAGAAATATGGCAAATGTGATGTAGCTATTTCTAATGCAATGGTGATGATTATGATTATGTATGATACTAGCTGAGAAGCATTAGGCATGGGATGAGTGGGGCATGTTAGGTGATGGGATAAAGTGATTCCAATATATATATATAACTTGGCCTTTAATTTTCTTAAGTCCCTTTTGATTAGGCATCTGGTTCCTAATGTAACCTTGGGATGATTCAAATGGTCATTGATGTAGGGGCATGAGGCTTAGAGACAAAATTATTCATTAATTATTCCAAAAATACAAAAAAAGTTAAAAGCAAAGGTGTTAGTACCTTTAGATGTCAATTTGTAGTTGTAATAAATAGGGTTGGACTAGTATCTAGGAAGATCGAACTATTTTAGTTTAGATTCAGTATATTTAGCCTTCAGTTGATAGATTTAGGGAAGATATTATGTAATTAGGCTTTTATCTAAATTAGGAGAATTCAATCCTCAAGAGGAGGTCGATTGTTATGTAAAAACTATAAAATGTAACATCTAATAAGGAGGAAATCAGATTTTGGCCGTAGAAGATTTGATTGAGAGTGTTTTGCCTCTGTTTGAATAAAATTGTAGAAATTTTTTATCTGTGTATACTTGGAAAATTCCCAGAGGGTTTTATCTCTTCGAAATCCATCATTTATCCGAAAATTCATTTGAATTCATGTTTCTGTGTAGAAATTGAGTGTATTAACTTATGTGTAAAGGAGCGGAGGAATTTAAAGAAATTAGGTTTTCTTTGTTTGAGATAGGAGTGATAATCGATCCATACTTGTTGAGTTACAGAGCGGAGAAGGATGTTTCCAAGAAGAGTTGAAGTTAAAACAAAGAATAAGCGAAATTCGTCTTCAAACGCGATTTAAACAAAAGTTTGCAGGTTAAGCGGTTTTCGAGAAACCAGACATTGTTGTCGCACCGCTTTTGGGTTGTGAGTGGTTTTTTTTCATTTTGAACGTGATCGTAGCAGATCACGACATATCACAGTGTTAAAACCAACAATTTCGTGTTGCTTTGGAGCGATAAGTCACCGGTTCTATTTGAATGCGATAACCGTCCGATCATATCTGCGGAAGATCCAACGGTGTTTGCGTTGGGAGTTGCCCGAGGTTTAAAACAAAGGTATGGACTCGACGTTTTATGAAATGGAGTTTTATTAAAGGTTGAAATACGGAATCATTTCCGAAGGTTTTTAAGATTTCCGAATGTTTTAATACTGTTTTGAAAAAAAGCTTTATTAAGAGATTGAGATCAAAAACTTTTGAAAGTTTTAAACCTTGTTTAAAAGTAAATTATTACGGTTCTGAAAGGTCTTTAAACATTTTTTAAAGTGCATATTAATGTTTACAAAGGTTTAACATTGTTTAAAGCGTAAAGGGGGATTTTTCTTTCGAATGTTATAAAAGTGAGTTATAATGTTCTCAAAGGATAAAAGGGAATTTTGCTTCCACAGGTCTTTTTATTAGTTTTATCCAGCAGATTTAATAAATTTTGATGAACGAGAATGGAAAGAAAGACCAGGAACTAATTCTTCCTGAATTAGAAAATATTGTAGAAAAATTTGAACAACTCTCCTTAACACCTGCACCCACACTGCCATCATTTGTGGTATTAGAGCAGTCTTCAGAGCATTTTCTAGACACTGAACAAACTTCCAAAATTCAGAAAAATAAATTGAACATGGCTGTTAGAATTGGTAGAGGTGGTGCTGGTAGAAGAAGTGGTAGATCAGTTGCACATGTTGAAGCACTAGAGACTATGCAGTAGATTCAAGCGAGATTGGAGGCAATGGAAACTGGACAACAGAGAGATCCTGAAGATGTCAGTGAACCTGAAGCTGAAGAAGAAGAAGAAGGAAATAATGAGCTTATTCCTGAGATGAGATTATTTAAATCAGTTTTAGGATCTACATCCAAGCCTAGACTTGAAGTATCACCTTTTGCAAGAGGATTGAATCCAGAAGATTTGATAGACTGGATCAATGAAATGAATAAATGCTTTGATCATGAAGAGATGGGTGAAGAAAAAAGAGTTAAGTTTGTTGTCACAAGGTTGAAAGGACATGCAACACTTTGGTGGGATGGAATGCAAGGAGAAAGAAGGAGAATTGGCAAGCAGCCAATTAAGAATTGGAACATAATGGTGGCAAAGCCAAGAGGTAAGTTTTTTCCTAGTGATTATCAACTTTTATTATTTAGACAAATGCATAATCTTAGATAGAAATTAATGACAGTAAAATAATACAAAAAAGAATTTTACAAAGTTAGCATAAGAGAATGACAAATTCAAGATACAGCAGGGAAGATTTCCAGGTACATAAATGGTCTCAAAATGGAGATTCAAGATGAGATAAGTATATTGTCTCCTAAAATAGTAGAAGAGGCTTACCAAATGGCCTCAAAAGCTGAAGAAAAACTCATAAGAAAGAAATCTGCGAAAGGAAGAGGTAATTTCTGAGGAAGAGGAAGTCAAGGTGGTAGAGGAAGATCTACATCACCAAAATATGGAGCTAGCAGCAACTCATCTCAGTATGCACCCATAGAAGGTGATACAAGTGACAGAAGAAGTCCTTATAGAGGAACAAGAAGAGGAGGCAGAAACAGAGGAAGAGAAGTCAGATGTTATAGATGTAACAAATTAGGACATAGAGCCTATGAGTTTCCAGAGAATGTTGGGACAAACCAGAGAAATGAAATCGTTTCTCAGACTGGAGAAGAAGTAGCAAAGTTGCCTAAAACAGAGAAAGAAATTATGCCAGAGAAAGGAGAATATTTGGTGGTTAGCAAGGTTTTGTTACAACAAACAAAGGAAGTTGTTGAACCAACATAGAGAAAGAATTTTTTTAGAAGTGTGTGAAAATTTAAGGGAAATGATGTCAATTGGTAATTGATAGTGGCAGTATAGATAATTTGGTCTCTACAGAGGTGATAGAGAATTTGAAATTGAAGACAAGGGAACATCCAACACCCTACAAGGTGTCATTGCTTCAGAAGGGACATCAACAGATAGTAAAGGAACAATGTGAAACAGAATTGAAAATGGGCAGTTACAAAGATAAAATCATGTGTGATGTGATGCCTATGGATGTGTGTCACATATTGCTAGGTAGACCTTGGCAGTATGACATAACAGCAGTACATGATGGAAAGAGAAACACTTACAATTTTTTCAAAGATGGTATGAATCAAACATTGTTACCTATGGAAGAAGAAGATGCATCAAGTAAAAGGTCTGATTCAAAGACTTTATTGTTGAGTGGAAAAGAATATTTGCAGCATATTGAAGATGATGAGGTAAATTTTGCTTTACTTTGCAAACCTAAGGTAGTATTTACTTCTACTAAAATTTCTGATTTTCCAATTGAAATTCAAGAAATGTTGGAGAACTATTGTGATATTATTGTGGATGATTTTCCTAATGAATTACCACATGTAAGAAGAATCAACCATTAGATATATTTGATTCCAGGATGAAATTTTCCAAACAAAGCAACTTACAAAATGAATCCTACAGAAAATGAAGAAATCGGAAAGCAAGTACAGGAATTTGTTGATAAAGGTTTGATCAGATAAAGTTTGAGTCCTTGTGCAGTACCTGTAGTATTAAGTCCGAAGAAATATGGAGGTTGGAGAATGTGCACTGATTCAAGAGAAATCAACAAGATAACAATGAGGTATAGATTTTCTTTACCTAGAATTGAAGATTTGATGGATTGTTTGGGTGGAGCAAGGTATTTTTTCAAAACTAGATTTGGAAAGTGGGTATCATCAAATTAGGATAAGGGAAGGAGATGAATGGAAAACAGCCTTTAAAACAAATGAGGGATTATATGAATGGATGTTAATGCCTCTTGGTTTATCAAATTCACCTAGCACATTTATGGGGCTTATGAACGAAGTATAAAAGGAATTTATTGGTAAATTTGCAGTAGTATATCTCGATAATATATTAATTTACAGAAAAACAAAAGAGGAACACCTCAGACATCTTAACTATGTCTTAAGGAAGTTACATCAAGATAAGCTACTGATAAATTTAAAGAAATTTTCATTCATGAAAGAAGAATTGGTATATCTGGGTTTTGTTGTTTCTGCTGAAGGATTAAAAATGGATCCAGAGAAGATAAAGGCAATTGTGGAGTGGCCTTCACCTAAAAGTGTTTTTGAGGTAATAATTTTTCATGGTCTTGCTATTTTTTATAGAAAATTCATAGGGAATTTTAGTAAGATCAATGCACCTATCATTGAAGCCATAAAGAAGGACAAACAAGAAGTCAAGTGGACTGCTGAAGCTGAAAGGAATTTTAAGTTCTTGAAGAAAAAGATAACTAAGAAACCTGTCTTAGTTTTGCCTGATTTTAATAAACCTTTTCAAGTGAAATGTGATGCTAGTGGGGAAGCTATTGGAGCTGTATTAAGTCAAGAAGATAGACCTATAGCATATTTCAGTGAGAAGCTGAATGAGACAAGGAGGAAGTACTCTTATTATGACAAGGAATTTTATGCAATTGTACAGTCATTGAAGAAGTGGAGACATTATTCAATGTCTAAATAATTTGTGCTATATTCAGATAAGCATTCTTTACAGTATATTATGCTACAGCCTAAATTGAATCAAAAACATGCAAAATGGGTTGAATATCTTCAAATTTTTAACTTTGTATTGAAGCATATAAGTGGTCAAGCAAACAAGGTAGCTAATGCCTTGGGTA
This sequence comes from Pinus albicaulis, assembly GCA_034641835.2. Lineage (NCBI taxonomy): Eukaryota > Viridiplantae > Streptophyta > Pinopsida > Pinales > Pinaceae > Pinus > Pinus albicaulis. The sequence continues at coordinate 1,175,632,760 of CM076582.1, read as the reverse complement.
GAAAAAGCATTATTTTTCAAGAAAGTCAAATTGAAGTGTTAGGTTTTGATTTTCTTAAAGAACTCTAAAAAATAGATTTGGATTTCAAAGAAGCATTTGAAGCATGTTGTAATCCTATTTTGATAAACAAAATTCAGTGGTTAGATTATTTCTTGCAAGAGGGTTTATTGTTCAAAAGAAATCAATGGTGCATACCAAATTGTTCTATGAGAGAAAATTTAATTAGGGAGAAACATAGTGGTGGATTTGATGGACATTTTGGTGTTGATAAGACTTATGAGCAACTAAGTCATTTTTATTTTTTGCCAAAAATGAGATCTGAAGTGGAAAGGTATGTGAAGAATTGTAAAATTTGTCAATATGCAAAAGGGAAAAGTCAAAATGCAAGTTTGTACATTCCATTACCTATTCCAGACAGACCTTGGGATATGGTAAGTATGGATTTTGTTTTAGGATTGCCTAAGAAACAAAGAGGGAATGATGCAATTTATGTTGTAGTTGACATATTTTCAAAAATGGCACATTTTTTTCCATGTTATAAAACCAGTGATGCTACTCATGCTGCCAATTTTTTTTTCAAGGAGATTGTCAGATTACACGGGTTACCTAAAAGTATTGTCTCCAATAGAGACACCAGATTTGTTGGTCATTTTTGGAGGAAATTGTGGAAGAATCTTGGTATTAAACTAAGTTTCAGCTTAGCTTATCACCCTCAGACTCATGGGCAAACTAAAATAGTGAACAAGAGTTTGGGTAATATTTTAAGAAGTCTTGCAGGAGAACATCCTAAATAGTGGGATCATATTTTACCACAGGTAGAATATGCATATAATGATTTACCTAACAAAATTACAGGACAGAGTCCATTCCATATAGTTTATGGAATGCACCCAAGAGGAGTATCTGAATTGAGGAGCTTGGGAAAAGCAGAAATGAGAAGTGCTGAAGGAGAGGAGTTTGCTTCAGAATTTCAAGCAATACATGAGAAGGTAAATCAGCAGCTACAAGACAACATCATCAAGTACAAAAACATAGCATATTTGAGAAAAAGAGAAGTTAATTTTGAAGTTGGTGATTTGGTTTTGGCACACTTGAGGAAAGAAAGATTTCTAAAGAGGGAGTATAACAAGTTAAAATTCAAAAATATAGGACCATGCAGGATATTGAGAAATTTTTCTGCAAATTCTTATGAAATTGAATTGACATCTAATATTAGAATATCTCCAATATTCAATGTTGTTGATTTGTTTAGATATGAAGATGGTGGCACAGATAATAGACTAGAAGATAGAGAACAAATTTACTGGGTAAAACAGTTACCCACAGTAAAGACATTACAGCCAGAGAGGATATTATACAAGAAAGTGTTTAAGAAAACTAGGGGACAGGAGTATTTTCAATATTTGATCAAGTGGAGGGATCAGCCAATTGAAGATGCTACCTGGATGACAGAAACCATGCTGTAAAAAATGGGCAGTTCTGTGGAGGAGCACATGGAAAGGAGCCCATGAATATTTTTTTCCTAAGGAGTCTAATGTAGGGGCATGAGGCTTGGAGACAAAAGGCTTCATTAATTATTCCAAAAATCCAAAAAAAATTACAAGCATAGGTGTTAGTACTTTTAGCTGTCAATTTACAGTTGTACTAGATAGGGTTGGACTAGTATCTAGGAAGATTGAACTGTTTTAGTTTAGATTCAGTATATTTAGCCTTCAATTGATATATTTAGGGAAGATATTATGTAATTAGGCTTTTATCTAAATTAGGATAATTTGATCCTCAAGAGGAGGTCGACTGTTATATAAAAACTATAAAATGTAACCTCTAAGAACGAGGAAATTAGATTCTGGCCGTAGAAGATTTGATTAAGAGGGTTTTGCCTTTGTTTGAATACAGTTGCATAAATTGTTTATTTGTGTATACTTAGAAAATTCCTGGAGGGTTTTATCTCTTCGAAATCCATCATTTATCCGAAAATTCATTTGAATCCATGTTTCTGTGTAGAAATTGAGTGTATTAACTTTTGTGTAAAGGAGCGGAGGAATTTAAAGAAATTGGGTTTTCTTTGTTTGAGATCAGAGTGATAATGAATCCATACTTGTTGAGTTACAGAGTGGAGAAGGAGGTTTCTAGGAAGAGTCTAAGTTAAAACAAAGAACTAGCGAAATCTGTGTTCAAACATGATTTAAACAAAAGTTTGCAGGTTAAGTGGTTTTCGAGAACCAGACACTGTTGCTGCGCCACTTTTGGGTTATGAGTGGTTTTTTTCATTTTGAATATGATCGTATCAGATCACGACACATCGCAGTGTTAAAACCACCAATTTCGCGTTGCTTTGGAGCGATAAGTCACTGGTTCTATTTGAACATGATAATCATCTGATCATATCTATGGAGGATCCGACGGTGTTCGCGTCAGGAGTTGCCCAGGGTTTAAAACAAAGGTATGGACCCGACGTTTTATGAAATGGAGTTTTATTAAAGGTTGTAATCCCGAATCATTTCGGAAGGTTTTTAACATTTCCGAATGTTTTAATACTGTTTCGAAAAAGAGCTTTATTAAGAGATTGAGATCCGAAACTTCCGAAACTTTTAAAACTTGTTTAAAAGTAAATTATTACATTTCCAAAAGGTCTTTAAACATTTTTTAAAGTGCATATTAATGTTTACAAAGGTTTAATATTTTTTAAACGGTAAAGGGGGATTTTTCTTCCGAATGTTATAAACGTGAGTTATAATGTTTTCAAAGGATAAAAGGGACTTTTTCTTCTGCAAGTCTTTTTATTAGTTTTATCAAGCAGATTTAATAAATTTTGATGAATGAGAATGGAAATAAAGACCAGGAACTAATCCCTCCTGAATTAGAAAATATTGTAGCAAAATTTGAACAACTCTCCTTAACGCCCGCACCCACACTGCCATCAATCATTTACACGTAGGGTCTAGGCCTTAATTCGCTATGAGATCTTGCTTTGAAGGAGCATGTTAAAGTAACCTATGAGATTATATATGCTTTCATTTTCCTTTGGATTTGGAGATAATGATATCAATAGCAGAGTTATGTTGTTGGTTAGAGCTTGTTAGGTGTGCAGGGTTATGCTATTTGTTTGATCTTTCATACTAGAGAGTAAGGGAAATGCTGTTAGCATTGGTTAATTGTTCTTGAGATACGATAATATAGATAATTTAATCTTAATAAATGTCCATAAATAATTAGAAAATTAGGTCAGTGAGATTAAAATATTTATATTTTATTGAATTTATTAAAATATTAATTATCAATATTTATATTTTATTTGTTTGAATTATATTATATAAAATTAAATTTCAAATATATTGTAATTTTGTATTTAATTAATAACTAAAATAATAAATATTAATATTTTAATTATTAAAAAAAAATTGTTTCAAATTTTGATGGCATGCCACATAAAATTTTATAGAACTTTGATGCCATGTTTTGATTTCATTAAAACAAATAAAAACCCAAAGTGTTCAATTTCATTAAAACAAATAAAAGGTTGAAGTGTTCGAAGCCCCTATTCGAAGCCTGGTCTGTTCGACTGTCAAGAAGATGAAGACGAGGTTGAAGCCCCGATTCAACTCTCAGGAAGATGAAGACGAGGTTGAAGCCCCTGTTCGAAGCCCTTGTTCAACTGTCAGGAAGACAAAGACAAGGTTGAGGTACTCGCAATTGGGTGCCCTTGTTCGATTTCATTAAAACAAATAAAAGCTGAAAGTGTAAGAAATCCCATGTTTAAAGCCCCTGTTCGACTGTCAGGAAGACGAAGATGAGGTTGAGGTACTCGCACATGGGTTCCATTGCCTAGAGAAATTTCTAGATCAATTTGGAGGAAAACTAGCTGTTCTTACCCAAACTGGATGTGCTGGTTATTTGGCATCAAATTTTTTTCTCTCGGGGCTAGGAAATTTTTCTATATAATTAAAGCTTTTTTCATGGAATCTTATTATATTTTATTGCGGGAGCTAGTGAAGACCTTGTGGTATACTTTGGCTCAGGATATCCAGGAGGTATATTCTCTTTTGCATTTACTTTCCCTATCATCAATTTCAATTTCTAGTAGTGATTGTTTATTCTGCCTCTTGTGCCCTCAAGTCTTATATCTATTTCTCTAAGCTATTTTTCTTTACAGATCCTGAAACAAAATCCTGGATGGAAGAAAATAAACATCAAGTATTTGGATTTCCAACATTGGTATGATTGAGTTGGGCAACTTGCAACAATTATACCAAAAAGGGTTCTACAGTGCTCTAGTAAGTCACATGCCAAGATTTTTTAATGCATAAACTTAAGTTCGAAGTATAATGGAGGACAAAGGAGAATAGTTAGGAGTCATTGAAATTCCACAGTTGGCTATGCTTAGTTTCACTTAAAGATTTATAATTTTTTCTACAAATTGACAATTTGATAAATCATGGATGCGAGTCCCTGTTGTAGCTGCTTAGATTACATTCTCTTTGTTTATATTTAAAATTTGACTTTCCTGTGTCTAGTGTTCAAGATTTGAGGCCTCTCTAGTGACTGTTTCTTATAATGGTCACCTTTTCCCCTTTTTTTCCCTTGGTTAAAATGTATCTTATATTCCATTACTAGACAATAAAAGGTACATCCAGAATTATGAATTTAAAGACACTACCTGTTGCAACTGCTGATACAAAATCCATAAATTCATTTTTGTAAGAAAAATTATATAAGCTTTTAATGTAACAAAGGTTTTTTTCTAAGTTTCAGGAGCTAGTAAAGTACTCATAAGCAGATCCACCTGTTTCGGGAGCTATCTTGTATTACAAATCCACCTGTTTCAGGCTGAAAAAAAACTTCTTAGAATTCAACTGCTAGAAGGTGCTAGCTTAGATAGAAGCTGTTGTATAAAATACCTCTTTATTGATCCAATTTTTCTTTGAATTACTCTAGAGACTAGGATACAGATACATTCACCAGATGGTGAGGTTATCCCTTGCTATCATGGATTAATCAAGATGCACATCCCAACTTTTTACTAGAAATCCTCCGATGTGTCTTTGTCATTACATCCTCTGCACTTCATGATCAGAGGCCATCAATGGGATGAAAAAATCTTGTAACTGTTCTTTGAAAATGATTTTTCCAAATATAATTCACCCCTCGTCCAAGATTTCAAGTTCAAAGGTATTGTAATGGTTTGTGGACATAAGAACAATGCAACAAAGTTATATATCACTGATAGGAAACATTGTATAATGGAGATTGATGTACAAGATTCAGTTATTGTAAGACTTAGAAATGCCGAGAAATATTTATTTTAATACTAAGAGAGTGCTTGAGAATGTAACTGAGGAGTCAAGCTGGTATACTTCCAATTATATCTTTCATGACATACATGCTAAAATGCCTTATGACTATATTCTAAATAAATTGAAGTGACAAACGAAGATTCAGTTTAATATCTTCCATTTTCATCATAACTAGGTGTTCCATGATGATAATCAGTAATAAAAAAACTCTCCTTAAGATGATTGATAGGGAAATGCTCTAGAGTCCAGACTTTTCCCTTCAGGTGTCAATGCACACATATATACTTAACTATAGAAGCATGGCATAAGTTCCAAACCTGTAAGGCATGATGTCCACTTCCCCACGCTTCACAGTTGTTGTCAAGAATTTTCTTTCCTTTAAATCAAACTAGATAATATACTTTCAGCCTTTGAGTTACCCTTTCATATTTGATTCTTCTCTTAGGAAGCTTCATACCATAATGAAACATACATGTACTAAACTCATGCCTTGATTGAAAGAGATTCATGCTCAAGATTGTGACATGGGAGAGTTTGGAATAAAGTGGTGACTGCAACTATAAGAATTGTAGAGGTGAGACAAAACCAGATGATCATAAGATTTTCTACTTATTGTGACATTTCATTCCCGTGCCTCCTTAATCTAGGCACAAAAATATCTATACAAAATTTTATTCTTCAATCAAAAACTATAATTCCAAACACATATCTGGTGATGCATGCTTCATAAATTCGTATGGAAATAATGGACCAAGATTTGTAGATCAAATAGTGTATTTATCCAATCAAGCATTCAAGCCCTATTTTGATAAGGAGTCCACATATTCTTTGGCTTATTTACAATGTGGGTTGCTTCAGAAAACTGTTTTAATTAAGGGTTGTTCTAGAAATATATGTACAAATAAAAGGAGATTAACTTCTACGTTCTCCCTAAGTAAGAATTTGTTCTCTGATCAAGAAAAAATGTTCTTCGCGGAAATATCTCGGCCCTTAATGGAGTGAGCTCAATTGATAATGAATAGGAGAAAATTGCAGCCCGTAGAGAAGATAATTTGTCGTCATTAATGGCCAAAACTTCACCTTCTTAAAGGGATGGAAAACCTCTATGAATGACTATCTAGTATATAAGTAAAAATTATTCAAAATCAAGATATCCTATGAATATAGTGATATGTACCATATATGAGATATATTTTCATCAAGAGTAGGGTCACATTCCATCATATGGAGAATGTGATTGAATCATACCAGACCATGACCATATGACATATATGGAAAAGTTATAAATTTTAGTCATCACATCATGAAGAGCTGTAGAATGAATTCTGTCAATGGAAGAGATTTCCGAACAACCCTAAATAGAGACCCAATTCAGATAAGGATATACACCCTTACTAACAAGATGGATAAATAAAACCTCATACTATTGTAATCCTAATATAAGCTCTAACAACAGGTTCTATAGGAGATCCATGAGAACCTCAACACAACGTAGAGATGTTTTAGCATCTAACCAACCTCAATATAGAGCTCTAATGGAAGGAACCATCTTACTGAGATATAACAACTACATGTATCTGAGATATCGAAGGTATATGTAGATTTAGATTCTAGGAAGAGAAAAAAGTATTTTTAATTAAAATGTTAGTGTTTTTATCAAACAATAGTTTCATTTCCAGGTTTTGTTCATGAACTATAACTTATAATGGAAGTCTTGTTTCATTATTATCTAGCTCTTGAATTAGATAAATGAACCAAAAAATCCTACCAAACACCTATCATCGGTTTAAGGGACAAAGGACCTCAAACAGAGGAAAATCCTAGAGTATAAGTAGCATGGTGCAACAACGATGTAGCCCTCCACTTTGATGGCCTTGATTTAGGACTTAATTCCCTATTTTTTTTCTCATGTTCCCCTCATCTATAGAATGTATCCATAGCATCCTATCCATCCATGGATAGCCCTATGAGAAAGTGGATGTCATGGGCATGGATATGTACTCCTTTTTTAACCAAAGCCAGTTCTAGTGCACTTGGCTAATTAGGAATGTCTTACACAAAGTGAATTCTCATGTTTTTCTAAAGTGAAGACGATGGAGTATTGAAGTAACAAAAACTCGAGCCTCTAGGGCGAGGTGACGTTACCATTCTCTAGGGTTACTTGTTTCTTGTAGAAGGATGGTTGCAAGTACAGGAAGAAATCATGATCGATGAAGTCATGGTCCACTAGCTTTGTGTTCCCCACTTTTCTCATGAAATATCTTATAAATTCAACCCGTGGGTCAACCACTTCTCCAAATAGGGCTTCCTTTCACTTAAAATCCTATATTCGTGACCATATCTCTTTTGTGCTACTCTTCCATTTGAATGTTACTTTGCCCATGGCTTCTTTCTAGTACTTTGGTTTATGCTGCTATACTTTGGTTATGGATGGTCGAAGCTAAGGAGAAACTTGGTAATATTATCTCTGCACTGTTGGTTCTAAGCTCTAGGGTGTGCAATGACTGATAAGTAGAATAGTGAGAAAATAATGTCAGCAATAACTAGCTAATTCCTGCAAGAGATCTGTGCAAAATTTTTCATCAATCCCCGACGTTTTTTTTTTCCATCTACCATTTTGGCCATTGGAATTCCAACGATGATTTCCATCGAAACTGCGATGAGAGTTTAAACATGTTGGCATTGTGACGAACTCTTCACAAACTCTTCAAACCGTCAGAATAGTGATGACCTCTTCAAACACAGATCAGGACTGCTAGAATGGGAGGTTAGTTATATGGAGGGAAAAGGCCCACTATTGGCAATGGGATATCAACTCTTCCGTTCACATGGTGGGAACCAAACCTTAGTTGCAACTCAGTGAAAATGTCAAGTGCCTAGTAGCATTTACTGCTCTTCTTCGCTCCACTTTTCAGCCTAAACATATAGAGTACAAGGCTTCAGAGAGTTCATTCCAATATTTTGAAGTGAAAAGACATTCTTGATTTTTGGAAGGTTCCTATACCTCAATGATAATATCAAAGAACACACATTTATATCTCATGTGGAAATTGTCTACTCTAAGACCACTAGAAAACAAAATTCAAATGCTAAATCATATGTCAGTGGCATACATTTAAAATTTTCAAGGCTCTTATACTTTAAACACATATCTTACAATGTTTGAGCTATTTAGTAGTTACCAGAGAGGAACATTCCATGGCAAAAAAAGAGAGGCACAACTAATTTTGTTTTTATCATTGAAACTGATGCATTCACATCTTTGGGCACCAAGTCTCCTCTATACATTAGACAGCAGGCCATGTATTTTCTGTGTGTGGGATCACATTTAGTCATCATGTTACTGGCCTCAAACAGAGAATTTGTTATTTCTTTCACTGACAATGCTTCATGATAGGCTTTCTCTTTAGACACTACTAGTGCATAAGATGAAAGCATGAAATGAATTCCAGGAAAGGGAACAAGGTTCGTTTGAAACTCATTTATGTCTACATTTAAGGCTCCTTGAAATCGCAGGGAACTTGTTAATGACGATATAACTTTCGAGATCAGTCTGTTCAAGTTTTTGTATGTAGGTATTTCGTTGTCTAGACATCGCTTACATATGTCATAAATAGCTTCGTTTTCCATAACAACTAACACATCTGTGTGCTCCAAGAGAGAATGAGTTCACAATACATTGTTATATGGTTCTACAACTGCAGTGGAAACTTGTAAATCCTAGTAAAGTTACAATATTTAAGGAAACGGTGGCAGTCTTGATGCAATAAAAACTTCCAAAGTGTATCTGTTTAAATTGATTAAGAGAATACAAAAAGGAGACCCGACCGAGAGACGCTGCAAATTAGAGAGGTAAAATAGAGATCAAAGAAGAAAACACCTAAAATGCTTCTTAAAACTATCACATACACATCTATACCCACATTTTACATGGACCTTGAGGTTGAAAGGATGAGTATGCATATCTCAAGTTCACAAACTCAAGGTGGAACTAGAGATACGCCAACTTGGAAAAGCTTGGCCACCTAAAAGTGCATATTATACTAGGGATTAAATGGCTATCCATATCTGGTAATTAATAAGCACCAGGCTATGGTTCTCAATATGTTGGGTTTACATTGTTGAATAAAAATAACTTTAAATCCAACAGTGTAAAACCCAACACAAAAAGGGTGTTCATTGCTGTCATTCATATCCATTGCGCCCAATGCATTGTTGCACACACCTCCAGAAGTTCACCAACTGGGCTATAAAATGCATCTCTACACACCTCCACACCCATGGAATGTGCCTCTCTGTAAAACCCTTCTTTGGCAGTTGATTTATAAATTCCTGTAGTACCCGATCATGATTTTGTCTCAACTCCTATATTTCCTCTTGTTGCTTAAGTAATAAGAGTTTGATTTTTTGGGTTACACTATTCTCATCTTCCAACTCATTGGCCAACAAGGTGGTATAATCTGGCAAAGTCACACCAGACTCTGAGGAAGCATTTTTACCATCATGCTTGCCTGCAAGTACATTCTGGTCCAAAGCATTAGAAATGTTGCAATCCTCCATTTGTAGATTCTCTTGGCTCATTATTTTAAACCACTCTTGAGTACTGCAGTTAGCATTCATATCTTTAGCTGAAATTTTCCCCTCAGCCACCAAATTATTCTTTATGACCTCAGAAATTGAGTGGTTTTTCTCTTTATCAATCACCACAACATTTGCTTGCAAGTTTTCTCTCCCTACAGAGTTGGGAAACATTGAACTTATATCAAAACCATCCCCTTTGTTCTTGTGATCATCGAATTCATTATGATGATGTTTAGCACTACTTGAGGCAGACTAGACATGGTTCACTTCATCAAATCTGCCATCCATTAGCCCTTTTTCTTTAGAAGAAGCATTCATTAAGGCAGTATTCATGTAAGAATCTACAACTAAAGACCTTGGGGAATCAAACCAATACTTGCGACCTGAAGGAAGACGTTCAAGTAAAAATGCATCGGAGGGCCTATCATTATCACTGAGCATCTCCAAAACATCATCTTCAATTGTAGACCTAGGATAATCAATATCCATCTCCTCCTCGGTAGTATCCACAAAAGGTATTATGAGTTGCCATTCTGGCACAAGATCTTGTATTTCTGTATGAATCATGGCCGCAAAATTTGTCAAATATTGATCTGATAGATCCAATTCTATCACCATTTCACTTGCAACACTCATTGCAGTGTCAGCATTAATGTCAAAGGGGAAGTGAATATTGCGAACATGACCTGGAAATTCATTTTAAAATAGTGGATATTGCGAACATCACCATTCCAATGAGATTATATAGCAGAGTTGTCATTCCCCTGTCTCTTGTCACCAGTGGTTAACAAACAGTTTTTCAATAAAAAGAAGTATTGTTCCTGCATTAATATCAATAGTGATTAAGTTGTCCAGTTCTACATTTACTTTGAGCTTTGGCATCCAGTGTATCTTACTTCAAATACAAAAAAAAGAGGAGATGGCCTAAACAGAGTCAACACTTCCCTAATGCAGGAAAAGGCATTTCAGATGATAAGCTGCAAGTAGTTCTTGCCCCACCTCACTTAATTCCATTTTTTTAGATCTAAATTCCATATGGGATCTCCATTAGATGAAACCATGTGCTCATAAATAGATAAAGTAAATTCATTAAATAGGAAAGAAGTTCTTCAAAGTAAACCGGTATGTGTTGATACCAATGGCTGACAAGGTTCCTCATTGTATACCGGTATGTGTCTATCGCATAAATAGATACATTGAGTATTTCGTTGGGTCATACTATTTGAACTCCCTATAAATTTGAACAGTGGACTTTTTGCTAATGATTGTTTTAATGCTACAAAAAAATTGGCCAAATTTACAACAATTCTCTTTTGAAGCTAGCTTTGAAAGGGGACTTTACATGGGTTTTCTATATCTCTATTGGGCTTACAATACCATGTCACAAAAAAATACTTCATGGCTTTACAAAGAAACTAATGGGGCTCACAATACCATGTCATAACTCTTTCATTCGTTTATGTGAGTTATTTTATACATCATAGAAATAAAATGAGGTAAGGTTTGGCTCTTATATATCAGGTAACATAAGTACAAAGGTCCATATTTGCGCGGAATTTTCCCATGTTTTCATTTTGAAATGAATCATTAATCGTCAAATACTATCAGAAGCATTAACTTTGTGGAGATCGATGTAATTGAACTCTTGTATATATGCTCTTTGAAAGAGTGCTATTCTTATTATTCCTCACGAGTAGAAACAAGATGGGATATAGTGTGTTTGATCTATGGTTTATTGGATTAGTGTCCAAAGAGGGAAATATTAGTCCAGTTCTGACAAATATGCCTGATACTACGATGTGTCAGTGTAATATCCAAATGCAATTTTTTCCTTTGGGGTTTCTCGGGGAACTAGGGTTTCCAACATAATTTATTTTATTTTATTCAACAATGGTTACTCCATCAAATCAACATTTCATTTAATAGTAAGAGTGATCATAGAAGAGCCAATTAATATGATTTTAACCCACAATAAATGGAAATGGTAATCCATGTAAGAAATACAATATCCACAGAGTATAATACTATAACCAATCAACCTCGATCTGATAAATAACTTCAGTACTAACCAAATTCCAGTTGAGTTCTAAACTTTGCAATTTACACTAGCCTCCTAATAAATGACATGGTTATTCTATGCTGAATTTTTAGACTGCAAGACGTTCGACAGTTTTGAGATGCTTGTGGCCAATAGTAACTTGAGTAAATTGACTCGCGATGGACCAAATATTTCCTATGGAAGTTCGAGTCTCCGTCTGAAGTGATTTGTAGCCTTGGAAAGGCCGAATCTTAACGTATATGCCAAGAAAGTAGATCAATCCTGTGTTAGTTCCTTACGTATGAATCTGCAGCCCTGGGCAGAAGAAAGAACCCCAAAAATTGTTCATGTATCAAAGCATCCTGACAAATCTGTTGGGAGGGCCGAAACCAACACGTCTAGTACGCCTTACGGTTTCTGCACATCTAGTACGTCTTATGATCTTTGTACGAGTACATCTTAAGATTTCTATTCTCACTGTCTGAGGGTTGTTAATCCGACCACTAGTAAGAACTACCTTAGTTGAAAAATTCGTTGAATATCCATGTGATCAAACAAGGATCATACCCCTGAGAATTATCTTGATCTATCTCAGAAAATCTGTTCTATATTTTCCTTAGATAAAAACACATAGACACAGCCTCAGGAGTACATTCCATTTCAAGGATTGTATCTCTTTTACACCTAAGCAAAAATTTGCATGCCTGAATTTCAGATCACAGAATCCCCCATTTCAATCTCAAAGATGTTACTCCGTTCCAATCTCAGAAATGTTACAATTGCCTCAAAAGATTAGGAGATTCATTCCCTTTTGTCTTAGACAGACTTGCAAATCTTCAAGAATTTGAATGTCTTGCCTTAGAATTTCCACAAAGGCTTTGCTGCTTCTTCAGATAGTTAATTCCATGTGGCCAAAACAAGAAAAGTGATTAGGTAGGGTGGTATCACCGCCACCAAAACTAGTCCAAGGAGAAAATGTGTCTTAAAAACCTCAAAGCCTCAGGCTCAAATAGAAGCAAAGACATGATCCAATCCAATGATGATCAAATGAATCTAACCATCTTGTATTTATATATTTCCTTGAGTGGATTTGTCTCCTTAATTAATTGAGTGAGGTTAACACCAAACCCCAACTTTGGGATTTTTGCCTTAGCTGCCCCAAAACTTTCCCTCCGCTGACCAAAAATTGGGTTTTTTGGGGTTTTCCCCTTTATCGAGGACTATAACCTACGGGGATCGATAGGATACTTTGTCCCTTGGGCTAATTAATCCCTTGTGAACATTACAATCCCCCCTTATCGAAATTACAAATCTAGGCACTACATTTTTTTCTTATCAACCATTGATCATGAAAAATTGCCTTCAAAATTTATAATTACCATTTCAAACATACTAGCACTGTGAGATGTCATTTCATGCATTAGAGGTTGTATTCTACTGCTTTCACCCATATCTTCATTAGTTACTTGAAAGTGGTGATCCTTATATGCTTCAAATTATGTACTCCCATGAGGCTCCGGTTCCAATATGCGAAATTGGTGCTTCCAATCATTTTTTATCATAGATTTCAACAATGTGCTGGGTGCATATTTCCCCCTATTATATAGCAATAAAATGACCCATTATGTCTTCTATTATATTTCCACCTTGCTCCACAATTTTCCAAAAAAATGTTTTAACAAAATTTCCATCAGGTTTCAGCCTAACCATCTCCCAAGGTGGTCCAGGATGCAGAAAAATGAGAAAAAAACAAACATTAACTTAAGCCCCATGCATCATATTATACATTGTGACCTCAAGTCTGTTAGCATATAAACTATGCTTTACACCAAGACATACTTCATAGGTAATGGACTTCGTTCAGTTCAAAATCATGCTTGGTAAAGATGCCATAGTCTTGTTCGATGCAACTTGTTCAACAATAAGCCAGTAAACATATGAAATATTGGTGCTAACTGGGTATTGTATCTGCATGCTAGTTTGTCTTGCATTCCTTTCCTCCCTTGTTTTTGCCATTAAATTCTCATTGTCTAAGCAATCCCTATCTTGAGGGTGAGAATTTATCGTAACTTCAGTTGGTTTGTTAGGTGTAGCCCTAATGAGCTTCTCCTTGAGCATAGATTTAGGGTCAAAATATATCTCATCTTTGTAGAAGATGATTTTGTCTTCCACCTTGAACCTGTCATCATGAATGAGTCCATCCAATATTTCACAAGCAAATTTATTCTTGGAGTACTCTACTAAGAGATGGGCTCTCCAATATCTCAAGAATGTGTCATGTTTTGCATGTCTGACCTCATTAGATTATAAATTGTTGGGTGTAGTTCTACAAGATGATGTGAAAGTGACTTCTCCTTGTTTGGGTATGAATTCCATTTTTTATGTTGTGACAACGTGGGGACCACCATTGGTCATTCCTCTCATAACTACCTTGCTGTCCTTTGGGTCTTGGAATTCCATTTCCATCGTTTGGTAGTTCATTACAATTCTTCCTAGTGAGTACAACCACTAAACTCCTAGTACCATATTAATATCTTCCAATTCTATCACATAAAAATCATCAGTAAGCATATACTTACAAAGAGTGATACTAAATTTTGGAACTACTTGGGTACATGTCATATGATACCCATCAGCTGAGCTCACTCTGAAGCCGCCAAATTCTTCGATGGGGATGCCTCTCTTTACCACTATGGATGCATCGATAAAATTGTATGTTTCTCCACCATTTATCAATGCTATGACATGTTGGCCTTGTATAGCGCTCTTGATTTTGAATGTGTGATATTTAGGAACTCCCAAGAGAGTGGCGCTAGTACCTCCAATTCTTGGAAGTGTCTTCCTCTCTGCTTTTATAGGTGATTCTTCTTCATAGATTCTAAGCTTCTTGCTTGGTGACTGTGTTATATCTCTCACTGTCTCTATCGGGAAATACTTCGATGTAGTGAATATTACCTTTTCCCAAATATGAGTAACCTGGTTCCCATGGCTTTTTGTAAGTGAAACAAAGCTTCTTTCTCCTAAACTTGTTTTGACTCTCTTCATCTAACTGATTCTTCTTGGTTTTGTTGTCCAAATATATTTTTTTGCCCTTATCATTTCAAGTCTATTCATCTAACCGATTCTTCATTAAAACAGTCATTAGAAAAAAGTTTTAATGCTTATTTATATCCATTTCAAAAAACATCTGATGTACTGTGGCTTTTTCCCTTAATCCTACCTTCACAGAGCTTGTTCACATTCTGTGATTTGATGCTACAGACTGTGAATCCATGTTCAGGTTCATGACCATGTTTCTGAGCATGGTGCATTCAACTTCCAGAACCTCAATATTTTTTTCTTCTATTACACCAATGTTCTCATGATTATAACATATTTAGATATACACCGTTTCTTCTTTTCATGCACCTTTGTAGTCAATGGAAACTGAGAGATCTATTACATTTTATTGATTCTTCATGCCTCCTTAACACCCTTTTAAATTCTTGTGCTTCTTTTTCATCCATGTGAACTTTCCTCCAAAGATTTCTGTAATGCTAATTTTGGTCAAGGGATCTCAAAGGGTTGAGCAGGTGTATAGAAGAAGAGACCCAAAGAAGTCCCAACTCCCAAGTTCTACCATTCAAGGAGGAACCCTAGTCCTCAAATTAAACCAGCAAATCAAGTAGCCAAGGGACCACGTTGTATCAAAACTAAACTGCAGGAAGTCTGAAACAGATTCCAACTTGACATAAGAATAGGTACACATTACCCAGAGAGGAAGGTTCAGGGTGTAACCGAAACCTAGAATATCAAGAAAATTCCATAAATGAAAATATTCCCAAAGTAATCAGACAAGGGTTTCAGTTTTCACTAGCTCTCCAATGACCAGGAAACCAAACATAGTTTATCTCAACAGAACCAGACCAGAAGTTCATAAATAATTTATCCTTATTACCCAAGAATATTCGTAGAGGATATGTGGCTTACACTCTGAAATCAACTCTAGATTTAGAACTAATACCACTGCTATTCATAGATGAACTGTGTATGTTTAGTTGATAAGGATTTTTAGCTGACAACAAAAACCATCTGTCTTCATCTTGACCTGTATTCATGTTGACCAAAATATTGTTTTACAGTTTTGTTCTTGATTGTTCAAAAACGTCGTTGTTTATGTCAGAGCCATATTTCTATTGAAGTCACACAACATTGTTTTCATGATGTTCAACTTGGCTTGTTGCTGAAATACAAACTTATTATGTATCCATTTTGGGGAATTGGTATTTTTCCATTTAACAAACACCTTACCCTTCACTCCATAGGCAAGGGTAAGATATTCTTTAGGGCTCAAGTCCATTCAACATCAAGGATGAAAGCCATTGCAACAATATACTCAATATGATTTCATCATGTCACTTGCAGGAATTGAATCTGGGTAGGGAGGATAACAATCATTCCTCCCAACTACACAAAATAAACTCAACTGAATAATGAACTTAGACTCAAGCTTCATGTGTTTAATTTTGAAATTCTAATATGATAATATCTTATATTTTCTAACTGGTATCACCATTGTTTCATGAGCTTTCATACTCTGCTAAGGCGTGCATTGGCAACTTTTGTAGAGTTAAAATGTAAAACTTCATCTATTAGTGGGTTCCTCAAATCCTTTTCAGGATCCTTTTTTGTTTAATTTGAAATTTTATTGTCTTAGATTTGTTATATTTGAGATTTGATTCATGTTCAGTATCACCTCGTTTAATGATTTTTTATACTTTCCTAAAGCATGCAGTGAGAATTTTTGTGGAGTTCTCACATGTTTTTAAATCCATGTCATGAATATACTATACAACTTCTCTACAACCTCATGCACTTATAGGATTCTTGGATCTCTTTTAGGATCATTTCACACGTTGAACTTTGAAATTCAAATATCTTGTGCATGATAGCCTTGAAATTTGATTCATAACCAATATTTCCTTCATATACTGTTGCGAAACTTTGTAGTGGCAATTTTTGCAGAGTTACCACTTTTTCCTAAAGCCATGCCATATATGCACTAGATGTACAATCTCATCCACTTCCTAGGATCCTTGAATCCATTTAAAATTCTCTTACGTTTGGCTTCTTGATTTGTTTGTCTATAGCTTTCTGAAAACGCTAATTTGGCATATCCCTAAATCCTAAATTTTTGTTCTGATAAATTGCCACTCGTGCACGATCTACCTAACCCACATTTTTTTGTCCATTTCATCTCAAAACTTTTGGGCCATACTTTATGTTTTTTGACTTATTGAAACTCCAGTACCTTTTATCTGTCAATGAAATACAAGAATACAGATACATGTAGAATCTCTTTCACAGTCGACCAGTGTAAAGTGCATACCAAACACAATTTAACTCAACAAAACCAGACTAGAAATTCATGAATAATTTATTCTTCTTACCCAAGACTATTCGCAGAGGATGTGTGGCTTACACTCTGAAATTAACTCCAGAAGACAAAATTTTCAAGTATTAACCGAAGATAGAGAAAAATTCTTACCAGTTTGGGTTTGGGCAGATCAATTGTTCTCCTTTCAATGCAACGAACCTCTCCAAAAAGGCTTTTCATTACCCCAGATTGCCATTCAATTTCATTCTAATTCGAAGATGTTAAAATCCTAGAGTTGAATTACTGTCAAATATACGAATGAGGAGCTGGCTTGTCCTTTAGATTTCATTATCCTTGCTTTTATACCATTAGTCGTGGCTGAGTGAAATCTGGTTATTAATTGCATTGATGTGTTCTTCCATTTCAGAATTTTATAAGACTTGGGGGATTGGATGATATCTCCACTCGTTAGTTTTTTTCTTTTTGGTTACTACCTTCATCGTTGGTGTTTTATATTGGTTTAATTACTATAGTCCTTTTAGTACGATCATTTTTGAATGTAAGTTTGGGCATGGGAAGCTATCCTTGATGGCTCTATCTGGATTGTTTTTGTAGATTTTAAATTTCTACCAAGTTTGTGAGGATTGAATTCGTGAATATTTTTCTTGTCTGGTTTGTTTATTTATTTTTAATACTAAAAATGAGAGATTTTTATTATAAAAATTGTAGTAGTAAGCGAAGTACCTGGAAGAAAGTCGATATAGGCAGATCACGTACTAGGGTAGCGATCATTGACAGGTTTCAGGCTGTCGTTTTGTTGTTCAGGCTGTTGTTCTATTCATGCTCTGGGCTTCAGAGAATGTTGCTGGGCTTTAGAGAATGTTTCAGAAATTTGGAGTCAAGAAGATATATTGAAGAAAAGTGAATATGGAGGACAAAATTATCCTATTCCTACTGCTAAAATTATCCTATTCCTACTAATGTGGATAACTTTCCTTTTTAATGCACTTTTATCATGCCTACACAAGGCCCTATAATTTTTTTATCGTAGTATGAATAAGTGCGATAAAAAATAGGATGACAGGCAAGGATAATTTTAGGAAGGAAACACTTAGAAATAGCAATTAAGGTCAACCATGTCACAATTAGTAACCTCCTAATATTAGAAAGGAAAATGCTACGAAATAGAAATTAAGGACAACCATGTCACAATTAGTTACCTCCTCCCAGGCTAATTATTTCAATCTCAAAAATCAGTAAGTGGATTCCTAAGAGGGTGAGTAGGGTTTTAGACTTAGAATTCTTAGACATTTTTCCTTATGATTGCGAAATATACCTCTTGTGCCCTCTAACTCCGAGTGATGTTTGGCCATTTATGTTGTTGTAGCATATTTTGGTTTTAATTTTGTGAGTTAGAGTCTACTACACTTAGTCTGCAGAATTTGAGTCTTCTACACTTAGTCTGCAGAATTTGAGATATTTTGGTTTTAATTATGCCCAATTGTTAGTGTATTAACCCCAAAATGGTGAGCTTGGTCTGGATTTGATCCGATAGATAGATAATGATATTAACCATCAATATTATAGTAATCATACATACATTTTAATTACTTTGCACATCTCTTGCTGCTGTGGTTAGGGAAAATAATAAATATCCATAAGGATAACAACATTCTACTAATTGGTTTCATAGTTGAAACTTGTAGCCAGTGAAAGCATATTCAATGGATTTTTCGATTCTTCAATGGTAATATATTGCAGGAAGCAATAGGGGCACTTACCTGAACCTAATTTTGAGATCCAGTTTGAACTTTGACATGCTGCTTCAAAGTGTCATGCTTGAGAATAGAACCTATTGAGAAAACTGCTTTCTTATTTTTAATATATATAGATGATCTCAGAGAATGAAGTACAATAGCTAACCTCAACAAGCCTTCAAGAGGTCCACAACAGACAGTGAGCACTTTCTTACAGACATAAATATTCAGATCAATTCAAATTT
Organism: Pinus albicaulis; assembly: GCA_034641835.2. Taxonomy (NCBI): domain Eukaryota; kingdom Viridiplantae; phylum Streptophyta; class Pinopsida; order Pinales; family Pinaceae; genus Pinus; species Pinus albicaulis. Next base: position 1,175,613,489 of record CM076582.1, on the reverse strand, counting down.
TACCCTTAGCACTCTACAACAGCACAAGCTACTCCATTTTGTAACGTTATTGCAAGGCTACCATTATAGGTTATAGCATAGATAGGGTGAATCCATTCTAATTCAAATTCTAGGTTATTTCAAGGCTATTGGTTGAATCCATTAAGGGTCAAGGTTGTTACGTGGAAGGAGGGATCAAGGTGCTAGACCTCATCTCCCCTTTGCCAATGCCAAGTGTTTTTCAAATCCATTTGTTGGACAAAGAATTATCGAGGGTTATTTTATTAAGCAAGTGATTTCACTCATAGTCGACCTAGTGGTTGGAGACTTCTCCACAAGAGGGATATTTCATTGCAAAATCCATAGATTGTATCAATTTTCTAGACTTAATGGGGATGTGATAATCGCCTAGACTCCAATCCCCTTTTCTAATCCAACATGCATAGCTAACATAGATAGAGTTGTAATCTTGATTCGACACTAATCTTGTTAAATGGGCACTAAATTTTAAGTTTACAAAGTTCATACATATTCATTGTAGCTTTAGACAACTCTGTGATTTGATCAACCTTTACTATTACCACCGATACCATTAGGATCAGGCTTGTGAATTTCCCCTTCACTTCTAGAAGGAAGACTTTGTGGGAGAAATTAGCAACCCTCTGTGCACATATCTAGGCTCATATGGAAAAAACAGGGGAGGTTTATTCACGTGTGCTAGATTGTGTTGGACTAAGATCAAATAACAATTTTTTGGATAGAATCATTTCTATCTCGAGGGTTTCACATGGAATCAAAAGATGGACTACTAAAAAATCCCTTTCAAGTGCAAGATCTGTAATGGCTTAGGCCATTTTATGGCATATTTCCCCAAAAGAATCCCTAAACTTGAACTACAAAATATGTTCCTCCAACTATTGGATGCACTTCTGTAAGTGGATTGACATAGATATTTCTACAAGAAGATTTGATGATTAAAGTTCAGAAGTATAGGCCTTATCAAGCTTGGCAGATAATTCATCTCTTTTCACTGTGTCTCAAATTGTAATGATAATTTGTGTTCCTTAACAATGAAAATTCCTAAACACTGAAATTGCCTAAACAAACTTCCTTCATTGGCCTCCTTTGAACTCTTCTCTACGTCTATGCCTACACAGGACTGTTCCACTAGTCCATTACTTGGTCCGATCTCAAGTGATGGTTGCTCTTAAGGTTTGCAACTTGCAAGGTCTGTCGCCTTAGTCAACTGTCCGAAGTCTGCTTAGGATTGTTCAACACTACTTCCTCTATTATGATGTTTTTAACCATTAAAATAGATTTAAACCATCTAATACAATTCTCCTCGGCCTCAGTTCACCTTCTGTGATTCTTCTCTGAAATCTTGACCAAAATAAAATGAAGAGTACGGATTTCTATTTATACTAGTTTGACATTTGACGAAGAGACACATCTCTTGGGCGACATGTCAAGCCTACGCAAGTTGGCTTAGGTCGACTCAATGTCACAGTTAATTTCCTTAACTTAAAAAATGAATATTTCCCAAAATATTTGGAGTTTCGGGGAAAGTAAGGGCTTGTTAGAAAGGGTAAATTATACTCTACAAGATTGTATCGGATCCATTTTAAAAGGTTTCCTCTAAGGTGGTGAATTTTTTTTTTCTTTGTGACTGCCCTTGAATTATTTAGTGCAAAAAATGATTAGTACAGTATCGCTTCTTTGTTTGGCTTCTCCATTGTTTGTCTTCCCCATTATTTGGATTCTTCATCATAATGGGAACATGTAGGACATCCATGTAATCATGATAATTTCCAACAATGAGTGCATCACCCATGTCATCACATAATGGTGTAGTGATATGTTATAGTGCAACATTATTAGGAGAACTCCAAAAATAGTTTTCCAACCCTAAAATGATCTCCAACCATGATCATCATATGTCATCATCAAGTATCAAAAGTGTATAACATCATCACATAACATCAAGGGTTAAGATCTAGATCATCAAGTGCATGCAACATTAGGTCAAGGACTTCTTAGGGCTTCTTTCATTAGTGGTTTGATTTCTTCATGATTTGACATCTTCATTGATGGCATTACATCATCATCTTGAACTAGACATCTCAAGAATATTAACATCTCGGTCAATGCCACATTAACATCAATGACAACCTCGATTAACAAAGAAGAGATCATGTTACAAGCGTTGTTTAAGCTTCATGATAGAAATTCTTTACCTACCTGAGCTAGTTCTGCTTTGACAGTTCCTCAGGGTATTAAACTCCATTTAGCTCCCCAGATTCAGCCAAACAGTCAGGGTTCTCTCTAGAATTTCTGTCCTTCAACCTTGGATGGTAAGAAAGTGGGGCAACCTTTTATGGAAAAAATGTGGGGCTGCTTTTCTCCCACACTTCCCCAATATCAACAGCCAGGCCCCCTCAGCACTAGTTAGCCCCCAGATGACATCATCAGCCACTTTACAATGGTCAACACCCCTGCCTCAACCATCAAGAGTGGCATCCAATGCATCCAACTCGAACTGCGCCAAGTGGCCTACCATCAATTCTGCCACAAGAGTAAACATGTACTGCAAGATAGTAGAAGCTATAGTGGGAGTTGCAAGCTTCCATTGGGCCTTGCACTTGGACTAGGTTGTCCTGCTCAATTCTTGGTGCCTGTCACTACTACCTGAGGTGGAAATTAAGCTGTCAAGATGCACATACTCGTGAACTCTGAACTCGTTGTTGTGTTCATTGGAAGGATTCTGAACATTTGGGTACCTACCTTAACATCATCATGCTTTTATGTACAAAACTTTAGTCACAGCTGGTGCACTTTATTAGATGCCTTTGCAAATATTTTCATGTGATATTTCAGTGGTGTAGATGATGATCTAGGGTGCAACTTTGATTGTTTTTATAGATCAAATTTGGGCACTCTCTTTGAATTCTCTTCTGACATTTATCTTATGTTCATCCTTACTTGAAGAGGGCACTGCCACAGGTGGTATTTTATCCTGTTTCTATGCCAAAAATACCACCATGATTTTACGAAATCATTAAGAGCAACTGATATACGTTCAAGAGGCATTGTTGTTTAATCATCCGAGGAGAAGAAACAATAATGGATTTATCCTATTGGTTTTAAATATGCTGAGTAGAAATCATGGGTGTATCATATTTGAATTGAATTAATGTGTATTGATGAATTTAAATCATTTCTTTTAGATTCATGCATTATCTCATAACTCTTTATGGATTTCTTTTAACTCTTAAATGTATGTTAGTAGAGAGGAAATAGTTTGATATTATATGCATTCTATTTTTCTCTAAGAAATTTTAGGTTTAGTTATTTATTACACTATTTTATTTAATTGAAAACCTTTGAGACCACATATTTATATATTATGAGATTAATATGAGTAAGCTTATTTGTTGAATGTTTTTAGGTTTCAGTGTAAAACATGAACAACCCTCAATATGGCACATATGAATGGTGTCAAATGGATTTATACTGCTCATAAAATCACTACTATGGTAGAAGACACCAAAAATGATATGTTGAGAGGGACCATTTATCATTAAATGGTCCCATGCAAGGTTTTTTGGAGAATGACGAAGAAATGAATACGGAAATGTCCGCAAGAATTGAAAATAATGATTTAACAATTGGAAGTGGTAATGGTTTACCAAACATCATTGGTGAAGATAATGTTAATCATAGCCCCAATAATGACAATATACATAACGATTACATGGATGGTTCTAATGACGACCATGCACATGTAGAAGAACAAATAACTATTGAATCCAATGCAAGAGAAATTCTATACTAAATTAATATACACACTGATGGACAACCTCATGATAATGATATTATACATATGGAAAGGACACCGCTATACCTTGGTGCACAATGCTCCATATTTCAAGTTGTGCTACCCCTTCTTATCTTAAAATTTGTCCATGCATGGACAAACAATAGTTTCACTGATCTTCTACAGTAAGTGTTTTTATACAAAATGGAAATTTCAAGTTTCTTTTAATAGATGTTTCCAAAAATATAATTCCACTCTACACTATATATTATCATTGTTGATGGTACTGTCACAGGTTTTTATCAGGTCTACTCCTTCTAATTAATAACAAATTTCCTAAATAAAAAAATGAGATCATGTCATTGACAAAAGATTTAGGTATGGATGCTTCCAAGACGTATGATGCATGTCCCAATGATTACATCCTATATTATGGAGATGGTAAGGAATTCTTAGATGAATGTCCAGAATGTGGTGAGAAAAGGTACCATATAAGTACATCATCAAAAAATGTAGGAAGAAAGGTACTACGTCACATACCTTTAGCCCCACAATTTGAGAGGTTATCTGGATGTAAGGAAATGTCATAGCTCATGGATTATCATGTGAGGGGAAGGAGCACAGATGGTGTTATGAGGATGATGGCTGATGGAGTAGCGTGGTGTAAGATCGAGGAGAAGTGGCCAATTTTCAAATATGAGCCACGAAATGAAAGAATATCATTAGCATTAGATGGTGTGAATCCTTATGGAAATCAATCAACACAATGGTATACATGTCCAGTAATTGCTATCAACAACAACCTACCCCCATGGTTATCAACCAGAAAGGAACATGCTATGTTGGCACTTATCATACCAGGTTATACTTTATGGAAATTCCTAATATTGAGTCTACATGGTAATAGTAGCAAATTTCATGGTGAAAATGAAAAAATGAAGTCTATTTCTTTACAGGTCCAAATCAACCGAAACATGTGGAAACATACTTGGAGCCTTTAATAAATGATTTATTAATGCTTTGGCAAGGAATGAATATGAAGGATGTGTCTCGTCCTATTTCTTCAAGGATATTTCAATTTCATACAATGCTTCTATTCACAATTCATGATGCTCAAGGGATATCAATGTGTTGTGGTGAGTTATAGTTGGTGTTAATAACCTCATATTGTATTTATTGATTTCATTTATTTCATATTAAAATCCTAAATTATTACTTGATCTTGCATATAAAAATGAAAGGCCTTCAGACTAAGGGATCTTATGGATGCCCATCATGTGTGCCTTGCACCTCGTCAAGAAGATCGAGCCATTTGGGAAAGACTGTATACGATGAATATCGAATGTTTCTAAAGCCTGATCATCCATATCACGTATAAGATAAGGATTTTTTTGGTGGAAAGCAGTGCCTTCTTAGAGAACCTTCAAATATGAATCCCGCGAGACGGATGCATGCATATAGAAGCACAAATGGTTATTTTTGTTCTCACCTTTTAAATAATATATGATTACAGTCCTAAAACATTGACTTGTTAAATCTATTATGATTTTTATTTTTGGTTGGATCCCTTCCTTTAGGAATGACTCAAAAGACAATATTTTCATAGTTTCCATATTATGAAGACCTACCTATTGTTTACTTGTTTGATACAATGCACATAGGGAAGAATGTATCTGTTTGTTTATATAATATGCTATTTGAGAAGATTTCAATATATGGGAGGAAACTAAATAAGCTACAAGTGAGTATGGACCTCAAAGAAGTAGGAAGAATGCCTCATCTTTGGCCAAATGATGATGGTAACTTTGTAGCTGATCCATCGTCTTTCACAAAGTAGGGGAAAGAGCAGATGATTAAATCCATAAAATCAATAAGATTCCCAACAGGTTTTGGAGTAAATTTTAAGAATTCATTCTCAAAAGAAAATGAACTTGTTGGAATGAAGACCCATGATTGGCATAATTTCCTTAGGGTATGTGCACATTGATCGATATTAACTATATTATCTATTATGTGATTTTAAAATTCTTTATTTAAAAAATTATATATAGCATGAGTAATTGATTAATTTTGACATTGTAATTGCAGTATCTATTACTTGCCAGCCTTCCAAATAATCTCGATGACAAAATTAGGAGGAAAATCTACAAGCTAAGTAGATTTTTTAGGTATGATGCATGGCCTGTAGAAGGAAAAAGGTCTCTTCAAGTACAATGTGATATACTAGAAAAATTTTCATCTATAATATGTTTTTTTCTTTACACAAATCATGGGCTTAAATTAATTAATTCTATTCTAGGTGGGTCACTTCAAAGGAGATACACAAAAAAGACTTAAATATGTCGAAGAAAGAACTCCCCATTTTGATGTGTGACATGCAATAATACTTCCGAACAAGTTTCTTCAATGCACAAGAACACTACATTGTGCACCTCTTACATGAAATAGAGTTGTGTGGATGAGTTCAAACAAGGAAAATATTTCCTATTGAGCGTTATTTAAAGCTTTTGAAAAATTTTGTAAAGAAAAAGGCTCGTCCTAAAGGTTCCATGCTTCAAGGGTACATGTTGTTCAAATCTAGAGTTTACCTCACTGAATTGTGAAAAGAATTAAATATTGAAGGGCCGCGACTATGGGTCTCAAAAGAAAGTGAAAAATTTGAAGGACATGTATTCACAAGACGAGAAAAAACTAGGGAAATTAAAGGTGATTAAACTTATATCTATATATGGTTCACGAATTTGATTTGTGACTATGATGATATAATGTGTTTTATGTTTATGATTGCAGATGTTGTTGAATTAGAGGCTTTATTATTATATGTTGCAAGAAATAGTGAACACACAAAAATATGGAGGGAGGAATATAAAATACATCATGATGCCCAAAAAAGGCATTGTTTGTCATATGTATCTCGAGTTGGTCATAATTCATCTTCACATTCAACAATAATGAGAAAATTTGAAAAGGATTGGCCTCCAGCTATGAGTTTAAAATATTTGAGAGATAGAGTAGCAAGGGCATGTATAAATAATGATGAAAGAGTTACAACACATGTATTGGACATTATAAAAGGACTAGAAGAGACTAAGGTGACTCATTATAAGGGGTTGTGGTGCAAGGGTCATCATTAACGTGTTCGGAAGCTAGATGAAAATCGACAAACATTTGACTATGGAATTGCTACATAATTTATGGTAGATTTTCAGTCACATGTTTGTGATGGAAACATAAAAACCGACACCTTGAGATACTATGGATTAATCAAAAATATATTAGAGATTAACTTCAGATATTTCAAGGTGGTATTATTTGAAGCTAAGTGGTTTAAAAATATTGTAGTTGGAAATCATCCAACAACATATATGCATGAGAATGGTTTTTGCATCATCAATCATACCAGGTTTGAGCAAACAGATAAACCATATTTTTTTCCTGACCAATCTGAGAAAATATTTTTATGTTGTTATCCTACAGAACGATCAAAGTCATTTGTCATTGAGTATAATCCTAGATCAATAAGATCCTTCCAACCTTCACATGAAGAACAACCTATCTCAGAAAAAATGTCATCTAATCGTAGCTCAGATGATGAATTTAATGGGCAAGAAGACATGCTTAAAATGTAAAATGGCTAATCAAATTATTTTCATGATTAATGACAAATTCTATGAATAGTTCTACTCAAGAAAATGTAAATTTCTAGTAGTTCTATATTGGAGTTGTATTTTCATTTAAATCTATTATATGGATTTTTTTAGAAGAATCAAACCTATCATAATCTAAAAATTAATAGTATTTCAATGTTAAACATATCATAGAACTATAGCATGATAAAAATGTTATATATTACCATTATGTACATTTAGAATTTTTTTTCTCATTATTTTTTTAGAAAACTTAATAATTAATGAATTTATATCTTATAGAATTGAAAACTTATTTTTTACAAGGTAAAGTTAGATATTAGAGGATTTGTTAATATTTTTTTACCCTCCAAAATGATATTTTATGATTAAAATATTTTCAAAATGTTTCATTTGAGTATGAGTTACTATTTTTTTCTTTTTCTTATATGTATTTTAATTCATTTGCATATTTTTCATTTTATAATATACTCATTATTCCACTTCATATAATCAAAGGTTGATGTTTTTCATATATATATATATTGTGCTTGTTTCATTATTGGATTAATGCAATGAAGTATATAAAACTCGTTCTAACTTGGGAAATGTGTAATATTGAATTAGGTCTATTGATTCAATATGCGAACAAGAAAAAGAGAAAAGTATATTCGGACAAAGAGTTTAAATGAATTTATGAGGGACACACCTTCTAGGGTCATAGGTATTAATGAGATAACTTCCAAAGGAAGTAATTTATCTACAATTCCATCTTCCCATTTAGATTTTACAGATGATGTATATGTCCCAGTAGTAACTGATACTTTCCATAATGTGGAGCCTACACTTGAAACTGGATTTGAAATTGATAGATTGAAATAATATAGAGAGTGGTTGATGAAGGCTGATGTTAATCCAGTCATAAGAGATGCAATTCATGGAACATACAAAACAACTATCTCTGACACACAGAATGCAACATATATAGAAATAACAGTTGATGATCTACTAAGGTAAATAGTCATTTATATTTTACTTATAAACTTTAGGGTTGTAATTACATAACATATGATTATTAATAATAAATTATATCGCAATGTTCAGGAGTACTATCAATGTTCTCGAAGAAGACACTAACACCAATGGACAACAAAATCAATCTCCTCCATCAGATGAACAAACTATACCATCTATTGGTGCATTTTTTCAACCTCTCTTAAAACATCCAAATGAATATGTTAAAGGAGAGGCAAATAATGGTATGCCATTGACAATCACATTAAATGAAAAAGGGCAAGTGTTAAATGATGAAGGTAGGAGAACATGGAGAGACATACTTCACCGCGAAGCATTGAGATTATTTGGTCCTACAATTACCAAAGATTTCCGTCATCAAGGTAAAACACATATACTATGTTTTTTCATAAATTGTATACTTAATTTATGTAGTATAAACTATATACTTAACGTTTCATGTTTCATATTAAAAAAAATTATATATTGTACTCAGTGTTACATTCCCTAAATTTCATTACTATGATACTAGAAACCTTAAGATTTTTTATATGGATTATTTACTTTCTACGTGTATTTCACAGATAAATCCAACAAGGATGAGTTATTATCTCTCATGTAGAAAGTATCAGAAATTGTACCTCCAAAGAAAATTTTTCATAGTGTTGCTGAATATACTAAAAATACCAGGAATTCTTTGAGAGGAGAATTGGTAAGAAAAAAAAATGTAGTCAAGCCGCACTTCATAGGAGAAGGAGAGTGGAAGAGGTTATTGGATGAGATTTCTATTGAGAAAAAAACAAAAAATGGAAATTTTGTTGGGAAGGAAAAATATGCACATACTGTACGCGCCTCTAGGTTGTCCACACACCATCATTTGGGGAAAGGTGGCATGTTATCTACAGAGGCAAAAAGTGTAAGCTTAATACACTACTATGCTTCTCAAGAAAAAATTATTTTTTATATAATCAAATTTCTAATTATTTTATTGTTATTTGAAATATAGTTGCAAGTGTTCAATATTAAAATGTCTAAACATGACAAAGATTTTGCTTCATGCTATGGTGTATCTTCTCTCATTCATCAGAATATTAAAGATGGATTTTGATCTGGATTTATGCAGGAACGCAACAGAATAAATATATAACCATAAATACAGAGATGCAGCGGAAATAACACTTCATTTCATTAATATCAAAGCACTGAAATTTGCTTACAGACAGAATGGAAATAAAACTAGCCAGGGCGCTGGTAGCTATCTCTGAGAAGAGATGTGGCGGCTACAAGCCTCTGAACTGAGTTACAATGAGGCTCGAGGGCCTATTTATTATTTATAAACAATGGGAAATCCTAAACAGCCAAAACCCTAACCCTAGGAGATGAAGCGCCAAAACTGTGGGCCCTGTTTGGGTAAATTGGTGTTTCAACTTCCCAGGGGCGTAACTTTGGCATAAGATCTCCGTTTGACGTGTACCATACCTTGTTATAAAGATATATCCAAGGACTACAAATTTGGAATGAGCAACATCAATCCATGGACCAATTTTGCTCTTGATTTTCCCAAAAAAATGTTGTTTAGGGCCTCAAAACGGCTCCGGAAGTTCAGGACATGAAAAACTGCTAAACCTAGTAAACTGTGTCGAAAATGAAAGAGACAATGGTGGAGCCCCAAGTGGAATAGGCGGGTGACCACCAATATCCACCTGTATCATTCCTCCCCCCTTATGAAGCAATGGTCCCCATTGCGTTAAGTTCCTCCATGAGATGAGGAAATTTCTGCTGAACTTGGTCCCTAGTGAACCGCTTTCCTTGGTGGAGGAGTTGGCCAGCTTTGACAACCCGATATAGTTGGATCTTCTGTTGGCGAGTGTTCTTGATTTGTATGTCCATGATACAATCTGTGGTGGCCTGTTCCATGCATTTTGGATTTAACTCTGTTGGTGTGAGTTGTTCTGCAATGTCCGAGGTGTCTAGTAGAGGTGGGAAGTAAGGATGAAGGTGATCCACATTGAAGACTGGGTGCAGACCAAGGAATGGTGGAATACTGAGCTCGAAGGAATTGTTCCCTACAACCTTGGTTATGGTGTAGGATCCGTATGGGAGCAGGCGAAGCTTGAGGTGCGGTCCAGTGAGGCGCTCCTTCTGCAAATGTAGCCATACTTTGTCGCCCACCTGAAAGTTGTGTGGCACCCGGTGTTGATCATGGCATTGCTTGTACTTGGCATTGGCTCTGTCCAATATATCATGAGCCTGTTGGCAGATGTGTTGAATGCGCTCGATGAAGCTACTTTCTTTGTCAACTTCAGACTGGACATGAGCTGAATCGGACTGAGCAGCTGCAAATGGCATGGCTACGTCAATGGGACATAGTGGCTGGAATCCCAAGCCCACCTGAAAAGGGATATGGCTGATTGAACTGTGGAGAGCTCGATTATAACTATGTTGTACATAGGGGAGGCTCTCGTCCCATGTGTGTGGATGCTTTGAATTGTACATGCGCAGAATGTGTACAATCATTCTGTTGACGACCTCTGTCTGGCCATCTGTTTGGGGATGGAAAGCTGTAGACTTGGTGAGCTTGGTATCCAACATCGACCAGAGGCTGGACCAAAATGTGCTGAGGAACCTGCTATCCCGATCTGATATGATAGACTATGGGATCCCAAAGTGCACCCACACTCGTTCAAAGAAGAGTTTAGCAGTGGCTTCTGCTGTGATATTCTTCTTGCAAGCCGCCATAATGGCCATCTTCGAGAATCTGTCGACGACCACAAAAACACAGTCATTTCCCTGCTTAGTAGAAGGCAGGCCCGACATGTAATCCATGGAGATGGATTCCCAAGGTCGACTAGGGGTAGGTAGAGGAGTATATAGGCCTTGCTTCTTGATGGTCGGTTTGGCAATGGCACAAGCAGTGCAGGATCTAATGTGCTTCTCGACATCCTTTTGAAGGTTCGGCCAATAGAAATACTTCTGCAGGATTGCTACTATTTTCTCGACCCCGAAATGCCCAGCGACTCGACTGTAGTGTGCTTCCCATATCATCTTGGCACGCTCTCTTGAAGGAACACAAAGGTGTCCCATGTGACATAAAAGTGCATCTTGGAGGTGAAAATTTGGAACTTGCGTACCCCCCAAGAGTGCCTTGTAAGTGTCGCCGAATTTCGGGTCACTCTCATAGAGAAGCGGCCAATCAGAAGTCTCGTGCTCTGTATTAGTGATATATGGTGAGCACCCATCACACGATCGGTGGTCGGCTGAGGCAGTCTGCAACATGATTGGTGCTACCCTTCTTACACTTGATGTTCAAATGAAACTGTTGCAGATATGTAGACCACTTCTGATGGCGATCATTCTGCAACTTCCCTTGTGTCTGTATGAACTGCAGGGGCCTGTGGTGTGTGTGGATGATTGTTTCCTTCCCCAAAATGTAATGCTTCCATTGTCGACAAGCTTGCACAATGGAATACATTTCTTTGTCATAAGTGGGATACTTGCGAACTGTGTCGACAATGTCTCACTATTATATGCCACTGGATGCCCCTGTTGAGTAATAATTGCCCCAATAGCATAGTCAAAGGCATCTGTCTCGATCTCAAATGGTTGTTGCAAGTCTCGTAATGTGAGCACTTGGGCAGAATAGAGGTGATGCTTCAATTCTACGAATGCCTTCTGTTGAGATTCTGACCAGCAGAATTCTGCTTTCGCTCCTCCCTTGGTGACTTGACTCAAGGACAAAGTGATATGAGAGAATCCCAAAACCAACCTGCAGTAGAAATTAGCAAGATCCAGAAAACTACGAAGATCTGTTAGAGTGGTTGGGGCTGGCCAATCCCGAATGACTTGGATCTTGGCTGGATCCACATGCACCCCCTTTCATCAATAATTTATCCCAGATATTGAACCTGGGTCATGCCAAACGTGCACTTCTCCAAAATGGCACACAACCTGTGTTGCCGCAGTGTTTGGAGGACTTGTCGGATGTGATGAAGGTGCTCTTCCCAAGTCTTGCTGAAGATCAGAATGTCATCCAAGTACACCACTACGAATGAGTTGGTGAATGGCCGCAAGATGTCGTCCATCATCCTCATGAAGGTTGTGGGAGCATTCATCAACCCAAAAGGCATGACCAGCCATTCAAAAAGGCCTTCCTTAGCTTTGAAGGTAGTCTTCCACACATCAGAGGGTTCAATTGGTACCTGGTGATACCCAGAATTCAGGTCGATCTTGCTGAAATATTTTTCACCTTTGAGTTGGTCCAAAAGGTCATCAATTTGTGGGATTGGGTACCTATTCTGGATAGTGATCTTGTTCAGTGCCCGATAGCCAATACAGAGTATCCATGTCCCATCCTTCTTCTGTACCAACACGATCGGGCTCCCACAGGGCGATGAACTTGGTCTGATGTGACCTTTTTGGAACAGCTCATGAATATGCCTCTTGATTTCATCATTCTCTAGAACAGAGCGCAGATAGATTGATACATTAGGTAGCGACGCACCTGGGGTTAGATCAATTGGGTGCTTGACCTAACAGTGTAGAGGAACCCCTGTGGGTGAGGTGAATATGTCCCCGTACTCCTCCACAACCTTATCCGTTTATTTTTTTTGTGCAGAGGAGCCCTGTCTGGAGGTCGTGGCCACAGTCTTCTTCTTGCCCTGGGGGCGGATCATCAGGAAGACGAATTTCTTGGTTTGGGAAATGAGCTTACTGCATTGTTTTGTAGTAACCAAAGAGATAGTGGCAGGAGGCGGTACCTCTGGTATCCTGTACAACTTATTTCCCAAAGTAACAATAACAACACGAGGTCGAGACTCATACATAGCGTGACGCTTCCACAAGTATGGTTGTCCTAATAATACATCAAAAATATCAATAGGAGTAAGGTCACATAATACCTCATCTGTGAAGGGCTTGATGCTATAGGGAAGGCGACACTGCTGGCTGACGCGGAGATCTCGTCCTTGGTGAAGCCACTCGATGGTGTACGGATGTGGGTGAGTTGTGGTTGAAAAGCCCAATTGCTTCACGGTGTCTGTTGAAATGAGGTTCTTTTGGCTCCCATTCTCGACAATGAACTGTACCAGGGAGCCCTTTACCCACATCTAGGAGTGGAAGAGACGTTCCTCCTCCTCTGGATATTTCGGTTCCTCCTTCTAGATTTTTGTAGTGGCAACATTGGCATTGGGCTCCGCATCAATAATCTGTTTCCCTTTTTCATTCCCCTTTTCAGGTTCTGATTCGGAGTCAGAGCATGCGTCTGACTCAGAAGCCCTCATCTCGGCCACTAGCGACTGCTTGGTCCGAGACTCACCTGTGTTGTGAGTGGAGCTCTTATGGAACTCACACCACTTTCCCGTGTCCTTCTTTGGCTTTGCAGTGTTGTTCTTTTCTTGTGGCTTCGACGAGTTGTCTTTACCCATCGCGCCTTGGCTCTGTCCTTTGTTCTGTGGTTTGGAAGCACCTTTCCCTTGCTTTTGATTCGCAGATCCAAAGTCTCGCTTCTTCTGCTTGAATTTCTGCTTAATCATGGCAGCATACCGGTATGCCGTACCAAGCGAGGAGATGTCAAGCAACTCCGTTTCCTCCTGAATGTATCTCTGCAAACAGCTGCGATACTTTAGCACCAAATGTTTCTCTGAATCTTTGATACCCAACTTTGTGTGCAGGATATGGAACAGATTCGTCAGCTCATGCACATCTTGATCCCTTTGTTTTCGCAGCGTGGTCCATTGTATGTACTTTTCCTCATAGCTCCCCACGGGATAGCACTATTCCTTGACGATGTCTCGGAAATAATTCCAAGTTGGTACGGCCGAGAACAGATAGGGTTCTGTCTGGTCCTTTTTCTCACAGTAGGTTTCCCACCAGTCCTTAACATGGGGGGTAGCTTTGAGGAGTGCAAAAATAATCTTCTCCTGGTTTGAAAAGTCATGAACCGAGAAATATCCTTCTAACAGAATCACCCATATATCTATGGCATCTGCGTATATTTTACCCTCAAATATGGGAATGTCAAAATTTACTTGTACCTTAAAAGGAGTCGCGCCTCCAGAGTGGCCGCTGGATGCAGATGCGCCGCCGGTGGGTAGTCGTTGAAGGATCTCGGCAAAGTTGTCCATCATCGCGTTCCTTTGCTTTTTGAGGGCCTCCTCGAGCAATATTTTGATAGGATCTCCTGCTCCCTCATCTTTCTCTTCATCCCCCATGGGCGTCCATCGAGGTTTGCGAGGCTGATCTTGCAAAGGTTCCACCAGATCGAACCTTAGCTCCTTATACCTCGATCTCGTTGGGGACATGCAAAGAAGGATCGAGAAAAAGAAGACCCCTCTGATACCACTGATCCGGATTTATGAAGGAACACAACAGAATAAACATATAACCATAAATAGAGATATGCAGCGGAAGTAACACTTCATTTCATTAATATCAAAGCACTGAAATTTTCTTACAGACAGAATGGAAATAAAACTAGCTAGGGCACTGGTAGCTATCTCTGAGAAGAGAAGTGGCGGCTACAAGCCTCTGAACTGAGTTACAATGAGGCTCGAGGGCCTATTTATTATTTATAAACAATGGGAAATCCTAAACAGCCAAAACCCTAACCCTAGGAGATGAAGCGCCAAAACTATGGGCCCCGTTTGGGTAAATTGGTGTTTCAACTTCCCAGGGGTATAACTTTGGCATACGATCTTCGTTTGACGCGTACCATACCTCGTTAGAAATATCTATCCGAGGACTACAAATTTGGAATGAGAAAAATCAGTCCATGGACCCATGTTGCTCTCATTTTTCCCAAAAAACATCGTTTAGGGCCTCGAAACAGCTCCAGAAGTTCAGGACACGAAAAACTGCTAAAAATAGTAAATTGTGCCGAAATTGAAAAAACTTAAAGAGACAATGGTGGAGCCCCAAGTGGAATAGGTGAGTGACCACCAATATCCACCTATATCATTCGGCCCCCCTTAGGAAGCAATGGTCACCATTGCGTTAAGTTCCTGCATGAGATGAGGAAATTTCTGCTGAACTTGGTCCCTGGTGAACCACTTTCCTTGGTGCAGGAGTTGGCCAGATTTGACAACCCGATATAGTTGGATCTTCTGTTAGTGAGTGTCCTTGATTTTCATGTCCATGATACAATCTGTGGTGGCCTGTTTCGTGCAGTCTGGATTTAACTCTGTTGGTGTGAGTTGTTCTGCAATGTCTGAGGTGTCCGGTAGAGGTGGGAAGTAAGGACGAAGGTGATCCACATTGAAGACTGGGTGCATACCAAGGAATGGTGGAATACTGAGCTTGAAGGCATTGTTCCCTAAAGCCTTGGTGATGGTGTACGGCCTGTATCAGAGCGGGCGAAGCTTGCGGTGCGGTCCAATGAGGCGCTCCTTCTGCAAATGTAGCCATACTTTGTCGCCCACCTGGAAGTTGTGTGGCACCCGGTGTTGATCATGGCATTGCTTGTACTTGGCATTGGCTCTGTCCAATATATCATGAACCTGTTGGCAGATGTGTTGAATGCGCTCGATAAAGCTACTTGCTTTGTCAACTTCAGACTGGACATGAGCTGAATTGGCCTGAGCAGCTGCAAATGACATGGCTACGTCAATGGGACAGAGTGGCTGGAATCCCAAACCCACCTGAAAGGGGCTATGGCCGATTGAACTGTGGAGAGCCCGATTATAACTATGTTTTCCATAGGGGAGGCTCTCGTCCCATGTAAGTGGATGCTTTGAATTTTACATGTACAGAATGTGTACAATAATTTTGTTGACGACCTCTGTCTGGCCATCTGTTTGGGGATGGAAAGCTTTGGACTTGGTGAGCTTGGTATCCAACATTGACCAGAGGCTGGACCAAAATGTGCTGAGGAACCTACTATCCCGATCTGATATGATAGACTGTGGGATCCCAAAGTGCACCCACACTCGTTCAAAGAAGTGTTTAGTAGTGGCTTCTGCTGTGATATTCTTCTTGCAGGCCGCCATAACGGCCATCTTCGAGAATCTGTCGACGACCACAAAAACACAGTCATTTTCCTGCTTAGTAGAAGGTAGGCCTGACATGTAATCCATGGAGATGGATTCCCAAGGTCGACTAGGGGTAGGTAGAGGAGTATATCGGCCTTGCTTCTTGATGGTCGGTTTGGCAATGGCACAAGAAGTGCAGGATATGATGTGCTTCTCGACATCCTTTCGAAGGTTCGGCCAATAGAAATACTTCTGCAGGATTGCTACCATTTTGTCGACCCCAAAATGCCCAGCGACTCGACTGTATTGTGCTTCCCATATCATCTTGGCATGCTCGCTTGAAGGAACACAAAGGTGTCCCATGTGACATAAAAGTGCATCTTGGAGGTGAAAATTTGGAACTTGTGTACCCCCCAAGAGTGCCTTGTAAGTGTGGCCAAATTCTGGGTCACTCTCACAGAGAAGTGGCCAATCAGAAGTCCCGTGCCCACAAGAGTTGAGCACAGTGGTGAGCGCCATGATTGGTGGTCGGCTGAGGCAGTCTGCAACATGATTGGTGCTACCCTTCTTGTACTTGATGTTCAAATGAAACTGTTGCAGATATGTGGACCACTTCTGATGGCGATCATTCTGCAACTTCCCTTGTGTCTGTATGAACTGCAGGGGCCGGTGGTATGTGTGGATGATTGTTTCCTTCCCCAAAATGTAATTCTTCCATTGTCGACAAATTCACCCTGTGGGTGAGGTGAATATGTCCCCGTACTCCTCCACAAACTTATCCATTTTTTTTTTTTTGCAGAGGAGCCCTGTCTGGAGGTCGTGGCCACAGTCTTCTTCTTTCCCTGGGGGCGGATCATCAGGAAGATGAATTTACTGGTTTGGGAAATGATCTTACTGCATTTTTTTGCAATAACCAAAGAGATAGCGGCAGGAGGTGGTACCTATGGTATCCTGTACAACTTATTTCCCAAAGTAACAATAACAGCACGAGGTCGAGACTCATACACAGCATGACGCTTCCACAAGTATGGTTGTCCTAATAATACATCAGAAACATCAATAGGATAAATGTCACATAATACCTCATCCGTGAAGGGCTTGATGCTATAGGGAAGGCGACACTTCTGTCTGACGCAGAGATCTCGTCCTTGGTGAAGCCACCCGATGGTGTATGGATGTGGGTGAGCTGTGGTCGGCAAGCCCAAATGCTTCATGGCGTTTGCTGAAATGAGGTTCTTTTGGCTCCCATTGTCGAAAATGAACTGTACCGGGGAGCCCTTTACCCACATCTGGGAGTGGAAGAGACGTTCCTCCTCCTCTGGATCTTCCGGTTCCTCCTTCCGAATCTTTGTAGTGGAAACAGTGGCGTTGGGCTCCGCATCAATAATCTGTTTCTATTTTTCATTCCCCTTTTCAGGTTTTGATTCAGAGTCAGAGCATGCATCTGACTCAGAATCCCTCATCTCGGCCACTAGCGACTGCTTGGCCTGACACTCACTTGTGTTGTGAGTGGAGCTCTTATGGAACTCACACCACTTTCTCGTGTCCTTCTTTGGCTTTGCAGTGTTGTTATTTTCTTGTGGCTTCGACGAGTTGTCTTTAGCCACAGCGCCTTGGCTTTGTCCTTTTTTCTGTGGTTTGGAAGCACCCTTCCGTTGCTTTTGATTCACAGATCCAAAGTCTCGCTTCTTCTGCTTGAATTTCTGCTCAATCTTGGCAGCGTACCGGTATGTCGTACCAAGCGAGGAGATGTCGAGGAACTCCATTTCCTCCTGAATGTATCTATGCAGATAGCTGTGATAATTTAGCACCAAATGTTTCTCTGAATATTTGATACCGAACTTTGCACGCAGGGTATGGAACAGATTCATCAGCTCATGCACATCTTGATCCCTTTGTTGTTGCAGCGTGGTCCATTGTATGTACTTGTCCTCATAGCTCCCCACAGGATAGTACTATTACTTGATGGCGTATCAAAAAGAATTCCAAGTTGGTATGGCCGAGAACAGATAGGGTTCTATCTGGTCCTTGTTCTCACAGTAGGTTTCCCTCCAGTCCTTAACATGGGGGGTAGATTTGAGGAGTGCAAGAATAATCTTCTCCCAGTATGGAAAGTCATGAACTGAGAAATATCCTTCTAACAAATTCAACCAGCTATCTATGACATCTGCGTCTATTTGACCCTCAAATATGGGAATGTAAAAATTTACTTGTACCTTAAAAGGAGTCGCGCCTCCAGAGTGGCTGCTGGATGTAGATGCACCGCTGGTGGGTAGCCGTTGAAGGATCTGAGCAAAGTTGTCCATCATCGCGTTCCTTTGTTTTTCGAGGGCCTCCTCGAGCAATATTTTGATAGGATCTCCTACTCCCTTGTCTTTCTTTTCATCCCCCATGGGCGTCCATCGAGGTTTGCGAGGCTGATCTTGCAAAGGTTCCACCAGATCGAGCCCTACCTCCTTATACCCCGATCTCGTTGGGGACATGCAAAGAAGGATCGAGAAAAAACAGACCCCTCTGATACCACTGATTCGGATTTATGCAGGAACGCAAAAAAATAAACATATAACCATAAATACAGAGATGCAGCGGAAATAACACTTCATTTCATTAATATCAAAGCACTGAAATTTCCTTATAGATAGAATGGAAATAAAACTAGCTAGGGCACTGGTAGCTATCTCTGAGAAGAGATGTGGCGGCTAAAAGCCTCTGAACTGAGTTAAAATGAGGCTTGAGGGCCTATTTATTATTTAGAAACAATGAGAAATCCTAAACACCCAAAACCCTAACCCTAGGATATGAAGCGCCAAAACTATGGGCCCCGTTTGGGTAAATTGGTGTTTCAACTTCCCAGGGGCGTAACTTTGGCATACGATCTTCGTTTGACACGTACCATACCTCGTTAGAAAGATCTATCCGAGGAATACAAATTTGGAATGAGCAACATCGGTCCATGGACCCATGTTGCTTTCTATTTTCCAAAAAAACATTGTTTAAGGCCTCGAAACAGCTCCGGAAGTTCAGGACATGAAAAACGCTAAAAATAGTAAACTGTGCCGAAACTGAAAAAACTAAAAGAGAAAATGGTGGAGACCCAAGTGGAATAGGCGGGTGACCACCAATGTCCACCTGGATCATTCCTCCCCCCTTAGGAACCAATGGTCCCCATTGCATTAAGTTCCTCCATGAGATGAGGAAATTTCTGCTAAACTTGGTCCCTGGTGAACCACTTTCCTTGGTGCAAGAGTTGGACAGCTTTGACAACCCGATATAGTTGGATCTTCTGTTTGCGAGTGTTCTTGATTTGCATGTCCATGATACAATCTGTGGTGGCCTGTTCCATGCAGTCTGGATTTAACTCTGTTGGTGTGAGTTGTTCTGCAATGTCCGAGGTGTCCAGTAGAGGTGGGAAGTAAGGACGAAGGCGATCCACATTGAAGACTGGGTGCAGATCAAGGAATGGTGGAATACTGAGCTCGAAGGCATTGTTCCCTACAGCCTTGGTGATGGTGTACGGCCCGTATCGGAGTGGGCGAAGCTTGCGGTGGGGTCCAGTGAGGCGCTCCTTCTGCAAATGTAGCCATACTTTGTCGCCCACCTGGAAGTTGTGTGGCACCCGGTGTTGATCATGGCATTGCTTGTACTTGGCATTGGCTCTGTCCAATATATCATGAACCTGTTGGCAGATGTGTTGAATGCGCTCGATGAAGCTACTGGCTTTGTCAACTTCAGACTGGACATGAGCTGAATTGGCCTGAGCAGCTGCAAATGGCATGGCTACGTCAATGGGGCATAGTGGCTGGAATACCAAGCCCACCTGAAATGGGCTATGGCCGATTGAACTGTGGAGAGCCCGATTATAACTATGTTTTACATAAGGGAGGCTCTCGTCCCATGTGCGTGGATGCTTTGAATTGTACATGCGCAGAATGTGTACAATCATTCTGTTGACGACCTCTGTCTGGCCATCTGTTTGGGGATGGAAAGCTGTGGACTTGGTGAGCTTGGTATCCAAAATTGACCAGAGGCTGGACCAAAATGTGCTGAGGAACCTGCTATCCCGATCTGATATGATAGACTGTGGGATCCCAAAGTGCACCCACACTCGTTCAAAGAAGAGTTTAGCAGTGGCTTCTGCTGTGATATTCTTCTTGCATGCCGCCATAATGGCCATCTTCGAGAATCTGTCGACGACCACAAAAACACAGTCATTTCCCTGCTTAGTAGAAGGCAGGCCCGACATGTAATCCATGGAGATGGATTCCCAAGGTCGATTAGGGGTAGGTAGAGGAGTATATAGGCCTTGCTTCTTGATGGTCGGTTTGGCAATGGCACAAGCAGTGCAAGATCTGATGTGCTTCTCGACATCCTTTCAAAGGTTCGGCCAATAGAAATACTTCTGCAAGATTGCTACTGTTTTCTCGACCCCGAAATGCCCAGCGACTCGACTGTAGTGTGCTTCCCATATCATCTTGGCACGCTCGCTTGAAGGAACACAAAGGTGTCCCATGTGACATAAAAGTGCATCTTGGAGGTGAAAATTTAGAACTTGCGTACCCCCCAAGAGTGCCTTGTAAGTGTGGCCGAATTCTGGGTCACTCTCATAGAGAAGCGGCCAATCAGAAGTCTCGTGCCCACAAGAGTTGAGCACGGTGGTGAGCGCCATGATTGGTGGTCGGCTGAGGCAGTCTGCAACATTATTGGTGCTACCCTTCTTGTACTTGATGTTCAAATGAAACTGTTGCAGATATGTGGACCACTTCTGATGGCGATCATTCTTCAACTTCCCTTGTGTCTGTATGAACTGCAGGGGCCGGTGGTCTGTGTGGATGATTGTTTCCTTCCCCAAAATGTAATGCTTCCATTGTCGACAGGCTTGCACAATGGAATACATTTCTTTGTCATAGGTGGGATACTTGCGAACTGTCTCAGACAATGTCTCACTGTGATATGCCACTGGATGTCCCTGTTGAGTAAGAACCGCCCCAATAGCATAGTCAGAGGCATCTGTCTCGATCTCAAATGGCTGCTGCAAGTCTGGTAAGGTGAGCACTGGGGCAGAACAGAGGCGATTTTTCAATTCTTTGAACGCCTTCTGCTTAGGTTCCGACCAAAAGAATTTTGCTCTCGCTCCTCCTTTGGTGACTTGACTCAAGGGCCAAGTGATATGAGAGAATCCCAACACGAATCTACGGTAGAAATTAGCAAGACCCAGAAAGCTGCGAAGCTCTGTTATAGTGGTTGGGGCTGGCCAATCCCGAATGACTTGGATCTTGGCTGGATCCACATGCACCCCCTTTCATCAATAATGTATCCCAGATATTGAACCTGGGTCATGCCAAAAGTGCACTTCTCCAAATTGGCACACAACTTGTGTTGCCACAGTGTTTGGAGGACTTGTCGGATGTGGTGAAGGTGCTCTTCCCAAGTCTGGCTGAAGATCAGAATTTCATCCAAGTACACCACTACAAATGAGTTGGTGAATGGCCGCAAGATGTTGTCCATCATCCTCATGAAGGTTGCCGGAGCATTCATCAACCCGAAAGGCATGACTAGCCATTCAAAAAGGCCTTCGTTGGCTTTGAAGGCAGTCTTCCACACATCAGAGGGTTCAATTGGTACCTGGTGATACCCATACTTCAGGTCAATCTTGCTAAAATATTTTGCACCTTTGAGTTGGTCCAGAAGGTCATCAATCCATGGGATTGGGTACCTATTCCAGACAGTGATCTTGTTCAGTGCCCAATAGTCAATACAGAGTCTCCATGTCCCATCCTTCTTCTGTACCAACACGATCGTGCTCCCACAGGGTGATGAACTTGGTCTGATGTGACCTTTCTACAACAGCTCCTGAATCTGCCTCTTGATTTCATCATTCTCCAGAACAGAGCGCCGATAGATTGGTCCATTAGGTAGCGGCGCACCTGGGGTCAGATCAATTGGGTGCTTGACCTGACAGTGTAGAGGAACCCCTGTGGGTGAGGTGAATATGTCCCCGTACTCCTCCACAAACTTATCCATTTTTTTTTGTTGTGCAGAGGAGCACTGTCTGGAGGTCGTGGCCACAATCTTCTTCTTGCCCTAGGGGTGGATCATCAGGAAGGCGAATTTCCTAGTTTTGGAAATGAGCTTACTGCATTGTTTTGCAGTAACCAAAGAGATAGCGGCAGGAGGTGGTACCTCTGGTATCCTGTACAACTTATTTCCCAAAGTAGCAATAACAGCACGAGGTCAAGACTCATACGCAGCATGACGCTTCCACAAGTATGGTTGTCTTAATAATACATCAGAAACATCAATAGGAGCAACGTCACATAATACCACATCCGTGAAGGGCTTGATGCTATAGGGAAGGCGACACTGCTAGCTGACGCAGAGATCTCGTCCTTGGTGAAGCCACCCGATGGTGTATGGATGTGGGTGAGCTGTGGTCGGCAAGCCAAAACTCTTCACGACGTCTGCTGAAATGAGGTTCTTTTGGCTCCCATTTTTTAAAATGAACTATACCGGGGAGCCCTTTACCCACATATAGGAGTGGAAGAGAGGTTCCTCCTCCTCTAGATCTTTCGGTTCCTCCTTTTGGATCTTTGTAGTTGCAACAGTGGCATTGGGCTCTGCATCAATAATCTGTTTCCCTTTTTCATTCCCCTTTTCTGGTTCTGCTTTGGAGTCAGAGCATGCATCTGACTCAGAAGCCCTCATCTCGGCCACTAGCGACTCCTTGGCCTGACACTCACTTGTGTTGTCAGTGGAGCTCTTATGGAACTCACACCACTTTGCCGTGTCCTTCCTTGGCTTTGCAGTGTTGTTCTTTTCTTGTGGCTTCGACGAGTTGTCTTTAGCCGCCGCGCCTTGGCTCTGTCCTTTTTTCTGCGATTTGGAAGCACACTTCCCTTGCTTTTGATTCGCAGATCCAAAGTCTCACTTCTTCTGCTTGAATTTCTTCTAAATCTTGGCAGCATACCGGTATGCCGTACCAAGCGAGGAGATGTCGAGGAACTCCATTTCCTCCTGAATGTATCTATGCAGACATCTGCGATACTTTAGCACCAATTGTCTCTCAGAATATTTGATACCCAACTTTGTGGGCATGGTATGGAACAGATTCGTCAGCGCATGCACATCTTGATCCCTTTGTTGTCGCAGCGTGGTCCATTGTATGTACTTGTCCTCATAGCTCCCCACGGGATAGTACTGTTCCTTGACGGCCTTTCAGAAAGAATTTGAAGTTGGTACGACTGAGAAAAGATAGGGTTCTGTCTGGTCCTTGTTCTCATAGTAGGTTTCCCACCAGTCCTTAACATGGGGGGTAGCTTTGAGGAGTGAAAAAATAATCTTCTCCCGGTCTGAAAAGTCATGACCTGAGAAATATCCTTCTAACAGATTCAACCATCTATCTACGGCATCTGCATCTATTTGACCCTCAAATATGGGAATGTCAAAATTTACTTGTACCTTAAAAGGAGTCGCGCCTCCAGAGTGGCTGTTGGATGCAGATGCGCCGCTAGTGGGTAGCCGTTGAAGGATCTGAGCAAAGTTGTCCATCATCACGTTCCTTTGTTTTTCGAGGGCCTCCTCGAGCAATATTTTGATAGGATCTCCTACTCCCTCGTCTTTCTTTTCATCCCCCATGGGCGTCCGTCGAGGTTTGCGAGGCTGATCTTGCAAAGGTTCCACGAGATCGAGCCCTAGCTCCTTATACCCCGATCTCATTGGGGACATGCAAAGAAGGATCGAGAAAAATCAAACCACTCTGATACCACTGATCCGGATTTATGTAGGAACGCAACATAATAAACATATAACCATAAGTATAGAGATGCAGTGGAAATAACACTTCATTTCATTAATATCAAAGCACTGAAATTTGCTTACAGACAGAATGGAAATAAAACTAGCTAGGGCGCTGGTAGCTATCTCTGAGAAGAGATGTGGTGGCTACAGGCCTATGAACTGAGTTACAACGAGGCTCGAGGGCCTATTTGTTATTTAGAAACAATGGGAAATCCTAAACATCCAAAACCCTAACCCTAGGAGATGAAGCGCCAAAACTATGGGCCGCGTTTGGCTAAATTGGTGTTTCAACTTCCGAGGGGCGTAACTTTGGCATATGATCTATGTTTGACGCGTACCATACCTTGTTAGAAAGATCTATCGTAGGAATGCAAATTTGGAACGAGCAACATCGGTCCATGGACCTCGTTTAGGGCCTCAGAACGGCTTTAGAATTTCAGGACCCGAAAAACTGCTAAAAATAGTAAATTGTGCCGAAACTGAAAAAACTGAAAGAGACTATGGTGGAGCCCCAAGTGGAATAGGCGGGTGACCACCAATATCCACCTGGATCGGATTTAAACCTATTACAGATTATGAGGTATTTTTTGACATATAATTTTTTTGTTCCAGATAAATTTTTATAATATGAAAGAAGTATATGCAAATTAAAGTTTCAATTAATACAATTTATAATTGTGTTGATCTTATCTAGATAACTGATCAACATGATCAAATAGAAGATGAAGTTGAACTTTGAATCATGCTTCAACCTTACCATATGTTTGGTTAGTTCACTTCAGTTATTTTTAAATCAATAGGATACTTTAGTTATGAAATACCATTAAATGCACACACATTTTATGGTTTATTTCAATTCAATTGAAGTTATTGTTTGTGTTTTTATCCTTTTATTTCATTTATGTATTTTTATTCACAAACTTATGTTTATAATTTTCTTTTTATGATTTTTCCATGCAGTCAGTGACAAAATTTCTTTTAAGGATGAGCAATATAGATGATTTCAAAGGAATTATCAGTTTTGTTTTTCTCATATCTCATAATAAAAAAATTTCAATACCTAAGACAATTTATTATATTAATAAATGAAAAGTGATTTTTTGATAATCAATGTTGGAACATATGTATAACTTTTATTTTCTTTAATTAAATTATCTCTAATTATATACTCAATGTTTTGGTTGTTGTATAATATACTTAAAATTTTAACATATGTAGATATTGTTATTACTTTGTAATTATTCATTTAGTGTGAAAGATATCCATTTAATATATTTTTTCATAACTAGAAAGATATGTAATAGATTAGAAAAAAAAAAGTTTTTGAAATATCATGCCATCTTGAAGTTTTCACTCAAACAAAATTCTGTGAGGCTTGGAATTGAAATGACACTGCTTAGAACTTTTATTTATTTATTTATTTTAATTTTAAAATATTGAAATGATTCATCTACATGATCAATACCATGTTGACCAAAATGATCAGTAGAGATATTATGTATTTAAATTTATTATGCCTATCAACTTGGAATCATGTGAATGTTTCAATGGAGAAACTCTTCCATTACTTGTAATTGATACTTGCCATAATGTAGCCAAGCACAAAAAAAACTACCATAGTCTTATTGTACACAATGAATTAAAATTTTGGATGTAACTATGAGATACTTCAATTGTGTTAATAGATTTGATATTAATTAAATATATTTATGGTAATTGGATTTAAGCATAAGAAAATGGTCAAAATGTTCTCTTTCGTAACAAAATCAAACTCTTCCCAGGATACTCACCACATGCAATATATAACCTTTCTAAATAAAGGACGATATTTTTTTTTTGCACCATTTCATATTTTATGGTGCTTTGCACCATATACAATTTTATTATAATAATAAAATGAATGTATTTTTTTGCACCATTTTTATTTTATGGTGCTTTGCACCATATACAATTTATTATTATTATAATAATTTTGATATTTTTATGATAAATATTTAATTTTTGTAAGATTATTTTTGGTGCTTTGCATCACAATATCTTGATCCACATCAGATTGGTTTTTGGTGGTTTGCACCATAAACCATGGAATGCCACATATGCATTTAACACCAAATTTAACATTTTTTATTAACTCCACTTTTGCAGCAGAAAACATAGCACCACTTGCGTATCTCCACATTATCACCACTATTTGAAAAGTAAAAATTTCTTAAATCCTTTACAAATTGTGGTGCTAATATGTGGCTAAATGACCCTTCTTCTTGTAGTGGGACAGTCAACTACCTGAATAAGGGGCCGAAAGGGCCGAGGAGCGGTGGATTAATATTGAGGAGAAACCAACTATGGAGTCGGAAGGTATGAAGTGGTGCATGGATACCACACTTGACGTGGGAGCAGTCATAGGCGCAGTGGAGTGGAGTGGAGGAAGGAGGGATCCACATGGTAGAGTGTAGTGGGAGCATTATAATGGAGGAGAAAGTGGTACAAGGAGTGAAAAGTATGGAGTGACAGACAGTACGGTACAATTGTATTAACACAGTCACACCAACAGTTAACACATTAAAAAAATTGGCATACCATGCGCACCTCACTTCATCATTCTTGAAAACTCCTCTAGCAACAAATATTTGATTCTACAACACCCTCATATGTTCAACATCTCCACAAAGTAAAATCGAAATGGGAGTAGAGAGTGTCACTTCTGTAGAATAACAAGTTACAACAAGGACAGAAAGACTAAAAATGGATGTGGTTGTGATACCATATCACTTGAAGAGGTAATTCCATAAGATGAATTGTGATTTTTTTATTAAGGATGAGCATAAATATATTTATGGAGAGACTCTTGGTATTCATATCCCAATATCTTTTCATATTACAATTCTCTTTATCTTGTGTATCCATTATTTTACATTTTCACTCAAACTCAAAGATTAGATATCAACAATAAAAACTAAAATAATTATATATTAATAAAAATAATTTAACTTATTATAATTGTTATTATTATTTATATATCACTTTCCAATTTCAAAAAAATAAATTATTAATTTTAGTAAATTATTACTTATATTATTAATTATTAATTTCGTTTGCGTTTTTAAGATGATATCAGGTGAAACCATTTTCCGTACGTCATGCTTACTCCATTTTTTTTATCTTGATCACTTAAAAATTTAATAATATTAAAATTTTAATTTAATAATTTGAAATTGTAATTAAAAAATAAATAAATTAATATATCAATTAGATTATAATTTAAATTAAATTTTTAATTAATTTATGCGAATTTTAATAAAAGTACCACAATTAAAGCAATTTAATCCAAACACTAAAAGTGGTTAGCAATTCACCATTTTTAACTCTTAAGCTATGTTGCGAAACAATATTTTAACAAAGATCGAAGATAATTTTTCTCTTCTACATGAGTATGTTTCCCCTTGTCCTTCCATCAGAAAGTTCTTACGTATGAATTAAAAATCTTAAACAAAAGGTTAATGGGTCTTTTATGACATAGCTTCATGCATGGTATTCATTATGATTTCTTTATGATATTGTAATATAATTTGTATAATAATCGAATTGCAAGATTTCAATGTAGATTATGTACATGAACCAATGAAAAAGTGTATTGCTTTTGAGGTATATAGAAAGCATATTGTTGGATTCTTTTCTTTACTCAACATTATTAATTATATTAAATTGATGAATATAAAAAGAAGAATTATGAATAGATATAGAGTGAAGTATCTGAAAATGATGTAATAAATGTAATATGGAAAAATATGATTAATTAGATTTCCATTAAAAAAATATTAAAATCTAAACCTAGGGGGATTTTTTCATAATTATTATAAAAGATGAACCAAAATTGAAACCTTCAAAATTACTACTAGCTGCGAAAAGTTTCAATTGCCAGTAACATTTCCTTACCACAAAATCATTTAATAACAAAGTTGAGATGAGATTATTAGTACAGAATATTAAGAAGAAAATCTAATCAACTAAAGTACATGTCAAATGAGCAATTGTAGCTTCTAAGTTACTAAGAACCTCACTGTTTCATGTTACTTATGAAAGAGGACAATATAAATTACAATGAACACCGTGACAATTTCATCCGCATTAGAATGTACATGCTTGCAAGCACGGAGATAACTAGGATAGGAGAAAAAAGTATACAACCTAACATGTCTTTGCAACGACATAAACACACTAGCTATTGGAAAAAAAAACTATTATCATAGCTTTGCAACGACATAAACACACTAGCGAAAAAAAAAATCTAAATTAACATTTGAATATAACTTGTAGTGCCAAAACTGGTTGATCTTATCTATCCCTTTTATCATGGGGTATGAAGCATATAACTGGTTGATCTTATCTATCACTTTTATCAAGAAATATATGATAACTTTTCTGTATTATAGAAAATTAGTGAGAAACTTGTCAATTTTAAATAAGTCATGTTAATTATAAGAAAATTATCATTTAATAAGTAAAATTAGTTGATTTATAAGTAATTTTGTTTGAGGAAAATTATTACATGCTCCTAATTTCCTTACTTATGAATATGATTTACTTTTCAATTTCAAATAACTCTCTTACCTGAAAAAATCAATAATATTTTTGATATATAAATTAAAGTAGTTTCAAAATATTATTAACTATAATGTTTTTCAATATTAAAGTAGTTTCAAAATATTATTTACAGTAATAGGTGTAATAGGTGGATATAAGCATAAGGAAATATGTTTAAGCTCAATCCCTACCAAATTAGGATACATGGACTAGGGAAAGATATTTCCCCTCTACCTCATTGGGTAAGGTAAAAATACATTGGGCAAGGTAAAAGTATTTTATCCATCCTATAAAGAAAATAAATTTCCATCCTCTTTTAAAACATTATTTCAATTCATGTTTTTTATTTTATGTTACATTTTTTACAAACCTAAATTTATATTAAATGATGAAATGCTCTGTGACACATTTATTTATTCTCTAATAAATATTCATATCTCCTTGATATGTTTTTATATTTTTTATTTTATTTAGTAATGTATTAAAAGGAAATTATATTTCTTCTTTTATATTTCCTTTCGTGATATGTGTTTGTGCCTTCAATTTTATTTAGTAATGTATTAAAAGGAAATTATATTTTCTCTTTTTATATGTAACATCCATCGCACATTATTGATCTGTCTTACCTTGAACATATTTTATAACTTTTGGCATACTTTAAGAAGTCCGTAAATAGTGAAAACAAAATCTTCATTACGTGTTGCAATCCAACAACTTCCCATAAAACGTTATTTTCGTCCATGCATATTTACATACCCTTTTTTTTAGCCCACTAGATACCAAAATAGAATGATATGTAAGTTTCACTTCTAAATCAAATCCCCATCCTCCTTTATCCTACATTCATCCTCTTAGCGATATCTTTGGATCATACTAACGTTTGAAAACCATTAAGAGAGAATCCACTAATATCTCCTCTATGACAATGCTACAACTCCATTTGAACTCCATTTGTATAATTGAAGATGATGTGCATTTATTGGCTCATGAAATGTTCCAACATTTCCCTAAATAAGAAAATGCATTGACCTATGTTTTTCTTAGATTCCATATCTTTTCCAAATTTCCATTTTGAAATTCATATATTTCTAATATCATATGGTGTGTGAAAATAATTATAAATCTATAATACACCTCTTGAACATAGTGGCACAACCTCCACATGAATGTATTTTGGTTCTTATTAAACATTTTTCACTCTTCGTTGATTGATTAATTGATTAATGAGAAAATATATTGCAATAAGGATAAGTTCTTTGACACTTGTCTTATTTTTGTAATGATTATTTTTGTAATTATTTTTCACTCTTCGTTGATTGATTAATGAGAAAATATATTGCAATGAGGATAAGTTCTTTGACACTTGTCTTATTTTTGTAATGATTATTTTTGTAATTATTTTATTAATGTTGTTTAGGTTTTGGAGGACAAATACATCATTTTTATGTTTAGATCATTGGTTCCTGACTCTCTTGAGTGTTTATTATATTTGTAATTAATTTTCGATTGCGTTGTAATTCTTATGAACCAATAATATCACTAGAATGAGAATGTTATGTCGAAGCCTTCATTGAATTGAATTTTTTTTCATAGAAAGTCTAAAAAGTAATTTGTTGCATGAGAAGTAAAATCATCACTTAATTCATCTTAAAGTAAATGCAACTTACTTTTTCATGAAAGGATTACAAACAAAAAATACTTGAATTTATGCATTTATATTTCATTCTAATTGATCTGTATACTTGCAAAATATTACTATATGAGATAAATTATTCATTTAGGTCTTATATATATTCACTCTCTTTGAAAAATATTATATATCATATCAATAATAATACCATTGAGGCCTTGTTATTACACTTAATTGCTGTATCCTAAACATAATATTCTATGTTTCAAGGAAGCCTTTTGCAATCTTAGTGATTTCACTAGGAAAGTTTGGCCACCTACATGTAGTCCCTTAAATTTTGTACTTCACATGATATTCTTGGATGAAAATCATTCATGTAAATGCATGATGGTTATAATTATGACTCGTTTATAACGGTTTAAGAGAATCCAACCAACTAACAAATCTCTTAGTTGGCATATGAAATTATCTCTTCCCATCTAGAGAATTTGATTCTCTATTTGCTTATCATAAACTCCTTACTTTTATTCTAAGACAATACATTATATTTATCCAATTGGATAGTTAGTATTTGAAACTAATTTCACATCATATCTCTTAACCACTCAACCCCATGATTTTTTATTTGTTCAATTCTATCCATAGAAATTCTTATCTACCAAAACACTACTAAGACACCCTCTCAAGTTTGAAGTTTAGATATCTAATTTGTAAATTTTTATCGCATTAACTAAGAAAACCATTGAAAATTGAAACATATATGTTTAAATGATATTTTACCTCATTAGTAAATATGTTAAATATGTTAATGCATTTATTTTGATCAAACACTAACTCATAATGATATCATAAATAGTATTCAATGAATCTAGTAAATATGAAAAAAATAAAAATATATATAATCAACACATTATTTTGTATTTTAGTTTGTATAATCTAATAATTAATAAATACCTCAATCTAATGATAAGTTCAAAAATCATCAATAGTGAACATATTAGTAATAGTAGGACTAGGAACTACTTATCTAACATAGATTATAAATTCGCTTTTTTACAATGCAAGACAATATACACATTGATTTTATACATGATATTTTTATGGGTACTATTATTGCTTCATGCATATAATTGGCATGGTGCTGAATAAACCACTATTAAATAATCCATATACAAGCAAAGAAGAAATAAAATTCAATAGAAAAGGTGTTTTGGCAATTACTCTAAAAAGTATTTTAAACTATTATATTAAAGTGGCATAAGAAATATAGTGTGGAATGGAATATCACAAAACCAAAGATAAATTCATATAAGTGATAAGAAAATATATTTATAAAGAATAATTGATTTCATCAATGATTAGGACATTGGCGTTCATTTATTAAGTAAGTTTAACTAATAATTTTTTTTAGGTTAAATACCCAATCTCCAACTACTTTTATTTTATTTGGAACAATATAGATATTGAAATTCTATCCACATAAAGAAATATTAAGAAAATACATTCAATAAACATTAATAAATCTTTACATCTCATCATCATTTGATGAAAAATAATCAATTAATGAAGATATAATGGAAATAAATAATTGATCATCAATTCATGAACAAAGGGAACTTTTATGAAAAACCTGTGAGATAAAAGCATAAAATAAATACTATCCTATATAATATTCTACTAAAAATTCAAAGAACTTGTTCATAAATAAATAAATTTCAACAACGATACATGTCAATGGAATCCTCTTTTCACCTAAACCAAATGCAGTATATAGCTTTGAATAGAGTGTAACTCATTATTTTATTTCTTATCTTAGTAAATCTACTGAAATTTATCATATTATTCTAAAAAAGGTGTTCTAACTGATTGGTTTAACATCAGACACTCAAATTTGGTAACCTGATACATAATAGAAAACCAAACAATTTTGTCTTTTTTCTAGTTATTTTGTCACTTTAGCTTAGGTTAATTACATTCATTAATTACATTCATAATGAAATCCTATGGAAGATTACATTGTTTGGGTTGAATGGGAAATATTTTCATCCATATTGATTGAGTTTCATTCAATATGGATTCAAAATTGGCTTTTTTATCCAACATTTATACCTGAGATTATCTAACTTAATTATTTCAAAAATAATTCAAAATCTCTAAAAATTAAATTACATGTAAGATGGATACTTCTTAATCTTATTCAATAAATTTTAAATTATAATGATTCATCTTCCTCCTCCCAAGAAAAGTTTCCACACTTAGAAGATGTGCTAAGTTGAAAAGGAATGTTTATATAAAAACCGATTGATTGTACTATTGTTTGTCTAGCTTACCTATTAGTTTCAAACTGTGTATCTGAGATTAGTTTACATTCTATACAGAATGTTTCCTGTTAAAATATAAATGTGATTTTTTGGTCATGCACTGATCAATTTGGTCTTTCTCCATCCCCTCTCATGTACAACATCAAGTGGATAATAACAAACATGTCTATACTACAACGCGACAATTTATTTAGGATATTAACCCAGGATTTAAAACATGAATTATTTTTTTTTTATGACCTGTACATCATCAAGTAGATAATAATAAATAGATTTATGCTGCAATGAAAAAATTTTATTTAGGATATTAAGACAAGATTTAAAACATGAAACCTCCCAGATATTCTTTTGTTTGGTAGGAAAATATAAGGTCAAAGTCGAAATTGCTCAAAGGCCAAACACATTTTAGATATTAATATTTATGATATATTAATACGTATAGCATCTTTGAAAACCATATAAAATCCATATATTAATGGTTTGAAATCCTCTACTAGTTGTATAACTTTGTAGCGACTGCATATATAACATAACCTTCGATTCCATAGCAGAGAATCTAGTTGAAAAAGGTAGGCTATAAAAAAATATCAAGGCATCGTTATGATGGAAAGTAACTAGTTATATTAATTTTAAGCTTCCATAGAAATGATTGAGTATTAGCTTATTTTCAAGGTTAAAAGCACAACTAAGATTTTAGGTTGCTTAAATGTGATTCAATATATCAGCACAAATGGTATCCAATGACTGACTCAATTTGATGCCCATAGTGTGAGTATATGAAGAGATATTCATAGTCATATGATCGAAAGAATGTAGAACATAGATTCATGGAGTTCGATATGTAGAATTATAGGTTGTTTTAAATACCAATTTTCCGTAACTTATGAATTTAATATTCCAATTTACTTTGTTTTAGGTTAATAAATCATATACCATGAACATTATTTTAGACAAGTTTATTTTCCTGTCCCATATATTTATATTAGGATTATATTGTTTCAAAATCATTCATTTATAAGAAAAAAATCAATAAAAAATATCAATAAGCATGGATGCAATATATATTTTCTAAATTCAAAAGAGACTTTATTTATTAAATAATACATTTTAGATAAAGACAACATAAATTCTAGATAAAGACAACATAAAGGTGGCAGAGATATCTCCCGGAACAATATCTATTTTCTTACAATATGCATTTTCTTAATATTGTGAAGAAATTATTATTATGAGTAATTTGAATGACAAAACTCATAGTGAGATGATATTTGAATACGTCAAGAAAGAGTAATCAAAGTGTCAAAGGCCTTTTGGCTAAAAGGAAAAGACAGAATTTGGTAAAAAATAGGTGTAATACAATTTCCTTAGATTATTAGGTTATTTTATGACTTTAAGAAATATTCCATGCGCTCATAACCACATTCTTATTAGCTGGTACTTTAATAATTCTATAGAGCTATAATAGGTTTCAAGGGTTTTCAAGCTTTCATTTTAAGCTTTCATAGAAATTATTGAGTATTAGCTTATTTTCAAGGTTAAAAGCACAACTAAGATTTTAGGTTGCCTAAATGTAATTCAATATATCAGAACAAATGGTATCCAATGACTGACTCAATTTGATGCCCATAGTATGAGTATACGAAGAGATATTCATAGTCATATGATCGAAAGAATGTAGAACATAGATTCATGGAATTCGATATGTACGATTATAGGTTGTTTTAAATACCACTTTTCCGTAATTTATGAATTTAATATTCTAATTTACTTTGTTTTAGGTTAATAAATCATATACCATGAACATTATTTTAGATATGTTTATCTTCCTATATTATTCTTTGTCTCGTATATTTATATTAGGATTATATTGCTACAAAATCATTCATTTATAGGAAAAAATTCAATAAAAAATATCAATAAACATGGATGAAATATATATTTTATAAATTCAAAAGGAACCTTATTTATTAGATAATAAATTCTAGATAAAGAGAACATAAAGGTGCAGAGATATCTCACGGAACAATATCTATTTTTTTGAGATATCTCCCGGAATAATATCTATTTTTTTACAATACGTATTTTCTTAATATTGTGAAGAAATTATTATTACGAGTAATTTGAATAACCAAACTCAGAGTGAGATGATATTTTAATATGTCAAAAAAGATTGATCAAAGTTTCAAAGGCCTTTTGGCTAAACAGAAAACACATAATTTGGAAAAAAATAGGTGTAATACAATTTCCTTAGATTATTAGGTTATTTTATGACTTTAAGAAATATTCCATGAGCTCATAACCATATTTTTATTAGCTGGTACTTTAATAATTCTATAGATCTATAATAGGTTTCAAGGTTTTTTTCTTTTTTCTTACACAGTAAAGAATTTTTATTTGAAAACAACTTCCCTAGTTACCAATGTGCTCATGTCTGAGCCATTGGATCAAATGTTAGACTATTGAAATGTTTTAGGCCATTAGATCCACAAGTAAATAGTTTATATATTTTTTAATAATGTTAATTTTTTTTCTTACACAAAAATAAATATAAAAGTAAATTAAATAAAAATATTGACATAATGTACTGAACATTTTAACTAGGTCAAAATACAATAAAAAACAAAAAAACAAAAATAATAGTAAACTATAAAAACAACCCATGGTATTGACCCATGGTATTCATGTGGAATATAGTTTATTAAATTATTTCACAGGATTTGATTTATCTTGAGCAATAATGATGAATGTTCATAATTCTCATTTCTTAAATAAAACTAAATTTATCTTTAATTACTTAATTGTAATAGTTTGCAACTACATAACAGTTTGTAACTACATACATACTCTTTCCTTCTTCTTTTTTTAAGAATATCAAATTTATTCTATTAAAAATAAAAATAAATACATATCTTTAATTACCTAATTGTAGCTAAAAAATATTACACGTTTTTACTTTATAATCATAAAAAAAATTCATATTATATGATGTCAAACTTACTAAAATTTTTATTCTGAAATTTTAAACAAAGTTCTTCACTACATAATTTTACCTTTTATAATTTTTTTTATTTTTCAATTCAAACAAATCTTACAAAAGAAAAAACCCACTCAGTCCTTACTGTAGATTACAATTTTACAAAATTGGCACTATGTGATTAATAATAGAGTAAGTTGACATAACCCTAAGGGATTCTTTTACAAGTTTTATCATAACATTTCGCTTCATCCAATATATATTGTAGAGTCTTCTAAAGAGAGAGTGTATTCTAGTTTATAACATGATCCACAATCAAATAAAATGGCTAGGGATTTCACAAAGTATTAGTTTGTAACTTGATCCACAATCAATGAAAATGGCCAGGGATGTCACAAGTTATCATTCACATAGTGATCTATTGATGTTCTCAGTTGAAATGGATCCTATTAGATGCATGGTGGCCAGAGACACGAAAAATTAAAAATAGGTATCTATTATGATATCCATATTCTCTACAAACCATCCAAATTTCTCATCTTATAGAACAATTTCTAACAATAGTCGCTCAATTTACTCTCCAATTTTTGAAACCCCCACCCATTCTAGGGAGATCAGAGTGTAAAATCAAATGTTCCTGTGGTTTTTTTAAAGGGTTCATAAACAAAACAGACAATGAGAAAGTGAGTAGTGTGGTATAATAATTTTTTTTTGAATCATTGTGACAAACAAACAATCACATTAGCTCACAAAATATATCTAATGTTATAGGGATCTAAGATGATAACAATGTTTTGAATCATGAGAACTAGGTGACAACCAAAACTAAGTTTTAGCCACATGAAAAACAATCACAACAACTCACAAAATATATCCAAGGTTGCAATTAACATCATACATGGTGATGGACATCATGCGAATTTTAGTGTACATGGAACACCATCCTAAAAATTCTATACTCTTGATAAATTTAGAATAACCTAAGATGTCTATATTGGATGCCAAGGTGGGTGGTATAATAATTGAAGATGCTTCTTAAAGGGAAAGGGAATTTATATACTTAAAAATATAATAAAACTATAACTTAAAATTGTTAAATTACCTTGTATTTTTTGTTTCTTATGTATATAGAGAAAGGATAGACCAAGTTTGGAGTTAAGAAAATAAACAATAACATAAAGAAAACTATCTCCTTCCAAATTTGTCTCCATATTAAAATGACATTCACTTTCTTGTATACCAAGACTATTGGTATTCATATACAATATACCATTTATGACAAGCATGAAATTAGCCCTCGAATATGTAGATGAACTTGGAGTAAACTCTATTTTTGTTAATAAAAATTAGCTTTATTTACATCTATGCTAGATAAATTGTACTTGAATGTATTTAAAATATCTTATTTGAGTTACATGATCATTTCATGCTTGTTTCAGAGAATCATTAATCACCAAAGGATTTTCACCCTCAATTTCATATTTCAATATCTATAACAATTTTTTTATATATGTGAACATATTATGTTGGTTTATATATATGTTTTCACCGAAAATTTCCTATTTCAATATCTATAACAAACTTTTGTGGTTGATAACTCTTATCATCAATATATTTGAAACCTCCACGACATTTTTTCATGAAAGCAAAAATTGCCTTCCGTTGCTTCACAATGATTCCTCTGTAACAAGTTATTTCTTCTAGGCTACTCTTTCCTATGCTATTTCCTTACAACATTTATTTTGCAACATGTAGTGCAATTGCTAGTTATTATTGTTAGTGCTTGCATGTTTTTGACTCTTCTCTTATGATGATGGTTATTCTCATTTACCTTGTGCTTTCTAATTCTACATATACAAGAGATATATTATTGGTGACTTGGTTCTATTATAGCTTATTAAACATATTTTATTACCCATATGATTTAGTTGGTGTAATATTTTTCAGATTTTTTTCCAACTAGTCATGTTCCAAGTGGTTATATGATATGGGAGTGTACTTAATTGCTGAAGTATCATTATGCATTTGAAAGGAATTAAGAGGGATTAACTTAAATTAAATTCTAGTAATATAAATTGATATTTCCATGTTATTTGGGTGCATTTTCTATCTTGTAGTTTCCACATTTAACTAGGATTTAGTCCAATATACATTGAACAATTCATTTATATACATTTTCTCATATTCATTTGTAATTCTAAATTTACATTCATTAAACTAAGTTATGTTATTCAAATACAATTAAATGAACATATTCCCCTAGAAGTGATAATGAGGTCATAACTTAATATATTACCATTTTAATGGAAAAAGGAATAATTGGGGCCTCTCATCACTAATGACGATAATTTTCTATATCTAAACTATGACCTATTGTTTCCCTAATTTTTTGGTATCATGTAATGTGAAATTGTGGCTCTGCATAAACTAAATGATTTATTTTATTGTGTAATATTATATTTCTAACATATATAATTTCAAATCACTAGCAAGATGGGCATGTTCTTCTCTTCGTTGGCTAAAAATTTTGATACTATCAAAGAAGAAAAATGTTATAAGAACAACGGGTGATCCTATCTCTTCACAATTATATAAGAGATGGTATTAATTCCACCCCATGATAGTTTCATTTGAAAAAAAACCATGAATTTAATGATGTATGTCAGTTTTTTTGAGATGGTATAACTCACATGAAGTTGGGAATTTTCCCTTCATACTATCCTAAACCTTTGGATATGGAATATCTAGAATTGTGTATTCTCGAGAAGTTTTCACTTTTCATTATAATTTTCATTCAATTAAAATTGGTCACATTACCTAGAATCGAGACTATGATAATATATATTCCACATCCAAATGTATGAATAATGAGTTTCAGATGTGCCATATCAGAAAAGTATAAATATTGGACTAAAATGTGTATCAATGAGATTCCTAATGTATTAAAATTTGTCCACTTTTATTTCAAAACTTTAAATTGTTATTCTAAACATGTCAAGATCAAAATATGAGATTTTGTAAATTTTGATTCTTTAAATTGTTATTCTGGACATGTCAAGATCAAAATATGAGATTGTGTAAAATTTGATTTTGATAGTGGTGATTTATATCACAATTTCTACATTTAAAATTCTAATATAAATTTAAATTGTTTTTTTATGTATGTGCATGCATACAACTACGAAATATGTTTAACATAGACAAATGACCTCATAAACTACATTCGCTAGGTAGGAAATAACAGGCACGAATAAGACATTTTGTCAATTGAATGTAAAATTTTCTAATCACTTATGCTCATACATTACTTAATCCCTCATATTTTATATTCATGTTTCTTAACTAT
Organism: Pinus albicaulis; assembly: GCA_034641835.2. Lineage (NCBI taxonomy): Eukaryota > Viridiplantae > Streptophyta > Pinopsida > Pinales > Pinaceae > Pinus > Pinus albicaulis. Next base: position 1,175,574,446 of record CM076582.1, on the reverse strand, counting down.
AGGGTTCTCATGTTAGTCTAAAATCCATAAATAGATGGTAACTTTCTCAAAAACACTATGAATGTTTTTCTAATTCCTTCTATTTTTTTTTTCTACGTAAGACTAATTCTATTAAGAGTAAATATTAGTACAAAACTGCCTCAGCATCTGCTGTGAAAGCCAGACTGCTGGGCTTGATAGACAGGCTGGTCATAGAGAGTCTGGATCGCCCTGTATGGGAAACCGATCCTGTTATCATCAATGTCTTGGCTGCCCGTAAAAGGGAAACCAACCTTAAGTACATGCAGACCAAAATAACATATGTATAAAAACTGAAAACATCCATCAGCCCTTCTAGCTGGGCTTTGAAATTAGAAATCAAAAAAAGCCTACAATGTTTAAACGTTGAAACTTGGAGAGCTTGGAAACTGAGCATATCACCCTTCATGAGTTGGAGATTCCGATTCTTCGATGATCCTGCAAGAATATTCATATTCTTTACTGTTGTCATCTTTGCCAGCATGTCTTCTGTCCTTCGGGTCAGCGTCCTCAGCTTCTTGACGCAACTCTGACTCAGGCGGAGGAGAGGAATACGCCGGGAGATTCACTCTGCCTGTGGAGCAAGGGGCACGGGGGGTGAGGGAGAAGCAGAGTGGGCAGGAGCTGGGTAAGGGATTTCTTCGCGATGGGTGACAGAAATAAGGGCAGTGACAATGAACTGAACAGTGGTGCAGTCAAAACGGAGCTTAGCTAGCTTAGTGGTATGACGAATGAAGGTCCTAGGATGAGCATTGCTAGAAGGAAAAGAATGCAAAGGCGGAATGGAAGGCCCAGCATGTCCAGAGTCAGGGAAGCACCTTCGTCCTCGAACCCTGCCCCCTCGCGAAGCATGGTGCTGAACCGGGTCATCGCTGGTGTAAGAGGGACTTGAGCTAGAGGAGGTCGAGGGGCGACTGAAAGATGCACGACCCCTGCTTACCCCTCGTCTACTCCACATCCTCTGTCGAAGTCGAGGCATGGAGAAGGGCGGAGGGCAGACGTAACACGGGAAGGAGGAACCACCGGAGAGCGCAGGAGGTCTAAGAGCAGTGTGAAAATGAGAGCAGAGAGCCAAATGAGCAATGACAGGGATGTCAGGACCTTCAAAAGGCTCAGCAGACCTGCCAGGAGGAGAATTAACACTGCAAAAGGGGCTGTTGGAGAAGTGAAGCCTAGGGAGAGTCTCCAGGAAAGCGAGGAGACTGCACCGTCGACCTGTTTGAGTTTTGATACTAGATTCAGCGTAGCCAGGAGGGCAATAACTGCGAAGGGGCGTCGGGAGACTACCGCTGCAACTACAGTCATGCGCATAGGCCATAATGTGAGCCGAGGTTAAGTGAACCGCCAAATGGAGAGGCATCGCAGAGCAATTAAGAAGGTGAACTCCAGCCCGAGGTGGCAAATTAATGGCATCTTTAAGATTGGTACCGAGAGCCATATGGGTCACCCATGCGAGCTCCTTCGGGAGCTGCGCAGGGTCCCAAGTCCTATAAATTTTATTTGACAAAATATAATAAAAATAAAGCACAAGAATGATTAATACCCATTATGATTTTAAATTATGGAATACAATGAGTTCAATAAGACTTCCTGATATATGGCTATAGGGTTTGAACCAACACCAAAATTTTTATTCACACAAGAGTTTATAATGAAAATTGTTAACAAATCTATGGTATTGATACAAATTATAATGGATAGAACTCATAAAATTCCATAGGAGAAATGCACGTGCCTATGGATTAAATATATGGGAAGTAGAAGTGAAGTATAGTTGCCTCCATTAGAAAATATTTAGGAAGGTATGAGATTCATCTACTAAATTATTCAAATTCTATAGTTCGTTCCCCATATCTAGTTCAACTTATTTATTACTCAATATTTCTCCAAATTCTTCTCTATGAACCCATATTTCCACCTACTCCATGGGATTTCTAAATAGGTCACATTTTATTTAGAATAATGGCATGTAGCTTTTCTATTCTTTAACCTCACTATGTTTGATATAACCATTACAACAATGAGAAGTGTCCTTCATTCTTTCTAAACAAAGACAATTAAGCTAGGTGAATTTGAGAATTAACGAAGCACTTTTAACACTAAAAGAATCAAGCGAAGACAAATATGGAATTTCCCATCTAGGTTGATCTCCTATATTAACACTCCAATCAAAACTATTATTAATGTTAAATAGGGCCTATACAAAGTTGAGGACAATATAAGATCGCACACATACCATCCATGGCTCCCAAGTTATCCTTATTTGTAGTTGGAAATGAGTGAAATTGAAAACAATAAGGAGGATTATGGAGACATTTAAAATATCCTCTCTAGAACATCTCCATGGAATTTTTAATGTAACAAAAGGAAAATCCATTTCTTAAATCATGGAACTTCAAGGAATGGTTGATGAAAATTTGGAATCTCTTCTTGAATCCCATCCTTTAGATATAAGATTCATTCATACATTTGGCCCCACATCAATTAGTGAAATACCTTGACACTTACCATTTGAATTGCATGGATATTGTAGTTTTGCTCAATATTATGTATCATAGATATGGATTATCAATATTTTCTAATTAGGTATATATTATGAAGATATTTCGAAGAGGAGAGAATGATCCATCACCAACGTAAACCAAATTAAAATCATAAGGTTCGATCATAAATCCCCTACTTATGAGAATATGCCATAATTTAATGTCTTTTGGTGATGTACACAATAATTCCAATTAGTTAATTGATTGTGAAATCAATAAATGTAATCTAGCCTCGTTAGTGGAGGTCCACCAATTAGTTATTAATGGCTCATTGGTTGAGATCCACTCAGTGGTGACTACTATTTTGTATGTTAAAAAATATATAGTACTATATATCAAGTATTTACGTAAGTATCAAGTATTTACGTAAGGTGTTATTCTATGAAAAAAACTTGTGTTGATTTCATTGTCTCCCTGTTTGTGCCATTGGATAAATGTAAGGCGATTGAAATATTTTAGGCCATTAGATTCTTTGCCTTCTTCATTTAAGCTAGACTAAGTAATTACCTAACTCACTAAACCTTACTAACATGTGCTAGATCAAAAATATGTACTCTTTCTTTATGTTTTAATGGTTGTGACTAGTATTTTCAGGCTTCCATCTTGCAGCGTATAATACAAATGCAGTGGAGTGAGAGATTAAAGCACTAAGAACACATCATGGACTATCCAAACAGATTGGTTGCAACCTACGAGGGTGAACACAACCATTATCATTTTGTATCTGAAAATAGAGGCCTGGTAGTTGATTCATGAGACCCGCATACAGACAAAAGGAATTATTCTAGTTTTATATTACCCTACAAAATCTTCCATTATTACAGTGCGATATCAATTTATTTTGTCTCTGGTACTACATCATGTGTTGTGTATTTTTTGTGAAAATAGCCTTTAAACTATGCAATTATGATCGTTTATCCAAAATCCGTGAACGACCATTGAAAATTACTGTATAATTTGATATTATTTATTTAATAATATGGCTATCTATGTCACTTTCATTTGGCTCAAGTGGTATCCTCACTCTACTTTCTCTACCTACATGTCAGATCGACCATAAGGGTGATGGATTTTGAACGATTAAAATCCTAATGCATATTTGAGTGGTTAAAATGTGTATATATGGGCTGATTTTAGTGTTTTTAAGACTGGAATTTGATTGTTTATTTGAAATTGCTTAAAAAAATGATTCTCTCATTAATATTTAAATTACAAATTTTTGAATTGGAAAGAAATGAAGTTGTTGGTTAAAATTCCATTAATTATAAAGTCCACTTAACAAAATTTTGGACAACTTTTGATTATGCTTTTATAAAATCCAGTTAACAGAATTTTGCCCAAATTGTGATTATGTCGTTGCATTCATATTGAGGAAAACTCCTAGGCATATCATATTATATAAAATTTAAATTATAATGAAATTTAAATCATATTTGAAATATCTTCCAAGTTTATCACATTAAATGTTTTAGATTTATATCAATTAATTTTTATTTTTTTCAAGGCTGATAGTTTAAAAAAAAAAATAAACGTTGAGGCTTGTGTTGAGAGTGAAAATTAAAATGTAAAGTTTAAGAACCATTCTCATGCCTCTAATAGTTAACATAAAAATCTCAACAAACCAAGGAGCGTTGGTAGTTGCTTTATTGTTACATTTTTTCTATGTTTTATCTTTGAATGTTTTTTGTTTTCTAAGTCCAGAGGAAAAGATTATTTCATCTATGTATGTTTGGTGTTACAGTAAAATCACATTTATTGATTTTCTATAAAGAATTTAGTTTTCCCTCTCGTAAAAAAAAATCTGAATTCTCGAGCATTATCTGTTGAAGACTCATATATGTGTGCCTTATTCTCAGATACGACCTGTAACAAGGATTGTGGCAGTTCCTCATGGAAGGAAATGAATCAGTTATTCGGGAATGAATCTCCAAGCGTAATAACCAAAGTTTCTATATCAAGCGTGTCAGTTCCTTCAGACCCGAACTATTTCGACATTCCATGCTAATTCACCCATAAGGTAGCAGCAAGGCCAAAGATTCTCCCATATACAAACATGCTAAGTGGGTAATTTACCACTTGAAAATAAAATATAGAACATCTAAGAATTCAAAGGATGATAATATTAGTTCATTCAGGTTAGAAGATTTGAGGACAGTGTACCACTTACCCGTCCCGCAGCAGAACTATGACAAATATTTTTTCCAAAGCTTTACAAAGAAACATCCAGACCTGATGAAAGTTATAAAATAATGGAAGGATGACCAAGTCAAACTGAAATGGGACAAACTCGGTATGTACTCAACATCACAAATTCCTTCCCCGTATTGCTATGATGTGGATATGTTGTGTAGATTGTTTGCAAAGCCTAATACTACTAAGCTTTTTGTAGAGTGGGTCCCATTAATTGGCGCAATCGTCAATTATTTAATTTTGAATTGCAAAAATATCCTCTATGATAATTTGGCGAGAAGTATCATGGATTATACAAGTAAAAGAAGTGTTTCCTCTAGGGTAATACCCCACTTTTACATGAGTGCCTATATCATGGACACAATTTTATTTTCTTCAAGTTTTCCTACCATGGGATGGAAATGGACGACCCAAGAACCTAATACAATCCACATTTACCACTGAGTCCTTTGGGAATTATATTTTTGTCTATATTTTTAAAAAATATTTCGTAGAGTAATACTTCCTATGCACTAGATTATATTCAACATGAAAGTCCCTAGGATTTCCAAAGATGCTAGTGCCTAAATTTTTCCCATTGGCAGATGGTTTGCTGAAGAAAGTTTCACCCATGTCAGAGTTTTCAGGATTTATGCTTCTCCCCACGTCATGCCATATTATGTTCCTGACAAGATACTTGCTAGAGATATTTCTTAACAACTTGTGGTAAATGGTATTTTGAAACAGCTCAAAGATGCTAAGAAGGCCATTTGGCCTAATTTCCCTTTACAGTGTGGTACTTTTTCACTTTTTGATATTGGTCATCCCTTTAAAGAAGTTTCAAATGTTAATTTTTTGAATTTGGCTGTAATGCTGAAGCGACCATATGACCCTAATAATTTAATTAAAAATTACATCATAGAGCTCAAAGTGAAGCCTTTTATGAAAGAGATAGATAGATTTGATGATTCCTTTCAAGGTATTTAAAAGTTTACAAATGTACTAAAAATTGTATTCATTCAAATCAATCAAGATGTGTAATATCTCGTTTCGAGGATATCTCTAAAACACGACAAACTCCAACCATAGATAGACTAGGAGGGCATTTACCAGATATTTTGCCTCTGAAAAGAGGACAAGATCTAGAGGCTACATGTTCCTTTCCAGACTCTATCTATAGATCTGCTTGAAGAATCCCACTCAAAAGCTCTGATACCACTATAAAATCTCAAAAATGGATTTCTCAGCAAATCATGCCTAAAAAATGCATTTTTCAGGAATTTGTGCCTCATATATTATAAAAAGTGTTTAAAAACACTCAGCAACCCACTCCAAATACCGCAACAACTTTTACTCAGCTTTTATGGGCAAAAAGGTGGGGAAAAGTGAGGATTTTGGCGCTAAAATGCGTGTATAAGAAAATATCCATAAAAAAAGGGTCCAGATTCTGGAATATGTTATATTAGGTCAAGATGGATATTCATGTCAAATTTCAGAAAAAAAAATTTGTTTTAATAAGCTAAACAGTTCCTCATTCCCGACTAGTCAAGAAAAACCTTGATTTCCCATGACTTTGAGTATGCAGAATTTTAATGAAGCAAGGAAAGTGTAATTTATATAGGTATAAGATGTAAAATAGTATGAAAAATTAGATAATTATTTTAGGAACATGGAATATGCATTAAGCAAGGTTAAACAACAGTTTTACATAGAAAATCCCTCAAGATTGAGGTGCTGCAAGACAAGAGAATGACCCAGAAACCCTTCAGTGTTATTTCCAGGAGGCTGAAGCTTATTTTTATTATATTACAGATCTGAAACTGATAAATAAATGAAAACAGAGATCTATAATGAAACAAAATGCCCAAAGGGCTCTTTATTACATTCCCTTTGGGAATTTCAACAATACATGAAAATGGCGGAGTAGCTGGGCAGCTACGGCAACTATGGAACTAGAAATATATAGAGAAGGGTAAATAATATGGAAATATTTGAATTAAACCTCCTCCAATGGATCTCCAAAGTGGAAGGCTGATCCTTACACTTGAGATCCCACCCTCCAATCAATCTGCAAAACCCCGCAGCAAATGCACTATGAAAATAACACAGATATTGGAGAAAAATGTGCAGTAGGGGAAATAATATGTGTTGGCCTGATGCCAAGATCTACAAATAATCTCTCAAGCTTCCAAACTGATCCTCCAAAGGTAAGAAAGACTCTCCCTCTAAAAAACAAGCAATGGAAGTGGTGTTGTGGAGTCTCCACGACAACACCCTACACCACAGTATTATGCTGTTGTGGCAATAACGTTGTCCTGGAGGATGATGCTTCGGTCTCGCGCCAAAATAATGATGGGACAACCTCACCTGAGCAGGCACTCGAAGTCCCTCAGGGTTGAGGGTGAGATCTCTGAATGGAGACACTCGGTGCACTAAACAGTGCTACAGTCTAGTTAAACAACCAGCGTGCTCAAGAAGTCGAGATGACCAACTCAATATCATAAACATATGCATGAATGGCAATAGCTCTCCTCCCATCCATTTATATAGTAATTGGAGAATCCTCATGTGCTCTTCCTCTAGAAGCTTCCCTCCTACGTTGTCATGTAGTGCTTTCCAACTCATACCCTGCGCTGGTTGACTTGGTCAAACCTCTTTGCAAATATCTCCTTTCACACATGAGGGTGTGAAATCTGGTTCCATGGCTGATCCCTTTTCAGACTAGAGGGATTTTATTTATTTTTTCATTATCTTTGGGCCTCTTTACCCAATTATTCATCTCCTAAATGAGTTTAGACAAAATTTAATGTTCCAATTTATCGAAGAAAAATTTGGAACATTACAATCCTCCCCTCCCAAATGTTGCTTGTGCCCAAGCAACTGCAAGGATAGAATTGAAGAATATCCACTCAAGGCATGGAGTCTAGGATATAATGAGGAACATCTCCCTTATGTGTATCCTCCATCCACAAGCAATCATCCAAACAAAATGAGCCACCTCCCAACAAGGCATCTCCTGAAAATCTCCTTCCACCTCAAGCTTCGGTAATGAAGGTGGGCTGAAAATATGAACTTGGAAAGCATCATAGCTTACCCCATGTTGTCCTTCTCTCCACTCTTGACAAGTGTAGAGTGTATGCTGATCATCGGATGCAAAATTATTTCCCTCCAATGGCAAAGTGAAGAACAATCCTCCAAAGAAGGCTCCTCCAACAATGAAGAACAAGTTGGCCCAAAACAATCCATCCATGAAGAATAGGACATGGTCATCATGGAACATCCTAATGAGAGGTTTTCTGAAGGTTTTACATGATGATAGATGATGCAAACAATTTCTCAGAAGGATACAACGCAGTCTCATCCACTACAACTTTAGAAAATTACATGGCAAGCAATGTCCATGATTCATCACAACTACTAAAGGATAGTAAATGGCTGAATGTAACAACAATAATACATGATCAATCACTTGACCATGGCTGTACAATGGATGAATATCAACCTTATGGCCCACCTCAAAAGAGAACAAACATTTGGCTGTGGTGCCCATATCTCCTCTCATGCTCCCATTAGAACATGTAGTGCAGAAATTGTGAGAATTCTTCCCACTCAAGGACACATCTAGCTCATGTGTCTCCCTCATAATCAAGACTCCCATACAAATATGATATATATCAACAAATGAAGACATGATCAGTATCAAAATAAAGAAAATTCTAAAGGTTACAAGTGATGCAAGAAAGTACCAACAGCTTCCCCCATAGTGACAACGCAGTTTTATAAGTTGCTACTTAATAAAAGTACATGGAAAAATGTTTCCTTTTACATGGTTAATCATGCATGTATTTATATGATACATGATATAGTGTAGAAACTAAACATACATGTGGTGATAAAAAATTTTCCCAAGGCCACAAAAGAGATGGTCGCCTCCATCATGTAGATTGGCCCAATACAATTCATGGAGCAATTTGACGAGCTTGTCCTCTTGTGAAGCAAAGCACTGCATAATAATGGTAAGTGTGTGAAAATCAAAGAATGTATAAACAAGCTTCTCACCATATGCTGGAATTAATATGGTACATCGGTCCATACATGAGTCCTTCATAGTGTTTTGGCATTTTATGAAGAAGAATGAACCATGTGCTGCAAAAAGATAACCCTCCTTATGCTTGAAAACCCAAGTCAAGAAGAATATGCCACATATGTCTCTATCATCATTACCTCCTCTTTGTTCATGAAGTGCAACAAATATGAAGTGACCCTAGGGCCTATGTGTTATGGATCCATCATATCTCGTTTGGGCACACTTCATCCTTAAGTTGTTACTCCAAGGTGAGAACGTTGTGAGCTTATGCAAATAAGCTCCTGTGAATACACAACTATGTTCTTTGACATGCTCCTTGTCAAAGATTCTTCCAATAATGCTGCAACAAATGTGGAATACTTACCAATATGGAAGTGATTCCCAATAATCATCAAAGACCAAGGAGATAGTGCCATCCCCTCCTCCTGCAACATTATACAAAGTGTGAGAGAAAATCTGCCCTTGCTCTCCCAAGCAAAGCAAAAAAGTATTTTTCTGCCTCCTCATACTTCCATCATACAACTTGTGTGATGAAGACACATCAACATCATGCATTCATTCTCTATGCTGCTCAATGATGAAAGTATCCTACCATCTTTTCCCCATCCTCCCATTCTTAGGAAGAGTGTTTTCCAAGTGATGACCAAATTCTTTCAAGAGTAACCAGCGCAACCAAGCCTCCAACTGTCTGGTATCATAGATCTGTAAGTAGCCTCCTAGTTCCTTTCCCATCAACCACATCCAATCAATCACCTGTGGATGCCTCCTTCTTCTGCCCATCTTGGTAATCCTCCCATGAGGGCTACCATCCTCCCAAATCAAATTCCTGTCTTTGCACTTCATGGGATTTTGAAATGCAAGCTTCTCAAGGATCAATGAGACCCTATCAAGAAACAAATAGGTTGTAGGAAAAAACCTCCCATCATGATGTGTATGGCTCAAGGGATGTCCAACACAAGCATGAGAGATGTTATCCATCCTAAGATGTCCTCCATCTTTTATCTGCTCTTGTGAGAAGGGAAGAAAAGTATTGCATTCCATGGTGTGTCAAAGTGCATCTCCAATGAGATCTTTCCTTGATACCTCCCTTTCATTCATAGTCTTCCAAAACCAATGAGGTCTTGGATCTGAAAGTAGAAGTTCCTCTTTGAGCTAAGAAGAGCTCATTGAGAACGTGTCATCTTGAAGGGAGAAAATTTTTCTTACTCCAAGATGTCTACCATCAATCTTCAAGGCTTCAAACCCCAACCTCCAATGTGATGTAAAATCCAACAATGGCTCATGAGAATGATAATTTGATTCCTTCTCGAGTGTTTCCATGTTGCACAATGTAGTGCAACCAAGCTTCTCTATAGTAGAAATGAGATTTGACTCTTGGTCATGCAAAAGTAAATGTCCACATTGATCAAAAGAATTTTCTGCAACAATGGAATGTGGAAATATTTTCATACTTTGATGTGCATTTGGAACTTCTTGTAGGGCTACAAGAGTCCCTTCCTCAAAAGTGTTGGCTGCTCCAACTGTTGATGCATGTGGCTGCTCCTCCATGAGTGGGACAATGTTATCACAAGCCTCCTCAAGAGGTGATGTGATCTCTTCTTTCTTTTTTCTTTCTCCATCAAAGGTTTGGATCAAACTTTGAGTGAAATCTGCAAAATTCTTCACCCTTGCATGGCTCAAGTGGCTGCACCACCAATCATAGGCTTCACCCTCCAAGTGCAGCACTGAGATTTCAACGGCTTCTTTTCCTGCTACAGGGTGTAGTTGGAAAAATGCCTCCAACTTCCTCACCCAAGTTCTTGCATTAGATGACCCATCAAAGGTAGACAACAAAAATCTATTGCCTTTGATTTCTTTTCTGCTGCATGAACTCTTCTCTTCCTTCAGCTGGATGAAATGAGGAAAATCGAGCGTCTCCCTGAAGGCTCTAGGTTGAGATCTATACTCAACAAGGTAATCACTGAGAATCTGATGATCCAGATATCTCCCATGCTCAATATCTTCTTCTTGATGAGAATAGGAAGTGCATGGTACTTCCTCTTCTTTTTCCTCAATATTCTTGACCTCCTCAAAGGTGGATGTATTTCTTATGGATCTGAAAATAGATGAGAATAAACTCATATTTTTCAATGTTCTGATCTTCTTGGGCTTGGACTCACAGGGACCAGTGGATCCCTCATAGATGGGAAAATGTGACCTCCCAGTGGTATGTTGCAACTTTGAACTTTGCATTCGAGATCCCCCATTTTTCCATCCACTTTCATCCTACCTGAGCTGACAGTAATATTTGAAAGGAAAAGCTGCTCTGAAGTCTTCCCCCATGGACTGCAATTTACAGAAATAGTCTCCAAAGGGTATATGATCATGCTACCTCCCTTTATCACTCGGTATTGGAGGTAAGAATGTAGGAATTATGATAATTTCCCCATGGTTTCTCTTCTGGTGTTTTAGATAACTAGCTCCACAGGCTGAGCTAAAACTATGCTCTGATACCACTGTAATATCCTGTTTCGGGGATATCTCTAAAACACGGCAAACTCCAACCAGAGATAGACTGGGAGGGAATTTACCGGATATTTTTCCTCTGAAAATAGGACGAGACCTAGAGGATACGTGGCCCTTTCCAAACTCTATCTATAGAGCTGCTTGAAGAATCCCATTCAAAATCTCTAATACCACTGTAATATCCCAAAAATGGATTTCTCAGCAAATCATGCCTGAAAAATGATTTTTTCAGGAATGTGTGCTTAAGATATCATAAAACGTATTTAAAAACACTCAAAAACCCACTCCAAATACTTCAGCGACTTTTACTTAGCTTTTATGGGCAAAAAGGTGGGGAAAAGTGAGGATTTTGGCCCGAAAATGAGTGTATAAGAAAATATGAGTACAGTTAAGGGTCAATATTATGGAATATGTTATATCAGGTGAAGAGGGATATTCATGTCGAATTTCAGTAACAAAAGAGGCGTTTTACTAAGTTAAACAGTTCCTCCTTCCGGACTAGTCAAGAAAACCCCTGATTTCCCATGACTTTGAGTATGCAGAATTTTAATGAAGCAAGGGAAGCATATTTTCTAAAGGTATAAGATGTAAAAAAGTATTAAAAATCATATAATTAGTTTAGGAACATGGAATATTCATTAAGCAAGGTTAAACAACAGTTTTACATAGAAAATCCCTGAAGATTGAGGTGCTGCAAGACAAGAGAATGACCCAGAAACCCTTTAGCATTATTTCTAGGAGGCTGAAGATTATTTTTATTATATTACAGATATGAAACTGATAAATACATGAAAACAGAGATCTATAATGAAACAAAATTCCCAAAGGGATCTTTATTACATTCCCCTTGGGAATTTCAGCAATACATGAAAATGTCGGAGTAGCTGGGAAGCTACGGAAACTATGGAACTAGAAATATATAGATAAGGCTGAATAATATGAAAATATTTGAATTAAACCTCCTCCAATGGATCTCGAAAGTGGAAGGCTGATCCTTACACTTGAGATCCCACCCTCCAATCAATCTCCAAAACCCCGCAACAAATGCACTATGAAAATAACGCAGCTATTGGAGTAAACTGTTCAGTAGGGGCAATAATATGTGTTGGCCTAATGTAAATATCTGCAAATAATCTCTCAAGCTTCCAAACTGATCCTCAAAAGTAATGAAAGACTCTCCCTCTGAAAAGAAAGCAATGGAAGTGGTGTTGTGGAGTCTCCATGGAAACACCCTACAACACAGTATTATGTTGTTGTAGAAATAACGTTTTCCTGGAGGATGATGCTTCGGTCTTGAGCCAAAATAATTATGGGACAACCTCACCCTAGCAGGCACTCGAAGTCCCCCGGGGCTGAGGGTGAGATCTCTGAACGGAGACACTCGGTGCACTAAACAATGCTGTAGACTAGTTAAACAACCAGCGTGCTCAAGAAGTCGAGATGACCAACTCAATATCATAAACATATGCATGAATGAAAATATATCTCCCCCCCTCCATTTATATAGCAATTGGAAACACTTCATGGGCTCTTCCTCTAAAAGCTTCCCTCCTACGTTGTCATGTAGTGCTTCCCAAATCATACCCTGCGCTGGTTGACTTGGTCAAACCTCTTTGCAAATATCTCCTTTCACGCATGAGGGTGTGAAATCTGGTTCCATGGATGATTCCTTTTTATACTAGAGGGATTTTATTTATTTTTTCATTATCTTTGTGCCTCTTTACCCAATTATTCATCTCTTAAGTGATTTTAGACAAAATTTAATGTTCCGATTTATTGAAGAAAAATTTCAAACATTACAAGATGACCTAGAAGCCTTCCAAGAATACATAAATAATAGAATGGAAATCATTCCTTTAGAATTATTGATTATTGAATATCTTGAAAAACCAACTCCGTGTATTTTCTCAGATAATGAAGCAAAAGACATGTTTGAAAATGAGTCAGGGCAATCAGAACACAATTCTCCGAATTTGGATCATTCTAATAATGAATCGGAAAACAGAAATAAAACCCCAGAAAAGGTAATTGATAAAGTAATCAAAGAGATTGAAATGAAAGAGAAAGGAGGAATTAATGAAACTGAATCATCTTCCCAAGAAATTCAGCATAGCCAAAATACATCTCATCAGGCAGAAAAGTCTCAGCCAAAGGATTTGAAGAGTGAATGGGATAATATTTTTAAGGAACTGCAAACGTCTGAACAAATCGTAATACTGATCAAGCTGCTAGTTTTCAGACACTAAAACATTCTCAGAAATTAGTGGAAACCACTACTCCACTACAGCAAGTTCCTGAAACTAATGATCGAGAGATTATTCCAGCATACCCAACAGAGAAGATAGTTTTACAAATTGAGTAAATTCCTTCAATGGATGTCTTATACAATCCTAATCATAAGGATGTAGTCAAGAGAAGAAAAAGGAGGAGAATGGATGACATAGTCTCAAATATTACAAATGAATTCGTTGACATTTTATGGAAGGATCCTCTAGCCGATCCTACTGAACATTTAATCAAGCTATCATAGTTTGCAGGGGAATATGATACTTCCACTATTGATAAGGCCAATAAAGTTCATTTTTTACTGAAACAGGGAGAAGATAAAATACAATATTTAGAAAGATTGTTAGAGCAAGAAAATTATAACTCCAGGAGGAAAATGGAATTGAAAATGTCTCAGTTTGAAATGGATTTTGAAAGGTTAACTTTACAACATCAATTGCGGCTTACTGAAAATGAAATGCAATTGTAAGCAGCAATAAACAAATTAAAAAGCTATCCACATGTAGAGAAATTCATAAGGGAAGAATTAGAAGTGAATGCTAAGCTAAAGCAACACCAGGAAGCATTTTTCCAACAAGCTTCTATTACTAGCTCTTATTATGATTCAAGTGAAATATTGATCTAGCAAGTGCCTATTCAGAAACTTGAGTATGAGAAACTTGAGAAGAAAATCAACGAATCAATTCAATGGCAAGCATCAGACTTAGGAAAAGAAGTTGATCTACCCCAAGTAGATAATTTTCACAATGAAATTCTATTTAAGGATTGGGAAGCACAAATAAGGTAAGTAGACAAAGTAGTAACAAAATTATCAAAGTTAATAAAATGAATTACTAAATTTGTATGTGAAGAGCTTTTCAAAGCTGAGCTTATCAAGGGTTCCACATCTAAAATAATCTCATAAATCAAGCCATTAGAAGCATAGTGGAAACAAAGGATAGAAATGTAGGAAGAAATGATTAAAAAAGTAAATAAGTTTGATCAAGAAAATTATTGTAATTTTTTTATCAAACCTTATCATCAATACCAAACACTAGAGTCACTAAATGATTCAAAAATATGTAACACCCATAACTTTCAAATGCAGTATTCAAGGGCTAGGTAAGATTGAGAATTTCGCAACCGACTGAACTTAAACCTACGCTAGATTTTTTTCAACTTTGAGATCAAATCCAAAAGGAAGATTAGAATTAATAGCTTTATTGTTACTTTATTTTCCTAGATTTACTTGAAGTTTCTCTTATGAGGATGGTTGCTTGAAACCTCCTTTATTTTTATGTAATAATCTATTTTTAAAAATATTTAGTTTAGTATTTAGCCACTTTGATGCATTTAGAGAAGGGTCCAGGAGTTTGTAACTGCCTTGATGGATTAATGGAACACAATTTGTTATATTTTGACATTTGAAGTTGTTTAACTGTTGTTGCACTCTTGTACTCTTTAAATTGCTTGAAAGTGAAAAGGAGAAGAAAATCTACTGCCAATTTATATGAGTAGGACTTCTTACATATGGTACTTCTATTCACTTGTATCAAGTTTTTCTTTCTAGATTGGCAGTTATCTTTTTTTCTTGCAATATATATTTGAAATGTCATCATAAATTAATGTTAAATGCACTTTTGTACTAAAATTAGTCTATGATTTCTTATCTGATATATAATCACACATATGAATGAAATATAATTTTCAAAATTATATTAATCAAACTATTTTGTTAAAATAATAATCTTTATATAATTTTCATCTCTTTTGAACAAACAGAAGAAGAAGAAACTGAAGCTGAAGAAGAAGCTGAACTAAATGGAATGTGGGATTTTATCCTATAAAATGAATAACAACAATAAGATTTACCTGTGAGTGCAAGGAGAAAAAATACTACTGAAGCAACCTAGCCAAATCAGAAACACAATAATTCAATACATGCTAAAGGTAAAATAGTAAGTAAAAAATCTACTTCTAAGGATACACATACTAACCCTACTACTTCAGATGTTCCACCTACATCAAAGACAATGGTAGTATATGAACTATTGATTATAATGTAGTTGAAGATATGGAAAATACCAGGGCCATCATTTCAATTCATGAACCTACTAAGATAAAACAACAATAGAAGATCGTATTCAGGTATTTAAATGCATTTCCCGCTTCAGCCTTACCTGCTCTAGTAGTTTTTCAAGATGATAATCAAATAGGTAAACCTCCTTCTCCTTCGACTAAAATAGATGCTACATATTTGATTATGATAGGTGACCGATCCATCTCTCATACTCCTCAATTTATTTTAACCTATGAGATATATAATAAAAATTTCCATAATGGTTTAATAGACTCAGGGGCTTCCTCTAATATCATGCCAAAATCAGTATGTGCTAAGTTTAACATAACTCCTTAGAGTTCCCCTGTTCATATAGTAAAACTCGATAGAAATAAAGTAGAGGTTGCAGAAGAAATAAATTCTCTCTCTATCAAATTGTCATAAAACCCCAAGGTTGCTCAAATAATCGATATATTGGTGTCTAATATTCTTGAGTTTTACGGTTTAGTGTTAAGTAGAGTCTGGTCTAAAAAATTTCATGGATATTTTGCAACAGACTGGTCACATATGTGGCTACCACAAGATGGAAAGCCAAATCAAATCTGGGTAGACTGATAAAAATTCATGAAACATATAGTCATTGGTCTTGAAGGAATAAATGAGCCAGTGGCATTCAATAATAATATTATTCAAAATTAATCGACAGAATCATTTCTGGAAAATTTTAATGCTCAACCATCACCCTTTTTCGATAATGCAGTTATCTCTCAAATTGAGAATTTTTCTTAGACATATTCTTTGAAATGTAAAAATTTTTGTAGATAAACTAGTAGTTAATTATTTATTTTGGAATTTTTATTTTGAAGTTTCTAAATCTGAAGGTGGTGCAGCAGTTGGCTGTATTTTAATAAGCACAGAAGGAGAAAAAACCATGTTAACATGCAGACTTGAATTCGATTGCACAAAAAATATAGACGAACACGAAGCATTGATCCAAGTTTTGTGCAACACAATTGATCTTGACATCAAATATTTGAAAGTCCTACGAGATTCAGAAATCATTGTTAAATAGGTAAGAAATACCATTCATTGTAATTCTGGACATTTAAAGCATTACCAATCATTAGTCTAGGAATCGACCATTCATTTATTAGCCTTCAATATTTCTTCCGTGCCTAAAATACAAAATGCTAGTACAGATTTATTGGCTAATGTAGCATCGAAATTAATCCCATCTCAAGAATTTACTCCTAAAAGATTTTCCATTGAATTTATTTTTAGACCATATTTTCTTGACAGTATTACCAATTGGAGAGTATTTAATAATGATTCAAATATAATAGATTTCCTTACATCTGAAGGATCTTATGATAGTCAAATTTTAGATTAAAATTAGCATGACATTGAGATAAAGGAACAGAAATATAAAAATCCAATTCCTAAGTCAGTTGTCAAATTAGAAGACCTTTATGACCTGAAATATAGGTTTAAAAGAGTTACTAACTCTAAAAATCAAAGTTATACCTTAAGAATTGAGTTAGTAAATCTTGGAACTGATGATAAACCTCAAAATGGCAATCTAGGCCTTGGTCTATCTTATGACGAAAGATTATCATTTCTCAAGTTATTAAGAATGTACAAAAGTGTTTTTACTTGGGATTACACTAATCTTAAAACATATGACACTTTTTTGATTCAACATACTATTCATATGATTTTAGGTGAGAAACCTATATAGAAAATTTTGATGAAAATTCACCCGAATATTGAAAATCAAATCAAAACAAAAGTGAATAAACCCCTCAATGCAAAGATCATCTTTCCAGTTACACATTTTAAATGGGTTTCAAATTTGGTTCCAGTCACAAAGAAAAATGGTGATATTAGGATTTGTATTGATTTTAGGAATTTAAAGAAATCATGTCTAAAGGACAACTTTCCATTACCAAACATGGAACAAGTACTTCAAATAGTAGCTGGTTCTGAACTTACGTCTTTCCTAGATGGATTTTCAGGATATAACCAAATCCTTGTCCATCAAGATGAAAAATTGAAGACTACATTCAGGACTAAGTGGGGAACCTACACCTATCAAAAGATTCCATTTGGGTTAATTAATGGAGGTGCCACTTTTCGGAGAGCTATAGACACAACTTTTAGAGGACTCATAAATAAATAAGAGGTTTTTGATCTAGATGACATTATAGTCTTTTCTAGACAAGAAAAAAATCATGTGAATGACCTAAATCAAGTGTTTGAGTGATGTAAAAGGTGTGGAATTTCATTAAACCCAAAGAAGTCATATTTTTCTTTAGATGAAGGAAAACATTTAGGATTCATTATGTCAGAAAGGAATCTATATTGATCCTGAAAGAATTGAAGAGATTAAAAGAATTCATTTTCCTCATAACAAGAAAACTATGCAGTCGTTTCTTGGACAGATAAATTTCATAAAAGTATTTGTCTCTGACTTTTTGCGAATAGGTTTACCATTGAAAACCATGATTAAGAAAAATTCAGTCTTTAAATGGGAACATAATGAAAGAGAAGAAATTGATTTAATCAAACAATCCATTATGAATGATCCATTCCTAACTACCCCCAATTTTCATAATCCTTCTACTTTATACACCTTCTCATCAGATACATCCTACGATGTTGTTCTAACACAACTTAATGACCAAAAAATTAAAGCACCAATATAATTTTTCAGTTCCAATTTGCAAGGTGCGGAACTAAATTATTCAGTTGTTAAAAAACAAGCATTTGCTGTCTTTAAAGCTATAAAGAATTTTAGACCATTTATCCTAAAAGCTCACACCAAAATAATAGTTCCATTCTCTACAGTGAGACAACTATTGATGGAAAGAAAATTAGGAGAGAAAAGGGCCATCTGGGTCACTTCTTTGAAAAATATGATGTAGAAATTTGACCTTCTAAAATTATTAGAGGTAAGGTTTTTGTAGAATGCTTACAAGAGAATCCCATTTATCATGAAAGGTAGATTCAGGTAACAATGTGAAAATATCAGAGGTAAGCCTCAACGATGTGCAATCTCAATACGCTGATCTCAAATTTTATTTGAAAAATGGATATGCCCCAACCCAACTCAGTTATAAAACAAAAAGTTATTTTAGATTAAAGGCCAAGAAATATGAAATAATAAATGATGTATTTTTTAGAAAAAAAATTGATTCTATGCTATTAATATTCTTAGAGAAAACTGTAGTAGAGAAAGTCTTACAGGAACTCCATGATGGACCAGCTGGAAGACATTTTGGAGGAAATACAACAGCACATAAAATCCTACATGTCGGTTACAAATGGCTTACACTTTTCAAAGATGCTCATGAATATGAAAGAAAATGAAAAGTGTGTCAAAGTACATCTGGAAGACAAAGGAAACCAACCTTCCCATTAAAACCTGTTAATATCGAACAACCATTTCAAGAATGGGGATTAGATATAGTAGGGGAGATCATTCCTAGCTCCTCCAAATAGCATAAATATATTCTCATGGCTACAGATTATTTTACTAAATGGGCGGAAGAAATTCCATTAAAGGTATCCAAATCTGAGAATATTATTGATTTCATTCATCAATTTTTCATAAGTAGGTTTGGTTTACCTACTGGTTTAATTTTCGATAATGAATCTTATTTCTCAACAGCTACTATGATATAATTTGCAATCAAAAGGGGCATTAAAATTAAATATTCTGCAAATTATTATCCGCAAGAAAACGGGTTAGTAGAATCCACAAATAAAAACCTTATTAGAATCATCAAGCGAACTATTGATGAAAATCAACTAAATTGGCATAAGTAATTAATATTTTCTCTTTGGCTAGACCGAATAACTTAGAAAGCTTTCATTGGAAATTCTCCAGGAAAATAAGTTTTTCTTCCTACAAATGTAGGTATTCCTTCTCTTTCCTTAGTTCAATTCATTGATGAATCTCCTTATTCTTCTTTGCAAGTAAGACAATTTCAAATTCTTAAACTTGAAGAAGAAAGAGAAAAAGCTAAAGCTATTGATGCACATCATTAAGAGATAATAAAAGCTTCATTTGGATCAACTTCTGTCACTCCAAAAAACTTTCAAATTGGTGACTTGGTACTGAAATGGGAAAAAGCACATGAGGAACAAGGTAAACACATCAAATTTCAAAGACTGTGGCTAGGTCCATTTCATATCATTGAAGAAATAGGCCCATCAACACTTTGATTGCAAGATTTATTAGGAAAAAGAGATTCTTTGTATGTTAATGGGCATATTTTAAAGAAATAATTTTTATAGGAGGTAACCCATTTTATTTCTTATATACTATTTCCTTTTTTTTTCTTATGAAAATAGAAGTTGCATAGATTTTTGTCTTTTCAAGTAAACATCTTAGATAATATTTTTGATTTATCGCTCATATAAATAAGAAGTGTTAAGGAAAAAATCGAAATATCTGAATATTAAATAGATTCTATTTTTCTAAAAGATGCAATTTCATTGAAGTTATTTATTCTCTGATGAACTCTCATCTCTATAGAGCATGGTTATTATGTTATCAGTCAAGAAAATTTTCTTTGACATAGTAAAGAATCATTTACAGAGAAGAAATCTTAAAAATAAAATAAAAATATCATCCAAAATCCTCAAAAGGACCAATGATACACCCCATCCGGGAAAAAAATTATCAATTTTTAGAAAGAAATTTGAAAATTATGCTAAAAATATTAGAAGATAATAAGTCTCATCACGAGCATGTTTACCATGTCCATGGGGAAATATTTGAACTGACATTACCAATACTGCCTACCAAAACAAGGTAATGACTTGAGATTATATAGAGAGGACAAGGGGTCTCATCAAGAGCTAGCTTGATCAGTTTAATTACAACTAGTGAATGGTGTTGTCAATATTTCGTTACTAAGAAGAGACAGTGGCTTTTAACTAAATAAAAATACAATAAAAAATATCTACCAAAAAGAAAATAAAGTTCCAAAAGAGATCAAGTGTATAAATTTGGAATTTATTTTCGAAGATTGTCAGAAATATTGGATGAGACAATGAATCATTGATTAGGAAAAGGTAACCCTCCCAAGAGCTTAAACTACCTATTGGATCAAAGGCTCTACCAGTGATAAAAGAATACATATTTATAAAGCTAATCTGAAAGAGCCACATGATTTATCTTTTTGAACTGAGTAAAGACTTATATAGATACTCATACTTTTATTTTTAAAGAGAAAGTATTATGAATTATAGTCAAGAGATATTTTGTTGCTTAGTGAGATATTATTTATTGAAATTAATTCATTCAACTATTTTGATTTCAAAAATGTTTTTATAAATTTCAAAAAGTTAATCAGAGATAGTTGGTTCTCCCAAGTGAATCGCCAATTGTTGTGTTATACAACAACCCCCATTTATTTTTACTAAATGGGGAACCTTCAAAAATAAACAGGAAATTTATTTTTTTAATTTTTAGCCCGAGTAAAAAAACATTAGGAAATAAAGTTATTTCCTTTTCGCTTTCATTACTTAGTGCACATCGCAAATCGCAAAGCCTACGAGCTTAAAAAAATTCAAACATATTATGTCTTGTGAGATGTGATATGCGATAAACCTTTCCGAAGCCATATAAAACTCCCATTACAGAAGCTTTAAACACTGCCATAAAAGGAAAATAACTCTCACCTTCTAAAACGATCAACTTATAAACAATTTGGTAATAGTTGCGATGAAACAGACCCGACGAATCAATAAATAAACAAAAATAAAACTTCAAGTATTCGATAAAGCACATCAGCATGATTCCTTAAGTGCACTTTTCATTTTGAAGAATATAACTAAATGCAAGTTTTATTACCGTATGGAAATTGTGATGTGTGATTTACGCAGATCGTAATTCGCAAAATTTGTCAGTAACATAAGTAATAGAAATAGTCTCAAGTTGCGATATGCGATAATTGATAATTATTCCTCAAGTGTGCGAAATGATTCATATGTAATCAACCAAATATAAAATCTAACGTCTTAAATTGATTAATAGACATTTCACGTGAAGGTGTGTCAGAGATTTGATTGAAAGAATTATGGGTGATTAATGACATTTAATAGGATTAAGGTTTGAAAGATTCACATCTACTTTGAGTGTGTCTTGAATGATTAAACTCTAGATTTGTGATTATATCACTTTAATTATATTTGTCTCTCTATTCTCTCTATTTCTAAAAGTTTTCCTTGTTTTCTTAAATTCAAGAAACCACTTAACGGGGCAAGGATAATAGGGATGAGCAAGAAAGGAAAGGAAATTTCTTGAGCATCATCTACTGAAGACTCAGATATGTATGTCTTATTCTTAGATACCACCTGCAACAAGGATAGCAGTCGTTCCTTGTGGGAGGCAATGTATCAGTTATTAGAGAATGAATCGCCAAGGGTAATGACCAAAGTTTCTACAACAGGCACATCAGTTCCTTCAGACCCGGCCTATTTCGACGTTCCATGCTCATTCAACCATAGGGTAGCAGCAAGGCCAAATATTATCCCCTATACATACATGGTTAAGTGGGTAATTGACCACTTGAACATAGAATATAGAACATTTAAGAATTCAAAGGATGAGAATATCGGTTCATTCAAGGCAAAAGATTTGAGGACGATGTACCATTTACCCATCCTGCAATAGAACTATGACAAAACGTTTCTCCAAATCTTTACAAAGAAACATCCAGACTTGATGAAAGTTATAAAAGAATGGATGGATGACCAAGGAAAACTGAAACGTGACAAACTCGGTATGTACCCGATAGCACAAATTCCTTCCCCTTATTTCTATGGTGCCAGTATGTTGTGTAGATTGTTTGTAAATCCTAATACTACTAGGTTTTTTGTAGATTGGGTCCCATTAATTGATGCAATCATCAATTATTTAATTCTAAATTGGGAAAATATCATCCCTGATAATTTGGCCATAAGTAACATGGATTATAGAATTAAAAGAAGTGTTTCCTCTAGGGTAATACCCCCCTTTTACATGAGTTCCTCTATCATGGATACAATTTGATTTTCTTCGAGTTTTCCTACCATGGGATGGAAATGCACGAACCAAGACCCTAACCCAATACACATTTACCACAGAGTCCTTTGGGAATCAGATTTTCATCTACATTTCTACAAAATTTTCCATAGATTCATACTACCTATTCACCAGATTATATTCAATGAGAAATCCCCTAGGATTTCCAAAGAGGCTAGTACAAACATTTTGCCCGTTGCCACAATGTTTGGCAAAGAAAGTTTCACCTACGTCAGAGTTTTCGGGAGTTATTCTTCTCCCCACGTCCTACCATATTATTTTCTTGACAAGATACTTTCTAGAGAGATTTCTTAGCAACTTGTGGTAAATGGTATTTCGAAATATCTCAAAGATACTAAGTATGCCATTTGGCCTAATTTCCCTTTACAGTGTGGTACTTTTGCACTTTTTGATACTAGTCATGCCTTCAAGGAAGTTTCGAATGTTAATTTGTTGAATTTGGCTGTAATGCCAAAGAGGCCATATGACCCCAATGATGTAATTAAAAATGACATCACAGAGCTCAAAGTGAAGCCTTTTGTGAAAGAGATAGATAGATTTGATGATTTCTTTCAAGGTATTGAAAATTTTATAGATGTACTAAAAATTGCATCTATTCAATTCAATCAAGATGATTTGGAAGCCTTCCAAGCATATAGAAACAAAAGACTGGAAAAAATTCCTTTAGACTTATTGATTATTGAATATTTTTACATACCAACTCCAAGTATTAGCTTAGATAATGAAGCAAAAGACATGTCTGAAAATGAGTCAGGGAAATCAGAACACAATTCTCATAATTCAGATCATTCTGATAATGAATCTGAAAACATAAATTAGTGCCCATAAAATGTAATTGATAAAGTAATCAGAGAGATTTAAATGCAAGAGAAAGGAGGAATTAATGGAACTAAATCCTCTTCCCAAGAAATTTAGCACAATCAAAATACACCTCATCAGGCAGAAAAATGTCAGCCAAATGATTTGAAGAGTGAATGGGATAAGATTTTTAAGGCACTGCAAACATCTCAAAAATATCCTAATACTGATCAAGATACCAATTTTTAGACACCAGAAAATTGTCAGAAATTAGTGGAAACTACTACTCCACTACAACAAGTTCCTGAAACCCGTGATCAAGAGATCATTCTGGCATACCACAAAGAGAATATATTTTTACAAATTGAGGAAATTCCTTCACCGGATGTCTTCTAGAGTCCTAATCATAAGGCTTTAGTTAAGAGAGGAAAAAGGAGAAGAATTGATGATACAATCTCAAATCTTACAAATGAATATCTTGACTTTTTATGGAAGGATCCTCTAGCTGATCCTACTGAACATTTAATGAAGCTATCATAGTTTGCAGGAGCATACGTTACCACCAATATTGATAAGGCCACTAAAGTTCAATTGTTACTGAAGCAGAAAGAAGATAAAATACATGATTTAGAAATACTGTTAGATAAAGAAAATTCTAACTCTAGGAGGCAAATACAATTGAAAATTTCTCAGTTTCAAATGGATTTTGAAAGGTTAACTTTACAACATCAATTGCAGCTTACAAAAAAGGAAACACAATTGGAGGCAACAATAAAAAATTACAAATATATCCACATGTAAATAAATTCATAAGGGAAGCATTGGAAGTGAATGCTAAACTAACGCAGCAAGAAGAAGCATTTTGCCGACAAGCTTCTATTGCTAGCTCTTATTATGATTCAAGTGGAATCCTGATCTAGCGAGTGGCTATTCATAAACTTGATTATGAGAAAATTGAGAAGAAAATAAATGAATACATTCAATGGCAAGCATCAGACTCAGGAAAAGAAGCTAATCTACCCCAAGTAGATAATTTCACAAGGAAATTATATTTAATGATTGGGAAGCAGAGATAAGGAAAGCAGACAAAGCAACAACAAAAGCATCAAAGTTAACAAAAGGAATTACTAAATATGTATGTGAACAACTTTTGAAAGTTGAGCTTATCAAGGAGCCCACTTCTGAACTAATCTGAGAAATCAAGCGATTGGAAGAAAAATGGAAACAGAGGAAAAAAATGCAGGAAGAAATGACTAAAAAAGTAAATAGATTTGATCAATAAAATTATTGGAATTTTATGATCAAGCCTTATCTTCAATACCATACACTAGATTCACTAACTGATTCATCAAAAAGGTCATAGCCATCAATTTTAAATGCAGTATTAAAGGGCCAGGTCAGATCGAGAATTTCATAGCCAGCTGAGCTTAAACCTACGCTTCATATTTTTCAACTTCAAGATCAAATCTAAAAGGAAGATTAGAATTCATAGCTTTATTGTTGCTTTATTTTCCTAGATTGTAGATGAAGTTTGTCTTACGAGGATGGTTGAAACCTCCTCTATTTTTGTGTAATAATATATTTTTAAACATATTTAGTTTAGTATTTAAACCCCTCTCATGCATTTAGAGAAGGGTCCAGAAATTTGTCAAAAACATTTTCAAAGAATGCACTTTTGTAAGTTTGTAAATTCCTTGATGGATTAATGGAACATAGTCTACTATCTTTTGACATTTGAAGTTGTTTAACTGATGTTGCACTATTGTGCTCTTTAAATTACTTGAAAGTGAAGATGAGAAGAAAATATACTGTTATATTATATGAGTAGGACTTCTTACATATGGTACTTCTATCCACTTGTATTAAGTTTTTCTTTCTAGATTGACAATTATCTTTTTTACTTGCATTATATATTTGAAGCATCATCATAAATGAATGTTAAATGCACTTCTGCACTAATATTTGTTTATGATTTCTTATCTGATATATAATCACACATATGAATGCGATATACTTTTCACAATTCTTTTAATCAAACTATTTTGTTAAAAGAATCATATTTACATAATTTTCATCTCTTTCAACTGTTAAATAATCTTCAGTACTAATAGTTCAAGGATATCTCTTTATATCGCATAAAGGAAGAAACACCCCAGGTATATAATAGACTAAATAGTTTTAGGTAAATGCATGTGATATATTAAACTCATTTCCCATTGCATGTTATATACACAAAAAACAACCCCAAAATCATCCTTATTGGGAAAATGGTCCCTTTATCCCTAGTCAGAGCCACCACACTAAAATGGAAAAGGACTTGCTCTAAGGTTCGGACTAGGTGGTTTTCCACCATGTTGTGGCAATGGAATTCTAAGGCCTAAGCTTGTTTATAATGTTAATATTTTTATGTATAGGGTTTATAATATTTTGGATTATGCTTTATATATTAGCATTTATTTTTAAGTTTGAAATATTAGGTTTTATAATATTAGCTTTAAAATATTGGGTTTTAATGTTAGGGAATATAATATTAGGTTTTAGGGTTTATAAAAGTAGGGCTTATGATCTATATATTAGCATTTAATGTTAGTTTTAAAATATTAGGTTTTATAATATTAGCTTTAAAATATTGGGTTTTAATATTAGGGTTTATAATATTAGGTTTTAATACAAGGGTTTTAAGACATTCTTACAGCCATTGTATCCCTATTTATGCCATTCGATCCTATTTGTTCCATTGGATCAAATGTTAGATCATTGAACTGTTTTGGTCCATTAGATCCACTCCATCCTTCATTTTGTTTAGGCTAACTATTTCACTAATTTACTAAACCTTACTAATCTGTGCTAGATCAAGAATATGTAACTCTTTATTTATGTTTTAATCTCTCATACTCGTATTTTCTATCATCGATCTTATTTCAATTTGACATTAGATTCTTTATTAATAATTTTTTTATTTATTTAGTAGGGAGTACAATAAAAAATTGTAATCAAATAATAGGAGAAAAAATATTCACAATAGAATTTATTTGAATAAATAAATCTTTGTATAATATTTTAATAAGAAACTAAATTTTTAATGATAAAATATAAAGCTCTAACTTTAATTTGTGAATTTACTTTGTATTTTTTTCTTATGTATATAAATAAAGGCTAAACCAAGATTGGAGATAAGAAAATAAACCACAACATAAAGAACAATATCTCCTTCCAAAAGTGTATCCATATTAAAATGATGCTCACTTTCTTGTATACCAAGACTATTGTTCTTCACATCATACTCTTAAGGGAAATGGGATGGTGTAACATAGGATTGAGTATTCAATCCAAATCATTTCCAAGAAATATTTATAGCCTTGAGATTCAAAAATTTCCA
Source organism: Pinus albicaulis (assembly GCA_034641835.2). Classification (NCBI taxonomy): domain Eukaryota; kingdom Viridiplantae; phylum Streptophyta; class Pinopsida; order Pinales; family Pinaceae; genus Pinus; species Pinus albicaulis. The sequence continues at coordinate 1,175,547,527 of CM076582.1, read as the reverse complement.
TCATAAATTCTATAATTATGGGATGAGTGTGAATATCAATCTTGGTCCATTAACTCATACAAAACCAACCCCAAGTTATATTCCTATGATGGTTTGGGATGGTGTAACATAGGATTGAGTATTCAATTCAAATAATTTCCATGACACATTTGTGTCCTTGAGATTCAAAAATTTACATCATAAATTCTATTATGGGATCGGTGTGAATATCAATGTTGGCCAATTAATTTATACAAAAACAACCTCAAGTTGTATTCCTATGATGGTTGTATTTCTATGATGGTATATACATCTTCCTATTTAGTTTGAGATTTCAACCCATTGTAAAATACATCTTCCTATTTAGTTTTAGATTTCAACCCATTGTAAAAGGAACCTGGGATATGTAGATGAACTTGGAGTAAAATATATTTTTATTAATAAAAAATCTCTTTATTACTTCATAAGTCATTCCATTTGAGAAAGACTCCCCTAGGTGCCACCTTGCACTACTATACACCTTTATATTCAATGTTAGATGATGAGCCATTAATAGACAATTAACAATTAATAATAGTTTACTATACGCCTTCAGATTCAATGTTATATGATGATCCATTAATAAACAATAAACAATTAATAATAGTTTCAATTTAATAGTCCATTAAAAGTTAATAATATATAACAAAAGAATTAGAAGTTTAACTCATGGGAAACCGATTTTAACAATTTTCCTTCATATAGAGAGAGGAAGATAGCAGAAATGAGTGTGCCTTCTAAAAGTACACTTAATGGTTACTTTATTTATTCAACAATCAAAATGTTAGGAATAACATATTTTATATTCTCTCCACAATTGACTCAAATTTTTTCAAGGAGTCATGGAGAGATTCTTTGGCACAATGATGAGCCTTAATAGAGAAACACATTGCTTGGAGAAAAGACATGAAGTCTTCTTCATTTTCATTTAATACATGTTAATTTTATTTTTGTTTAAATTTTTTCCTTGTTTATTGAGGGATATATATAAGTTTTATCTTTTTGTTTCAATTTTTTCCCTAATTATTTTTTTTACTTTGTCTAGATTTCATAGAGGATGAAAAAATTACAAGGAAAAATATTATGATATATCGTCAAACAAAACAAATATTTTCTTCTGAATCCTAGGTATATCATGAAGGTCTAGCTTGCATCAGATGGTTAGAAGGATAAGAATATTGCGCTTGGGAGTGCAGTTATATGGATGAAAATGACTCTCCACACAAATTGGACACTCTTCAACAAGGTAGGGACTCATACCTACCATTAGCTATCTATTCTCTAAACCCAAACTACTAATAGTCCCATTGAACACAAAGTCGCCATTTTAATGCGCTTTGTGCCATTATTAGAGGAAAGAAAGATATCATATTTCTTATAGCGTTGATCAAGATGAGGTAAAGAGGTCTTCCACGTAATAAAAATAATAACTTGAGTAACCATAGCCACTATGATAGACTTGGAAATCATATTTTCTATTCAAAAAATGATAATATTGAATGACAATGTCTTGAGTTTGAAGAGATTCTTAGGTGTTGGAACCGAGTGAAATAAAAAAAGAATTGAAAGGCCAAAATCTCACCTTTAGAAAAGTGACAATGATTCTGAAGAGTTCGTAATGTCTGTAATTCAAAGTTTTTATTAGAATAAGAAAACCATTCTTTTTGCCCAAATCAACTTTGTGTTGTTCAAAATACAGTTTTCCAATATATGGATTGTGGTTAAATTTAACTGAAATACAGGTTTTAAATATTGAGTTGTAACTAAAATATGTGTAGATGTGTATTCTCGAGAAAGGAGATGTAGTTTTCATTCTCATTATTTTAGGGCTGCTCCTCTACCAAGGATTACTTTATGGTAAGTTTGTAATTTAAGAATTTTTTACAAGGGAAAAGAAAAAGATGTGTAGTCTCGAGAAACGAGATGCATTTTCATTCTCACTCTTTTATGGCCATTGCTCTGACAAGGATTGAATTTATGGTAAGTATGTTATTTAACAAGTCGTTACAAGGAAAAATTAGAAGAATTTTCACATTTCCAAGAAAATATCAGACAAAATATTATTTAGGTGTTATTTTTTCTAATACATATTTTATTAATGATGATTAAAACCCTGTCTTAATGGAAAACACAATTTTATTCTTAATGCAAGTACCATATTATGCTATTGATTTATGGTGTTTCCTTTGCAACATCTTGTGCAATTTCTAGTTATTTTATAAGTTATTATTAATGTATTTCATTCTATACTTAGTTTGATATTTCTGCTGTAAAGATTCCCCCAAGAAATTATCTCATTTTTTAATATCATTAAAGGTTTTCTTGTTATTTCCATCTCTATATTTGATTGTTCTTTATTTTCTTCCGTCATTATTTTAATATTTATATTTACTGAAATATTATATTTTAGCATGAAGAAAGAACAAAAATGGTTTAAATATCCTTCTCATACTATCACATTCCTAAATTTTAAAAAATAAAATGACCCCAAATTACGTTTCCTTATTCCAAAAAAAATACATGTTCACCACTAAAGCATATTAGTGCGATATTATTTTGGTTGTTGAATTGTTGAGTACATTAGATATCATCACCATGGATTCAGTAGGATTATACATCGGTTTCCATAAGTATCAACATTCCTAAGGTCTCTAATATCTTAAAGAAGTACCTCGAAAAATAGTCATTACTAGTTGTATGAAAACTATCCTAAGGGTCACCATAGAATTATTACAATTCCACACTATTCAATCTGTAGAGGATACTACCTAGAGCTAGATCATTCATCTAGAATTGAAGTTATTTTTTTTCGCGGGGGGGGGGGGGGGGGGGGAATGCAATAGGTACTCCATTTTGCATGGAATAAATCCCTCACGCAACGAGAATTATCAAATTATCCAACCACTCGTCAATAGTCTACACTAACAATGGAATCATCACCATTCATTTTAAAAAAATAATAGAATAAAATGATCATATAATATACTATTATAGTACTCCACATTCATCCTACTACTAGCCTTATTCTTCTATAATCATCACAATTAAGAGAAGAGAATGAACTTGGAATATGTGTTCCAAGTTTTATGTTTACAACAAATTGACAAAACAAATTTAAATTTCCCATCTTGCTCATTGATGATCCCTTATATTTCATACATGACACTCATTTCTTCACTACACTTCTACATTTTCCCTAATTTTCTCCAAACTCACATTTAGGAAACTAATACTCAAAATGTTACATTTTATATTGTCATCCTTTAGAATATTTTAAACCTTTGTACTCCATTTTTTCCTAGTTTTTTTTTTATGTCATATTGATTGGCAACAAAACTTGTGTGCCACTTGTGGAACATGTGAATATGGTATTGTAGCACATCTGTAATCACCAAATATTCATTAGATGTTCTAAATATTATCTTCATGTCTTGGAAGTGAAATATTTGGGAGGTGTAAGTGGGGATGGTGTGCATGTTGATCTTAAGAAAATTAATATAATGAATAAATGGTCTCACCCAAATATCCTCAAATACCATGGTAAGTTCATAGCCTCACAAGTTAGTACTAAAATTTTGTCTAGAACTATCACAAAATTATAGCTCCCCACACCAAATTACTCAAAACAGATTTACTTAGCTGGATAAGGAGGCTAAAAAATATTTTTAGCTTTTAACGGATCTTATGTATACTATGTTACTACTTACCATTTCTATAATAATTGTTAAATATTCCTTCGAATATGATGTATTTTGAAAAGGGATTGGAGCAATGTCAATGTGAGAGGGACATCCACTAGCATTCATTAGTAAAAAATTATGTGATATAAATTTGTGAAATCCTCAAGTGAGAAGGAAATGTCGTTGAATCTTCATGTAGTTGATATGTCACAAACTTATATGATGGGGTATTTTCTCCATGTTAAAATAAACAATAAACAAATTGATATTATCCTTCCTATAGAAGAAAAATTAAGTCTCGAAAATAGTAGTGCATGACCAAGATATTGTGTATAAGGAAAATGAAATTGTGGCCATGAATTGTATATGTAGGATATATCATAAGAAAACTTGCAATTTTTCCATTACATTACGTCAGAAAAAATTTGATATAGGTGGTATGTACATCATCAACCTACAACGATCTTATTCCAACCATTTTTTAAGGAAAAATTTTGTGTCCATTATCACAGTAAATTATTTTCAAGAAATTTCTCTTTTCCCAGAAGTTATGGCCCCTTGAAATGCATATATAAATTCTCTCTAATTGCAATTTCTCATAGCAAGAATACTAGTGTTAAATTTATTCTTTATATGTAGAGGTTTAGATATTCAAATGTGAAACATAGGAACAATACATGGTTAATGAGTGCATAATTACTTAAATTTTAATAGATTTACTTATTTGATCAAATGTATAATTGGTTGTAGACCTTGAAATTTCTCCCATCCATACACCATTTTCTTCATTTTCTCTCACCACTAGGTCACCCCCAAGGTGGTGCTTCAACTCCATGATGAAACAACTCACCAAAATACTGGTACATGTCTAAAGCCATCAATTAATACCAAACCCCATAAAACTCCAACCTACACCTCCAATCCCTTTAGATATTACATCAAATTCCAAAGTGTGTTACGCAATGAGAAATGAATGTTTTCAGAGTTCCATGACTCTAATATTTATTTCTAACCTATCAATATCTATAAGTCCCTTTTAAGCCCTTAAAATCAACCCCGAGAACCTCTAACCTCTAAGGTCACATCCCCCATGAGCCTACACCAAAGTTTCACACACCCTTCTCTACACCTATAGTCCCTAAGCTTGTTCCACCACTTGTAGGGTGTCTACTTATCAAGACATGGATGTTCTTAGCACTAGGGCTTCTACGAGTTTCCTATAACTCTCTTCGGTATCCATAGTGACTCACTAATTCGTAGTTCTAATATATTTCCTTTCTATATGTATGCCTTTATTATGACAATTGACACTTCCCCCAAGTCACCTAATGGATTTAGGTTATATTCATGTTTTCTTTTAAATATTATTAAATCATATGAGCCCTTTCCTTTATTCCCATGGGTTATTCTCACCCCATAATTTTTTTATTATTGAGTCTCTAAGTGTAATGTGTTAATTAACATGCATAATATAACATATTTAAAATACCATGATTTCTAGCCTCAAAAAAATATATTATATTTATACACATCATCATACTAGCCCCGAGACATAAGAATACACTTGCACACAGTCACATCTATTCTAAAATAAAGTATTATCTCTCCAACCTAGGTTTCACATGTACATGATATGTAAAAATGAGGGGTCAAGTAGGGTAGTTACATTCCCCTTTTCCTTATTTACGAATTGTTATATATATATATATCCACATTCGCACACACACATATATATGATAATATTATCTAAAAGGTTGAGGCTACTCCTCCCTCACTAAATTTTCATGTTCCTGTGCAGCTTCCTCAAGATCGAAATAGGTCCATGGCTAAATTTTGGAGTACCTTGACCTTATTTCCCAAAATTTTCATTACTTGGACTTGAAAGTCTCCCCCGATATCTAACTTCAACATTAATAATATGCATCTAATTTTCATCCTATTTGTTGTCAATTGTTGCATAGATCCTGGCCATCCTTCTACCCAGATCTTCCACTATGCCAAATCTTCTATGTTGTGTGCAATCCTCATTTTTCCTTCCTTGTGAATTTTTTTTTTTATAAATATGCTATCCCTTACAACGACAATACCTGATGGCATGAAATCTTATTTTCTTACTCAAGGTATCAGTCCCCTTTTTCTTCACTATTGGTTGGCTAGGTTTGTTGTGTTTCCTAAGAATTGTTCTCAAAGAATGAAGCTTTGAGCCACTTCTAACTTTGATCCATATTTCGTCTTTACTTTTCATCCGAAGTTATTTGGAAGAAGCAATTTAATTTTAACCTTCTCATAGAGGTATTATGTCTTCCTCATAGTTTCATCAAAAGTATTTGGTTCATTAAATTTATTTCTATCAGCATATAATGGTGGTAACTCACTCACAAATCTCTCTATATTAATTTTTTCATATTTGATAAAATATATATACTTTAGTGTTACAGGTCTATTTGGACATCATCCCAAAATAGAGATCAGTATTCATCAGCATCTATCATACACTAAATTATTTTCTACACACCCTAAACAAGTCATCCCAATGATGTTTTTCCTTCATGAATGTTTTACGACTTAGATGCTAGTGGAAGTTCCCCACTGAGCCATCAATGAATTCCTACACTACAGTAACTGATTTGAAGAGCATCTACTCCCATGCAAGGTAGCATTGCAGAGTCTCTAGGCCCACTTTAAGGTGTGTTGGTAGAGTGGGAGGGAATGTTTCATTGGATTTCAGAAATCTTCCCAACCTCTAGTGGCTTCTAGAAGTTGTTCCAGTTTTCACATCATCTGATAGCTTCGAATATGGACACCATGGATCCATTAAACCTCTTCTCCTTCTATTCCCGTAAACAAGGAAATTTCTTCATCCATTTTTAGGAAAGCCATTCAATGATTCATTTATGTCAAATTACCTTCATCTACTTATAAATAGAGCACTGATCATAGTGAAAAAGAGAGCAATAATTTGTATTAATTAGAGTTATGATGGTGAGATCACAACTATTGGAGGTATTGTGCATGCAATGTTATGCTATTGGATTGATGATATCGAGTGTGAAGGGGATGGGACTGAAGCTGGAAGTGTGACATCGACTCGATCAACTCGTTGTACTTCTGCTTCTACTTCATAATAAAGACATTTATTATTTTCCTAATGCATGTGTCAATGATTTTATACGTGTATTTACAAATTCAATCGATTGAATTTGTTTAACTTCAATAGATCATATTGAATTTATGTCATTTTATGTCTTTTGTTTTCCATTGCAGGTACCAATCAAGCGATTTCAATTTTATTAAGAACGACAGAGTGATGAAGTGAAACGAGGAAAAGTGAACATATTATAATTAGATTTTCTTCCCTTTATCTATTCATTTTAAGGAAAATGTCAGATATCTTTTTTTCTATTGTTCTAAGTGCAGCACCACACTTGGGGAAAGCATACTTATCCATGGGTTTGATTTCCGTAAAAAAAATTGCCGACCATACTAGGGATCGACGGATCATACCTGGTGGTTCTATCCTTATCCATCCAACTCTATTAAAATTTAAATGCTTTATTTTAGTCATTTGAATGTGTTTTAGCAAAAGTAGTGCGCTTGATTTCTTTTTTAGAGAGTTGTCTAGCACCAATGAACTATTGGTCATAACATAGTGCTTTGCATAGAACTATTGGCTTAGGGACAGTGCTCTACAGTGAACTGTCTCCCACTCAGGGGTGCATTTCCCCTGTGACCAACCAAAATCTATCATACTCTATCTTTTCCAATTCATTTACGTGCCTTTCTTGTAGAAGTTTTAAGTGAATGATTGCCTCTAGAGACTAGATTGCCTCTACTGTTCTTGCCTCACTTTGGATTTGTTTGATCAATGTTTATTTTTTATTTTATTTTTCACTCTCGAATAGTTCCAAAGTTAAAATTTACATTTGATCAATTCATTATTTTCGGAAAGAGGAATTTTCATTTCAGTCTTCATTCTGGTTGAAAGTTTTGAGTGACTGTTTGTGCATTAGTTTATTTTTCGTTCATATAAACATAAAATAATTTGAAAATAAAAACATGCATTTGCATATAGTGTTTGTGAGCGCTGCATAGGAATATTTTAGGGAAATTTCATTTAGATGTGCTCTTTTTTTATTGGATACAATCTAATTTCTCGATCCCTTGTAGCTAGTTTTTTATTGTCAAAAATCAATTTGAAACAAATGCTTATGATTTTAATTGCATTCTAGGAACTTTCAATACATCTCATGTTCAACCTGAAAGTTAAAATGATAAGAAAGAACAACATAAAACTTATTTGAATTTACCTAAGTAAGCAGTGTAACATTAACGATAACATTTATAGGTCTAGGTTAGAAGACGTGTTTCGACGTTGTTAAACATAGCAGTTGTTGTTAATTGTATGCGATACATTCCGAGTGTGATACCTCATTCCATGTAGATAATTATATCAGAGATTTTTCACATACTTTCAGGTATATCAGGCAGTGTTCTAGTAAGAAAAGTATAAGGGGATGCTCTCACTATGTAGTTTCATGCTAGACAATGCTAATAGGAATTGGGCCTCCATGTACCTTCACGTATATTTAGGATAAAAAATTTAGGTTTCTTACCATCCATAGGTAACTGAGTCAGCCACCTTGTACAATATGATACAGCTAACACAACATTCAGGGACATTGCCTGCATGTACGTAAGTCCTTAGTTTACTAGGGTCGTATATTGCAATTCACGGTTTCTTGGTAAACCTTTTACCTAGCATTGCCCTATTTTTGCTTATTTGTTTCTGGATTAAAGTTAATCAAAAATCATGGAAGAATACCAAACCTTTTCACGTAGTTCGCTTAAGACAGCGAATAAACCACCTTTACCTCCAGAAGCTACACCTAGTAGACGAAGGCGCACTTGTCCTACCAACTCCAGTACCTCTGGAAATATTGGTGCTACATCATCTGATATACCAGAGACATTTGATCCTTTGGGTACCAAGTCTTGAGTAATTTCGATTTATCCTATTTTATCTGCTACTATTGAGATGAAACCCTCATAGCTATCTGAGGACACTACAATTCAATCCAGTGAAATGGTAAATCTAGAACCTGAGCTTGTTCAACTGGAAGTCAATCCAAAACCCATTTTTATTTTACTAGAACATCTTGATCCTGAAGTTGAAAAACAAGAATTTTTTCCCATTCAACCCTCTTGATCCTCAGTCATCCATAACCGTTGATTCTTCCTCTTTGCCATAGATTTTACCACCTGAAATTTATCTCAGGCCTAATGGTGAAGTACTTCCACCTGTTTTGATTTCAATAGAGGAATAACTTTAGGAAGAGACAACCCCTTCATCTCCCACTCATTTTGGGTCAGGGCTTCATTTATATCCATATTTTCCTCATTTGACCCACTCTTATCCTGTTGATCCTTTTCACTCTCAAGTTCCTGTAGATTCGTTAGATTATTTGCTAGGTTGTTTTACTATGGCAGAGACAGCATCCCAGACTGTACCATTTGTTATAGTTGCGACAACATCTACTGTTGCTTCATCTTCAATGTTTTCGATGACACCCAAGTCTCATCTTTATGGTGGTCCGTCTATCCCACTGGGTTACCAAGCTTTAAATGGAACCTACTTTCTTGTCTCCTATACTCCATGGAATTCACCCATGTCATCATTTGGAATTCTATATGGTTCATCCTTTACCAGTATTGAACAACCTGATCCTTTATTGACATCATCAGCTTAATATCAGCCTGGTCCATCCAATTATCGTCCATATTTTCTAGTATCTGTTGGATACCCCTTATATGAAATTCAATGTGTGCCATATCCTTATACTCCATATGGTATGGGACCACATATTTTTGGTCCATATGGCAGTACTTCTTCATTTTTAGGTAAATCATATGTTTGAATGCCTGTTTTTCAGTGGAAGACTCCTTTCCTTATTCATCCGCAAAGGATTCTGTATCAATATCAACCAGTCAACATGTTGCATCTCTACCTACTACGCTATTTCTCCGTCTACTCAAGCGGGTACTTCAACCCCTAACCATCAAGTTTCTAGTCTATAGACTCCATCATCCGAGGCTAGTATTAAAAAACCATCTGTATCAATAATTTCACAACCGCAAGCTATTTTACCTTTGTCATAGGCTTCTACTGGCCCTGTTTATTCACAACCAGGTTCAAATTATCCTAGCAAGCAACTGTTTTATTAGATTCCATGGCAGCCACAACAACCATTCCCACAGCATAAATCTTATCGAGGTCCTGGTCAACAACCCTATGTCTATCTGGGTTACCAACAGCATCATCCATTTTTTGGTGCACATCAGCCTATTTCCCAGACAATTCTATCTTATCTTGGTTATTCTCAACCTGACCTAAATCGAAAGTTTCCATTTTTTGCAACATTAGAGTTACCTTATTTAAATTGGCTCACCAATGATCCCATTCATTATTTACCTTGGTGGTCGGTGATTCCTCATAAATTACCCTCTCACATTCCAAAATTCAATGGAAATTCTGGAGAAGACCCATCTACGTATATCATGGCATATCATTTATGGTGTTCATCTAATTCGTTAAACTATTATTCTGTTAGATTGTGTCTTTTCCAACGAATGCTTATTGGTCTGACTGCAAAGTGGTACGTTGAATTACCATTAGCTTCATTTGATAACTTTACAGCTTTAGCCACTAAGTTTTTGACCCACTTGCAGTTACCCATCAGATATGAAACTGGAATGGAACTTTTGAACAGCTTTAAATAGCCCACTGCTACTCATATATCGGATCATATACATGAGTATCATCGTCGTCGTTGAATGGTTAAATTTTTTTTTCCTGATAAGATATTAGATGAGTGGTTGATTAATTGTGTGTTGCCATATATCACCAAGGATGTGGAAAAAGGCAGTGTTTTCAATGAAGAGCAAGTAATTTCTCATTCCCAATATCTCGATTTGATTTATACTCCGCCTGGTATGCTTTATGAAAATATTCGAAACATGCCGCGACCAAATTTTATTGTTCATCCTGCTCCATCTGGTCACGAAATTCAGGGAGATGATGGTGTGATTGGTTCTGCTAGTGCTCCAACAACAAGTTGACCATCTAGTTCTACAATTGTTCTTTCAAACGAAAACCGTATTGCATATGATCCTTCGTCTTCTTCTAAAATCCATGACGTGTCATCTGAAAAAGGAAAAAATGAAAAGAAACCTGGAAATATGAAGAAGGGGAAAGACAAGAAGAAATGAAATTCAGCCCCGCAGGAAAATTCATCTGATTCATCTGGTTCTTTTTGGAAACCTCGTTACCCTTTCTTGATATGTAATGAGGAGAATTGTATGCAAGCTTTTCCTCACCGGTTAGAAGTCCCAAAGCTTCTTAAGACTTTTTCTTCATCAGCAGTGTTGAAAAATCCTTTTCCAAACCTAGAAACACATATGGTTGCTACGGATCCTGCTTCTAGTTCACAAGTCCTTATGCTATCTGCCACTATGCCCAAAACTAATGTTTTTGTGTCTACTTGAAGTAAATATTACAGTAATCCGTTATCATCATCAAACGGTGAAGCTACATATCAACCTACCACTTTCACTTTGACTTCATCTGACTTGACTACACCACCTATTATTCCAGAATTAATAATAAAGCCACCAAAGGGAGTATTTCATAAGTCGATATTAAACCCTCAAGCTTGTGCAGCTCAAAATTATAATGTAGTTGAATATTTGGCTCAGTCACCTTTTGTTATTTCAACACTTGAGGTTCTTCATAATTTTCCCTCCCAGAAGTAGGCTTTGTTGTTAGCGATTGGTGGAATCGACCCAACAGATTCTAATCATGTAGTCTTTAATCATGTGGGCTACGTGTCACAATTACTAGCACAATTAGCAATTTTTATTCAAGTACATGCCCTGAATCACCTCATTCATCAGAATATCATTGATGAAGGTTCATCTACTTGTATCATGTGTATGAGTTGTTGGAAATCACTTGTCTCAATGACATTTTCACAATCACCTACGATGTTGAAAGCTTTTGAGAGTCGTACATATAAGCCTTGTCAATTTTTTAGAAACCTGCAAGTTGAACAAGGGGGAAAATCAGTTAGTATTGAATTTGAGGTCATTAACATACCCCTTGACTACAATATATTACTTGGAAGACCATGGGTTTATGCTATGGCTGCGGTAGTATCTACTTACTTTCGTATGATCATCTTCCCCCATAAAGAAAGTATCACAACCCTTCATCAACTCTCATTCTTCACCTCTGGTTCCCATGCAACTGGAAGCGTTCTATTTCTTCATGGACCCCCATAATCGCTTCATAACGTTATTGTAGGATGCTTTAAGGATTCTTCCCTAATGGGCATATTTCCATTACCGGCGCCTGTGACATCGACGAAAATCATAAATATAAAGACCTGAAATATGATATCTTCGACTTCATCTGACTTAAGGAAGATTCCTAATGATTCTGAACTAAATAGGTTGGGAAACATCATGCCGCTAAATCCAATTGATATAGCATAGCAATCAATCTTTTTCGCTTATGCAACCAATCCAAATCCTTTATCACCGACCATTTGGGTCAATTGTTATTTGGATTACGATACTTCTTATGATCCTTTTTTAAGTGTATTCTCGACCAATGAGAGAATTATGGAATCCATGATGCTGGAAGAAGAACCATGGGAGCATCACATTAACAATCCCATATTCCATATTATAATGAAGATAATCGATCTGAACTATATCACCCTACATTCGTTCATTTATTGAAGAATTATATTCATATCCACGTCGTCGATTCTGAGTTAAACCCATCAAATATCAAAGAAACGATTTCTATCGGTATTTTGAACAAACATGGTATTGTAGAAAACATTCATATCGGTGTGTCTTGTTCTCCATCTAAACTTGATACTTACCTCACTCTTTTTCATGAATTCCAAGATGTATTTGCTTGGTCATATGAGGACATGTGAGGTATCAACTCCATCATTGTTGAACATGAGATTAAAATGGATCTTGATGTAAAGTCGGTACGACATTGCCTTCGTCCAGTTCACCCTAATCAAGATATTGCCATTAAAGAAGAGGTTGAAATTTTTTAGCATGCAGGATTCATTTACCTTATTCTACTTACGGATTGGGCTTCTAATATTGTTCTTGTCATGAAGAAATAGGGGAAAATTAGATTGTGTGTCGATTATAGGGATTTTAATCATGCCTATCAGAAATAAAAGTATCCCACTACCTTTATCGACCAAATTATTGATGAATGTGCTGCATGTGAAATATTTTCTTTCATGGATGGATTTTCCGTTACAATCATACCAATAGTCACCCAGAGGACCAACATAAAACTGCTTTTATCTGTCCCTTGGGCACATTCTCTTATCGAAAAATCCCTTTTGATTTAAATAATGTTGGGGCAAGATTCGAGAGGGCAATGAGTTATTCTTTTCATGACATCAAACACATAGTTCAACTATATTTGGTTGACTTACCTGCACATTCATGGAAATTGGCTGACCACCCGCTACATATGATAATGATTTTTTATGATGTTGTCACTATAAAATATGCCTCAATCCTCACAAATGTGTGTTTGGTGTTGGTTCTGGTAATTTTCTCGGATTCTTCATCTTGAAAGATGGAATTCTGTTTGATCCATTGAAGGTCCAAGCCATTCTTGATTTGCCTACTCCTTCCAATCTGCTTTAGTTACAGAGACTCCAAGGGAAGCCTAACTTTCTAAGGAGGTTCATTCCCAACTATGCCGAAATGGCTAAAGGATTTACTCGACTCTTGAAAAAGGGTGTTCCCTTCGATTGGGATGATGTTTCGCAAGCTTCGTTTAGTGTTCTTAAAGATACCTTAATCCGAGAATCATTAATCTATCCCAAAAATTATCAGAGTGATTATTTCCTATATCTCGTCGCTACAGATACAACCATTGCTATGGTTTTAGTCCAAGAGGAAGATCATATTGAACATCCGATATATTATTTGAGTTGTAATTGCAATGATACAGAAGTTAAGTACACATATGTTGAGAAGCTCTCTTTGGCAACTTTTTAAGATGTATAAATATTTCACAATTATATCCTCATCTAGAAGACCATTTTCATTTCTTATTGAAACCATATGACATAGATTATTTCACGTCAATTTCTGGGGGGGAAATATTCAAAAGGGATCGTCGTTTTGTAGGAATTTGATTTTTAATTCATTAAATCCAAATCAAAGAAGTCTTTGGTGTTTGTTGAGCTTATCTGTGACCTTCCTTTGAGTAGCACTGAGTCTACTACGGGGCCATAAATTCACAATGAGTCTTTGTTTCTGATCGATTCATCTAACCCGTGGTATGGATATTTTATCATCTATATCTAGACCCTAACTTTTTTGCCCAATACCTCTTGCTCACAAAAACGACATATTCGATACAAAGGCAAACATTATCTAATTGTTGGCGATAAAATTTATCATTGTGGTGTCAATAAGATTTTACGTAGGTGCCTCCCTCATGAGGAGACCGATAAATTTTTAATGATTGCCACACTGGTACATGTGGTGGACATTTTTCTGGTTATGCTACCACGTAGAAGATTCTCCACGCTGGTTACTTCTAGCTTGCCATATTTCACGACTGCATTGTCACGGTTAGAATTTGTCATGCTTGTGAGATATTTGGTCATAAAACTCGCTTGCTGCCAACGCCAATGCATCTTTTCGTCATTGTTGGAACATTTGAAAAATGGGGTATTTACTTCATGACATGTAACCCCCGCTCGACCGAGGGGCATGAGTATATTATTGTCATCGTCGACTATTTTACTAAGTGGGCCGAGGCAATTCCTACATTCAAAAACATGAGACAGACAACTGGATTATTATTTTTTAACCATGTGGTTACATGGTTTGGTGTGTCACAATCCATAGTCACAAATAATGGAAAACATTTTCCCAATCACATTACGGATGAGTTCAATGCCATGTGAGGACTATTGCATGATAGTTCTACCCCTTAGTATTTGCAAGCTAATGGACAAGTTGAAGCTATCAACAATATTCTTAAGTGTATGCTTCAATGCGTGATTGGGGTTCATAAAAAAAACTAGAATTTCATCTTCTACTCAAATTTGTGGGAATATCAAACCTCGGTGAAAAACGCAATTGGATTTACTCCCTTTCAGCAGGTTTATAGTTTGGAATCTATCTTACTAATACAATGTGAAATACCATTGTTACAACTTGTGATTGACTTGTTACCTGACACTTCTGACAAGAAGGCATGTATTTTAGATCTCATCCATCTAGATGATGTTGGGTTTGTGTTATATTCTTTCCATGACTAATCATGCACGGGGGGGGGGGGTAACAGGGGGGCGATAGCCCCCCTTGTACATTGTGTTGGGCGCAACGTTGGGGGGGTCACAGGGGGGGCGCTAGCCCCCCCTATCGGGGTCTGGGGCAGTGCCTCAGAAATATTTTTTGGTCCTTATTTTCCGGTCGGCGGACCTGCCCATTGTTTTGTGCATGGGTTTGCACATGGTTTTGGGGCATGATGGTTTTCAACCCCTGGTATTTTGTAGATCCAATCAAGGGAACTATGGTTATGTTCTAATCCAGGGTTAATGGATTAGGGTTTATGTATGCTTCGGCATGTATATATGTGTGTTGTTACACTAAAAGGAATATAATGAAAAATCAAGTTGGTCGTCCTGATTTGGGGTCCAAGCGAAAATATCTGTGTTTATGTGTTTTATGTTTTATGCTCTCGCTATTGTTTATTTTATGTTTTTAAGATTATTTTGTAGATAATTTCTGTATAGGGTTAAAGCCTACATCTGGTATCAGAGCAGTTTCGGCTTCAAGGGGATGCCTTTCCTGCTGAGGGGTTTTTTGCTCGGGCCTGAGGTAGACCCTGTTCAGTGGGAGATCTGTGGGATTTATCCTTGCAGTGAAAGAAGATGGTGAGCGGTGGGAAGATAGAGATCAAGAAATTTAATGGTTAGATTTTTGAGTTGCTGAAGCTCAAGATGGAGGATCTGTTGGTGGATAAAGATAGTGGATTGTGGTAGATCTGGGTACTAAACCAACGATAATGTCAGATGAAGACTGGAAGAAGCTGGATCAGAAGGCAAAGAGCAAAATACGGTTGTGTGTCTCAGATTCAGTATTGTTGAATTTATCTGGGAAAGCTACGGCAAAGAACTTGTGGGACAAGCTAGGGACTTTGTACCAATATAAGTCTTTGGTGAATAATTTGTTCCTGCGGAAAAAGCTATATAACCTGAGGATGAAGGATGGAGACTTGGTGACAGCGCATCTGAACACCATTAATACTGTGGTAATTCAGCTGTCATCTGTTGATATTAAAATCTCAGATGAATATAAGTGCATCAGTTTGTTGTGTTCTCTACCAGATTCATGGGACAATCTACTTATTGCAATATGTATCAATACAATTACCTTGAATTTTGATGACATTGTCTCAGCCTCGCTGTCGGAGGAAATGAGATGGAGAAATATGGAGGGTCATAATGGAGATGCCTTATCTGTACGAGGAAGGTCCCAGAACAGAAACAACAATAAGGTTTCGAGTGGGAGATCTAAATCTCCTGGAAAGTTTGTAAAGGTGTGCTGAAAATGCAGAAAGGAAGGGCACTACAAAAAGGAGTGCAGATCTAAATCTCTTGAGAAAGGAAAGGGATCTAATGATGCTCCTTCTACAGAGGCAAAAACCACCTCAGATGAAGGTGGGGATGTGTATTTGACTTCTTCTTCAAATACACGTGTAGATCATGAGTCATGGTTGATTAACTCGGGTGCATCCTTTCACTTCACTCCCCAGAGGGAGCGGTTCTGCAAGTATGAGAAATATGATGGCGGTGATGTCTTCTTAGGGGATGATAGGAAGGCCAGAATCATCAGACTTGGAAAATTCAAGATAAAGCTACAAGGTGGAAGGATTAGAACACTTCGTGGTTTTTTGCACATTCTTGCATTGGCAAGAAATATGATTTCTATAAGCAAGATGGATGATGTAGGTGTAAAAGCAGTGTTCAAGAAAGATACCTGTAAGATGGTTCGAGGAGCACTGGTATTAATGCGGGGAGTTTGAATTGGAACTCTGTACAAGCTTCAGGGCAACATTGTTATTGCTGGGTACAATAGTTCTGTGGTTCCCGAAAGTGGAGCGGAAAGCCTAGTGGTCTCTAGAGAAAATACCATGCTATGGCATCAAAGGGTTGGAAATATTTGAGAGAAGGGCCTTCAGATACTGGATGGAAATGGTATGATAGAAGGTATTTCTAATAGCTCTATGGAATTCGATTTCTTTGAACATTGTGTCTATGGGAAGAAAAATAGGGTGAGTTTTCCTTCTGGTGCTAAGAGGGTGAACAAGATATTAGAGATTGTGCACAGTGATGCGTTTGGACCTATGTCGGTTCCATCATTGGGTAAGTTTGTGTACTATGTTTCATTCATAGATGAGTTCTCAAGGAATACATGGATATATCTCTTGAGGAAGAAATCTGAAGTCTTTGATAGATTTAAAGAATTTAAGGATCTGGTGGAAAACCAGACAGAGAAGAAGATAAAGGTGTTGAGGACAGATAATGGTGGGGAGTTCTGCAAGAAGGAATTTGAAGAGTTCTATAAGAAGTGTGGTATAGCACGTTAGAAGACTACTCCATACAACCATCATCAAAACGGAGTTGCAGAAAGGATGAACAGAATGTTGATGGAAAATTCAAGAAGGATGCTCAGTGGTACCGGGTCATAACAATAATTCTGGGTACAGGAAGTGGAGACTACATGGTATTTGGTTAACCGATCACCTTCATCAATTTTGGAGGATAACACTCCACATGAGGTATGGACTGGTAAGAAACCCTCTCTTTCACATCTGCGGGTATTTGGATGTGATGCATATGTACATGTTCCAAAGGAAAAAACGACCAAGTTGGATAATAAATCTGAAAGGTGCATATTTATTGGGTATAAGGATGGTTTAAAGGGTTACAAGCTTTGGAACCCGGAAACAAGGAAGGTTGTGTAAAACCAAGATGTGGTGTTTAGAGAGGTGAAAGATATTGTTAAACATGAAGTCCTAAAAAAGGAACCTGAGAATATAGAGTTTGAGCTAAAGGAGGATGAATCAGACTCTACAACAGAAGAAGACTCAGAAGAGGAAGAGCCACAAACTCCAGCTATGAGAAGATCATTTCAGGAAAGAAGACAACAAGAAAGGTATAGTCCATATCCTTTCTGTTCAATTTTTTCTTTAACTATAACTGATGATGATCCCAGAACCATCAGGGAGGCAGTAGATTTAGAGGATGGAAAACTCTGGAAGGAGGCCATGGTTGATGAAATGGAATCCTTGCATAAAAATGAGACATGGGATCTGGTGGAGTTGCTGGCTAGAAGGAAGCCCATCAGGACCAAATGGGTGTTTAAGAAGAATATGAATGTAGAAGGAAAGGTGGAGAAATACAAAGCTTGGTTGGTAGCAAAAGATTATTCCCAGGTGCTGGGAATTTATTTTGGTGATATTTTTTCTCCTGTTGCCAAAGTTACTTCTATTAGATTACTTTTATCTATTGCTACTGCATTTGATTTTTAGGTAGAATAGATGGATGTGAAGACAACATTTCTTCATGGGGATCTGGAAGAAGAGATCTGCATGAAACAACTTGAAGGCTTTATGGTGAAGGGGAAGAAAGAGCTAGTATGCAAGTTAAAGAAGTCTTTGTATGGGTTAAAACAATCACCAAGGATGTGGTATCAGAAATTGGATACCTATATACGGGGACTTGGCTTCACTAGAAGCAAGGAGGATCACTGTTTTTATTTTTAATTAATTGGTGACCATGTTATTTATTTGGTCTTGTATGTGGATGATATGTTGTTGATTAGAAATGACAAAGAAATTATCCAATATTTGAAGACCCAGTTTTTCTCCAAATTCGACATGAAGGATATTGGTGCTGCAAACTATATTTTGGGCATGGAAATTAAGATAGATTGAGCAAAGAGGAAGCTTTGGTTAAACCAGAGGAAGTATGTCGAGACTATATTGCATAGGTTCAATATACAGGATGGTAAACCAGTGAATGTTCTGATTCCTGTAGGTACAAAGATGTCTACTAAACAGTGTCCCAAGACACAAGAAGAAGAGGAGGATATGTCCTGTGTTCCATATGAAAGTGCAGTGTGTAGCCTGATGTATGTAATTGTCTATACTAGACCAGACATTACACATGCATTGGGAGTATTGAGCAGGTTTATTTCAAACCTAGGGAAAGAGCATTGGACAACAGTGAAGTGGGTTTTCAGATATTTGCGTGGCACTAATGATTATGGCTTGTGCTACCAGGGAAGACCAAGATTGGAAAGAGTGTTGGAAATTCATGGTTTTGTTGATGCTGACGGGGCTGGAGATCTGGACCAAAGAAGATCTACAAGTGGGTATGTGTTTAGCCTATTTAGAGGTGTAGTCAGTTGGATGAGTAAAAGACAGTCTGTAGCGGCTCTTTCAACTACAGAGGCAGAATACATGGTAGCCACTCATGAAAGAAAGGAATAAGTTTGGTTGCAGAGATTTTGTTCAATTATGGGGTTGGTGCAGCAAGCTATAAGGATAGACTGTGATAGCCAAAGTGAAATTTTCTTGGCTAAGAACCCTGCTTATCATTCAAAGAAAAATCACATTGATTTTCAATATCACTTTGTGATATATATGGTTGAAGCTAAAAGGGTGTTGCTGGTAAAGGTAGACATTTTGAAGAATGTTGTAGATGCATTGAAAAAATCTGTGAGCACTCAGAGGTTCTCTTGGTGTAGAGAAACAATGGGTGTTACAAAGCTGGGCTAATGACTCAGCTCTCCTATGGTCCCCTGTGGAAAGAAAACGACAAGTGGGAGAATGTTGGGTTTGTGTTATATTATTTCCACGTGCGGGGGGGGGTAACAGGGAGGCCAATAGCCCCCCCTGTACATTGCGCTAGGCGCAACGTTGGGGGGGTCACAGGGTGGGCAGTAGCCCTCCCTGTCAAGGTCCAAGGGAGTGCCCTAGAAAAAAAAATTGGTCCTTATTTTCTGGTGGGTAGACCCGCCCATGGTTTTTTGCATGGGTTTGCACATGGTTTTGGGGCATGATGGTTTTCGGCCCCTGGTGTTTTGTAGATCCAGTCAAGGGAACTATGGTTATGTTCTAATCCAGGGTTAATGGATTGGGGTTTATGTGTTCTTCGACATGTGTATATGTGTGCTGTAACACTAAAAATAATATAATGAAAACTCAAACTGGTTCTCCCGATTTGGGATCCAGGGGAAAATCTCTGTGTTTATGTGTTTTATGTTTTATGCTCTCGCTACTATTTATTTTATGTTTTTAAGATTCGTTTGCAGATAATTTCTGTACATGGTTATAACCTATAGATCAAATGTGTCGTGAATCCGCATTGGCCAATGAAGTGCATAAGAGACAAATTAGGGTGAAATATGACCACAATGTCAAGCCTCACAGCTTATCAAAAGGAGACCTGGTCTTGCTTTGTGATCAGGAAGCTCATAGGATAGGAACAGGGAAATTTGAACCATTATGGAATGGCCCCCACATTTCCAAGTGAATTCCAGCTAATTGTGCCTACGATTTGGTAGATTATGATGGGATTACATTGTCGTAGCCTCGCAATGGGCTATATATTAAACGTTACTATTCCTGATTTTGTGTAGTAAACATTGTATTATATAATTTGATTGTGTGTGTGTAGCAGTGTGTCTTTTATATTTTTTCATGTGGTTAGTAATCTGCTTTGCATTCTTTTCAGATGTCAGAATCATTGGAACCATTTTTGTATATGCCAATGGCGCTAGTCATAGTACTCAGAATTTATCCTCTGCATCATGGGCCATATTCACTCCAAGTGGTGATTTAGTGATTTTCCAAGGGATTTGTATTGGTCGACCGACCAACAATATCTCTGAGTATAGAGGGTTGATCGAACTGCTCTCTGATGACATTTCACTTGGTGTCCCCGCATCATCATCAGGCTAGAATAAAAACGTGTTTTACTACAGCTTACTGGCATTTATACTCTCTAAAATATCACAATTAATCACATGTTTATTAGATTTCGTCTTTGGAAATACATTTTAATTACATCCAATATCAACATATTTCTAGAAACTTTAACACTTTAGTTGATTATTTGGTAAATTATGTGTTAAATAGACATTTTCAACATATGTAAATATAGATTTTCAATTCACATCATACAATTGAATAGGATTGCACATAATCATAATAAAACACTGAAAGTAAAATAGTTTTATATATATTTTTTTACAAACATTGTGTCAAAGAAATGTTGGTCATTAGACCTAGTGATGCTAATGATAACAGGTCACTTCTTGGGCTATCATGCACAATAGCCTCATATAAAGATGCACACAAATGGTATGGCACTATAGCCTCATAGCTAAATCCTCAATTTGAACATCTAGTATCCCAAGTGTCAATCCCTCCACATGTTGTTGCAATTCAGCGAGAGTCTCGGTTAAATCCAAATCCTGAAGGACCGCTCTCCCAACTGTCCTCTTTGTTGGTTCTCCCACCTTCTATGTAAAAATATAAGGGTACCTAAATATGCATACATATAAAAATATTTCCTAAATATTCATACATAAAAAAATCTTTACTTTCATATTGGAAACATAATAAAACACAAAAATATGTAAAAACCCCAAAAGATAAAAGACATGGTCAACATTTACCTACAACACCCCATTGAGTGCTAACTGGTAAAATCAAATCTGGATCTTCATGGAAACCCATCCCTGCATATGGATGCTCCTCTATGAAGATATTTTGTCTTCGGAGTCAACTGAAGAATGGAGTGGAAAACAAGAACGATGATTGACTAGCATGTCTATCCATCATCTCGATGCACCACTGCATCCTTGGATCTCTAGGACCAGCTAATCCCAGTTTCACATGTTGTGGTTGCATCAATGGAACTCACTCCAAAATTAAAGTGATTAATATCAACCCATAGTTGAAATTATTGGTCTTTCCACTTTTTACTTTGGTCAGTCGTTCTTTCATCTGGAGTAGTACTGCTTCAGCCCCATTGAACATAGTTGGCTAGAGACACTCAAGCGCATACTGCATGTATGATATGTTCACAACATGTAGTGTGACGCTTCCAACTAGCTTTTCGATAGTGAATAGGAGTGTTCATAAATGCATATGACTTATGTCTTTGATATTTTTGTTTCCATCCTTTCTAGGCTCAGTTCCTGGCCGAAAAAACTGTTGAATGTATTCCTCACTTTTTCACCTTCACGGATGGAGTCCGCAAGGGAAATCGGGGCACCACATCTCAACAAACCTGTCAAAAAGAAAATGTCATCAGCCAATATTGGGAGCACTTTGTCCCCAATGTGAAATTCCTGTAGTGTCGGGTCCCATGAAGGAATCAAGAACTGAAATAATTCCATGTGCTCTCTCATCCTTGACAATTTCAAGTACTTGAGGGACCCACAGTCTCTAAGGGATCTGCTAGTGCCAGGATTATTTAGGGAAGCCATATCCTATTCTTCATGTTCTCTTTCTTGCCATGTAATTGAAATTATGATCTGATAGAAGTCTGAAATCACACCATAGACTTAGTTAGGATCCATTCCATGAAATTTTGGGTAGAAAACAAGTTGCAAGTTTCTGAAGCACGCCCAATGCACTCTTGAGTGGAAGACAGGGCATCCAAGGGTACGTTGGTCCTAGGGAATTGTATACTTATGCTAGGAGCCCCAAAACCATAAAAAATTGCCTGAAACTGGACAAGAATGCAACCAATAGAAAGAGGAAGGTAATATCTCCTACCTAGTCTAGACGGCATGAGAAATGGTCCACAGAATCTGTTGCAATTAGCTGTTGAAGTTCAAAGGTGAAACTAGCTCAGAGCAAAAACTCTTAATCGTAAATGTGAAATGGTAAAAATGACTTGGTAATTTCTTATTTTAATAGTATTTTTGATTAATTTATTCATATTTCATGAATTGAATATGGTTTTTACCCATTTTTACTATTTAAACATGTATTTTTAATCCATGTGGTGGTTATTTGAGCAAGTTTACAACTGAATATAGTGATTTCTTCATGCATGATCGTGAAATGAAATTTTGACCACAAAGCACACTTTTATCTCTTTTTCGAGCTTTGTTAAACAAGAAAAAGGAACTCCCATGAAGTTCTCTTTCAGCTCTTTTCAGACTCCCAAAAAATGAAAATATTGCCGAGCACTTTCCCTTTCGACATCGTAAAAGGAATTGAAATGAAATATACTATGCATAAGTTTAACCCTTTTCCAAACTGAGATAGATTATTGTTTTACGAAAAAGGAAAACCCTAGTCAAACATGACTAGGAGGTTATCTTAAGTATTATTTTATTCTTTTTTGGATTTGAGGGAATATTATACTAAAAATAACCTGTGTATTTTTCTTTTCGTCCCTTTTTAAAACTCTCTAAACATGAAAAAGGACTGAGCTTTCACTATCATTAGACTCGCTAAATAATCAAATAGAGACGAGATTTTCCATCATGACAATATTGAGTTTCAACTTCGCTAGACTCGTTAAATCATAAAATAGCGATGGATTCACCCAAAGGGTGGAATTATACATCAAGCATATCTTATCCTCCTCAAGATTGTTAAAAAATAGAGAGGTACTTGTCAGCAATGACTTCGGAAAATTGGAAAGGGATAAAACACTTTTTGGTAGCAAGTCGCTCTTGGACATGAAATTCATTCACTTCATCTATGTGATTTTTGGGTTGGGTAATCTCCTTGACAGTATATATTATCTATCGTCTATCATACCATCCATCACTTTGGTTTTGGATCAATGCTGCCAATTCATTCAATGTCACTTATATGTTCAAAACAAGTCACTTAGTTATTCCTCATCCTTTGGAAAACTCATAAACATTCATTGCATGGCCACGATCTCTAAAATTACTTCAACAGTCACATTGTGTCTATAAAATCATTACTCCTATTTTGTGCCGTTGATGGGGGGAGTATGAAAGCCCTCCTGTGACGACTCACTTCCTATTGAAATCAGCTCATCATCCAGGAAGTTGACTTAGAAACAACCTTGCAGTACCTTGGATCTTGCTAACATCAATGACGGGTTTCTCACTTCTAGCGATATGTTTACATCAAAGGCCTTTGATCGAAATAATTTGTATGGTGTGCAACATCAAATAATCTATTCACACCATGCAGAATGTATTGTCATACCTTGAGAGAAATTATCATCAACAGTGGTTTCTCTTGAGTCTATCAACGGTTCACATCATTGGCTGGTAATCAGACGGTGTCTTCCCATGTTCGACTGTAGATCACATATTTGCATGGTTAGACTCGTACTTAGGAGATCGAATGAATGAGATAGAAGGCCCTGGATCTAGTTTACTAGATCTGGGCTACGATTTCAGGAGTAGTGCCAAATCATCCTTGCTATGGTTATTACTCAGATGGTCATCCTATCATGGGTCTATATTTGTAGACAAGTCTACATCTATAGATGAATTTCTGATGTTATGATATATTATGTGTTGAGTATGGGAACGCCTCCCTCAAAAATTCATGTCCAATATGAAAAAAAATCAAGATGTAATGTATTGTAATTGATGCGGGTCACTGTCCGCTTCAGATCCTAGTCATAAAATCATAAAGAATTGAATGAACATTACCATTTGTTACTTCATGCTTTAGGGGGCAGTTCTTACAGGGGAATTTGAGCATCATCCCCAAACAAATATCAATATCCATTAGGGTCTATCATACTCTAAATTATTTTCTACATGCACTAAATGAGTCATCCCATTGATGTTTTTCCTTCATGAAAGTTTTACTACTTAGATGCCAGTTGAAGTTCCCCATTGAGACATCAACGCACCGCTAGACTGCAGTAACTTCTTTGCAGAGTATCTACGCCCATGCAAGGCTGCGTTGTAGAGGATCAAGGTCCAATTTAAGATGTGTTCATCGACTCGCAGCGAATTTTTCATTGGATTCCAGGAATCTTCCCAACCTCTAGTGGCTTCTAGAAGTTCTTCCAGCTTTCACCTCATCTGATAGCTTCGACTATGGACACCGTCGAACCATTAAGCCTCTTATCCTCCTATTCCCATGAACAAGGAAACATCTACATCCATTTTTAGGAAATCCATTCAATGATTTATTTATTTCAAACTACCTTCATCTACGTTTAAAAAGGAAACTGATCATAGTGCACAACAGAGCAAGAATTTGTATTAGGTAAAGATATGCTAGTGAGATCACATATCTTGTAGGTATTGTGCATGTAATGTTATGATACTGGATTGATGATGTCGAGTGTGATGAGGATGGGACTGAAGTTGGAGGACTGACATTGAATCGTTCAACTGGTTGTACTTCTCCTTCTAATTCATAATAAAGACATTTGTTCCTTTCCTAATGCATGCGCCAATAATGTTACATGTGTATTTACAAATGAAATTGATTCAATTTGTTTAACTTGAATAGATCATATTTCCTTTATGTCATTTTCTGTCTTTTTTTTACCATTGCATGTACCAATCAAGCGAGTTTAGTTCAATTTGGAGAGACAAAGCGACAAAGGGGGGCGAGGAAAAGTGAACAGATTACAAGAAGTTTTTCCTCCCTTTATCTACTCATTCAAAGGAAAATGTCAGTTATCTTTATTTCTATTGCTCTAAGTGCACCACCAAACTGAGGTAAAGCATACTTATCAGTGGTTTTTATTTCCGTAAAACACTTAGCACCTATGAAAATTTATAGTAATATTCTTTCCTTATCATTTTCCCCAACTTAAAGTCGAAAATAATCATAAATTTCATTTCACAATGGTGCTCAAATAGGTACTTCCTTTGGAAGCAATTTTTAAAATTCCTCCATGAAATATTTTTCTTGTCTAAATGCTTTAGTTCTTTTAGATGGCCCCACCATAAAATTTCCTTGCCCTTCAAGTGATCGATGGAAACTCATGCATCTAAATTGGATGGGAAATCATATAGTTGAAGGTTTTTTCTCAATTTTAGGAACCAAGCTTCAGCCTCCTCTCCTTTCTTGTGTTCACAATTAAATATGGGAGGATTTTTTTTCATGATCTCCCCTTAAATATTATACAAGTCACATATTATTCTTGGTTTCCTTATCAGCAATATTCTTCGACTACTTATTTATTTTGAGGAAACATGCATGCTCTTAGTTGAAATTCTAGGTGCATGATGATGCTAGTTCTTAGGACTCGTAGATTTCTCTGAACACCCAACATCTTTCCCCCTAAATCGTGAGTCATTATCCCTTTCTCTTCTGATAATTGTATCCCTAGTCCGTTTTCATATTTAACTTATTTAGACTTCGTAAAATTTGAGTATTGATTTTTGTATTATCTTCTCATCACCTCATTATTATTTTTGTAGCTAAGCACCTTTATTTAAAGGATCCTCATGGATTCTTCTATGTCTCTGTCCTCTAGAATATCCCTTCCATGTTGATTTTTAAATCTTATAGTGTTCCCATGCTAATGCTAATGATTGTCACATATTCTTAATGACTGTAGGACCACTGAGTATGCCCTAGACTCCTCCTCATGTTGGTATTTCCTTATAGGCCACCTATTACCTTCCTTTGAAAATTTCAAGAAATTTCCTACCTCAATACAAAATTTTGGGACAATAAGAATGTTCTCCTTCTTGATAGCATTATATTGACTATATATTTTCCTAGATCAGGGTATTGAGGTGGAAGTTATGGACTCGAAAATATTTGGGCTATTTACTTGAATTTACCATGTTCTCTCAAACATATTGTTTCCAATTTCTTAAATAATTATGAATTGAAATTTTAAAATATATTTCCATGTCTTGGTTCTATGGTATCTTAGCTTTCAATTGAATAATTTGGTTCCAAAATGTGAGCTCTAGTTGTTGAGGGACACAAATTTTAGGTGATTGTATCACCTATTTTTCCTTCATATTATTTGAGCCTGAAATACTTCATGTTAACTATGTTTCATGATTGTAGTAAGTCATTAGAAATAACTCTTTGGGTTTTCATGGTTTTTTTCTACCTAAAAGCATAAGCCCTCAAAATTTTTCTACAAAGTGGATGACCTATAAAATCAACAAACAAATAAAAAAATTGCTTGGTTCATTTACTTCCTTGGACTGGTTTGATTTGCTTCTAATTGTATTTTGTAACTATCTTCAAATATATTAACCCCCTTTGTGAATCCACTTTTTCATTGGAAAAATACTCTTCTATTCATTTTTTGGTCTCCATTTTTCATTAGATTTGAAATGACCTACATAACCTCCCTTGACACCTAGCATACATGCAACCCTCCACTTTTCCTTTATCAAGCTCCCTTTGCTTCTTTTCTGGTGCAATTTTCAGAATTTCCCTTTCAGTCCGTACACTAGTGATGTCATTGATGACATCATCATAATGTCATGATGACATAGAATGGCACATAAAATATCCATGTGATATTCTTGGTCCTGCATCATGCTATCGTATAAATATTAATGAAAAAAAATCACTGGTAACATGCCCTCTCCCCCCCCCCCTAGTGGTAATTTCAAAATTTGGGAAGAGGCACCCAAAAATGCATTTGAAACATTTATTGGAGACATGAAACTTGGATATCATCCGAAATTGTCCCTTACTCCTATTAAAATTAACCTATGAGTGGGCCTCACAATTATTCTCAACTAATAATTTGGGACAGTCAACCATTGGTTATAAACGGACAAGTAGGAATAATTTTTAATCCTGCCGCACCCCTACTATTAAGAATATACTACGAGGGGGGCATATGATCCGCATTAGTTTTTAGATCCTGCACTATTGTACATAAATGAATATCCATCACTTTGATGGCTTTACAATCATGGAATTCCATGAAACGATATCTCCATCACTAATTTAATTAAAACTCATATCCACATCCTCCATATGTCTGAACATAACATACCCTAGATGAATTTTATGAAGGATATAATATTAATGAAATTCTATAATATGCTTCTACATATATCTGAATCTATGGGAATGCCTTACTGGTTCACTATATGCAAAATATTGACAATGTCCTTCAAATAATTCTGCATACAAAAACCACATAAAACCTTCATCAATCCATTGTTATATCCTTTGCCTCTACAATCCTAGTGTTGCATCCTAGCTCTATAAAACTGAAAATTTTTAACCCTTGTAATTTATTTAGTCAAATTTCTAAGAATTGTCCCTAATTCCAATTGGGAAATTTTAATAAACACTTTTTAGGAATCCTAATCCCAACATATTTTCAAACACTTCTTAGAAAAAAATTATTTTCGAAAAATATTTTCACTTCCATAAGCCATGGTTGTCTCATATAAGGCTATTTTCTACAAACAAGATATTGATACCACCTGTAATGTCCCCAACCCACAGATATCTTATTCCAACCCTTTACGAAGGCCTGATTTTGTGACCATTATCACTATAAACTAGTTTTTGGAAAACTTCTTTTTTTGAGAAATTATGGCTTGGTGAAATGCATATCTAAGTGGTATGTAAGTGAAATTTCTCATAATATGAATAATAACACAAAATTATTTATTTACACACAACGATTAGGAATTCACACATGTAGCATAGGGTGAATACATTATTAATGGTGACATAATTAATTAAATGTTAATAGATGTATTTACCAAATAAATGGCTAACTAAATATATACCTTTGACTTTCCTCTGAACTATAGACTGTGTTGTTCATTTCTCTCTATAATGTGTGATTAAAAATTTGTGGCTTAAACTTCATGGGGAATCATCTCTCCAAAATATCTCTACATTTATGATACCATGAGTTGGTCAATGTACCAAGCCCTAGTAGCCTCCAACCTAAAGGCTCACATTAGTCATCAGCCTGCACCCAAGTAGTGCACACCCTTACCTACCACCATAGTACCTCACACTATGCCACCACCTTCCAGGTCATTTTACTTAAACGGGAGGGGATTTTACATAGCCCTCTAGATCTACGATTTGATTTTTCTTTCTTGGGGTCTCTAGGTCTAAAAAAATGGTCGAATCCTCAATCCTCTAAATATATGGGCCCCCTTTATGCTCCCCTCATTTCGTTGGAAAATTACTCGTCTATTCATTTTTCGGATTCCATTTTTCATTTTACATGAGTCGGCCTACATAACCTCCCTTCACACCTAGCATGCATGTAACCCTCCACTTTTTCTTTATCAAGCTCCCTTTGTTTCTTTTTCAGTGCAATTTTCAAAATTTCCCTTTGATTCCCTTCATTGGTGATGGAATTAATGACATCATCATATTTCCATGTTGAAATAGAATTACATATCAGCTATATATGTCATATTATTTGTCATGCAACATGATATATTATAAATTTTCCTCAATTAAAACCACCGGTAATGTGGACACCACCCCCTCCCGCCCCCCCCCCCCCAACCCCCCAACACACAATATTCAACCATGAGTGGTCCTCTTAGTTATTATCGACTAATAATCTGAGATAGTCATATATTCGTTAGAAATGGTCAAGTAGGAATAACTTCCAACTGCACCCCACCCCTCTTATGAAAAATTGAATGTGAGGGGGGTCCAATGATCCACCTTATTTTTTAGATATAGCACTATTGTAGATCAATTAATATGCATCACTTCGACGACTTTACAATTGTGGAGTTCCATGAAACAATATCCCCATCAAGAATTTCACTAAACAACCTATGCACATGCTACATATATATATGAACTTGACATTCCCTACAAGAATTTTACCAAGGAACTAATATTAATGAAATCCTATAACATGTATGCATACATATCTGAATTTATGGGAATGGCTTGTTGGTTCATTATATACAACATATTTAAAACTTCCTTCAACTAATTATGCATAGAAAACCCACTTTACATCTTTTTTAATTTGGTGCTATATCTTTGGCCCCTACAATCCCAGTGTTGTTGCATGGCTCTATAAAATTGGAAAATTTCAACCCTTGGAATATGTTTCCTCGAATTTCTTGGAATTTTCCCCAATTCTAATTGGGAAATTTTGATAAATACTTGGTAGGGATCCTCATCCCAGCATTTTTTCAAACACTGCATAAGAACATTTTCTTTCCCAAAACGTTTTCACTTTTGTAATCCATAGTTGGCCCATATATGCATGTTTGCTGCAACCATGATAGTGATACCACCAGTAATGTCCCCATCCCACAACTATCTTATTGCAAACCTCTATTAAGGCATCATTATGTGTGCATTATCATTGTAAACTATTTTGGGGAAAATTCCCTCTTTTGGGAAATTATGGCTTGGTGAAATGCAAATCTAAATGGTCTCTAAGTGAAATTTCTCATAATAGGAATACTAACACAAAATTAATTATTTACACACAAGGATTATGAATTCATACATGTAACATAGGGTGAATACATGATTAATTGTAGCATACTTAATTAAATATAAATGGATGTACTTACCTAGTAAAATGGCTAACTGAATAAAAACCTTTGACATTCCTTCCAACCATAGACTGTATTGTTAATTTTTCTCAATGACGGGTGACTCCCACACTGGGGCTAGAGCTTTGTGGGCCATCATTTCTCCGAAATATTGGTACACGTATAGTACCTTGAACTATCCATCATACCAAGCCCTTGTAGCCTCCAACCTATAGGCTCACATCAGTCATCAAGATACACCTAAGTAGTGCACACCCTTTTATGCACCCATAGTCCTTTGGGTTATGCCACCACCATCAAAGGAATTTTACTTAGATGGGAAGGGATGCTCACTTAGTCCTATGGATCTAGGATTTCATGATTCCTTCATGGGGTCTCCAAGTCTGAAATAATGGTGGAAGCCTCCATCCTCCAAGCTAACGTCTTCCATTATCCACCTACCCCTGTAGTCCCCTCATTTGTGCGACCACCTCCAAGTGATCAAATCAACTAGATAGGGATGTTCTTAGCACCAAAAATTTCAGTGTTTTGCCCTGATGGGTCTCCACACTAATTTAATGATTCATAGTTCCAATATCATTCTGTTTTATATGCATTTGTTTTTCATGACACTTGATAGTTCCTCCAAGGAATTTAATGGGCCTTCTTTATATGCATGTTATCTTATAATTATTATTAAATCATATGAGCCCATTTTGATATTCCGTTGGAGTCTTAGATCCCCGTAAAATTTTCATATAATTTGGTATGCATTTACAATGTGTTAATTAACATGCATAAGATAACATATTTTATCATATCGGGATTTCTAGCCTCAACACATATATAAAAGGCATATACACATGGGCATACAAGCCAAAAATTATAGTAATATGCATGCACGTGAGCACACCTATCCCAAAATAAAATATTGGCTCACCAACATAGTTAATATGCTCCTAATCACCATCCTAAGTCTTGCACGAACATGTTATTTACAATCATGGGTTCAAGTAGTGGTGTCACATAGTAGATCAAGAGTGGTCAATGAATGACACTATCATGAAAATGATCCAACATCTACGCTATGACCCACATTCATATATGAGCTACACATGTGAGACTAATGATCTTCTTTATATAGGTCATTATGTTTCATTTTTTATTTAAAATTTAAATATGGAGTATAAGATAAATTTCATTCCTCTCCCATGGTGTGACACTCTAGGATTCATAAAGGATATTAATGCATTAAGAATTCATTATTTTAGGAATATATGAAAAATTATATATATAGAGTTGTGATCAAAAGTGATAATTTCCATGACACAAGGGGAAATATTAAACCCTCCATGATTATTACAATCTTTTCTTATTTTATCCATCACAACATCTAATTTTCCATTGATTTCACAATGGGGTCACAAAAATTAGAAAAAAAATTAGTTATAATGGTATTTATTGATCATGTTACTACATATTCTCACTTATGTTCCACGCAACATACATTCAAGGCCTCCATAGTAGGTCCAGTATTCATGGAAAATATTTTTAAATGACATAAATCAATTATCACTATTCATGGAACTATTTAATTACAAATTTTTCGCACGACTTGTTTTAACTTCAATGTAAATAATTGAATGTTAGCACATCATATCACCCCGAAAGGTATGACTAAACAAAAGTAGAAAATATGTGTTTAGAATCTAAGTTATATTTCTATTCGTATTATTAATGCGTATAACAGGTCTAGTAGTCACCGATGGGCTAATAGTACTATAATACGACCTACCATGTTGCTACTGATATACACATGTTTGAGGTAGAATGTGTACATAAACCCCATTAGTAATATCATGCATATAATTTTTTATAAGTTTTAAAAGGTGGAGAAAACAGTAATAGTCCATGCCAACATTATTTGAACCCTTAACGATAATTTGGTGCTAGCTAAAAATTGCATGGAGAAATAATATAATGAACATCACTATAGGTAGGACTTTCAATAAATATATTAGGTTTTCATGGATCTCTAATCCTAAAATTATAAATCACAGAAGGAGAATTTCCACCATATTTTTCTAACCCCTAAACTCTTTTTACCCTATACTATAATCAAATTTATAGCTTTCATAGTTAAAAAAATAGCTTTACCTATCTATTCTAAGCTCCTAGCAAGTCATACTTTTGTTTTACTTGAAGGATACATTTATGTCAAAATACAAACCTAAAACTAGCCTTCATAAACTATATGAGGAGGGTTTTATTATGCTACATAATGAGGTTGTTTAAGAATTTTTTCTTTTATCTAAATCCATAAATTATTTAAGAATTGTTTATTTAATTGAAGGATAGATAGCTCAATTATGCTCCAAATGAGCCAATAAATATTTTACACTAATATCGTCATCTATAACATTGAAGAAAATGTTTATTTTTAAGGGAGAAGGGAATGCTAGTGTCCTATCCTATTCCCCTTATCTAGGAGAATACATTCATATGCAATATACTATGGTTGTAACTATTAAATAAACCCAATGCTGTATTTTATTATGAAACTATTAAATACAAGCGAACCCCATTAAGGAAGGTACACTATTTAATTGTTGGGGCCTTGCTAATGGAAGCATACTAGGTAGTTATGGTTTTATACAATTGGAAGCTATATATAATAATAAAATTTATGTAGTAAATTTCCAAGTTCAATATATGTTTTTTGAGATTTCTCAATTAGAGATTACCCCCTCAAAGGGGAAAGTGACCATTACTTCTAGTTATGAGTATCGATAAAAGTTTCTCTATTACCCTTATTTCCATAATTTGATTTTATTTATATAACTTATACACTTATATTTATTTATATTTATAGATTAATATGTAAATTATGTTTGAACTATTAAATAACACACAATCATCTCTTCAAGCCGTTTATTGCAAAGAACGTTTGACTCCTTGAAGAACTACAATATGTTTTTCTATTAGTGGATATTCTTATTTGCATCCATTAAATTAGTAGACAACTCCCCAACATATTCTTAACGCATGTTATAAACACCATTGAAAGTAAATCAAATTTTAAAAAATAGATAAATATAACCTAATAGCAATGTTGACTACTGATAGTCCCATATATAATTTTCGTTGGCATGGTTGTACCAAGTGTTTTTAATTAAATGAAAAAATTCTCTTTTTAGTTAAAACACATTTTCCGAAAACATATTCATTTTTCTTCAATTTATTATTTAATAATGCTTAAGATCATGCTGCACATATATCGTGTTTTTTGGAAATAATAAATTCTTAGCTTTCACCATTTCAGAGATACATGCAATGCACCAAACATAGATACCTAAAATGAATTTCCCAAAGGATGGCATACCATATGCAGTGCCAGAATGGTGCATATAACTATGAACATTCGAAGGCTTCCTTCAAACCATTACATTTTCCTCTGTTATAAAAAGTATTACTACGCCAAATCCTTTCATATCATTACATTATGGTTTCCAATACAACGCATAGATTTCTTGAATTTCATATTGCATTTTACCAAAATGGTGATGAAAAGATAAATTCAGAGAAAAGAAACTACATCATTGTCTTCTACATGTGCAAGGAGAGATATATATTTGACTGAAATTTCTTTGCCCTATATGGGCCTTGCTACACTATATTGTTTCATACAAAATAAAAGTTGGTGCATGTTGCCCTTCTCGATAGAGATGATGAACTAATAGTAATTAAAAATGTTGGAAGCATCCTTATAACAAATTTCACGTTATATTCAATACGAACAAGGATTATGTGAATGAAAAAAATATATTTTGAACTAAGACAACCTTTTAGTAATGTAATGTGATGTGAAGTGTGTTATAATTGAATCTAAAAGATATAATTTAGCGAATCACCCATGTTTATAGTGATTGGGAATTTCCACCTCACAACAACATTTTTAACTGTATCTTCAACAAGAAAGTGAAGTTATTTAAAAAAAAAAATTAAATGTTACGTGACAAAACTAGGCCAATTAATCCTACTTCATTCCATTTTGAGCATTTAACGAGAGTAACAAGCGTGTGTAAATTAAACAGATTGGATTGGATTTTCATTTAGTGATTGTTGGAGTGCATTGCACTTAGTAGTTAATTATGTCGTAAGGTGTTATTATTTGAAAACAACTTTCCAAACTATCACTGTGTAAATTTGTGTGCTATTGATCTTATATGTTAGACGATTAGAAAATTTTCAGCTGCTAGATAATTATAACTAACTAACTAACTGATCTGGAAAAGGTTCATATGTAACTGTTGTTCTGTTTGACATGGCATCCTCTTCTTCCACCCATTTTATTTTCCCCCAAGAGCACGTAGATCTAGAAAGCAAACCAAAACATTCTTATCAGAGAAAATACTTGGTAGCGCGCAAACCATAACCACGCGGGCCTGTGAGAGTTACTCAAAGCAGAATGCTGATGCTGCTTGCCACACTTCGGTATAAGGTCGAGATCCAGAAATTAAATGGTGCAGGGCGTTTAGCACGCAACATTAGGTAGTATGATATGTATATGTTGGAAAAATTAAATAACAGAGTCTTCGACAAGTCCTATTTTATCTTATGTTGCTGGATGATAGTCTAAGGTTGCTTGTTTATTTTATACTCTATTCTTTAAATGTATAAATCTGTGCATCGTTGTTATGCAATTTTGCAATCGGTTTTCGACTTGCATACAGCTAGCAGCTAGGCATAGGATAAATATGAAATATTCCTTTTGAATTTATGTGGTTACATTTTCGGTTTGAATGTCTATTTTGTTATTTGTATCTTGTAGCAAATATTTGAAGATGACAGTTCACTGAATTGTAAGATTTCCATCGACGATGCGATGTCTATGACGATCCTCTCGAATTCTGTACACAGTATTCCGTTTAGCACTTAGCGGGCCTATATTTGAAACATTGGTCGGCAATCTTGCTATTATTAATTTTTTTAACTCAGGCCATTCTTGAAAATCCGTGATTGCTTAAAGTATGTGTAAGTTGTAAACGGTCCATAATTTTCAGAATTTTTAAGCCAGCCTCATTTTTGAAATTCCGTGATTGCTTAAAGTAGTGCGTGTTGTAAATGGTCCATACTTTTCAAAAATTTTAGGCCATATTCGTTTCGGATTCACCGTGAATGGTCCATCCGACATTAACAGTGTGGTTATATAATTGAAAGATTATGAAGCCAATAGCGTATGGAATAATTTTTATCCATCTTGACAATTCAGCTAACATTGCCTTTATTAAAATGATTCATTACGTGTAAAAGAAAAAACATTTTTTATAGGTAAGAGAGGAATTATTACCTTAAAGGTAGGAGAGGCATTATTATCAGGATTTATAAATCACTGTTTTGTACAAAACTGTGTCAGTATGGATGATGAGGACATCATTCCATTTGGGATTGTTGTTTGGTTTTTCTTTAAATTTTGGCTCCTTAATTTTAGGTAGTTTGTTTTTCTGTTTATTAGGATTGTTGATGTAATGTTTTTATTTCCTATTTAGCCTTTGCATTTTTAGTTAGTTAATTTTTATGTTTATTTAGGCTTTGCATTTTTAGTTAGTTAATTTTTATGTTTATTAGGATTGTTGATCTTACTTCTTTTTTTTTATAAGAAAGGGTTTTATTTATTATCTTTACAGGTAACTGTGCTTGTTTTACGCTGTCTTACTAATTTTCATATTCATATTATGAATATCAACTTTTTTGTTTTCAAAAAAAATATTAATTATAAGTCTACGTACTCACTTATGTGCACTTATGTGCACCTTTTAGACCTTTGACATTCCTAGCTATCACATGATATTGACTAGTTTGAGCAGAACTTTATAAATCGTTTTGAATTTTCTAAATTTTATTATATTTTAATTAGATTTTAATTTTCTAACTAATTTTATTTTACATTTTGATTTTAATTAATTTAGAAAATAAGTATGAAGTTTTCTAGATTTTATTATATCTTAATTAGATTTTAATTTTCTAATTATTTTAATTTTACATTTTTATAAGTTTGGATTAGAATTTTAAAAATCTAAATTTTAATATTCATATTAAATCATTTTTTCTCTTTTATTTTAAGGAAAAACATACTTTACAAAATAATAATAATAAAACCCTTATATTACTATATAAAATGTTAGAAAAATTAATAAAATATAATGAGTATTATTACATTATATTCTATTAAATCTAGGTGAGAACAAACCACCCACTTATGTGCAGATATCACATGATATTTCTAAATTTTATTATATTTTAATTAGATTTTAATTTTCTAATTACTTTTATTTTACATTTTGATTTTAATTAATTTATAAAATAAGTATAAAGTTTTTATTATAATTTTAAAAATCTAAATTCTAATATTTGTATTAAATCATTCCTTCTCTTTTGTTTTAAGGAAAAACTTACTTTACAAAATCATAATAATAAAACCCTTATGTTATTACATCATAATATAATATAATGACTATTGTTACATCATATTCTATCTTCCATCATTTTCTATATATTTAAGTAAAAAATATTTTATAAAATAATCCAATATTTATTCTATTATTTTCTACATAAAACTTAATAAAATAATCCTATAGTTAATCCAACATGTTTCTTATTTCATACTCTTTCATATTAGATATGATTTAATTTCTTTACTTTGAATACTTTTAAGATCATAGCCAAGACAAATACCAAATTGTTGTGTGAGACCCCCTTGTTTGTGGGACAAGGGACCCACTTCCTCGCAGTGATAACTACTCAACTTTTGAGATTTTTATTTTATTTTCTTTAACCTTTAATGGCATGCAAAATCCATGTCCAACTTACTTCTTATACAAATTTGCAGAGTGGAGCTACAAAATCATGAGGTGATCTTCCGGACCCACTTCCCCACAGTGATAACTGCTCAACATTTGAGTTTTTTTTTTTTTCTTTAACCTTAAATGGCATGAAAAATCCATGTCCAATTTAATTTCTATACAAATTTGCAGAGTGGAGCTACAAAATCATCATTAGGAGATTAATGCTTTTTTAAACAAAACTTTGTTATTCTTCTTAAAAGAGCTATCCAAACACTCAACATAGCTCTTATAGTACCGAATTGATTTCCTTGCATTATTTTCACTCTCATATTAAAATTTCCCTAATATGGTCTTGGATGGCATCTTTGAGGTGATCTTCCCTCCCATCAGTAAAGGTGCAACTTATATGCCACATTTTTTTATAGCGGGGAGGGTGCGAGGAGGGTTCTCAAATAGAGAAAGTGGTAACTTTCCAACATCAAAATAGATGAATCTACTATTCAGAATGCCGACATGGATACCCATAATTGGAAACCGTAGAAAAATATCCTATGCAAAAATGCTTGAAATCCCACCAATATGACCATATTTGAGACTACCCTTTACAATTTTCTCATGGTGGACCCGATCTTATAACTTAGCGTGGCAAGGATTATCTAAATGAACTTCAAATTTCTCCTGTACCTTCACAATAAAACTCTTCACAACATTGGACAGGAAGCATCTGGACAGTGTTTTACCAAATAGACAAGACTAATGTAAGTGATTTTCTAGCAATGAGATGACACAATGTCTTTTAGATATGGATAAAATTACTGCAAATTGGATACTTGTTTTTTGAAGTAGCTACTACGAAATGTAGTAATCATGTCACTTGTAACTCCACTTCAAACTGCCTAACATACCTCTTTCTTCATACTCATTTTCTACATAAAAATTCATAAAATAATCTTATAGTTAATCCAACATGTTTCCTATTTACTACTCTTCCGTATTAGAAAACTTTGTTCTTATTCTTCAAAGAGATATCCAAACACCCAACATAGTTCTTATAGTACTTTCCTTGCATTATTTTCACTCTCATATTAGAATTTGCCTAGTATGGTCTTGGATAGCATCTTTGAGGTGATCTTCCCTCCCATCAGTTAAGGTGCACATCTTGTATGCCACTTTTTTTTTATAGCGGGGAGGGTTCTCAAACAGGAAGTGATAAGTTCTCAAATGGGAAGTGATAAATTTCCAACATCAAAATAGATGAATCTACTATTGAGAATGCTAACATGGATACCAATAATTGGAAACTATAGAAAAATATCCTATGCAAAAATGCTTGAAAGCCCACCAATATGACCATATCTGAGACTACCCTTTACAATTTTCTCATGGTGGACCTGATCTTCAAACTTAGCATAGCAAGGATTATCTAAATGAACTTCAAATTTATCTTATTCCTTCACAATAAATCTCTTCACAACATTGCACTTGTAACTCCACATAAAACTGCCTAGCCTACCTCTTTCTTTGTACTCATTTTTTACATAAAACTTCATAAAATAATATTATAGTTAATCCAACATATTTCTTATTTACTACTCTTCCATATTATATGTCATTTAATTTATTTTGAATACTTTTAAGATCATAGCCAAGCCAAATATCACATTTGTGTATGAGACCCCCTCCTTTGTGGGACAAGGGATCCACTTCTGCGTATCGATGACTGCTCACATTTGAGTTTTTTTTTCTTTTCTTTAACCTTATGCATGTCCAATTTACTTTCTATAAAAATTTGCAGAGTGCAGCTACAAAATCATCATTAGGAGATCAATTTTTTTTTTTTACAAAACTTTTCTCTTCTTCTTCTAAGAGCTATCCAAAAACCCAACATAGTTCTTATAGTACCGAATGGATTTCCTTGCATTATTGTCACTCTCATATTAGAATTTTCCTAATATCATCTTCGGTAGAATATTTGAGGTGATATTCCCTCCAATCAGTTAAGGTGTAGCTTGTATGCCACTTTTTTTTACAGCGGGGAGGGAAATGAAACAGAGAAAGTGATAACTTTCCAACATCGATCAATTCTTTTTTTAAGCAAAACTTTGTTCTTATTCTTCAAAGAGCTATCTAAACACCCATGATTGTCACTCTAATATTATAATTTGCCTAATATGGTCTTGGATAGCATCTTTGAGGTGATATTCCCTCCAATTAGTTAAGGTGTAGCTTGTATTCCATTTTTTTTTAACAGCGGGAGGGTTCTCAAACAGAGAGTGTAACTTTCCAACATCAAAATAGATGAAACTGCAATTGAGAATTTCGACATGGATACCCTTAATTGGAAACTGTAGAAAAATATCCTATGCAGAAATGCTTTAAAGCCCACAAATATGACCATATTATATACTACTCTTTACAATTTTCTCATGGTGGACCTGATCTTCAAACTTAGCATAACATGGATTATATAAATGAACTTCTAATTTCTTGTATTCCTTGAAAACAAATATCTTCACAACATTGGGCAGGAGGCCTTTGGGCAGTGTTCTACCAAATAACCAAGACCAATGTAAGTGATTTTCCAGTAATGAGATGAAAAAATGTATTTTAGATATGGATTTTCACTCTCATATTAGAATTTTCCTAATATGGGCTTGGATAGCATCTTTGAGGTGATCTTCTCTCCCATCAATTAAGTTGCAACTTGTATTCCATATTTTTTACAACGAGGAGGGTTCTCAAACAAAGAAAGTGATAAATTACCAACATCAAAATAGATGAATCTACTATTGATAATGCTGACATGGATACCCTTAATTGGAAACCGTACCTATAATTGGAAAATGTAGAAAAATATCCTATGAAAAAATGCTTGAAAGCCCACCAATATGACCATATCTGAGACTACCATTTACAATTTTCTCATGGTGGACCTAATCTTAAAACTTAGCATAACAAGGATTATCTAAATGAATTCGAATTTCTCCCATTCCTTCATAATAAATCTCTTCACAACATTGGGCAAGAGGCCTTTGGGCAGTGTTTTACCAAATAACAAAGACTAATGTAAGTTATTTTCCCGCAATGAGATGACACAATGTCTTTTAGATATCGATAAAATTATTCCAAATTGGATACTTGTTTTTTGAAGTAGCTACTACCAAATGTAGTCATCATGGCACTTGTAACTCCACTTCAAACTCCCTAGCCTACCTCTTTCTTCATACTCATTTTCTACATAAAAATTCATAAAATAATCTTATAGTTAATCCAACATATTTCTTATTTACTACTCTTCCATATTAGATGTGATTTAATTTACTTTGAATAGTTTTAAGATCATAGACAAGCTAAATACGAAATTGGTGTATGAGACCCCCTCCTTTATGGGACAAGGGACCCACTTCCCCGTATTGAGGATTGCTCAACATTTGAGTCTTTTTTCTTCAACCTTGAAGTGCATACAAAATCCATATCCAGTTTACTTTCTATACAAATTTTCAGAGTGGAGCTACAAAATCATCATTAGGAGATCCATTTTTTTTTTAAACGAAACTTTGTTCTTCTTCTTCAAAGAGCTATCCAAACACCCAACATAGTTCTTATAGTACCGAATGAATTTCCTTGCATGGCTGTCACTCTCATATTATAATTTTCCTAATATGGTCTTGGATAGCATCTTTGAAGTGATCTTCCCTCCCATCAATTAAGGTGCAACTTGTATGCCACCTTTTTTTACAGTGGGGAGGGTTCTCAAACAAGGAAAGTGATAACTTTCCAACATCAAAAGAGATGAATATACTATTGAGAATGGCGACTTGGATACCCTTAATTGGAAACCGTAGAAAAATATCCTATGCAAAAATTCTTGAAAGCCCACCAATATGACCATATCTGAGACTACCCTTTACAATTTTCTCATGGTGGACCTCATCTTCAAACATAGCATAACAAGGATTATCTAAATGAACTTCGATTTCTCCTCTTCCTTCACAATAAATATCTTCACAAAATTGGGCAGGAGGCCTTTAGGCAGTGTTTTACCAGATATCTAAGACTAATGTAAGTGACTTTCCAGCAATGATATGACACAATGTCTTTTAGATATGGATAAAATTATTCCAAATTGGATACTTGTTTTTTGAAGTAACTACTGCCAAATATAGGCAACATGGAACTTCTAGCTCCACTTGAAACTGCGTAGCCTACCTCTTTCTTCATACTCTTCCTATAAAATGTTGTATCTGAAGTCAGTGCATGGAACCTAAAAATAATACTTTATATTCGAGTAGAAGATATCTTTATTTTCAAGCACCCGAAAATCATCTCCTCACCTAAATATTTTCCTTAAAATAATGAGCCTATTATTATATATTAAATTATTCCTCATATGAAATGTTACCAATATTTAGGCACATAGCAGTATATTGATCATGTAGGTTCACTCTTTTTGAGAGCATATTTTCTTCTACTGATTTCATTATGTTCAGTTCTTTGTAATGCTAATAACATCTATATCCATTTGTATTTTGAATGTGTAAGAAGTAGCCAACCCTTTATAATTTCTCATTGTCGACCTAATTTTCAGACTTAGCATAACAAGGATTATTGAAATGAACTTCAAAGTTTCTGTGTTCCTCCACAATAAATCTCATCACAACATTGGGCAAGAGGCCTTTGGGAAGTGTTTTACCAAATAGTCAAGACTACTGTAAGTGAAATTCTATCAATGAGATGACATGATGTCTTTTAAATATGGAGTTGTCTTTTAAATATGGACATAATTATTGAAAATTGGAAACTTTTTTGTCGAAGTAGTTACTATCTAATTTACACCTCATGGAACTTGTAACTCCACTTCAAACTGCCTAACTTACCTCTTTCTATTGATGTTTAACCAAAATACCAAATCAAGGTCTTCTGGTCAATAATCTCTAAGGATAGAGATATTTTCTATCTCTACTTTGCATTCTTTGGCAACTAAACTAGATAACCAAAAAGAAACCAGTCACTTATGTGCACCTTTACACCTTTGACCATCGTACATGTCACAAGATATTAAATAGCTTGAGCAGAACTTTATAAATCATTTTGAATTTTCTAAATTTTATTATATTTTAATTAGATACTATGGATACTCCTGTCATGTCAATGATGCATTTACATGCAATGATATTGACTATCTTGAGCAGAACTTTATAAATCATTTTGAATTTTCTAAATTTTATTATATTTTAAGTAGATACTATGGATACTCTTGTCATGTCAATGATGCAATTACATAAAATTCCTGAGAACCCCATCTTTAACTAAGATATAAAATTGTACGTACACCCTTTGGAAACATTTGCTAACACATTCAATGTCATCATGGAAGAGTAAAAATTTAATGCTGCTCTGTCCTACACTATTTCCTTACGACGTTTCCTTTGCAACATCTGGTGCAATTGCTAGTTAGGATGTCAATAGGATCTATACTATAGGAACCGTTAGAAATTTTTACGTACATTATTTTGGGAAATTATCAACATTAATTTTCATTCATTAGTAAACATTATTTATGATTTGGTAAATTTTCTATTTTTAAGATTCTCTACCTCGATCTAGACTACTTGTAGAAGGGGGTGTAACCTAGGGTGACACGTGCCACTGAATAAACTCTATTTATATAATTACATGGATAATTACACTCAAATAATCCATACTACATGATATATGTGACTTCCTTGAGTGTGTATGCACTTTCTCTCTACTTTTTAACAATTAACTACAATTTCTTTATGTCCTCCCGTTGTTCATTAACATTTAGTCATTTCGAACTAGGAAAAATACTTTTGATTACACACACATGGAACCCCAACATAATTAGAATTGGATGGAATAGTAGAAAGCATACATATTGTATTCATGTTGAATAATAATATGTAATTATATTTTATGAGTAATTTTAATTGTCTTCTTTGTTTGTTAGTCAATTTATCAATAATTCCAATCTCTCTTCATTCATTCCTTACATGTAGATATTCTAGTATTTTTCCACACTTAGATGATGTGGTTTTGTTTAAAATACAATACAGACAACATTTGAGTGATATTATTCAAACTGTTTTATGATGTTAAATCCTTACAAGAGAAAATATGCATAAGTGACATCAAGATACCTAGCCTAATTGCATCAATTTATATGTACCCCATCAAATCCATTACTTATATGGTAAAAATATGTCATGGATATAATATCCAAGAAGAAATGGATCTTTAATTTTGAAAATATAAAT
This sequence comes from Pinus albicaulis, assembly GCA_034641835.2. Classification (NCBI taxonomy): domain Eukaryota; kingdom Viridiplantae; phylum Streptophyta; class Pinopsida; order Pinales; family Pinaceae; genus Pinus; species Pinus albicaulis. The sequence goes on along the minus strand of CM076582.1, from coordinate 1,175,504,120 downwards.
ATAGTGTAATAATGGTATTTCGAAAAAGAAACATAGGTCTCATATCCATATCAATGTATTCTAATGAAAATTTCAAAATAAAATATATAGTTCATGTTACATTTTACACAATAAAATATTTTTATGTGTTTCAAGTTCAGTTGAGCCGTTTATCAAAATACTTTTAGATTATTTAAAATACAACAAGAATTACCATATCATAATAATGGTGTAAAAGGTACCTAATCATGTATCGCTATATGGTTAGAATGGTCATATGGAAAAACAAAAGTTAGACTCTTTTGGTGAGGCAATCATTCAAATACCAATTTCTTTTCCAACATCCTCACTTCTATGCTAACTATATTGCATATACTATGTATATGTTTGACTCACTAGCATAATAATGTCCTTCCCATAAAAAAAATTACCTTCAGAAATTGATGACCTATGCTTTAGGAGTGAAAAATAATTACCCACTTTTAATCATCTTTTGTAAAAACTTAAAACATCTTAACCCAAATTTTATTAAATTTGTTCCTATTTCCAAAGAAAAAAAATATATGGTGTTATTTTAAAATGCATAATTGAGAAATACAATATAAAATCTAGCACTTCTGTAAGCCATTATTTACGAAAGTATTTATAAATCTAATTGAAATTTATATCCGATAATTTAAAATGAGTACTACAATAGCAATAAATAACATTATTAATAACATTTCTATTAAATTAAAAAGAAAAATAATTACTTAAATTTTAATGATATATCTATTATGAAAAGTAATAATAAGTATATACTTTCTTTAACAACAACCTTCTTTATTTATTTAAATTTATAACAAAAGTATTTTATAATACATTTTTAACCGAAAATATTTTATAATACATCTTTCGCATTACATGAGATGTAACAAATTCAATTATTAGAATGTCATATTTCTATAAAACTTACTAGAATTTCATGTCTATAAAACTAACTATTATTTCATTCACCAAAAATATTTAATAGATATAATTTGTAAGTATTTTAAATAAAAACAAATAAATAAATAAAATAAACCTTCAAAACCCTTTTCTCACTTCTCCATTTTCTTTAATTCCTATGGACTATATTTCAAACCACGTGCTTATCATATTTAAATGTCCTAAGAACATTTTAGCGACAAATCTCGTATTTCCAAAACTTTGGATTGTTATAATGTTGTAAATATACCTTGAAAGCCCTCTCTTTTTACTCGATCACCCTCTTTAACTCTTGTTGGCCATCTTACAAACCATTTGCATCCTATCTGTTAAGTATAATATGAATAATTTAGCAATAAGTTTCGCATTTCCAAAACTTTGGACTGTTATATTGTTTACGACACGAGATGCTATAATTTGTTTTTTTTTTTTTTTTTTCCCCAAAATAATTGAAAGTGAGACATATTATTTATTTTATATCAAACATATTGTGTTTAATATGAGGAAGATATGTTTCGTATCTGCTCTACTGAAATGAAGGTCAGAGATAGTTTGATAGCTACGCTTTTAGGACATATGTTTTGTGTTTTAGTGTATTACACTAGTGTATTACAAAAATTTCTAATTGATATCTATTACATTCCGGATATGCGTTTGATTTTATGATTTGTATTTTTCATATGAAAAAAAAACTATACTTTTATAACGATAAGTTGAAATACAGTAAAGTCATATAGTTTAATAAAGACGTTGTATGAAATATAATATTTTACAACAATCTATCATTTAATAATATAGTTGTCTTATATATTTTTAGGCATATAGTCTAAATCGTTCTAATCTATTCTCGCGAAATATTATTTTTGGCAACTTGCGTAATACTTACGTCTTTTATGCTTACTTCTTTTTTTTATGATTATTAGAGATACTAGCCCAATTATAGTAATAAATATTAAAGATTAATATTTATATTATTAAATACTAAAACTTGATATTAATTATTATTTTAAAATAATATTTTTAATAATAAATATAAAAATTATGAAAAAATTAATATTAATAATAATAATAATAATAATAATAATATTATAAATATTAATATTATTAATATTAATAATTATTAAGATCAATACTAATATTTAAAATGTTAATATTACTAATAATTTAAATGAATGGTAAGACCACTATATATTGGATACAAATAAAAAAAGTATTGTTACTTCTAAATAGACATGGAAATGATACATTTAAAACATATAAAATATTTTATGTATAATATATATTATACATAGTCTTGATTTTTTCTTATAAATAGAAATTAATAATATTGATAATGTTATCATTAAAAACGAGTAGTTATTTTCAAATTATTAATTTATTTATATAGTAAAAAATAATAATAAATAATCTATTTAAAATGTATTTATATTAATAATAAATAAATTATTTTTATAATTAAAAATCTAATACAACTATTATTAAATAATATAGTTATATAATTAAAATCACATTAGTAAATGTGGTTGCTATACATTGAAGACTTATATCAATCTACAACCTCAAAATTAAAGAAAATACTCCTTGTCCTATTCTCCTCACTGAAGCTAGTGAGCATTTACCCCATTGAATGCATGACTATGTTTAGGTATCTAATGTATAAGAAGTTGTACAACATGGAAGTCAAGAGGCTCCCAAAAATTGCTTCTAACTCTGGTCAAAACCAGTTTCGGCTCATGCAAGGGTGACATAAGGATGCCAAGCCGTGGGTTGATCATTTGGATATAAGGGCTTTGTTCCTCTCGAGAATACGAATAATATTAAAAACATAATTACCTCCAAATTTAATGACAAGTTGTGGAGTCATAATGAGTTAGACGGGAAAAGAATGTAAAGATACTATAAGGAGGTAATCAACCCCACGCTTTCTAACCATAATTATATTTTTTTATTGATGAGTGCTAAGAAGTGAATGGATATTGCAAGGATTAGAACTAATTCTCATGAGACCCTTAGTGAAACTCGATGTTGGTCTCTTACCAAAATTCATTGAGATGAAAGAATATGCCTCCTTTGTGATACTAAGAGAGTCGAAGATCAAAATCATTTTTTCTTGGAGTGTTCGACCATTACTCACATCCATTCTCATTTCCATAAAAATTTCCCCACTACCAACCTGCTTCAGTTGTTGAGTCACGAAAACTACAGTTATCTCAGAATTTTTATTGCCTTCCTTTATTATCAAAGAAACAAAATATTAAATGATATCAATTAACAACTTCTTTCTTAAGGTCAAATAAACCATAGACCATATTAATCTTAGTGGACGTTAATCATCATCATAATTATAATTTCTATTATTATTATTATAAAAATTATTATTAATTAATATTATTATCATAAATACTATTGTAAATGAATTTTAACAACATTATTAATTAATTAATATTAATAATTATTAATCATTTATTCCTTCATTGTTAATTAATTCAATAAATATTTAATTCAATTAATTTATTAGTAATCAATTCACTCATAATTAATTAATTAATAAATAATAATAATAATAATAATAATAATTAACTAATTATTATTATTATATAAATCTTTTCTTTAAATGTTTTTAACCAAATATTGTTTTTTTACAATAATTTATATTAATAGTTTTTAATTATTTTAATGCAAGGATTTATATTTAAACCAAAGACTAATATTAAAAATCTTATGAATAACATTGTACCCTACGAATATGAAATCTTAGATTAATAAACATAGCTGATTGATATTCTAAACCCAAGGAAATAATACACATACTAAAATCCCAAGGTATTATAAATCTAAGAGAATAATATTAAACCCAAATGGTAAATATTATAAACCTAAGGCATATAAACCCTAAGATCAAGATTACAAATACTATAATAAACATGGTTGACCACACTTTACCACATTTGATTTTTATATCAACACAATCTTTGTCACAATGTGACGTTGGACTATGGTTAAGCATGATATATTTTCATATTGAGACAACCTTTGGCACAATAAGACATTGAAAAATGCTTGGCCATGGCTCACCATTGTTTATATTCATATCGAGACAATCTTTCTCACAATGTGACGTTGGACCATGGTTGTAAGAATGTGACGTTGAACCAAGAGATTGATAAATCGAAGGGATTGATAAATCCAAGGGATATGGACCCTAAGATTGATAAATACAAGGGGTTGATATTATAAACCGAAGGGATTAATTATAAACCCCCAAGGTATTATAAACCCAAGGGAATAATATTAAATCCAAGGGATTAATATTATAAACCCAAGGTATATAAACCCTAAGATAAATATTTTAAACCCAATGGATTAATAAACCCAAGAAATTAATACTAAAGAACCAAGGGAAACCCAAAGGATAAATTACAAAACCAAGGTATATAAGCTCTAATATAAATATCATAAATTGTAAAATAAACATTGTTGACCATGATTGACCACGATTGATTTTCGTATTCATACAATCTTTGTTCCAATGGTATGTTGGACTAGGCTTGACCATGATTGATTTTCATGTGGAGATAACATTTGGCACAATGCGATGTTGGAAAATGGTTGGCCATATTTGTTTTTCATATTGAAAAATTCTTTGCAAAAATCCAATATTGGACCAAATTTGACAATGGGTGACCATGATTTTCACAATGTGACGTAGGATCAAGGAACAATATTTGTCACAATGTGGCCATAGTTGAGCATGATTGAGCATGGTTGTGCATGATTTATTTACATATTGAGACAGTCTTTGACACAATGTGACATTGGAACATGGTTGACCATGTTGGTTTTCATATTGAGACAATCCTTGTCACGATGCAACATTGATTGGTGTTTATATTGAGAGAATTTTTGTTACAAAGTGATCTTGGATCATGGTTGACCATGATTATAAACCCCATGGATTTATATTAAACCAAAGTATTAATATTATGAACCCATGAATAATATTATATCCTAGAAATGTGAGCCCTTAGATTAATAAACCCAATGAATTAGTACTAAAATCACAAGAGAATAATATTATTCCTAAGGTCATAATAGGTGCACACATTCCTTATATTTTTCTAATACATATTTTCTCATATATTCCCAAGTATGAATACTTCACCACAACTACCAAAGATTACCAAAGGTAGACCTAGCACAGTTACTCTACAGAGCCTTTATGAGTATATAGAGTCTTTAGAGAAATGTAGAGAAGAAAGAGAAGTCAAGCAACAAACCCAGTTAGAAGCCATGCTAGAAAACAAATTCACATCTCTTGAAGACAAGATCCAAAAACAAATAGAAAATAAAATAGAACTATTGGAGAGTAAAATGGAGGCAATGGAGACTAGGTTGCAGGTCATAGAAAAACAAAACCAAGATATGAACAAAACATCCCAGCAAGGAGATGTTGATAATAAAGGGAGTCTTAAAATGAAGGACATGATTAAGAACTAGAAGAAAATGTTAACAACAGTCTCACTCTAAATAGTGGGGCAAGTAAATTAGATATCAAACCAATTAAAGATGAGATGAAAAATTGATCAAATTAGACCATGAGCGTAACAAAAGGGCCTTGAACCTTATAATATTCAGTTTGAAACATGAGGTAAACGAGGATACTTTAGCCATAGCCCAGACATAATTACATAATAGATTAAAAATTGAAACCACGTGTCTCACATAAGCAACAAGGTTAGGGAAATTATCTGAGAATAAAGGAACGCTGATCCGAATAAAGGTGAGCTCTACTGACCATAAATATGGCATACTTAGTAAAACCTCAAGTCTAAAAGGAACGGGAATATTTATAAACAAAGATCTCATTCCAAAATATCAAGCAGAATTAAGAAAGGAGGTTCAAAAGGTAAATGAAGCTAGGAAGGAAGGAAAATGGGCAATAATCAGAAATATAAAAGCTGTTATTCGATATAGAAACCAAAGAGATAGTAATAAATAGCAATTTAACATGCTTAGAATTCTTTCTTGGAACAATCGGGGCTTTCCATGGAACAAAGGCCCCAAGCTAAGTTGGATCTCAAATGATGTTGATATTATATTGCTTGTTGAAACTTGGGAGCACGAAGAATCTAAGGTCCCTAACATAGATGGATTTGCACTATGGTCTACATGGAACAAGCGATCCTCCCATAGAGGCATTGGGGGCATATCTTGCTACATAAAGAAGAACATCTCCCCCCATGCTAGGATTTATAAAAACGACCCTTACAACCAATATAGTTGGATTGAGATTACTGACATTAATGATAAAAAGACCTACATATCAATCTGTTACTTTCCCCCCATTAATTCTAACTTCTATAAGAAAAATAATCTAGATAAAAATAGTCCTTACAATGGTTTAGAGAATGATATTTCTAGCCTAAGGAATGAAGGTAATATCCTTGTAGTGGGTGACTTTAATGCTCGAAATTCAAGCAACCAAGCTATTATTCTAAGCAATCATTCCAACCCCAATCCTCTTTGGTTAGACAAAGACCTTACTCTGGCTAGCCGGTACAAAAGGAGCTCTGAAGACATCGAAGATAATTTGTTGGGTCATAGCTAGTTAAGCTCTGTAGTGCTTAGGATCTCATAATTTTCAATGGTATAAAGAAGTGGCCAATTCTAGCCAGATGACCTACATCCATGGGCTTGGTAGCAACGTGGTAGACTATGTTATTTCCAATCTCCCTTTATACAAAGAAATAATAAATTTTGACATCTTAGATGACCACGAGCCTGACTCTGATCATAGGCCTTTACTCATAACTCTCAATTTTGTCATGCATAGAGATCCCATAGAAGATAATCCTTATAGTCAAAATAACTTAATCTTTTATAGAAATTAAAATGATCTCTTTCTAAATGAATTAAAAAATATTTTTCTTCCTTTATCTAGTATAGACAACATAGATGACCTCTATCATAATTTTACTACAACCCTCTCATATTATATTAAAAAGTTCTCAATTTAAGTCTCAAGTAATAAAAGAAATCGCAAAACCAACCCATGGTATGAAAAATATTGTAAAAGTGCGAGGAGAGAAATTAAGGAAGCTGTTAATGAATCTCTCAAAAATGACAAGATAAAAATCTACAAAGCCCTAACTAAAAGGAAAAAAAGGAAATATATTCGTAAAATACAAGAGAATCACTTACACATCTCTAAGGTGGATCCTAAGAAATTCTTGAGGCAGATTCTAATTAGGAAAACTAAAGATAATAATAAAATTTCTTTACACGACTCGAATTCATATCTTAAAAATCTTTATGAATCTCCAACTGCCAGGGATTTTGAAACCCTGCTCACAACAAAAGAAGTTTTCTCGTTAGAAGACATTGATTTTGGGGTTAAACACCTGGAAAATGGGAAAGCTAAACACATTGAAGGTTGCCAGGTATAAATCTTAAAAACTGGAGGTCATGTCCTCATCCCCCACATCCACAAGTTTTTCAACCAAGAAATCAAGCAAGGGTTCCCTAAACGTTGGAATCAAAGCCTCATTATCGCTATTTTTAAAAGTGGGGATACAAATAACCCCTCTAATTATCGGACAATTATTATCAACCCTCTCTTAGCCATGTTATATGGTATTATTTTGGAAAAGTAGTTGAGCATTTTGCTTAAAAGTGAAGGTAAGAGGGCTAAAGGCCAAGCGGGTTTTAGAAGGCAGCACTCAACCATAGACCACCTCGTTACACTTAGGATCATTGTGGAGGAATTCCTCAATGATAAATCCAATCTATTATGTTGCTTTGTGGGCTTTAGAAAGGCTTTCGATACGGTTCCTAGAAACAACCTGTGGAATAGATTAGAAGAGCTAAATGTTCCTTTCGAGCTAAGAGTGGCCTCTATAAGGTTATGAGAGAATGTAATTTCCAAGTAAAAGATAAATGAGGGGTGTTCGAAAAATATTAAGTGTAATATCGGAGTTAAACAAGGTTTCCTCCTCTCCCCTACCCTATTCGGCATTTGCATCGACAAGCTAGAAGGTTGTTTAGAGGAAGCAGGGTGTGCTGGCATGATCTTAACTGGGATAGTCATCATCCTTCTTCTCTATGCTGACGATATTGTTCTTCTTGCAAGGTGCCCATATGATCTTGATAAGAAACTTAGACTTCTTAAGGATTTCTACACTACCATGCGTATGTTTGTTAACACTGACAAAACAAAAGTTATGATTATCAAATCCAAGAAGGACACTTACGCTAATTTTATGTATGACAATAGTAACTTGGAGGAAGTGTCTTCTTACAAGTACCTAGGAGTTGATATTCTTCACAAGCTCAACTAGAATTATAGCATTCAGAAAAGGATTAATGGGGGGCGGAAAGATTATTTTGGTCTTGAAAATAAGTGTAAAACAACAAACCTCGTAATGTGGGATAGAAAGAGGTTTCACTTTGAAATTTTAGTCACTCCTGTTATCATATATGGATGTGAGGTTTAGGGTTGCAACATCTCTAGAGAATCTTGAAAAAAGATTGACCAAATCCAGAAGCGTTTTATAACTTATAACCTTAAAATTAAATGTAATACACCCTATCCTATTATCCTTATAGAACTGTGTCTTTCCCCTATCGAGAGCCTACCTATGACTAGTATTCTATTGTACAAGCACAAGCTCAATAGCATAGGAGACCATAGACTTCCTAAGATAACTTTAAATTCCAGCCAAAACCACCTAAGGCTTAAATGAGGTTGGTATAAAGACAGCAAGGCCTGGTTAAACCGTTGGGAGATCGACGAGAATGTTGCATTGCAAAACATTAATAACATTAAAAAAATTGTTACTTCTAAGTTCAAAGAAAAAATGTGGTGTGAGAAAGATCTAGCAGTTAAAAGAAAATTAAGATATTATATAGAGGTCATCAATCCCACCCTAGAAGATCAAAAGTATCTCTCTCCGTTTTAACTAGCTCAAAGATTTCCTTTAATATGCGTACAAGATTATTGTAAACTCTCATGAGCTCCATAGTGAGACAGGTTGTTGGACAATTCCTAAAACACCATGGATGGAAAGGATCTGCCATCTCTGTGAGAATATGAACATCGAGGATGAAAATCACTTCCTCTTAGAGTGCCCCGAGTACAATGACATTAGAGCTCAATTTCATAATCTTTGTTGCAACACTGACCTTCCTAGCCTTTTAAGATGTCAAAATTATAGTGAGCTCCGGAGGCTTCTCTCCAAGCTTTTTGAGCATAGGAATAAAATCTTAAATCAAACTAAATAACTCTTTTCTTTAGGTCCATTAGACCAAATATTGGTCTAAGTGGACATTAACCATCATCATCATCATCATCATTAAACCCAAGAGATAAATATTATAAATCCATAGTATAAAAATCCTAAGATAAATACTATAAAGCCTAAAATAAATATGCCTAACCACAATTTACCATAATTTTCATAGCAAGAAAATATTTATTATAATATAACATTAAACTATCATTAACCATAATTAATTTTCATATTAAAATAATCATATTTAAATGTACTAAAAATATTTTAACGACGATATGTCCAAAACTTTGAAAAATTTTGAAATGTTATAATCTTGTAAGTATACCCTTCAAAATCCCCTCTTTTCACTCAATCACCCTCTTTAATTCCCGTTGTCCATCTTACAAACCATTTCCATCCTATCTCTCAAGTATAATATGAATAATTTAGCAATACGTTCGCATTTCCAAAACTTTGTAGAGTTATATTGTTTACAACACAAAATGCTATAATCTGATTTTTTAAATATTTTTATTTCCTCAAAATAACTGACACATATTATATATTTTATATTAAGCATATTGTGTTTAATACGATGAATGATCCCTTTCATATCTGCTTTGCTGAAATCAAGGTCATAGATAGTTTCATGGCTACACTTTTAGGATATATGTTTTCTGTTTTAGTGTATTACAAAAAATATCTAATTGATCATGTATGACATTCCGGATATTTTTTTGATTTTATGATTCGTATTTTTCATATGAGAGAAACATCTATACTTTTAAAACGATAAGTTGAAATACAATGAAGTGATATAGTATATTATAAAGACGTTCTATGAAATATAATAACTTACGTTTTAAAAAAAAGATATTCATATGGGCTAATGATATATTTTATTTATTTATTTTTAGGTATATCGTCTAAATTGTTTTAATTTGGTCTCTCATAATATTTTTTTTATAACTTGTGTATTTGAGTAAGTTTAATGGTTAAGAGTGTGTGTTCGTCCTAAAAAGTCACTAGTTCAAAATTATAGGGAGTAGAGGGAGTAGAGTACGTATGCTTTGGTAGACTTATCAGTAAAATCTCTGCGTGAAAGTGAGTCTCTTGTTCCACAAACAAGAAAGTCTTATATACCAATTTAATATCTAGTTTAGCCATAACCTTAAGATTGAATAATAAAAAAATAATAACTACTTATTTTATGATTATTATAAATAATATCATTTGAATTTTTTATTTCTTATACAACATCACAAGAGCGCATTTGACATTGTGCCTCTTTGGTAGGGGAGAATGTGTGGATCATGCTCCTCATAAGCTTTTGTGGTTTACAATGCTATGTTTTACTTGATTGTTGCCCTTGAAGGAATTCTAACTTTATGGAAGTGACCTCTAACGAGATTATCCACATTATGAGTTTACATATTATTACTGTTTCCATTTTCTAACTGCTTATTTGTATTTCCATTCTGAATGTAATGTAATAAATTAATTAAATAAAATTAGTTTTAATTAAATAAAATTAGTTATTAGATAAATTAATTGTTTGATTAAATGTTTGTATAACTATTTTTATATAATAATAGTAATATATTGAAAAGTATTGCACGTTATTTATTTATAAAATATATATTATTTATATTTATTTAATTTTTTATTTTATATATGTTATTATTCTTTAAGCATATATACTATTTCGTTTATTAGACGAGAATGGTTTATGATGTTTATATTTGTAGTATTTAAAAATTAAGATTCAATTACGTTTATTTTAGATAGTTTAGAGAAATGATTATCAAAAATTAAAGTATATTTGATAACTTAATTTTTAGTATTTTATTTCTCAACATGTTTTACAAAACATCTTGTCAATTAAAGATAAAAACTGTTTATCAATTAAAGATAACAGCTGTTTTGTTTTTACATTAATAATGCTTCAAAAGTATTCTAAATCATAGTCTCCAAATTTAACATTAAATAATTACAAAAAATACTATCATGATAGAAGCAGATTTGATTTTATAATATAATAAATATTCAATTTTTTTTATGTTTATTTTTATTATAAATTTTTTCCTATAAAATAAGCCTTTATTTTAATGGAGTTAATTTTTGTTTTTTATTATTTTTTTAACTAGGTTGTAGTTTATGTTTGTCCAACAATGAGCTCACTAATGAGATGGATGTAGAGTTTGTACTTTCTTTGAGATAGTTTTATTCATACAATGGTGATTTTCACCTTCAACTTTTTCTCATTAAATTTGAAACGATAACATGATGGAAACTAAATCTCACAGAAACCAATTACGAGTATAAATCAAATTGCAAAATATTACAAAAATCTACTATAAAGATAAAGATGACCAAAATAATTCCGTAATGCGTCAAATTTGTATGTGACAGTCTACTTTACTGATATATTCGTCCCAAATTTATACGTGACACTCTACTTTACTGATATATTCGTCCCATATTCGTGGCATGATTCGAACTTATAAGGAACACTGATGTGCTATGATCTAGGCATGACTTTGTCACTTCAGGCTTGCAATCAAGATTTCATGTAAGTGCATAACATCACTTCAGTATTTAAAGCAAGATTTCTTCAAAATGCGTAAGGTTCCCGATATATTGAGGTTATCACAAATGCATGTTTATATCCACCATAGAACATTGGACATGATTTGAGTGCAATTTTCAGTGTCGTCATTCTGAAGAATAACTTTTGAGAGATGGGGGAGCCTTAATGTCAGCTGTCTTATTACTAGGGATCCTGTAGAATAGGCGAGTGCTACCTATGTTATAGGCATAGCCGTGCAGGGGGGCGAGACCGGCAGAGATTCGATATCACCCGGAGGAGGCATGGACAATGCTACGAGAAAGCTATTCTTCTCGATAAATGAAATGTTGTTCTCGTCCGTCTCTGAATATTATTATTAAAATATGATGTAACTTTGTCTCCCCTGCACGTGAATACGCACGTCCTTTCCACTTTACTCCTCACATTCTGCGATGTATTTTATAAAGCCCGCGATTCGCTCGGTTTGGTGCACCCAATCTTCTCCTTCCTTCACAGCTATCATTCTCTCTAGGACGCAATAGACCGGTGGGCATTTCGTTTCGGGTACCACTTGAAAAATACAAGCATGCCTGCAACCACTGATGACGAGAACATGAAGCTCAACAAGAAGATCGTCATGCCCATAGAAGAAATAAGGGCTCTCAGGGTGCTTGGCCGAGGGGCAACTGGCACTGTTTTTATGGTTCTGAGGGAGGGCTGGGATCTTCCCTTTGCTCTCAAGGTCGTAACCAAAGCTGAAATTGGATCGGGCGAAGATGTAGGGTTTAATAGAAGGAGAAATATAGAGAGAGAGGGGGATATTCTCGCATGCTTACAACATCCCTTCCTGCCATCTCTCATTGCCCATGTTGAAACAGACAAGATCGTTGGTTGGGCTGTCGAGTGCTGCCCGGGAGGCGATCTCCATCGTCTCAGGCAAACTCAGCCGGACAAGACGTTTTCTGAGTCGGCCATTCGGTGAGCATTTGTTACCTAAATTTTGCAATATGGTTGGTACCATTATGGTTAGTCTTAATTAATGGAAATTTATATTAATACACTATAAAATTTCAATTAACTAATTATTTTCAAAAAAACAAAAAATTGCGTACTTACCAATATTAATCCCTAAAATTTTCGTTGTTTTTACTAGGATATTTCTTTCCCCTCATTTCAAATCCTACACTGTTTTATGATCTACCTAGATAAGGGTTACTACAGCTCAGATTAGTCCAGCATGTTAGTGTTTACTTTCGCCATGGATAAAGAAAGGATATTTTTATCATTAACACTTATTTCTAATTATAATTGGGTTGAAATCCTATATTATTCCAACAAGTTATTGTTTTTTTGCATCTTCAAAATTAACCTCAGTTGTGGGTTATAAAACTGGATCATCTGACTATTATTAATGTTATGGATCAGGAAAGCCATTTAAAACAATATTTATATCATTAACCCTTATTTCTGATTATGGTTGGGATGATTATTTCAGGTTTTATGCTGCTGAAGTGGTTTTAGCTTTGGAGCACCTTCACGGTCAGGGGATTGTTTACAGAGACCTTAAGCCGGAGAACGTCCTCGTTCGGAACAGTGGACACATCATGCTCACTGACTTCGATCTCTCTATCAGGCTTCCGCTTCCCTGCAAGCAATTTTGCACGGCTCTCTCTCAAGAAAAGGATCAAAGCAATCTCCCAGACCCACCGCGAGGGTGGCTAACCCTAAGTTCTGTGCTACGCTCCAAGAAAAAACCCTATTCCTCACGCCAGCGTTCGGAAGAAACCCACGATGCAATGAGCACGAGAACCACAATTTCCGGAAGGTCCAACTCCTTTGTCGGAACCGAAGAGTATGTTGCTCCGGAGATAGTAAACGGTACCGGGCACGAATTTGCAGTGGATTGGTGGGCTCTGGGGATTTTTCTGTATGAGATGTTGTATGGGAAAACTCCATTCAAGGGCGCCAACAAGAAGGAGACCTACCGGCGGATCCTGTGGATGCGGCCTCAGTTTACCGGCCGACATTCACCTCTCCGTGACCTAATTCTGAGGTTGCTGGAGAAGGACCCTCGGAAAAGACTGGGATTCCGCAATGGGTCCTCAGATGTGAAGGGTCATGTTTTCTTTGCAGGCCTCCAGTGGAATTCTCTAGAAACCCTCTGCAGGCCGCCATTCGTGCCCGACAGTGACCCCGTGGCAGTTTCGACCGAAACCACTTCTGTAACGTTAGACATGGAAAGTTTTGTTCTAGCTAGTCGGAGTGGACCAAAGGGTGAAGAAACGAGCAGTGACTCAGAAGTAGAGGGACTCTTCTAATCATTAATCAAGAAACGAGCAGTGACTCAGAAGTAGAGGCACTCTTCTAATCATTAATCAACTCCCTAAATTCGACGAAGTTTCTGTAGATATCTTTGTACGTTTAAAATCGAGGGGGAGATCTGATCTCTCTACACATTGTCGGTGAATATGCAAAGTACTTGTCGTGCTGTATGATAAACCTGTTGCTGTGATCATGTTTTATCAATACTAGTACTGTTCATAATTCAGCCAAGGCTAAAAACAAGCGGCCATCTCATCTGATTCCACCGGATTTGTCTTTTGCAGTCAGTAGCAGGCCCCCACAAATAGCTTTTCTGTTCCTTTTACTCTGTCATCCAATCCCTAATAACATGACGTTTCTTTGTTTACCTGGGAGTATATGGGACTAATAATTAATATAACTGAAAGGCGTTTCGATACACAATGTCAATATCTCATGTATTTTTCACTTTTGTGAAGTTTATGAGGAATAGTCACGAGTAGCAGTCCTAGGCGTTTCGATACACAATGTGTATATCTCATGTATTTTTCACTTTTGTGAAGTTTACGCGGAATAGTCACGAGTAGCAGTCCTTACACTATTAAATAACTTAGCAACGTATTTTAGGGAAGTTTTTCGAATAATAATCAGATATAGATGGGACAGTTCCCTTATTATCGGTTTGTAAAAGTATTTCAGTTCCACCGGTTTGGGGATAACAGGGTTTTTTGATAACTTGTTTCTTCAGCTACTTATTGTAACTAAATTCAAGACCTAATGTAACTAAATTCAAGTGTTTCCAGACCTAGGTTTGTGCATTTACGAAATAGTTATATTGGATGTCGCAGCGATAACTATCGAATGAGTAAGCCTTAAGCTGGTGGCCCGAATAAATTCTAAGAACCTGGATCTTCCAGGTACGGTATTCCCACTAGCGCAGCCCCACTTCACCCCACCCCTCCCCTGACAGGGACATTACGCTGAAAGATGATCTCTACATTGAGAGCAGCTCCATTTTATGATTTCTCCGTGGATAACATGGCTGGAACAGATGGTAATTTTTTGAAGCTTTTTTAGGACAGATGGTAACCTTTTGAAGCTTTTTTAAAGTCAAGGCCATTACAATTATCAACAATTCAGTATAATCATTCATCCCAACCAACAAATCCAACCAAACTTGACTGTCAAAATCACCGTTCAAAACTATAACTAAATCACAATACAACAAATAAATATTGACAGTAATAATTATATCAGTAGTTTAAAAATAAATCGCTTTTAGAGCAAATAAAAGATGATTCCTTGAAGTGTACCGGATGGTTGGTTCAAAAATGGCTTTTGTTTTCATCACTTTTTAAGTATAGAAAATGATGATATTCATAAATATAGAAAAGTTTTATTAATAAACAGAAAACTTAAAGGCAAGCTTACCGAAATGGTGAAATTTAAATGAAGCTTAGTGATATTAACTTTGTGGAATTCAATTAATTTTAGTTAACTTTTTATGCTACTCGCAAGGTAGCGTCATAATCGGAGTGAAAGAACTGAATTTTATATCATGTGCGCATGAAAAATTATATATATATATATATATATATATATATAATTTTAATTGTTATATATAATTCTTTTCATTATAACTATTTTTTTAATAATATTAATTAATATATAGTAATAAAATCAATTAAGTTATTGATTTCATTATATTATTTTAAAAAATATTTAAAAATAATTTACTTTAAAATTTAATAAAATATTAATCATATGATAATAATGATAAAATTTCCCGAACAAAATTAATTGTTCATTGTGATATTATTTAAAAAAAAATATTTAATTGTCATAGTATTAAAGATTGTTTATCTTGACGGAAAAAATCAACTAGTTTTAGGAACCATTTGCTTCCAGAAATATTTTGGGAGAAAGCTATGCACACAAATAGAAAAGGATATGTGTCGTGTAAAATGGAAATGTATTTCTTTTAGTGGAAAGAGAAAATTGGGGGAAGAAACATCACGAATGTTAACAAATGGTAATGATATTTGAGATTCATAAAATTAACAGAATATTAAAAAGATTTGGTATTTGAGAAAGAGAAAAAATATATATTATATTTGTGGTAAATATTATTTATTTGATTTTTTTTAATATGATATTACTTTGTTCTTATTAAAATATTTTGTATTTTTAGATAGTTTAACAATATGAATTGAAAACGAATCACATTAAATGGTTCGAAACATTGACCAAATCCTAATGATGTAATTAATCCGAAATACATTTACCTATATTATAGATCACAAAAATCTTAGATGTAACAATATGGATTGAATTATATCATTTTTTATTTATATTTAAAATTATTTATTTGCAATATGATTAGTTCATGTCTTATTTTTTTAGATAATTTTATATTTTTCATTTTTAAGCTTTATAGGAAACCACCAAAAATAAAATCTTTGAAAATAATTCTTAATCACCTAAATAGTGTATTTGCCATCAATTACTACCACCATAAAGTATTTGCATAAAAAATACATATGAACAAGATATAAATAAATATATTTACACAAAGTTATTACTCCCCACTATTATTTATGTTTTCTTCGACACTTTAATAAATAGGAGTAAAAATGTAGATGTGCACATTTAATTATATAAATTTATTTAATATCAATAAAAAAGTATTAGTAATAAATTAAAATGGTTATCAATTCAAACAAGAAATAAGTAAGTAAATAAAGCAAAGCCATTTTTAATACTTATATTATTTTAAGGGATATATTCAATCTATATTTCACATATATATGTAACATGACCAACTACCTTTTAAAATATATCTATCGATACTTTAGACAGAAAATGTAAAATATTCTAAACAAATTTCTCAACAAAAACATTATCACTACAATAACATTATTGTTATGGTCATTGGGTGGGATTGGAACAATGAAAAACTACAATTAAAAAAAAAAATCAATTTACCAATTAAAATTGATTGGACTGTAAACTTTAACACCAACTTGAATTCAATATTTCTACTTTAATTTAGCAATATTTAAACTAAACTAAATATACTAACTACTATGTAAAAGTCGTTTATTTGAGAAATGATAAATATCAATTAATTCATGGTTAATAGTGTGAATATAATTGTAAATTAAAATAATAATTATGAATTTTCATTTTCTTAACAAGAATTGTGATTAAAGTTATATCTTTGTGTGGATTGAGGATTATGGGATCATGATTTATAGATTAATTCATGAAAATGTTCTTTCTTTTTTTAATTGAATTTCTCAAAACTTGTATATAATTAGTGGATATATATATATATATATATATATATATATATATATATATATATATATAATGGGATCAATTAAAATTGCATTTCATTTTTATAAAATTGGTTTTTTTAGTAACAAACTTAGTATATATATATATATATATAAAAGCAATGAGTTGGAGATTATTATTTTTATTACTTTTTAAATTTAAGATAATAATAGAAATTTTATACAATTTTTTTATTTCATGCTTACATAAATAAGTGTTATAAATAATTTTTTAAGAGGAAACATAACAAGTGCATATTTTATATGTATAAGGAAAAATTAAATATAATTTTTATACGAAAAAAATTAATAAGTGCACTTAGCGAGAGGAGTTCTAGGATGGGTAACCTCTCGGGAAGTCTTGGTTACTGTGTGCAAGCTGCAAAAGTGATGATTGATGCTATGTGATTGATTTCACTAGTTTCAATCCAACTTCTTCACCCTTGTGAGCATCACCTGATGCAATGAGTGCTAATTGGACTATTCAGAAATCATGAGAAATTAGTCAGTTATGACTACGTCTCATGGAAATGGTCATAGATGAATTACTTACTTAACATAGTTGAATCCCAAAAATGATATCTAATAATATACTGTTAAATAAAAAATGTGAAAATGACATGCCATCATTGAAAAAGAATCAATGTAGATTGACTAGAACCAAAGACAATAAGGTTTCACCCCTATATTTCATAATATTCTTGTAGAAATGGCTTGGATATTGGTTTCTCTTCATTGGTTGATATATAATGCTCATTTTCCCACAGGTAACTCAATTGGTTAATTTGAGAAATATGAAATTGTTGAAACTTGAAAGACCTAGGTTGAAATCCCCCCCAATTATGACCTAGGATATGGGAAGGAGGATATATCTTATACCCCCAGGGGTTCACTAGTAGTTACGTGTCAAGCGAGTTGTTGGATATATATATATATATATATATATATATATATATAATTCTCATTTGAGTAGTATCAAGGTATTATAGGAAAAAATGTTTGATCAAAGAATGATTGTACTTTAGTTGTGGTGATGGCGATGATGATGATGATGATGATGACGAGGACGAGGACGAGGACGAGGACAACGACGATGAAGACGATGACGATGATTATGATGATGATGACGGTGATGATGATGTTGAATCCTAATGGCATAAATTGTTGAGAAATCCTTTTGTTAGTAAGGAGGAGTGTGTTCAAACCTCATTAGGCTACTAAGATCGTGTGCTTGAAGGATACATATGACTTAAAAAATAATAATAATCATAATCACAATCATAATCGTTATCATCCCTAAAGATTCGCTCAATTGGTTGAACTATTGTTAGTGAAATCATGTTGTTGATGAGAAGACATGAGTTAATTCTCCATGATGCCCTCTAGATTAAGGTATGATAATAAGAAAACCCTATGTGATCCCTATTTAGAAAAAATTAAATAATACATATGCATGAATTAATGCGAAAATTTTACATTAATTAGTAATAAGATAGAAAATGTACGATGTGTTAAAAAGAAATGTTTTATTTTATCGATTCACAAAGACAAAGTATAAGAACTAGACAAAGAGAGGTTAAGACAAAGATGAATAGAATTCAGATAACACTTAAAAAAAAATAGAAAATATAGGTCAACCTATTACATATCCTTCATGCATCTAACTACAATGAGGAAATATCGGTAATTTTTAACCAAATTACGTTAATATTCCATGCATATAACTACAATGGAGTGAAATATTAGTAATTTTTAACATCATTACCTTAATCGATAAAACTTGATTAGCAAAAAACTATCAATAAAGAGTATAAAATAATGCTAAACATGCATTTCTCTTAGAATTCCATTCATACCTTTCAAAATACCATATAAGCCACATGGAACTTTCCAAATAAGCATGCACAACAATGCCCATGCACTTTAGAAACACACATGTGGTAATAATGAGTGTATGCTCCAAACATGTGCACATTATTTTCAACATAAAAACTGATTTCGATGTCCATCTTCTACATTTTTTTAGATCAATGGAAAGGTATGTAGAGCTATATTGATTTTATGTTATCATGTTTTTATTATATTCGACGTAGATACTTTATTATATTTTAAAAATAATACAAGGGTGGGAGAAAATTAGCGATGTTCTTCCAAAACACATTTTTGGCAATGAAAATGTGGGAAAAATATAATTTATTTATTTGAGATAATGATTGGAGGTATTTCCACATTTAGTTTGGATATATAATTTTTATTTATAATATATGTGTATGACTGCGTGAAATTTATTTTTATCTAATAGTGAAACATAAATGATAGTTACTATGTTATTCAATTACAAGGCGTTACATTAGTCTATGGTATAATGATATTAACATAATCAAACAATTATTTAATAATTATATATCTAAGTATATATATGAATGAAGCATATAACTAATTTTAAAAATAACTTTGTTCATAGAATGTCATGTCAAGGATAAAAGATATATGCATTTTAATATTCTAGTATATGCCAAGGCAAAATTATATAAAAAATAGTATATTATACTCTTTGTTTTTATTTGTATTCTATTGATCGCTTCCCACTATCTTAACTAGTTTCTCACTAGGGCCATAGCCACACCTTCCCCCCCTCAAAAAAAAATTTAAAAAATCATCATGTATTTCCTTCAACCATGTTTCATGGAGCCTTATTCATTCCCTATCACTTCTTAACTAAAGCCTTATTACTGGCCTACCACTTCTTCGCTTAGTACTTATTCCTACATATAGGAATCTCCACACACTATACCATTTATTTGTTACTCTTTTCACCCTAGCTTCCACATTCCCTTTTTCTCTAACCTTATCTACTTGTCATTCATACATAACCCTATCCCGTATCAAAAAAAAAAAATCCAGGTCCATAAACCCTATCCCATTAACATTGAATCCTTCACTAATGAATCCCAAACCCACTTTTCCTCTTCCACATATCCACCACAACCATCATTTCAATCACCTCATCCTTTAGGTTCTTATCACTCAACTATTCCTCCAACACTAGCCCATTTTCATTCATTTATTTGACCCTATATTTATCCATACTTCATTGTAGACAAATACTTGACACATATGCCCATTTATCGTTCCTCTTTTTTTCACCTAAACTAATGAATCCTTAAAGCTAATCACCGAAAGTCGCAACAACCCACACTTTCTATTTTTCCAAAAAAACGTGCTACAAGTTTGGGCTCCTGCACACATGGACCCATACCTCTACAATTAGGAAAATTTTTGCCTACCACCACATGGCCTTAGATATTGTGGATAATCTTATTCCCCCATTTCCATGTACCCCAACAACCCAAAAACCTTCCTATTAGTCCCTTCCACCAATGGCTCCTAACCACTACGCCCAATCCACTTTCATAAAGGAACCTCTTAAATCCCTATCCTCCTCTAACCCTCAATCCCCATCTGTGATGGGGACCTAGACGCAACTACCCTTGGTATATTATGGTTCCTTAACTGATATCCCCCTCTTTGCCTATGTGTGTGCCTCCACTTATAGCTCAACCTGATCTAGCCCTACGTCCCCATCTCTACCTAACATGTAACCCTCTTTATAGCTGGGAACTAATCCCCTTATGGCCATATCTATTTCCTACGGCCCCACAACCCCTACGAATTCATCTTGGTTCCCTCGTCATTACTTTTGGCCTAAAAAAAACTTCAATATTATCCTCTAAAACACCACCTTCTTGAAACCAATCCACAACTAATTTCCCCTCTTTAGGTGTAAATTTTAATGGCCTTTATTAAGGGTAAATACCATAAGAATTTATACAAAATTATCTTATATTATCTACTGCACCCCATTTATATTTCCTTATCTTCCCCATTATCTTATCCCTCCTATCCTTGAATCCTCATACTTCCCCTTCTCTACACATATACCCTTCACCTCCTTTCACTTCCTCTATTTTTTACGCTTCCACCATAGCCTATAATTCCTAGCTCTATCAATATCACCTATTTCTCAATATTTTTCCCCCTCCCATCGTATCCAATGGTATTTTTATCCTTTCGTTAATGATCGCCACTCCGCTTCCACCACCTATCCACCCTTTTCCTCTTCTAAACTCCTCCATATTGCCTCTTGCACTCAACAAGCTTGTTCCCACCTAACCTAGTCTTATATATATACCAATATTCTCACCCTTTCCTTTCCTCCTCCCATACTCATCAGCCATCTCCCTCCATTCACCTCCTCACCCAACTCTTTTGGCCCATCCATTCTCTCTACCACTCATTTCCACCCTCCTCTAACAAACAACATACATGTTTCCCCTCTCGCATAACCTCACCTCCTCTCCTCCTCCCCACGTTCCCCACCATACTTCCTCACCCTATCCCATGGCTCTTCGATCCTATCCTCCATTCTCTCCACTCCAACATGACTACCCATCACCTAGATATTTCTTTCTAATCTCCTACCCATTTGGCTCTATTATCCTCCCCGTTATTCCCATATCTATTGGTCTCACCTATATCCCTATATTCTCCTCCTTACCATTTTATTGTAATTTACGTCCACATTTCCTCTATTATCACCTCCTTTCCAAACCATCCAAAGGATTTTCCTTCCATTCCTTAACTCAAAAAACTCCCCCTTCCCTACCTATTGACCCTTTTCATCTTCTCTACTCATGAATCCACCACATCCGACCTTCCCCTCTACTTATCCTCACCAAAAATCTTCCTCTACCTTCACCTTACCACCCCCATCGCCTTGGATCCTGCTCTTTTCCTCTATGAAAACCACTCCAACTCCCCTATCCATCCAACCTTCATGTCTTCTTAGCTCCTCGCACCATTCAAATCTCATCACACACCCTCATTGTCACCTTCCTTCGTCTAACCTATACCCCTCTATTATCTATATCTCCCAAACATCCTCTCCTCCTATCCTCCATCCTACCTCACCATCCATTTTGAGATATTCATTCTTTAATCTATTCCCAACACTACACCCTTACTAACTATCCACCCATTTCCTCTTCTTATCACTTACCACTTTTCTATTATCACCTCATTCACTCATTCCCCACCACATATTCCCTCCCCTGCATCCCATCAAACCCTTATACTCATCTACCTATTTTTCCCAACCTTTTCTTAAACCATAAGCCCATTTACCCTTAGGCCTCTACAATTAGTTGAAAAATATCCTTATATTTTCTTGGGCCCCAACCTCAACATTGATCCTAACCCCTTGTCCCCATAGTACCCCATCTTATCCAAAATACCAAACCCAATGTACACACTGGAAGATTAATGTCCCTATGTTCATACCTTTTCCACTTAGCATCACACCCTCCACACCTTCATCGTAGTATCCTAGTAATTTCCCAATTCCTTAAGCCACATACTATCCTAATCCCCCATGATATTCTCTATCCCTAATGCCTAAACAACTTAATTAAGATATGTGCCACATCATTTTTTGAAACATTATCTTATTATAATGAAAGTTATATTAAATTCATGTGCATTATAATGCACAGATCATTTTTTGAAACGTCATTCTAAGAACATGTAGAACCTCTGGAAAACATGTGCAATATAATGTGCACACATTATAGGGTGTGTGAGTGTTTTTGTGACATAATAAAACAAATAAAAGAAAATTACTAACATCATTCCTACTAAAAAATTTTATCATTATTGTATATTACCGAACATATTTGATGTAAGAAAACAACAACATGCACTTTTTATGTTATTGTTGGAAATGCAAGGTAAATTATGTTCTTGTTTCTTATTTGGAAGGTTATTTTTTTCTATTTTTGTATAATTAAAATGAAATTTATATTATTGTGTAAGTGAAGTGTGATTGTTGTCTTCTCGTCTAGCAAGAAGGAATGATATTACTTTTTTGTGTAATTAGAATACAAATTTTGTAATATTGTCTAATTGCAAGTCAATTTTTTCACATTATCTTATTAAAAATTCCTTTAAACATGGGTGAATTTAGTTAATCAAGAAATTATTTGATTAATGGAATCCAATGAAGAAGGAAATTAAAGGATGAGAAAATAAAAGTATAGGTATGGAAAATGTAAACTTTCATTAGAGGCTAATCCAAAGCTAAAGCAATAGAGGCCAATGTTATTTCTTCTCCATCAACTGAAGCAAATATTAGTATTTTAGTAGAGCTAAACATAGGTTAGATATTTATTGAACCTCCAAATATTATTTCATTAATAAAATTATTATTAATAAGTATATAGTATGGGGTTTCTTTGAAATAACTATACATTAGATGAAATTACATCAGGCTCTAGCGCAACCTCTTCTTTGACAATATGGAATTCTTTAAATTAGTGATGATAATTTCCACTCTAATCAAAATTGACACAAAATTTACTTAATGGATAATATATCCTACAATTGTAACTCCACAATGCAGAGGCCAAGAGTGTTGGAATATGAATTTTTCATCCCTACATCGATAAGAAATTTCTGTTGTAGATATTTGAGATATATATTAGGTAGATGTACGTGGTGAAGAATCAGTTGAAGGTAGGTTATATAATTGAACTATTCATTATAAATCATAAAAAATTATGAAAGAATATTTTTTAGACAAGATCAATTTCAACTAAACAGATATTATTTTTCTCTTTCTTAGAATTTAGGAATTTGATTGTTGTTTGGAACATTTTAAGAATTTACATAGTTTGAGGTTAAGGAAATGATAGCCATATTAGAAACCTTATTATAATACTTACATTGATTAAAAATTGATTTCATTATACCCATTCAATTAAGCTATAATGATGAGTATTTGTCCCCCATGATTCCATTGACTGGAAAATGTTGTATTCAATGATATCTAGAGCTATGGTTTTTCTCAATAAGGGATAATGTAAATTCTGTAATAAGGGTTTGTTTCCAAAAATACCATAGGGAGTTTTTGGATAATATACTCATGTTATTATTTTTTTAACACACTTAAAATATATTATATACTCATATCTTCTGCTTAGTTTGGATTTTATGAAAGTATACCAATTTATTAATGTGTCCCTAAACATATTTTGGAAGTGATTTGAAACTAACCATAGAACAATAAACAAGACATAAATTTATTAATTATAAATTAAAATGGAGTTGTGATAATTAATTAAATCTATGGCACCCAGCTTCCATGATTCAATTTAAAAATGAAAAAAAAAAAATCATTTGATGATCTGTAGAACTAGATTTTTTCTTAGTAGGATAGAATGCAATTTTCTACCAGGATATTTTTTTTTTTCTGAATAATGGATGATGAAACTTTGATATTCTAACCATATTTTTCTTACCTAGAATCACTTTAAATATATTACAAAACTCAATTATATAGTTCAATTTATCTTTTATGCCATCAAATAAAATTATTAGTGTCCTTAAATGGATTTAGAAAGTGCGTTATAGATCACTATAAAAGACTAAATAGGACTTGGATTAGCAAATCATAAATCAAACTTAACTTGAAATAAAAAATTATAGCTAACAAAATCCCTATACAAAGACTCAGCTTCCTAAAAAGAAATTAATTGTTGATATTTAGAACTAGGGTTTTTCTTTGTAAGAGAATTCAACTTTTCCACTAAGGATAAAATTTTCAAAACATTCTATCAAATTATTATATATATTTATTATGTTTTTCTTTGGAAAGAAATATTGTATGATCATATGGCTCTCAATTCCACTGCATGGATTTCATTTTATCCCAATGAACCAAATTATCTATGTGTCCCTAAATGGCTCGAAGAAGCGCGCTGTAATTTTCCATAAAATACTAATTGTGGTCTTATGTCAAGGAAACATTAGTTGAATTATAATAAATATTTAATAATATTACAACTACAGTCACTCCTCTCCAATGTTTTCATTTCATAAAAAAGAAATAATTGACAATTCATAGAATGGTATTTTTGTTAAGTAAGAAACAATACATCTCTCCACTAAGGATAAATTTTTCCAAGCACTTTCTTGGGATGAGGTATTGGATAGTGTGAAAATTCATTAATATTTACAAAATTACATTCATACAGAAATGATAGCCCTATCCAAAGGATACTACATTTCTCTGCTTCTCCAAAACTTTATCCACGAGAAAAAAATAAAAATTCTAGCTCACACCAAAAAGCTAAAACAATCTAGAATAATACCAAGATCTCATCTAAATATGTTAATTTTCATGTATTCTTCTCTAACCTTGGTATTTAAGATAATTCTAGAATCTCCAAGGAACCATTTTGAGTCCAAACAAAGGGGGATAACCTACAAAAGAAGTGGTATAAGGGATATGACAAGTAATTTGTTCCTTTTAGTCACCTCTATAGCACAAGAGTTATATGAATGATGATCATCATCTCAAAAATTTTATTTAGAAGAGTTAATCGAACTATATTACATGAGGAGTCACCCAAAAATTTTTCCCTCTTTCCCTTCGATAAATTCTCCTATGACTCATCATAATCCCTAGTGTCTCACTCAAAAAAGACAAGAAAAAATAAAAGTGTATGAAAATGATGATGATGAGAAAATAATCTCTCATTCCTCTTTGTCTATGAGAGGTAAAGGAGGAAATAATACATACATGGGACTTTTTAATTATAAGAAAACTGTAAATACACATGTATGTCTAAACATATGCATAACTATTCCTCTCCAAGTTCATTTGTAAGCAAAATATGATGTAATTTGGGTATACAATGTGATGGTAACAACACACATCAAAGGGATAATTTATCACCCCATTCTTAGTTAGGTTTAAAAATTAAGTGATTCTGACTAGAAAAGTCAAATTCTAGAGTTCAAATGAACCAATATATCAATAATGGATGATATATAAGTCAACCACATGTTATAAATCCTAATAAATCTTGATTAAGATATAGTTTTTAACACAATATATTCCTTGAAATTCATGGGATGATGATAGCTATTATTTTATACATGTGAGATACACGCAATATGATAATTAAATGAGTTCCCATCCTAGTTATACATTATCTTGGATCTAAGGCGTTGTTTGCAGATAATTATCCATATTATCCATTCCCCATTCATAAAAGAAGGGTACTTGGACAACCTTGAGTTAAAATATGTCACACGGTTTTGAATGAGTAAACAAAAAACATTCACACTTAAACAAGATGTTTTGAAGCTTCCATTTGGCTTAATAATGAAACCTTCCAATGCATTTCAAATAAATTTATTAGTAAAAGGTTATGTTTATGGAAAAAATATGAAGTGTGTTAATCTCGTTGCTTCTTCGCATATCCTCTTATGTTTTCTTACCTTCATGATGTTCATTTTTCCCTCCAAATTTTCAATAGATAAGGAGAATTTTTTCTTTCTTATATTTAGTATATAAAATCCCACTACAAAAAAACTGATACATAAAATTAAGATACACATGCCAAAAAATTATTTCCATGTCAAGTACTCCAATTTCAAATTTTTTTTTGGAGAAGCCAAAAATTATTATCGTTGCCATAAAAATATTATCCAAATAATTAAAAATCATAATATGAAATCTTTAGTATTGAAACCCATTATTGAAATTCTCATGTTAGTAAATTTAAAAATTGGTGTTGGTTTCCATAATTTCCTTTAAATGTGTATTTTTATTGCAAGTTGTAATATCTACAACATATCTTTCTAGTTAGGAGGTTGTGACGAGTCTCAATTGGTTTCTATGTAATGGGGCATATTTTTATTTTAGGAAATTGTTGAGATTGACTTATAAATATTGATTTGAAAGTAATTTTTATCTAATTAATGAAAGTTTTATGACGAAGCCTCAGCCTCGTTCCGCACAGGTTAATACAGTTCGGATCAAATGTGAATATCGAAATGTGATATTTGTTAAACTTGTCAGCTCAGCATTTATGTTCCATACGATTTCAACGTAACGTAATAAAACAAAACTTAATGAAATTTTGGCCCGGCGTACATGTGTGTCGTTGGCTGTTCGACAACTCACCTTCTACAGTTACGGCCTTATCCTCGAGATTTGGTTACACTAATTCACTCCGACTTGCGCGCCTTTTCCCACTCTTGTTACAGCTCTTCGACAATGCTGTTGTTTCTTTGTCAATTTCTCAGTTGCTTTGAACGGAGGGTTTCTTTCTGACCTTAACAATTTCTTCAGCTCTACAAGGTTTTTCTATGCTCCGACGTGTTTTCTAGTTGAGGAAAATGGGGGTTGTATTGTCGTTGCGAGGTTTCCTGTTACTGCTGAGTCCTTTCGAGTTCTATAGAAATTTTCATCACCAGTTTGTTTGGTAAATTTTCGTCGAGGTTTTCTTGTTGTTCCAGTTCATTTCGCAACTGTTAATCTTTTTTTTCTTCCGTGTTTCAATGGCTGATGTTGTTACTCTCCTTCCCAGGTTTCCGCCAACCAATGCTCCTGTGGCAGTTTACAAACTAAAAGAAAACACAGGTACGCTATCTTTTCCATGTTTCACACTATTCTCCATCTGTTTGAAGTTCTAATCATCCGGCTCCTTCGTGAGTAGGCTTCTCTGGTTGGCAGTTTATTTGGTTTGCAAACTGGTCACTTGGCTCTGTTTTACCCAGGCTCTCTGGTAAATCTGACTCTGCTTCGCTGGTTCAATTTGTAAGTTTTCTTTTTTGCTCAATATCACATAGCAAGGCTAAATTTTCTATAGCAGCTAACAATCACATGTCTGTGGGTGTATGCATGACTCTGTCCCAGTTCCAAATTCATCCGTCTTTTCCTCCAGCTACAAACCCTACAGGTAGGGTCAACTCCTTTCGTGCACTATAGGTTAGGGTTTATACATTTGTTTTCACGCCAACCCCTGTTGGTTGTCAAACTCTGTTGAAAATTGTAGACGAAATTTAATTGCCCCTTTGGCTTTTCTTTTAAACTGTGGTTGGTTACATCCAGTTTCGAACTCTTGTCCGATGTTTAGGTCCGAATAACCGGTCTCGCTTCGGCGTAATTTGCAATTGTTTGTAACAGAACTGTGTAGTAACTAATGTTATGTCCCAACTCGATTTTGTTGGTAATTTCTCCAGAATTGTAGCGGTCTTTTAAATGAAACTTTTCAGGCGTTCATCTTCAAAACTTTAACAGTCTTTTGAATGAATATTTCAGAAATTTAATTGGTAATGAAATAATTTTCAATTGTTTCGTGTATGTTTATCCTTACCTGAATATTGTCTTGAATACTGGTTGTTAAATTATGTAATCTTACGCTTCGTTTGTGCCATCCCACACACTATTCGCGTAACCTTTGCTTAACGACTCCACAGGTTTCTCTTCTCTCCTAGACACAGTGTGTCCTCTCCTAGTTTTCTGCTCACACTTCACTGTAATTCTGTTTGTATTTGTCAAAAAAAAATTCTATGTATATGACAGTAGCAAATAAGAAAAGTAGAAATTCAAAAATACAATAACAATTGGTTGAAAGAAAAATGATTTCTAGTTGCAGAAAGGATTTCCAATTTCTGTCTTTTTATTCACATCTCTCTGATGGGTAACAAACCCCCACAGTGTATTTTTCTTTTCTATTTATAATGTTGTAGTGTTAATTCCGTTATTACTCTTTCGGTTGAAACTAGCAACCCCTCCCTAATTATAATTTCAAGTTACATAAAACTCAAACTAAACCTATAAAACAATTTATTTTCCTATTCTACTGTTCTTTTTGAGAAATAAAATAATAACCGAAATCAAATAACAATTCCAGTAACCTGTTCACAGTCAACTGTAACCGTGAGGCAAAACAAACCCTTCTCCTGTCTATTATGGGTCCGATGCTCCTGCATCACGCTCCCGGGGTGACAAAAAGTCATGGCTCTGTTCCATGAGATCGTTCACTGGGTAACCTGCCTTCTGTATCTGCGTCGCGTCAAGCCATGAACCATCCTCAATAGGACGGTTCTTCCACTTGACCAAATACCGCAGATATTCCTTTCTGCGCGTGCGCTTGGCTTCCTGCGAGTCAATAATGCTCTCGATCTCAAGGGGCTGTGCCATAGGCATCTATCTCACCCAAGTATCCTCTTCCAATTGGGTATTCCGTTCTGGCCACAAAGTCATGCCTTCCTCCGGATTAGCTGTATATGGAAATATATCCGCCACATTAAAAATGGGCGCAATGCCTATTCCTGGTGGTAGCTGAAGTTCATAAGCATTGGCAGAAAACTTGCGAATAATTTTGCAGGGGCCAATTTTTTCAAATTTCAGCTTGTTGTATTCTCTCTTTGGAAAACGTTCCTTGCACAAATGTGCAAGAACCTCGTCGCCCACATTGAACTAAACCTCCCGCCTTTTTAGATTTGCTCGCTGCTTATACTTCTGGCTTCTTTCCTGTAATTTTGTTTTCACTTGCTCATGTAAGTCGCTCATGGCTTGGGCGAAATCTTCGCCATTAGCACTCCGTTTTTCCAGTTTTCCCAAATCTTGCAGCTCATGCACTCCGCGAGGATGCATACCATACAAGATCTGGAAGGGACTGTAACCTGTGCTGCGATTCAGTGAATCATTATAAGCGAATTCCGCTTGAGAAAGTACGCGATCCCACATCCAAGAATTTTCACCTATTAAGCTCTGTAGCAGATTTCCTAGACTCCTGTTCACTACCTCCATTTGCCCATCAGTCTGTGGGTGATAAGCGAAGCTGAACTGTAACTGAGTGCCCAAATTCTTCCACAGGGTAGGCCAAAAGTGCCCGGTGAACTTCACATCCCTGTCGGAAATGATGGACCTTGGAAGACCATGCAGTCTGACAATCTCTGTGAAAAATAGGTGTGCTACGTGAGTGACATCATTAGTTTTTGTGCAGGGTATAAAATGTGCCATCTTTGAAAAATGATCCAACACCACCATCACTAAATCAAGACCTCACTGTGTTCTAGGCAGACCCAAAACAAAATCAAAACTGACTGAGTCCCATGGTCTGCTTGGAATAGGAAGTGGAATATAAAGTCCTGTTTTCTGACTGCCTCCCTTCGCTAATTGACATGTTTTACACCTGCTTACGTACCTCTGCACGTCCCATCGTAACCTTGGCCAGAAATAAAAGTGTTCAACTTGCGATAATGTCTTTTCTATGTCAAAATGTCCGGCTAGACCTCCACTGTGCTTTTCCCGAATAATGTTCTCCCTCATCGAATAGTCGGGAATGCATAACTATCCTCCCCTAAACAATAATCACTCCTGCAAATTGTAGTCCAACCATGGACTATTATTTCTTAACAGAGGGTTTTGGCAAGCCTCATAGGCCTCCTTAAATTCTGCATCTGTCTGATACATATCCCTCAAATGCTCAAAACCCAAAACTTGCATAGTACTCTCCTGCAAGAGTAAAGCCCTTCTATTCAATGCATCTGCCACCTTGTTGGCTTGCCCACTAATATGTTTCAGCACAAACGTAAAACTCTGCAGATACTCAACCCATTCTGCATGCTTATGGTTCAACTTATGCTGCTGCATAATGCACTGTAATGTAGAATTATTAGAAAATAAAACAAACTCATTAACTAATAAATAGTGTCTCCAATGCTTCAATGCTTGGACAATCGCGTAGAATTACTTGTCATAAGTTGAGTACTTCTGTCTACTCTCGTTCAAATTTTCACTAAAATAGGCAACTAGCATGTCTTCTTGACTAAGTACTGCCCCAATGGTTGTACCACTGGCGTCACAACGAACTTGAAATTTTTTCTTGAATTCAGGCAGCCTCAATATTGGTCTCTCCGTGATCTTCTTCTTCAAAGCCTGAAAATTTTTCTCCGCTGCCTCCGTCCAACAAAAAGGTTGATTTGCCTTCTTGATCGTATCCAACATGGGTGCGCAGATTTCACTGAAATTCCTGATTAATTTCCTGTAAAAACTTGCTAATCCGTGAAAACTTCGGACTTCAAATAAACACTTCGAGGATGGCAAGCTAATTATAGTTGCAACCTTTTCTGGATCCATCTTCAACTCGTTTTCTGCAATTACAAAACCTAGATATACCAACTCCTACTGGAAAAAATTACACTTCTTCAGATTTATTAGCAACTTATTCTACTGCAGCTTCCTCAATACACTTCGAACATGCCTAAAGTGTTCTTCTCTCGTCCTGCTGAAAAGAAATATGTCATCCTAATAAACAATTACAAATTTCCCAGTGAACTCCTTCAGCACTTCGTTCATTAGGTGCATAAAAGTACTAGGGGCGTTACTCAGCCCAAATGGCATCACCAGCCATTCGTCCAACCCTTCATTCGTCTTGAAGGCTATTTTCCACTCATCCCCTTCTCGAATTCTAATATGATGGTATCCACTCTTCAAATCGATCTTCATGAAGTATGCTGCTCCACTCAAACAATCCATCATGTCATCCATTAGTGGCAATGGAAACTTGTACCTGATGGTAATCTTATTAATAGCTCTTGAGTCTGTGCACATTCACCATATGCCACCTTTCTTGGGCGCCAAAACTGTTGGAACTCCATAGGGGCTCATGCTCTCCCTAATCAGCCCTTTATCCAACAATTCCTACACCTGCTTCCTAATCTCCTCATTGTCCTTGGGACTTATATGATAGGCTGCTTTATTTGGTAGAATAGCTCCTGGTATGAAGTCAATACAATGACTGATACTCCTCTTGGGAGGTAACTCGTCTGGAAGATCATCTACTATGATATCACCAAAATCCTGTAACATGTCCTGAATCTCTTCTGGTAAGTCTACAATTTTTGTGTGCAGTACCACTATTTTTGGTCTCCTCACAACAACAAAATTTACACTATTATCATCGATCTGTTTCAAAAACTCCTTTCCACCAATCAGTAACACTTTAACCCCGCTAGCTTCTGATGTATTTTCCTCCTTGATGGGTACAAGCGTGTGCTTAATCCCATCCTTGACAAAATTTTAACAGTTTGTCTTTCCATCATGAACCACTTTCTTGTCATACTGCCAAGGCCTCCCTAACATTATATGACATACATCCATCGGCATAATATCACACATAACTTTGTCCCTGTACTTGCCAATGTGAAATTCCACTTCACACTACTCATCAACTAGCAGCTGATGTCCCTTTTACAGCCATGACACTTTATAGGGAGTGGGATGCTTCAACCATTTCAACCCAAAATTCTCCACCATTTCTGTGGCCACCAAATTATCTGTACTCCCGCTGTCGATTATCAACTTACAACACTTACCTTGTGACTTGCAGATTTTCTGGAATAAAGCCTTTCACTGATCCAGTTCTGCAACTTCTTTGGCTGGTTTCAACAACACCTTATTAAGCACCAAAGCTCCCCCTGTCTTAGGCGCATTTTCTACCTCTTGGGGTGGTGCCTCTACATCCTCAGGTTGGGCAACATAGGCTCTTCTACCACCTGCTGGTTCCCCTTCAGCACACTCATAAGAATTATGCCCCCACTTATGGCATCTATAATACTCAATAGATCCTCTGCCTCGACCATTTCCTCTTCCCCGCTGATATGGTCGTCCTCCTCTGGTGTTATTGTCTTTTTCTGCTGTCCCTCAAGGTTTGGAACTGCTGCCTTCTTCGCTGGAATTTGTGCCTCTGCCCCTGCCAAAGGCCTTCCCTTTGCCTCTGCTAGACCCTCGTCCTCTTCTGGCATTCTGCTTTCTGGTTATTTTTTCCTCCGCTTTCAAGGCACACTGATATGCCTCATTAATAGTTCTGGGTGAGAGAATATTGATTTCATCCAGTATCTCTCCTCTCAAGCCATTTACAAATTTGCTTGTCTTTTCGGGTGTATCTTCTATATGCCCTCCTTTCAAATTCAACCTTTAAAATTCCTCGGTATATTCCTTAACAGTCAACCCTTTTTGCCTCAGATTCTGCACCTGTCTGCACAGCATAATCTGATAATCCTTTGGCAAAAATTTCTCTTTAAATTTAGCCTCCATCCTGGCCCACTTTTTAATAGGCGGTTTATTCCGCCTCTTCATTTCTGCCTATACACTATCCCACCACAAGGACGCATATCCTTTCAGTTTGGTAGCAGCGAGCTTTACCCGCCTGTCTTTGCTGATTTCTTCAAAGTCGAAATACTTGTTCAACTCACTTAGCTAGTCCAGCAGCACATCTCCTGATAGATTCCCATCGTAAGTAGAAAGCTCCTATTTTGGATTGCTACTTGACAACAAAACCCACCTCAACAATCTCAGTTCAGGTCCTTCTCCTTAAAAACCATCTCTCGCTTCTGCAACCTCCTCATCGCTGTCATCCTCATCGTCAGGGTCCCATCTTCTTCCAGCCTCCACTGTTGCTAATTGCGCATTCAAATTTCGAATCTCTTCCCTCAGTCCTTCTTCTACCAATCTTCGATTAGCTCTTCCTCTTCCTCATCCTCGTCTACCAACCTCCATGTTCTCTATTCAACAATTCCCGCTCTGATACCAAAAATGACGAAGCCTCAGCCTCGTTCCGCATAGGTTAATACAGTTCAGATCAAATCTGAATATCGAAATGTGATATTTTTTAAACTTGTCAGCTCCGCATTTATGTTCCATATGATTTCAACGTAACGTAATACAACAAAATTTAATGAAATTTTGGCCCGGCGTACATGTGTGTCGTTGGCTGTTCGACAGCTCACCTTCCGTAGTTACGACCTTATCCTCGACATTTGGTTACACTAATTCACTACGACTTGCGCGCCTTTTCCCACTCTTGTCACAGCTCTTCGATAATGCTGTTGTTTCTTTGTAAATTTCTCAGTTGATCTGAACAGAGGATTTCTTTCCGACCTTAACAAGTTCTTCAGCTCTGCAAGGTTTTTCTATGCTCTGACGCGTTTTCTGGTTGAGGAAAATGGGGGTTCTATTGTCGTTTCGAGGTTTCCTGTTACTGCTGAGTCCTTTTGAGTTCTATAGAAATGTTCATCACCAGTTTTTTTGGTAAATTTTCGTCGAGGTTTTCTTGTTGTTCCAATTTATTTCGCAACTGTTAATCTTTTTTTGCTTCCGTGTTTCAATGGCTGATGCTGTTACTCTTCTTCCCAGGTTTCCACCGACCAATGCTCCTGTGGAAGTTTACAAACTAAAAGAAAACACAGGTACGCTATCTTTTCCCTGTTTCACACTATTCTCCATCTGTTTGAAGTTCTAATCATCCGGCTCCTTCGTGAGCAAGTTTCTCTAGTTCGCAAATTGGTCACTTGGCTTTGTTTTACCCAGGATCTCTGGTAAATCTGACTCTGCTTTGCTGGTTCAATTTGTGATTTTCATTTTTCGCTCAATATCACATAGCAAGGCTAAATTTTCTATAGCGGCTAACAATCACATGTCTGTGGGTGTATGCAGGACTCTGTCCCAGTTCCAAATTCGTCCGCCTTTTCCTCCAGCTACAAAACCTACGGGTAGGGTCAACTCCTCTCGTGCGCTATAGGTTATGGTTTATACATTTGTTTTCACGAAAACCCCTGTTGGATGTTAAACTCTGTTGAAAATTGTAGACGAAATGTAATTTCCCTTTTGGCTTTGCTTTTACACTGTGGTTGGTTACGTCTAGTTTCGAACTCTCGTCTGGTGTTTAGGTCTAAATAAACGGTCTCGCTTCAGCGTAATTTGCAATTTTTTGTAACAGAACTATGTAGTAACTAATGTTATGTCCCAACTTGATTTCGTTGGTAATTTCTCCAGAATTGTAGTGGTCTTTTAAATGAAACTTTTCAGACATCCATCTTCAGAACTTTAACAGTCTTTTGAATGAATATTTCGGAAATTTAATTGGTAATGAAAGAATTTTCAATTGTTTCGTGTATGTGTACCCTTACCTGAATATTGTCTTGAATACTGGTTGTTAAATTATGTAATCTTACGCTTCGTTTGTGCCATCCGACGCACTATTCGCGTAACCTTTGTTCAACGATTCCACAGGTTTCTCTTCTCTCCTGGACACAGTGTGTCCTCTCCTGGTTTTCTTCTCACACTTCACTATAATTCTGTTTGTATTTTTCAAAACAAAATTCTATGTATATGACAGTAGAAAATAAGAAAAGTAGAAATTCAAAAATACAATAACAATTGGCTGGAAGAAAAATGATTTCTGGTTGCAGAAAGGTTTTCCAATTTCTGTCTTTTTATTCACGTCTCTCTGATGGGTAACAAACCCCCACAGTGTATTTTTCTTTGCTATTTATAATGTTGTAGTGTTAATTCCGTTATTACTCTTTCGGTTGAAACTAGAAACCGCTCCCTAATTATAATTTCAAGTTACATAAAACTCAAACTAAACCTATAAAACAATTCATTTTCCTATTCTACTGTTCTTTCTGAGAAATAAAATAATAACCGAAATCAAATAATAGGTCCAGTAACCTGTTCACAGTCAACTGTAACCGTGAGACAAAAGAAACCCTTCTCCTGTCTATTCCGGGTCCGATGCTCCTGCATCATTTTATAGTTCAATAAAAGGTGTGATATGTGCGAGAATGTGAGGGAGAAAAAGTGAAGAGGTCCGAGAATACCTGGAGGATATTTATTCAACCATTTCTACATATATTGTAATCATCAATTTGTATATTCATCTAAATTTAATTCCCACATGTTCAATTTAATTGTGTAATAGCTGTTGTGATTTACTATCGAACTAGATTGTTTTTTATTTTTTTTACTTATTGGAGAAATGTTCAAGATACTGGAGAATGAGCCATGGTTCTCGGGCTAAGATATATCCTTATTTTTAATATTATATATACTTTTGGTGCATAGGTTCATTGTGGGGGTCCCTATCAGAAATATAACATATAATAAGAATACATATAATGTGACATGCTTACAAAATCCGAAAATTTCAGTGGGTTCTGTAAATTGACAAAAACAAATTTTTGGCTAAAACTTTCCATCTTGCATATCAATATTTTCATATTAGGTTTCCTTTCAAGTACCTTTTATTACGCATTCTGATATTTTACACCCCATGAAGATGAATTAATGGCTCCAATAAATGGAAAAATTTTCGCAAGTTAATTTATGTCATATTAGGTGATCCATACGGGAGTTCATGTCGTGATAAAATAAACTGATATCTTGATACATTGTAACCTATTCTAATATTCGATATCACCCCTTTCGTGATATCCCAATACACATCCTTACCTAATATATTTCTCTACATCCTCACCTAATATGTCGATATACATCCTTTCCCATCATTTGATATAAATCCTCATGTAACATCCCAATATAGCTCTGACTTTATCATTCGATAGAAGCATTGAATCGATTTAGCAGTATTAGTTGGTATTAGTGACAAGGCTCACTTTTATTCATAAAGGAAAATTTTGTTATCGTAATGTAATAACATTAGGTTCATGTGAATTTTCTTTTAGTAGTTGAACTATTTTTAGTAATGGCAAGGAAGTAATAATTGACTTTGTGGAATAATCATGATGATGTAATTAAAATATTTGGATAATATTAATGAATAACTTTCAAGGATTAACCTAGAAAATAACATAGAATTAGTGAGATCATTATTCCAATCTGAAATCCAATGTGGATGTATAGGATGGAAAAAACAACTTTCCAAAACTACTAAATTCCCTAGGAGTGAATTTATGTGACTAATTTTATTGTGAGAGAATAATATAATAAATTACCTAGTGTGGGGAAAACAAGACTGGGTATGGGTGAATAAATCATGTCAAGGGAAAAGGAAGAATTTAAATGAAAAAAAACTATAAATTTGTAATAAAAACCTAGGCTATTGGACTCGCAGAACCCATAAAAATGGGATTTCATTATGGAAAGTCTGCTAGGGTAGGTGAGTCATAATAATTCCTTTACAGATCCATAAGGGGTTTTTGATTCTAGAGGAAAAGGATCTCAGAACAAGGGAGAACCAGGAGAGGAGGTTCATAGTTGGGAGGAAAATTGTTCTTTCGAAGTTAATTCGGTTGTGTTGATAGAATATTATTTAGCTCTTGCTAAAAATCATTTTGTTAGCATCAAAACTGCTCTTCTATGTTATTTTTAGATTTGGTGATGAATGTTCTTCATAATTGACACTGTAGTGATTTTTACGTGGTAAGAGTATTTTTCGTTGGCATGATAACTAAATGGTTAAATTCTTGAGCGAAAATGATAGATTAGACTGTTAGCTACTGATTTTATTTTATTTTTCAAGTTGGGTGGAATTTTGGTTGGATGATTATGCCTTTTTTTAACTAAGATCTAATACAGAGTAAGAAGGTGGGTAGCAGTCCTAAATACAATAAAGCTAACAATTATTCTATTGAAGGTAATAATTATTCTACAATGCTCGAGTAATATATATATATATATATATATATATATATATATATATATATATATATATATATATATATATATATATATATATATATTTGTAGTATTAAGGACTGCTTATGTAACCTGAAAAAGTTTAATAAATTATTTACTGGAAAATGAAATTATTGTTCAAGTATAACTCTGTAGGGAATTTTTGTAGGATAGAGTAGAATCGGGTGCATGCATGCAGGCTATCTGAGTTAAAATCTAGAACTAGGCCTATTAGAGGGATCCAACTGGAGACTAGGAATTATACTAGCATATTCAGAGATGTTGGCAGGAAACCATAACACCCTGAATTCACCTTCTAACTTTCGTTGTTATATTTCTATGATTTTATTAGGATTCAAATCTCATTATCAAAATTATCTCCCCGAGTATAAATTAAGGTAGGGGCTTCATCTTGTTATATCATGCTACACCGTTATATTAACTGATATAAATCATACTTGGGGTTGTATGAAAAGCTATTAGGCAATAATTTTTTTTTAGGTAGTGAAATGGAGTGCAATCATATTTAAATATAAAATAACCTTTATCCTTGTCGAAGTAGGGTGACGATGAATTTATATTAAAGGGAATGATGAGTAATCAAGGATCACTGAAGGGAAAAATTGATAAATTCTTACTCCAACTCTGTGTCTCTAGAATGGGATTAGTGAACGAGGTAATATTGATGTAACATTCATAAACTATATAAACCAAATGATGTTGAGCATGAGAGAGTTTCTCAGCTCATAAGGATACCAACATGTTAATTTAATCCTAAGTAAACCCTTCACGGGACTCTAAGGAAGTCGAAATTCTCTATACATAGAAATATAAGTTTAAATTAATAAATTGTGAACACACATAATTGTATATAAACAGATAAGACTCCGAAGCATAACTAAAATATTTGAGAAGAGATTTAAAACATATAACTTTAGGAGTTCAATCATATTTATAAAGTGATACATAAAATTTCAACACATGCGTAGAAACAATATGAATGTATAAAAAAAGGGAACTATTCTTTTAATTTAATGTAAAATTTCAATTCAAGGCAAACAAAATATATACACACAAGTAGAAATTATCAGTATGAACCAAAAAACTTTCATTGCAGAAATAAACTCTACATTTACCCTCACTTATTCAGCTCTTGTTTAGAACAGTTCGATTTAGGCCATGAGAAAGCAAGAATATCATCTATAATAAATTATTAACAGGTAATAAAAAGTTAGATTTATGAATACAGAGAGTACAATAAAATCGTGGCCATCTTTCTAGCTTAGAAAAGATCTCGATTTTCTCTAAGGGCATAAACCCTTTTTAACATTAAAATTTGAAAGGGAAAAATATATAAATATAGTCCATTAATATGCTTGGAATGTAAGCCTTGGCATAAAAAATAATTAAAAATAACCCTAATTCCAAAAAGGAAGATCGACTAAGGATTTTCAGTCTTAAGGTGAAATGAGAGTCCAAAATAGTTCTTGGAGTCACTAATTCATGTTCCAGGAGAGAGCTTCGTGAGTAGAAGAAAAAAAACCATGAAAATTGACCTCGAGGAAAACATAGTTGGTTAGCCCTGTAGAAATTCAAGGTGTAATTTTGTCAAACAGATGGTATGAGTTTTGGGTATACCTGTGACATAATGAAAAAAAAAACACCATAAATGAGACATGATAAATTTTAAAAAATGAGAGAAATTTGAAAGTGATAAGAAGGAAACCTATAGCATGTTAAATATAAGCTTGGTATTTTTACCTGTAATGTATCATGGAGTAAGGATGTTATCTCTTGCACACAACCTGCCGATTTCAATAGAAAATAACTAAGTGAAACCAGCGGGAAAAAAATAAGAAAGAAGGGAAAAAGGAAAATGTAATAAATGGAGACCTTGTGAGACAATGATATCAGAATACCCACCAAAATTGGAATATCATGGATAAGAGTTTATGGTCAACCTTAGTTAAGTAAAAATCATTGCAAAGATGCATATTATGCCCTTCATTAGCTAGCTATATAGTAGGGCCAAATATAGAATCAAACTTTGCTCCTAGGTGGCATAGTTTAATACATCATAGTGAACTGTATGCACAAAAACACTCATCCTATGACCTATATCTCAACCACCGAGCAAGACTTGGAGGGATTTGTGGCCATTGCATAGTTAGTGTAATTAACTAGGGAATAATCCCATAGAAAATGAAAATAAAATATTGTGACAAAGGTATATAAGGGTACCTAAGTGTGAAAGAGACCACTGGTTATGCATTACGGAGGGTCGCATTCAAATTATGGCCATCGATATTTTGTGGACAGAAAAATATTAGTAGTCATGTATGAAGCGAGGAAATAATGAAAACTTAAAGAATTTATGTGTGTAGAAACAAACAAAAAGATACCGATTTACCTAAAATAACTGGCACAATAGTTTTGTGAGTGAAAACCTAAAAATAATGCCACTCTGACTAAAAAATCCAAAAAAATAAATAAATCGACATTTGGAATGTCAAAAATGTAGTAGAACAAAAAAATCAGCACTTGGGATGGCCGTATCATCTCCATTCAAACTAGGCTTGGTCCATCTATTATAAACCAAGGAATCCACGATAATACCTTCACCTGATCACAAAAAGGAAAGGGAAGAGGCGCAAAAAACCACCATATAGGATAGCGGGTCGAATTAATATTTAGGAAAAAAGGTAGGGTTTGGAAAGGTGGGTAAGGGTCGTCAAATCATTAAAAAATATCAGGATCGTTGAATATTCAGGAAGGTAGGATCATGCTTGTTCCATGTGATGAGCATGTGGGAAATTACACGTGGAATAGGAAGGTTGGTTGAACGTTTCCTGAAGGTACTAATTTTGTGCCAAGTGTGGAGTAATTTATCACTCTATAGTAATAGTCTGACATGAGATTAATGTGAATGCTATTAGTAAGGTTGTAATGTAAGCGTTTTCAATAATATATATGAAGTAATATTTTATATTCCATGACACAAAGTTGGATTCGACCAGGTAGTGAAGCACACACCTAGGCTAAAATCTTTCATATGACACATCCTAATCAAGAAAAGGTATAGATATAGATTTAATATTACGCATGAATAAATACATGTATATTAGTAAGATGGGTATACCCTCCCTCTCATCACTAAAATATATTAGATTCCCATTACATATATAAGAGTATAAGGTGTATGAGTATTAAACGTATCTAGCTAGTTAGTAAAGGATTAAGAGGATGGATAAGACTAAGTAAAATTAACTTATTCCACTGGTGAATTGAAAATTAAATTATATCACTGCTACTATCTATGATGATATATTACGGTGAATTAACCATAGAGATTAATTTTTTATGACTGAAGTAGTAATGGAATATCCATAATTCTAGTTGAGCAAAAAAATAAATAAAATTATACATTCATATAGGTACATGAGAAGTGGTATCAGAGCCCTCATTTAACACTGGGCTTAAAATGGACCATCATGGAAAAGAACAAAAAATGTATAATATACATATCAATTCTTTCTATGTTTTCATAAATACTGATAATATGTTTATGTTTTCTAATATAAGGTACAACATATTTGTACATTTGACAGCCAAACCATCTCCGAAAATGTCAAGTGGGTAGGAACCATATATGGAA
This sequence comes from Pinus albicaulis, assembly GCA_034641835.2. NCBI lineage: Eukaryota > Viridiplantae > Streptophyta > Pinopsida > Pinales > Pinaceae > Pinus > Pinus albicaulis. The sequence continues at coordinate 1,175,462,704 of CM076582.1, read as the reverse complement.
TTGGGATAGGGAGGCACTACCTCATGTCCCAATTCTCAGATTTTATATATGCTAAGAAATTTGCAGCAGGAATTGTTACAGCTGAGGAACAACAACTAAAGGTTGATGAAGGAAAATGATGAGCAGGAACCTATTATAAGAGAATTAACAGAACAACCACAAAAGTGTGGAACAAGAAAACATCAAGCGAAAGGCCGCTGGAACAATTGCAGAGAAATCTGAAAGTGGTGAAGAAAATGATAAAATAGATTCTAAATCAAAGAATAAGAAAAGGTATTTATAGGCGGGTTTTTAGAAAATTAAACCCTTTACCTTTAATGGGGAAAATGCATAACCATGGATTTTTAATATGATCAATAAATTTTAGCTGTATGAATATGAATGTAATTCAAAAGCTAGATTATTTGTGTATAAACTGCATAGTAAAGCTACTCTATGGTGGGTGTAAACAAAAAATATACATTTGTTGGATGAGAGGACAGTATCTTGGGAGGAGTTTCAACTGAACTTGAAATCTCGGTATTTGAGTGAGAGATACTATGATGGCTGTGAAAATGAGTTCGATGAATTAAGGTTGGGGTGGCTTGCCATGGATGTGTTTGTGAAAAAAATCACAAACTTACTCTGGTATTTTCCATATATCAGAGAGGAGAAAGATAAAGTGCATATATTCATAAACTCTCTACCACCGGTATAAAAATAAAGGATTGACTTCAAAAATATGAAAAGTATGGATGAAGTGGTTAGATAAGCTAAACTTTGTTACCAAAAATTTAAAAATCAAAATGAAATTTTCATAACCTTTCTGAACAAGGACAAAAGAAAAGCGGGAATGAATGTAAAAATACAAAATCCTACTTATCAAAATAATTTCATAAAACATCACCAAAGGAATAACTTTAATGAAGGAAGTATAGATCAACCAACCCAATCATGTACATGGTCCAAACCCATGGAATTGAACAAAAAGAAAGGCCCATGAGTTAGAGAATGAGAACAACAAAAATGTTGGGGTTATGGAGAACTACATTTGATACAAGATTGTTGAAAAAATCCCAGATCGATTCATCATATCTAAGCGGTACATGAAGCAACTATGGTGAATGATGTGGCCATAAATATTCTGAGTATTGGTGCGGAATTAGAAGAATGGATGGTTGAACATCAATCTACAATGGTCGAGATCGAAGGTATTATCCAAAACCAACTTGTGTTTGTTTTAATTGATCCCCAGGCTAGTTTAAGCTATATTAATCCTCATATTGTGGAGAAGTGTAAATTATAGTCAGTGAAATTTAAAATTTCTTGAATGGTACAGTAGGCCACTGGTACCGAATGAAAAGTAAGACATCAATTAAAACAGTGTGTTGTGGATTTGAAGTGTGTATTCCACAAAATTAAAATTAAATATCCTTCCCTTAGGATCATATGATACATCTATTGGTATGGATTGGTTGACACATCATAAAGCTCTTATAAATTGTTTAGAAAAATTTGTAAACTGCATTGACTCAGAGGGAAAACCATTTTTTATAAAAGGAAAACCAAAACCAGTCTTAGTCAGTTAAATATCCACTTTACATATAAAAAGAAAAACAAGGATAGGATTTTAGGTCTATATGGTTCATGTGGAAGAAGATGAACAACAAACATAAACAACTATGTAAGAAATATTTCTTGTAATAAGAGAATTCTAAGATGTTTTTCTAGAGGAAATTTCCAAGTTACTCCCTCGTATAGATCTAGATTTCTATATTGAGTTAGTGCTAGTGGCTACACATGTATCCAAAGCTCTGTATAGAATGAGTATACCAAAATTGTTAGAATTGAAAATGCAGCTACATGAGCTATTAGATAAAGTTTATATTAGATCAATGTGTCACCATGGGGAGCTCCATCGTTCTTTGTCAAGAAAAAATATGGAACATTTAGAATGTGTATCTTCTATAGGCAATTGAATAAGTTAACTATCAAAGGTTTTTAGTGTTATAAATTGGCCAAAATTGTCAAAAAAACATTTGCTACAAATCTATTTTTGGTAACAAAGGTTTTGACGGATCTTGTAATAGGACATAAACACAACTAAAAAAAACTAGTTGGTCGGAGGTTTTTACGGATGTATTTTGTATCAGTGCATGCTTCATGTCTAAATGCACTAGTGTTTTTTAACCTGTACTCATTGGTACTATAAACATACCAAGCACGAGGATGGAAAAGAAATTTCGGAGGCCCCAAGCATTTAGCAATGTTCCGGTGCATGTCACGAACAAATACACACCAGGCCAATAGAAGGTGCATGCACCGGCATCCGTTAAGGTGTAAAAATGCGTTGGGCCATTAAGGTGTAAAAGCACACCGGAGAATTAAAGGAAAACCATACTGATGCATGCAACATCTGTTTTCCCACATCGTAGTCGTCGAGAAAGTGCACTGGGCATTCTAATTGGTATTGGTATTTGGTGCGGTCCTGCTAGGTCGTAGAAATGCACCAGTGTGGAGTATCATACACACGCACCAGTGTGCAGTATCATACACATGCACCAGTGTGCATTATCATACACAAACACCAATGTTAATTTCTATTTTTTAGAAACATCGACGTGTGACAATGAGATTATTGTGATTTTTTAAAATTCATTATTCATCAAAATTGGACACGTACCTTATAACAATATTCATATCAATTAATATTTTATTAGTTCTTTTTATTGTGATGTTTGGATGAATTTGTTATATCATATCATTAGACTTCACATCTCTTCATTATAATATTTAATCATCCATATATTTAATGATTGGTGTAACATTTCACAGCGACAGTGGAGAACACCATAGAGTAAATTAAAACATATTTTATTATATATATATGAATAAGACGCACTTTTTCATACACAATGGGACAATTATTGGTATCCATTTTTCTTTGAAATGGGACATTATGTCCATTATATTAAACACAATTTCTGATTTAACAAAGAAATATTTCAAAAAGTTTAACACCCTGCTTTGATATACAAACATATTTATCACCATTCTTCGCTGGAATTGCTATCACTTCTTTGGCTACTTCAATGACTTCGGTTATTTGGAGGAATGTTTCTCTTTTTGTCTCATCGTTGCGCTACTATGTTGTTGTATCGTTGTTGCAAGGGTGACTAGGGGAGCAAGCTAAGGTGAGACTATTATTTTTATGCTCTGCTTTTTTTAGTTTTTTTTTTTTTTTTTTTTAATTTTAATTTTATGTGTGTATTTTCAAGTGTATTTTCAGTTTGCGTGTGTGTTTTCTACTCACCATGCATGCTCTCACTCACTATTGGCCATGCACGCTCTCTCATTGCTCTATTTCTGTTGCTGCTCTATTTTTATCGTTGTTGCTCTACTGTGTTGTTGTCCCGCTATTATAGGGGCGACTAGGGGAGAAATCTAAGGTGACACTATTTTCTTATGCTCTTTTTTTGTGTTTTTTATTTTTTTTAAAATTTTTTTTTCTGTGTGTTTGCAGTTTCTAGGCTCACTTTCTACTCGTTGTGCTCGCTCTCATTGTCTGCTCTTTTTCCTCCCTCTCACTATCTACTTGTCATGTGTGCTCTCACTGTCTGCTCGTCGTTTCCAGGTATTTATCACTTTCGGAGATTTGATAGATTCAATTTAGCATATTCATATCATCTAGATAGTTGCAAAGTGAAATAAAAAATTTACATCTCTATTTCATTAAGGTATAAACTTTCTATGATTAGTCTCATTACTTTTGTATCCATTATGAAGATCAATCATACTTATGTGTAAGGGTAATAGATCATATCATGTTCTCCTTATTATTGTATGAAACCACTTGTTCAATCTAACCAATCTACATGTTAATAAAGAAAAAACATAGACCGTATTAGTACTGTAATTGTGAAATAGCTAAGGTATAGTAATAAAACATAGTAAAAAAATTCTCTGTATATATTAAATCCAAAAACCAATAGATGATAAGATTTTTTGCCACGTTGAGGTCACATATACAGTTCATATACTGATAATCCCATTAAAATGAAAAACATGTTCTAGGTTAACTAATAGAATAATATCTACAAGACTCGACATAGAATAATAAGACCTTAATTATCTTTGTTGCACATCATGATATTAATGAGCCATATTCATTATAAGGTAAATGACACGTCCTATACACGGTTCCATATAGACTCTGTGACTCAACTTCTGTTCAAATACTTACTGCCAATTAGCTAGATGACTAATAGTACGAACTTCATGTGCATAGATTCAAGTGTTAAATGTACTTTATATACTAATAAGCCCATTAAAATGAAAAATATTTTATAGGTTAACTAATATAAAAATATCTACAAGGCTCTACATAGAACAATAAGACCTTAATTATTGTTGCTCCCCATCATGATATTAATGAGACGTATTCATTAAAAGGTAAATGGAATGTCCTATACATAGTTCCATACAGACTTTGATAATGAACTTCTATTCAAATACTGACCTCCTATTATCTATATGAGTAATAGTACAAATTTCAAGTGCATAGAGTCAAGTGTTCAATGTACTTTGTATACTGATAATCCCATTAAAATGAAAACTATGATCTAGGTTAACTAATAGAACAATATCTACTAGGCTCTACATAGAAAATTAAGACCTTAATTAACTATGCTCCACATCATGATATTAATGATCCATATTCATTATAAGGTAAATGGAATATCCTATACACAGTTCCATATAGACTCTGATATTGAACTTACATTCAAATACTTACTGCTTATTAGCTAGATGAGTAATAGTACAAACATCAAGTGCATATATTCAATTGTTCAATGTACTTTATCCCCCTATTCCAGTTTGTTTCACTTTAAGGTAATGTTAGTAATCAACATAAGATATGAAACCAGTAGTAGTAACACCATGCGGATAGTTGTATTGAGGACAATGTGTGTAATTAACTATACGTATCACATAAGACTTGTATCATATGAGTAATATACACAAGCTTATATACAAAGAGATAAGGAGAATGATAGATCTAACTCCATGTAACCATAATGAATACAAGATCTTAGATTGATTACAACTAGTAGAAGGAACACTACTTACCTTATTACAATAGTGTTACTCCCATTACAAGTGTACATGTACATGTTATTTCTCCCATAAACTTTAATTTAGTATAATTTTAAGGAAAATGTTAATGTTTTTTGAAACCATGTACATGTCATTTCTCCCACAAACTTTAAGCCTAATTTAATATATTTTTAAGGAAAAAATTATTGTTTTATGAAACCATGTACATGTCATTTCTCCCATAAACTTTAAGGCATTTTCTAGTGTTTTTGGAAACATATACATGTCATTTCTATGCCATTACTCCAAAGGAAAACTTTAAATATAACCATGTACATGTAATTTCTCCCATAACGATTTACTTACCTTATTACAATATTGTTATTACCATTACAGAAAACCATGTATATGTCAATTCTTCACCCAATTTTTGAATAAAAACAAATATAATCTCTCTAAACAGTGATAATTCCTACATATTTAGACCACCTATCTCCTCATCAAACTACAAGAGTAAAATGGAAAACAATCTCAGGTCAATAATGCTCTATCCTATGTGAAAACGCAACGATAGAACTATTGTTGGTGAAAAATTAGCATGTAACTATGTTTGTGTAGTGTGGGCTTCTTGAGGTTTTCCATAATTGAGATTGATTGAGCTCTATTTTTAGTTTAATGGTTGTAAATCACCCAACCGTAAGCTTACTTATATAGTAGGAGTAAGCTAGCTTTCACTATGATATAGCTTTTCTTATACTCTATTAAACCATGTCTTTATCCATATAGTGCTTACATATCCATATTAACTCACATATGGGTGAATATAATGGTAATCACCCATTACAATCACACTTAGTACTCATCATTAAGTGGTTTCACTAAATGTGCTTTTTTGTTTACGTAATAGATACATGCTCTATTACGTTGATACTTCAGAATCACAAGTACTAATCAGTTTAGTAAGAACCATAATAACTAGCTTATACTATCCATTATGTTCGACCATCATTGATTAGTAGAAGCTTACTAGTTAAGATCAACTTACAGCTTGGAGGTTTTGTTTGAATATTGGTAAGTGAAACATGACCCTTGTAACTACCACTATAAGTACCATTGTATTCCTTATTTAACCTTACTACATCTATTACACTTATCTGTTAGATCTGTTCCCATTAATAGTTGTAATCATATAGGTAACTAAGACTATGTATTAAGCAACTTACTGTTAATTACAGTAGTACTAATGGTAAACAACATTGAAGGTATTCTAATCTAAAGTTGTTGAAGTTGAGCCGTCATGGCCACAACATTGAAGCAGCACCAAAGAAAACACCCCAAACATGATCTCAACATCATCACCCTCATCTAATAGTCACGAGGTTCAAATTATTTTTTATGATAATAAATTGGTTAACAATTTAGATAATGTATAATGTAATTAATTTACTTTTGGTCAATATAGTGAAATATTGTTCTAGAAATATATTTAACATTTTGAGAAACATTGTTTTAGAAATATATTTAACATTTTGAAAAATATTGTTTTAGAAATAGATTTAACATTTTGAAAATTTTCTGAAGTACTTAGATTATGTAATTTTTTCTCAGGCGTTTTTCTTTTTAGCAGACTTGGATATGCATTGATATTAATGTTGATCTGATATTTATTGAGATATATATTTATATTGATTACCTAATTTTAATTTCTTCTACCAAGAAATTAATATTGTCTCTTATGGTAACATACTTATGCACATGAAAACTCCACTAGACATACATGCATACATGCATATATTAAACATTTGTACATGTCCATCTTGTATAACCTATCATGAATAATACTAGTGTGCAGGATAATTGTCTTCACACACCTTTCACATTCACATAACAGCTCCACCATACATGCATACATGAATATATTAAACATTGGTCTACATCTATCTTGTATAACCTATCATGAAAAATACTAGTGTGTAGGATAATTTTCTTCACACATGTTGTGTAACCAACTCAAAAAGAGAAGAAAAGAGATATAAACGCCTTAGAAATGAGCCACTTCGAGGGGGCAACCTCCAATACATTACATAAATGAACAATTCTTGGATGATACAATTCACAAAACCTCCTTTCTATATATAGGAGTCCATGTGGCCATAATGTAATCCTAAAGGGCCACAATGTAATCCTAGCCGACCTAACAATAATAATTTAAGGGCACAATAATAACAAAATGGGGGTTACAAGGGTACAATAATAACAATAAGGGGTTTACACTAATAATAAGGGGCTATACTAGTGATATAGGGACCTAACATGCCCCTCTCCTTCAAAAAAAGTGTTGTCCTCAACACTTGAGTAGCTCCGGGTGCTTCTGTATAAAATTCTCATCCTCCCATGTAGAATCTTCAGTGGGTAAGTTCTTCCACTTGATGAGATACTCTGAAATTGATCGATTCTGTAGCTGTCGAGTTCTTGTTTCTGTGACCGCTTTAGGTTCCAATATGATTTTTCCTTCCTCATCAAGTTCTGGAAATATTGTTTGAACTGGAATATTTTCACCTATAACCTTCTTTAAGCATGAAACATGGAAAACTCGATGCACTCGTGAAGAAGCAGGAAGCTCCAATTTGTATGCCATAGTACCAATCTTTTGCAACACCTTGTAAGGACCATAGTACTTTGGCGATAATTTATTATCCTTCTTAGCTTGCTTGAGGGACATTTGTTTGTATGGTTGTAGCCGTAAAAATACCCAATCTCCTACATCAAAAATTCTCTCGCTACGATGTTGATATGCCTGTTGTTTCATTCGATTTTGTGCCAAATTCAGGTTATCCTTTAAGAGTTGGAGAACTTCTTGCTGATGCTCGATGTGATCTTCCACCGCTTGAACCTTCGAATTTTCCCTTAAAGATGATGTGATGGATGGTGGATGATATCCATAAAGTGCCATAAATGGGGTCATTTTTGCTGCAGTATGGAAGGAAGTGTTATACCACCATTCAGCAAGTGGTAACCACTTGACCCATTGTGTTTGTTTATCAGATACAAAACAACGAAGATATCCTTCCAAACATTTATTTACTATCTCAGTTTGACCATCACATTGAGGATGATAAGATGAGCTATGAGCTAATTGAGTACCCAAACAAGAAAATAACTCCATCCAAAAATTTCCAGTAAAAATGGGATCTCTGTCGCTCACAATAACCCTTGGGCTTCCATGTAGCTTTTGAATTCTGTCCATAAATGTAGTAGCAACCGTACTTGCTTTAAATGGATGAGATAATGCACAAAAGTGTGCATACTTGGTAAGTCTATCAACTACCACCATGATGACACTCTTTCCTTCGGACTTAGGTAAACCCGTGATAAAATCCATTGAAATCTCCTCCCAACGTTGACCTGGAATGGATAAAGGTTGTAGAAGTCCTGGGGTCTTAATTGTTTCCACTTTATTCTGTTGGCAAACCAAACATTCCGCCACAAACTTTCGAATATCAGATTTAAGGCCATCCCAAAAAAATTCTTTCTTCACCCTGTGGTAAGTTTTTAAATGTACTATGATTGTTACATGATTTCTCCATTATAATATACACAATAGCTGCGGGGTTTTCAGCTATAGGCTTTCCCCCATACATACCGAGTTAATGTGTGATTGATTTGATGTGCGATTGCTTCTATATTATTTCCGCATGTGACAATTAATTGTAGAAGAAGGTTATGTGTTATGTATGCAATTCGAAATTGATATATGACCAGGTTAATCTTCAATGAATAAGTGATTTATTCAAATTTTAATTTTTACACATCTCTCATAAACAACATTAAGCTTTCCTTTTTTGTAGATTATTTCAAAGTCATAACTCAACATCTTTGTGACCCATTTTTGCTGCTCTTCTGAAGATAGTCTTTGTTCCAAAAAGTGTTTAAGACTATCATGATCAGTTTTTACCTCGAAGTGTCTTCCCATTAGGTAAGTTCGCCATTTCTTTAGTGCATGCAGTATTGCTAACATTTCCTTCTCATAAATAGGTTTCTGTAAATACTTTCCTTTTATTGGATGACTTTCAAAAGCAATGGGTCTTCCTTCCTGCATTAAAACTGCACCAATTCCATTTCCTGAGGCATCACATTCCACAATAAAGGTTTTTGTGAAGTCTGGTGTAGCTAAGACCGGTGCTAGGCACATTGCCTCTTTAAGTCGTTCAAAGGCCTTAGTTGCTTCAGGAGTCCATGAAAATGCATCTTTCTTCAATAATGTTGTTAGAGGTGCTGCTATTCTCCCATAATTCTTAACAAACTTGCGATAATACCCCGTTAACCCGAGAAATCCTCGCAACTGCTTTATGGTTGTGGGGACTTTCCATTCCTTAATGGCTTTAATTTTGTTAGAGTCTACTTTAACACCCTCGTGAGATACAATATGACCCAGATATTCCACCTCTTGTACTCCAAAGAAACATTTGGATTTTTTTGCATATAATTGTTTCTCCTGCAATAGTTTGAGCACCCTGTCAACATGTTCAACATGATCCTTCCAAGACCCGTTGTAGATTAGTATATCATCAAAAAATACTAGCACAAATTTTCTAAGGAAGGGTTTGAAAATGGAATTCATCAACCCTTGAAATGTAGAAGGTGCATTGGTAAGGCCAAAAGGCATGACCAAAAATTCATAATGACCCTCATGAGTTCGAAATGTTGCTTTTGGAATATCTTCAGTCTTCATTCTAATTTGATGATATCCTGAACGAAGATCCAACTTGGTAAAATAAATTGCTCCATGTAATTCATCCAATAATTCATCAATCACAGGAATGGGAAATTTTTCTTTAATGGTGAGCTTATTGAGCTCCCTATAATCCGGAAAATTTTTCCATGATCCATACTTCTTGTGTACCAAAACTACAGGAGCAGAGAAAGAACTTTGACTAGGTTGAATTATACCCGCCTCTAACATTTCTGCAATCATACGTTCAATTTCGCTCTTTTGGAAGTAAGGATATCTATAAGGCCCGATGTTTGGAGGAACACTTCCTGGAATCAAATGAATAGCATGATCATGATCACAAATAGGTGGGAGTCCTTTCGGAGTTTCAAACACCTTGGAATGATTGTCCAAGACTTGTTGGAGATCTGCAGAAATAGATGATTTTGATGTCGGAACTTCTAGTGAGCATAATTGTGCAATTACGCCTCGTTGTTCTTTCTTTAGAAGCTTTGTCATGACATTAGAGCTTATTATCCTTCCTCGCTTCCCTTCAATACCCCGTAATTCGACTTCCTTTCCTTCTGAAAAAAATTTCAAGAAAAGTTCTTGAAAATTAAAAGCTACCGTCCCCAAAGATTGTAACCATTGTACTCCTAGTACAACATCAGCACCTCCCATAGTAATGGAAAGCATTGGACTTGTCAACAAATATTCCCCCATGGTTAGCTTGATATTATGGCATTTTCCAGAGCAATTTATAGTTCCTCCATTTGCAACCATCACTTGACATTCTGGTGCTGGGTATAGGAAACGATTTAATTCCTTGGCTACCTTATAATGAATAAAATTATGGGTGCTACCTGAATCAATCAACACTATTACCCTTTTCTTCTTTATATGTCCTTCTATCTTGAGAGTTTGAGGAGTGGTAATTCCTGCCAGTGCATTACATGATATGGTTGGATTCATTTCTTCCTCTTCTAGGGGTGGTTCCTGGTGTATATCCTCTTCTTGTTCATTTTCTTCTTCTTCTTCACAATCTATGTAAAATAATTTCTTCTCAGCACACTTATGACCTTTAGTGTATTTGCTATCACAACCGTAGCAAAGCCCTTTTGCTCTTTTTTCTTCCAATTGTTGTGGTGTCAACCTTGTAGGTTGTGGAAATCTAGGCGTAGCAACACTTCCTTCTTTATAGAATTGAGTGGTAGGCTTCCTTGTCGCCATAATTTTACATTCAACTTTTCTTGCCAACCCGAATGCCTTCTCCAATGAATCAGGTTCCAAAACGCGAACTTCATGTTGGATGTTATCCTTTAAAGTGCCTATGAAGAGATCAATCCTGTGTTCCTCTGGAATATCAGTTACCCTTATATTCAATTTTTGGAAGTCCTCAATGTGCTGCCCCACTAAACCCTTTGTTTGAGATTTATCAATTGGCTAAAGAAGGTGTTGCTCTTTGTATCCTCATAATGTACTATCATTTCCTCCGTAAAAATTGACCAAGTGACAATTTTTTTACGGGAGCAAAGCCATCGATACCATACAAATGTATTTTGTTCTAAATGTAAAGTTGCAATGTGTATCTTTTGTGTGTTTTGCACATTATGGAGATCAAAATATTGCTCCATCTATAGTATCCATGTTACCGGATCCTTTCCATTAAACTTCCTCATATCCATTTTTGGAATATGGTGGTTCTTCCCTCCAACAGTAGAGTTTATGAAATCATGATTAGCATTTATTTTTTTCTCATCATGAGTTTCCTCTACTATCTTTTCACCATTAGGAAAAATTTCTTGTATCAACTTTCCCAAACCTTTGATGTCTACTTTTAGATCTTTCTTCATGTTTTCCATGTTGTCTTTCATTTTTTCATCGATCTTAGCTTCCATGTCATCCATCTTAGCTTCCATGCCCACTTCCATGCCATCCATCTTAGCTTCCAAACCATTCATCTTAGCTTCCACGCCTTTCTTCAAAACTTCCATTTCATTTTTTGTTGTTCTTTGCGAGAGCAAAATTTGTTGCTCTTGCTCTTGTAATTTTGATATGTCATATTGCCATTCTTTGTCTTCATGAGTCATAGTAGAGCCTTCTAAAGGCTTAATGGGTGTTGAATTCTTTTTAGGGGCCATTTTAGACTCCAATATTGATATCTATTCTACAATAGGCCCTTGCAATCAATTCAACTTGATTCTTCAAACAAGACTTATGCAATTCGGCAAAAAAAATACACACCTTTTACTTGCTTTGAGGAGCTCGATATTGAAATTGTATTATCTCTATGATTGTGGATCTTCAATATCTTAAATTCAGCACTGAAGTAGCCCTCTGAATTATCTTTTGAATGCCATATTTCTAACCTGATTTGGATTCTCCAAGACAAAGTTGTGTCCAATCTCCCACAATAACCTAATTATTGACTAGTTCAGTAGAGCGAACTTGTACGACTTGCCACGTGTCACTGTTTCGTCCTTTTTCTCTGAAATTGATAGCCAAGAAACTACAGTCTATTTACTTGCGACCAATTTTAATGACACTCCAATTCGATGCCCAGAGAGAGAGTTATTGAACTTTTCCCACGATCACCTCTTTGAGATGCAATTTAGGAGCCTGAAAAAGCACTACCTTCCATAGATCATATCTCCAAAAATATTGTGAATCAAGCTCTAAAATTTTTTGAAGCATTTTCTCAGGATTTCAGCTTCGCACCATAGGAATTTCAGATTCTGAAACTTCATAGAAAAAAATTTATAATGCAAATTCCATGATGACCTGTTTAGGAGCCTGAAACCATACCTAACTTCCACAGATCATATCTCCAAAAATATTGCGAACCAACCTCTGAAATTTTTAGACTGAGCCTGAAAAAATACCTAACTTCCACAGATGATATCTCCTCAAATATTGCGAACCAAGATCTGAAATTTTTAGACAACCTTCCTCAAGATTTCAGCTTCGCACCCTAAAAATTTCAGCTTCTGAAGCTTCGTAGAAAAAACGTTATAGCGAAAATGCCACGATGACCTGTTTGGAGCAGCGAAACCCTAGAATCCAAAGCTCTGATACCAAATGTTGTGTAACCAGCTCCAAAAAGAGAAGAAAAGAGATATAAACGCCTTACAAATGAGCCACTTCGAGGGGGAAACCTCCAATACATTACATAAATGAACAATTCTTGGATGATACAATTCACAAAACCTCCTTTCTATATATAGGAGTCCATGGGGCCATAATGCAATCCTAGTGGGCCACAATGTAATCCTAGCCGACCTAACAATAATAATTTAAGGGCACCATAATAACAAAATGGGGGTTACAAGGGTACAATAATAACAATAAGGGGTTTACACTAATAATAATAAGGGACTATACTAGTGATAGGTACAATAATAACAATAAGGGGTTTACACTAACAATAATAAGGGGCTATACTAGTGATATAGGGACCTAACAACACAGCTTTCACATCCACACAACAACTCCACCATACATGCATATGTTAAACATTATTCTACGTCCATATTGTAGAACCTATCATTAATAATACTAGTGTGCAGGATAATTGTCTTCACTCAGCTTCACATGCACACAACAACTCCACCATACATACATTCATACATGAATATATTAAACATTAGTCTAGATCAATCTTGTAGAAGCTATCATTATATTTTCATTTATGTGTGCAGGATAATTGTCTTCACACAAATTTCACATGCACACAATAGCTCCACCAGACATACATGCATACATGCATATATTAAACATTAGTCTACATCCATCTTCTTGAACGTATCATTATATTTCATTTATAGCAGCATATTTATTTCAATTAAGCTCATAAATAAACATACCAATTTAAACTTATGCACATAGTTGGTTTTCTTAGCTAATGTTCATCCTCGGATGATGACATCACTCCATGTTTGTAACTTAAGTCAAACATTAAGGAAAGTTATGTACATGCCATTTCTCCCATAAACTTTAAGGCAAACCATAACTTTAATTTAATACAATTTTAAGGAAAATGCTAGTGTTTTTGGAAACCATGTACATTTCCTTTCTCCCATTAATTTTAAGGCATTTGCTACTATTTTGGGAACCATGTACATGTCATTTATATGTCATTTATCCAATAAAATTTAAGGAAAAATTTAAGTATAACCATACATACACAAAATTTCTCCCATTTCTCCCACAAACTCAAGGCAAAATTTAAGGATAACCATGTACATGTCATTTCTCCCATAAAATTTAAGGCACTTTCTAGTGTTTTTGGAACCATGTACATGTCATTTCTGTGTCATTTCTCCCATAAAATTTAAGGAAAAGTTTACTTTAATGCATTTTCTAGTGTTTTTGGAACCATGTACATGTCATTTTTAGGTCATTTCTTCCATAAAATTTAAGGAAAACTTTAAGGATAACCTGTTCATGTCACCTCTCCCATTTCTCCCATAAACTAAAGGAAAAGTTTAAGGATAACCTTGTACATGTCATTTATCCCATTTCTCCCATAAACTCAAGGAAACCTAAAAGGTTAACCATGTACATGTCATTTCTCCATAACATTTAAGGCATTTTCTAGTGTTTTGGAACCATGTACATGTCATTTGTCCCATAAACTCAAGGCTTTCTCCCATAAAATCAAGGAAAATTTAAGTAAAATCATGTACATGTCATTTCTCCTTTCTCCCATAAAATTTAAGGCGTTTTCTAGTGTTTTTGGAACCATTTAGATTTCATTTCTATGTCATTTATCCCATAAAATTTAAGGGAAACTTTAAGAAAAACTATGTACATGTGTCAAGGAAAAATTTAAGGAATGTCATTTCTATGTCATTTCTCCCATAAAATATGAGAAAAACTTTTAGGAAAACCATGTACATGTCGCTTCTCCTATAAAGTTGACATTTGTTACTATTTTTGAGAACTATGTACATGTCATTTCTCCCAACCATGTACATGCCATTTCTCCCATAAAATTTAAGGCATTTGCAATCAAATTTAAGGAATTTTCAATAAGAAATAAAATTTAAGGCATTTGAAATAAGGAATAAAATTTAAGGCATTTGCAATAAGGAAAATGCTAGTGTTTTTGGAAACCATGTACATGCCATTTCTCCCATAAACTTTAAGGAATTTGCTAGTGTTTTTGGGAACCATGTACATGTAATTTCACCCATAAATTTTAAGGCAAACCATGTACATGTCATTTTTCCCTTGCATTTGCAATAAATGTTAATTTTATATATTTTATTGATTTTTTTTTTCAGGGATAAAAAACCCACTAAATATGGTTGAAAGATGGACATTATGCATAGATGTTTCTTTCTATCCCAATCTAGGGAAAGCAATGATTTTATATGTGCTTTTAAATATTGCGACTAACAAGGTCCTCCAAAGGAAAATGAATATACCGAGAAGAACAACAAACAACGAGGAATATTATATTGTATTGACAGAAGGCTTGGGAACAACTACGGAGTATGGACCAAATGGAATTTTAGTTTTCACCAATTCTGAACTTGTGTCAACCAGATGAAATGTGTGTACCAAGTTAATAAGGAGAGGCTAAAACAACTGCATGGAAAAGGAAACAATATTGTTATACAATTTCATTTTTTAGTATAAGATATTGTGCAAATGTTAATAAGATGTCTGATGATCTATTGTGTGGGGCAATTCCAATTCAAGATTCATCAGCCAACGATGAATTAATATATGAACTAGTATTATACGGGGCAATGCCAATTCAATATTCATCTCTCAAAGATGAATTGGTGTTGGCACGCTCTCCTTGAAAATTTGTTAATGGACATTGTAACATATCTTTGATATGTGTGTGTGTTTTACTTATAAATTTTTCATTTTTAATGACCATGTGTTTTTTTCAATCATATACCAAGTGTGCTCACACATCAACTAGTGCTTTAAAAGTTGTGTTTTACATAATTTTTGTACTAAATTACATTAATTTTTTGAAATATTTTGAATTTATTTTAAATGTAAATTTAAAAATAATTGTAAATGTCCACTGTAGATATTCATATATATCATGGAGGATGAAAGGTGAATATCAATATAATTCCATGGCTCTACGAGAGAGGGGGATCGTGGATCGAGTGATGTTCATGGTATTTATATTGAATGTGCATGTTTTTACATGAAATTTGAATATATAATCTTATATCCATACACAAATGTGTATATACATGTGGAATTTTATTTTTTTATTGACTATATATATAATTGTATCCCCATGTAGATACATGTATACATATGGAATTGATTTTTTTATCAATTTTGTGAGTTAAATTATTTTTTAATAAATTTCATTTTTTATTTTTTGAAAGTTAGGAGGACAAGAGTATCTACTCCATCAATGGAGCATGGCCAAGGTTCACACAATCTAATCAATCATATGTACATGTATTTATATCTATGAATGTATTTTTGAATTGATTATAAATTCATATTTTTTTATGAAGCTTCCCTCTCATCACGTGAGGTTGGAGGTGGTACACATTCCCCTCGAGGCCCATCAATAGGTGGTGGTCAATTGCTTGAGGGTGGTGATATGAATTCCCCCAGAGACCAATCAATGGGTGGTCGTGTTGGCTCTCAACCAATCGGTGGTCATTATCGTTCTCAACAGTCTCAGGGTGGGCATGATGCTTACAAACCATATCGAGGTGGCTATCAATCTAAATATTATTTTCATTCAATTTGTACAAATTTGTTTACATGCTTTTTTATTTATATAAAATTTTTATATTGATGCAGAGGGTGAAAATGTTGCTCCAAATGTTTCTCCAAAAAGACATAGGATAGAACATGTTATTCAAGGAGAAGGTTGTACACCAACCACAACTTATCCATCAGACATTTTCGATATATCTTGGGAAACAAACATCCAAAAATGCACATTACAATGGTGTCAACATATTCATTCAAAATTGAGGAAAGATATTGTGTCTTTGAAACTCCCTACTGAGACTCGAGAAAGCTTAGAAATAGTTACTCACTCTTTAAGAAAACTAGTAGATGTGTATCTAAAGCTCTGGCCAAACACTAATACTTTTGTAGAAGTGATGAGAGAAAGGAAGCAAACAATGATCGGTCCCGATACATGGGAGGTTGTTAAACAAAGAGTTACAACAAAAATGGCCAAGTCTATGTTTAATTTCAAATAACGGATGAAAATAAAGATGCTAAAGGTGCAATATTTCAAGCACCCTGATATAGCTCACCATTTGTATGATGGGTGCCTTGTTGCCCATGGAAGACTACGATGGAATGAAAAGGTTCTAATTTATTTTAAAAAATTATTTTATGCAAAATTTGTTTTGGGAATGAAACCCAATTATAATGACCTTTTCTCAGAATTTTTTGGTCCTGGGAAAGGTCGATTATGTGACCGTAGGGGTGCTAAGCGTGATGTTGAGTTTCCTCACCCCAAGACACCATGGGTTAGTCGAACTCTTTGTGTCAAAACATTGTAGTCAAAGATATATACCATGTCTCAAATTAGTTGAGAAGTAAGGGATGTCGTCATTAACAATGTTCAAAGTGGATTGGGTGTAATATATGTTTATCTAAATCAACAAATAGCATGAGAGAATGCACGTGCTAATTTTTTATATCGTACAGATGATGAGATAAACAACATGAGTGTTGAAGATGTCAGAACATATGAAAGGAATTGTCGCAATGCTTGGCAGGACCTAATTATTCATGAGGAAGAGGGCATGGGATGAGTATGTGTTAATCGTTAGGGTGATTATTTTAACATGTGTACAATTTGTAATAAATACATATATACATACATTTATTTGTATACATTAATCTAACAAAAATGTATCATATATGTGAACACCATTTGTAGTTCTCACACTTGATCAACGAATATGTTAATATCATGGTTGAAGCCTCAAGTTCACACAATCAAGATGATTCTCACCATCAAGATTATATGTTGACACATGCTAGTTTTTTTAAGTGACTATGATGATGTACAATTATTTTTTATCTATTATTATACAAAAAAACATAATGACATATTTTTAAAATAAATAATTGTGTAAACATGTGCATGTATATAATTAAATGATAGCATATTCTGATTTCATATCATGTTTTTGCGATGGAGATACCTTCTTCTTCCTTAGGAGATGTGCCAAATCCACCATCATAAGTATGAACAATTGTTCACTTAAATATTTTTTTAAGTTATATATTGCAGTTCAAAATTTCCATTAAAAAATGAGATCTAGATCTTGAGTTATTTTACAGTTTTAATTTTTTTGAATTTTAGGTTTCTAGAGATTTTCGTTCGAAGCCACGCTTAGGAGATGTGCCCAATCCACCATCACAAGTATTCAATTTTTCACTTATATGTTTAAGTTATAAACTGAAGTTCAAAAGTTTTATTATAAAATGAGATCTAGATCTTGAGTTATTTTATAGTGTTAAATTTTTTGAATTTTAGATTTTTGGAGATGATTTACGTTCTCGAAGGACTCTAGTGGTGGATTTTATGATGGAGATAGGAACATCTACACCATTTGAAAAATTTGTCTAACCTTTTTTTAATATTATTGAAAGTTAGTTTATATGCATTTTCATTTGAAAATTATATATATATATATATATATATACTTGTACATGTATATTGCATAGTTTACTGTGGAATATGTTACTGTGGAGGATGTTTTAATGGACAAGCAACAAAAGACAATGGAGAGAGAACCACATGAGGTATTGCATGATTATTTTTTTTTCATTTTTTTTTTTACATGAAGTTATATATTCTCATTCAATTTTAAAACATTAAATTTTAAATTTTGTACACATTGTGTACAGGTTCCCCATTCATCACAGGATAGCAAGAGGACCACGAATTTGCTGGCAGAGACACTAGATCCATTCGTATTTTGTTGATGATGCACATGTGTGCAACATTTTATTTGATAGATCTAATCTTAGATTTATTTTTTATATATATAGTCCTATCTATGCAGTCATATTTACTTTTCTATATAACTTGATATTTGTAACACTATATATTAAACTATATATATTTACTTTTAATGTTCATGTGATACAAATTTTGGATATATTTTACTATTTGGATATAGTTTTAGACTACATTTACTTTTATCAAGAATGATTTTAAATTTTGGATAGTTACGTTTTGGCATGTGATCACATGTTGTGATATAATGTTTTGTTTTTAAAACTCAAGGTGTCCTTTTTATTTTTTAAATATAAAATTCAAATCTAGATGGAAATTTCAAATTACAAAACACGTGTATATTTTGGATAGTTCAAATACATTCGGCATGTGATCACGTGTTGTGATATAATGTTTTCTTTTTAAAACTCAAGTTTTCATTTTATTTGTTGAATATAAAATGAATCTCTAGATGGAAATTTCAAATTACATTTTCAAAATGTGTATATTTTGGATGGTTGAACTACATTTGGCATGTGATTGTGATATAATGTTTTGTTTAAAAAAAAAAATTAGTTTTATAAATGTTAAATATAAAATGAATCTCTCTAGATAGAAATTTCAAATTACAAACCATGTACATACATGTGCATATTTTGGATAGTTGAACTACATTTTGCATGTAATCACATGTTGTGATATAATGTTTTGTTTTACGATATAATTTTTTGTTTTTAAAATTCAAGTTGTCATTTTATTTGTTAAATATAAAATGAATCTCTAGATGGAATTTAAAATTACATTTTCACAATGTGTATTTTTTGGATGGTTGAACTACATTTGGCATGTGATCACATTTTGTGATATAATGTTTTGTTTTTAAAACTCAAGTTGTCATCTTATAAATTTGTTAATATAAAATGAATCTCTCTAGATGGAAATTTTGAATTACAAACCATGTATACATGTGTATATTTTGGATAGTTGAACTACATTTGCATGTGATCACATGTTGTGATATAATGTTTTGTTTTTAAAACTCAAGTTGTCACTATATTTTTTAAATATAAAATGAAGCTGAAATTATATTTGTTAAATATAAAATTAATCTAGATGGAAATTTCAAATTACAATTTACACATAAATGTGTATATTTTGGATACTTGAACTACTTTTGGCATGTGCTCACATGTTGTGATATAATTTTTTTCTCTTACAACTCAAGTTGTAATTTTATTTGTTAAATATAAAATTACTCTATATGGAAATTTCAATTACATTTAACAAATGTACATTGGTACATGTTATGCATTTGAACATGTGTGTGAATGTTATATAATTTTAGTATGTACATCTATTATTTAGGTGATATTTCAGTACAATACATATCGATGTTTTAAAATCTAAAAACAACCATAAAATGTACAGTTCAGAAGCCATACCATGGCCCCGCCCCAGCATCAGAAACCCATCAAAGGTAGCTACAAGGGTGCATTTTCAGTCCGCTCTCACAATGGCCAGGACCAACGATTGGAATCCACCAAGGGCTCTACATCTGATACCCATGATTTTTTGGCTCCTTAATCATTTTATAACATTCATGGGAAGACTATTTTACCTCCGAAGAATCCTAAGGGTAGAAGAGGCTACAGGAAATCCACTATTCCACAATTTGTGCAGCCTTTACCCAGGAAAACCAACCTGCTTCCAGGTTATGATCCCACGATGGAGGAGATAGGCATTTGGGTTATGGACTCGGATGATGTCTAGACCGCATATTGTGATGCATAGTACCCAATCACTCGCATTGTCCATGCGACCCCTCTTAAGACTCCTCGAATGCCCACAACTGAGGAGGAATCCATTGCTAGAGAATACGAGTGGCTGATAGAGGAAGAGGACCAGGCGATGGACGAAGATGAATGAAATCCATGATTTTCACCTCAGGATATACTTCATCTCTTTTGTTTTTATACGGACCACTTATTATTTTGTATTACAAGAATGTATGACACTCTTAAGGGGTTGGTTTCCTCCTTTCAGGTAGCCTCAAACATGGTTTATTTTGAACACTACCAGGGCTGAGATAGCCTAAGAACTACTCGTCATCTCTTCCTGTTGCCTCTGTACAATTTTTCATTCTTTTAATATAGTTTAGCCCAAGTTACAAACCAAAAAAAGTTCACATGAATATATGTACATAAAAATGATTGAATTACATGTTTGAATATTTGTAAAATTGATTGAAGTATAATACATATCAATGTATATATATAAAAACAATCATAAAATTTTGGGTGTTCTTATATGTGTCAAACAATCATAAAATTTTAAAATTACATTAAAACATATATATCTAGTATAAAACATTTTGTATTAATGTACATAGAAAAAATACCTTTAGTTTATAGTAAACTGGAAATTACAAAACATGTACCACACATTTTTCTTTCAATAATGAATCTTATAATTTTCTTAATAGACACATCTAAAAAAAAATCACGCAACTTCAAATTTTCATTATATAAACTATGTTATATACACATATATGTACATTTTTCAATAATGACATTATGAAAAATTGTACCAAATATTGTATGAAATCATTTCAGACCAAATAATCTACACATTTGTATGTGTGCACATGTATAAATTAATCGTGTGCATGTACCAAAAAAATTTACATGTGCAAACACTTGTACATATAACATAAAAAGGAAGTTCAATTTTTAGTTGAGTTTGGGAATTTATAAAAGATGAATCCAACAAGAAGAAATTGTTGGGAAGTTCAATAAAAAAAATTCCAATTGAATTCCATCTTCAATGATCCGTTCATGATCGGATTTTGACATTTTCCATTTCTTAATCTTTGTTTTTTTCTTTGATTGAACTTCTATCAACTTGATGTGTGTTTCACACACCAAATGACTATATTTACAACTTATGATATCAGGTTCATATCCTTGAAAGTAAAAAAAATCTCGCCTTTTATGAGTTTGTTGGAAAAAATAACCTTTCAATATAATAGACCCTCTGTCATAAGTAAACCAGTTATCCTCATATTTTTCTAATAAT
This sequence comes from Pinus albicaulis, assembly GCA_034641835.2. Lineage (NCBI taxonomy): Eukaryota > Viridiplantae > Streptophyta > Pinopsida > Pinales > Pinaceae > Pinus > Pinus albicaulis. The sequence continues at coordinate 1,175,440,877 of CM076582.1, read as the reverse complement.
TTCATCTTTCATTTAGTGCAACAAATCAAATAATAATTCCCATTTTCATCGTTGATAGTAGGTGCAACTATAGCAAAAACATCTCCAACACAATAAAACAAACTTATGTATTTAAATTTAGATCATAGTTAACATGAAACATTTACTTTAAAATTAACATGTGTACTTCATTGTATTATCTAATTCTAGATCTCTATCATTTGAAAGCAATTTAAATTTTACCTTCTCTAACAATATTAGAAACTCGATCAGCTTCAGATGATATTGTAGTCTCCTCTGATTGAATTTCTTCAAAGCTTGCAAGAGACATTTTCCCCTTTGTATTTAGTTTTGTATGTTGCCAATATTTTACATACATTTTGTTTTCACATACATCATTGGATTCTATGTTGTCAATGCAAACATGAAAAAAAAAAAAACTTTTATCCAATGCAAGCACATTTTTGGACAACTTTGTTTTAATTGAATGCAATTTTCAAGTCCCTTTTATTGTTTCAACGCCATATCCAATCGATATATATACATCTTCGACCCCAATATGCCATAAAAACCTATATGGAAAATTCAAAGAATAATATAAATATGATATCAAAATACCATCAAAGATAATAATTGTGATAAATGTACTATTTAAAATTAGAAATCCAATAAAAATTAAAATTAATCTACCTTCGTACTTCCCTCGATCGGTTAGTCTCATGGATTAGTGTAGTGATGCACCATTGAACAACTTCTTCAACTAAGAAAATTCGGTTTGCAGAGTGGTCCATTTGATATCTTGGAAGTGCTTGCTTTATACATGCCCATGCATCATCATGTTCTCCTTTTCCATGACCAATATCAAAGAAATTCCAGCAATGTTTAATGTGGGTTTTTATATGAATATGAAAAAACCAAAATAATGATCTCGAAGATTTGAATTGATCTGCACATCCATCTAACCATATCCAATGTTCATTGAATTTTATTGGATGACTTTTCAGGGAGTCTTAAATCTTTTCAAAACAGTGTTGTACAAAATATGTATCATGTGTATGATCGTCACTGATATAAATGTGACATTATTTAATAACATGCCAATTTTCACTGGTTCTTTCTATATGATCAACATTTTTTTCAACATGTATGTATAGAATATAAACGCGCATGGAGACTGGGTGAGAATGATAGTATTCACTATGAATTTCTTTTTTTGGAACACATGTATAGTTTTCTGCAAAATCAACTATTGAAAAAATGGTTCTTCGTGGAAAAAATTTTCGGTATTTTTTGAATTCAAGTCCTGCCATCCAGCTCTATGGGAATGCTTAGTGTATTTATAAATTTTTGCCTCAAAATTTCTGAAAAAAACTATCACAAAAGTTCCTTCTTGTAAATCAATTATTTTAGCACTTGTAGTACTACTTGAACTTTGAATCGATATATGGATATATTCGTATCTCTTCCATTTCACTTTCGTATTCCACAATGATTGATCATTTATATCCGTATGATATTTATTTTTAAATTTAGTCAAATTTTCACAATCATCGCATTTTTTACCACAAACACATTTCTTTTGGTAAAATAATCCATGGATTTCTCTTCCACATAGAATTTGACATATGAAATCATGAATAGTGGAAGGAGGAGGTGAATCTTCCCAAAAAAAATTACCAAAATTAAGGAATATTTCATAATATAACTGGAATTCCACATGATAATGACAACAATAAGTGTTGCGTACAGTGATAGATTTTACATACCATGGTTTTTTTTGCACAAAAGCACTGATTGAGACATCAATTTCAAGATTATATTCTTTGAACTTGTTGAACAACCCTATCTAATTAGTGTTGAAGAAATGTTTTGGATGTTATTTGCACTGATTTTTTGATATTATTATTTGCATCACATCCATTTATTTTGGTGAAAGATGTGAATTTTTCATCCAATATTCATATATTAATTTTTTAACATTTTTTTCATGTCTATATTTGTATGGTTCCCTACAAATGGTTGTCCAACAAGCGAGTTCATCATTTACACCTATTTGCAATTGAAATTTCCGATGGTTGTGCAAATTTTTTCGTGAGGTTTCTAATGCTCGTGCCATAGATTTTACCAAGAGATTCTCTTTAGTACTTGATGAAACCAATGCCATTTGTATTTCTCTAGATGCATCTGAAACACTTTTCTTTCTATATCTTCTAATTGACTTTAGAGAACTATTTATATTTTGTATCACACTTTCTTTCACTTATATATATTTTGTTTATTTTCAAATACCCAATAAAGTCGTAGATCCTTTTAATTTGCTTGATGTTATGAGAATTTTTCAACATTTGGGCTTGAACTGCCACAGTTTCATTTTTAAATAATGAATCAATAATTTGATTAACACGATCTCGTATAACATGGTAATATTTTTTATATCCATATGTGTGAGTGTCAACATTTTCTAACATCTCATCATCGATTTTTATTTCATATGTACATATTAGAATTAAATGTACATAATAAGTTTACATATTCAATAAATAACTAAATTAATAAATATGCATAATTTCAATAATACACATTCAACATATATATATACATACCTGTTGATTCCATTTCTTCACTTGAATGTCTTTAAACATTTTTACCATCTTCAATCATTGGTTCAATATCTCTTTCACTTTCTCTTTCAAAATTTTGTATCTCATCATCAATGTTTTGAGGAATATATATTTTTGTTTACATTGCAAAATATTTTTCAAATTATTTCATCAAATAAAAATTAAGTTTCACAATACACTAGTCAAATTTTAAATATCAAATTTATAATATTTACATTTACATACCTGCTTCAACTTCTAGTTGAGGTTGATTATACCTTTCAATATTTGAGCTTTCTTCTCTCTTTTTTTTGCGATATTCTCTCCCCTGTTGTCTACATTCCTCGAGATATCTTGTTCGATCATATTTTCTCTTGCAATTCCTTCAATTTCCCATGATAATTGAGTATGAAGCTTCGAAACTTTCTTTCAAAAATCTAGGCAAAAACTGAATTAAAAAAAAACATCACAAAAGATTTAATTTAAAAAAAATTCATTTTTTAAATTTTGCATAAAAGACATACTTCAACCCAAAACACTTACTTTAAAAAAATTGTCAAAAAAATGTCTTCTAAAAGTGAAATGAAGCTCAGAATATTTCCTTCCAAGTCCTGTAAAAAATTTCACTTAAAAAGTTAGACAAAATCTCATTTAAAAAAATCATTATAAAATATTTACTTCAACACAAAACACATACTCGAAAAAATTTTCACTTTAAAAAATACCTCCAAAAAATGTCTATTGAAAATTAAGCCCGGCCTCTTAAAAAATGTCACTTTAAAAATACCTCCAAAAAATGTCCTTTGAAAATTAAGCCCAGCCTCTTAAAAATGTCACTTTAAAAATACCTCCAAAAAATGTCCTTTGAAAATTAAGCCCAGAAGCCTGTAAAAAAATGTCTCTAAAAATAGAATACCTCCAAAAAATTTCCATTGAAAATTAAGCCTAAAAAGCCTCTAAAAAAATATCACTTAAAAAAATGCCTCCAGAAAATGTCCTCTGAATATTAAGCCCAAAAAGATTCCTTTGAAAATTAATCCCATAAAAGGTCTAAAAAATGTCCTTCGAAAATTAAGCCAAAAAACTCTAAAAAAATGTCTTTAAAACCAAAATACCTCCAAAAAATATCCTTTTAAAATTAAGCCCAAAAAAATTTCTTTGCAAAATTAGCCTGTATAAAGAAATGTGCGGAATTATGCGTGAATAATGATTCCAATTGCGGATATTTATATAACTGCTAATTGTTTTTTGGAGGGGATTCATCAAATTTCTCGACAGGCGTAAATTCCATTAAAATTTTGACCAAAGTTATGTAAAAACCTCGGTCGAACTTTTGTATTGTTAGAATTGACGGGCCGTTAGAAAAAAAAACAATTCAGCCGAAATTTTTTAAATGTTCAGCCGAACTAACACGTCTTCATTTACGCAACAACTCAGCTTTGAACACATTTCTTCAACTTTGGAGTGATTAAACTCCATGAAACTTTATGAATTAACTGTCGGAAAAAAGACAAGCATTTGCATAATTCATTCTACTTTCAATAAATATAACTTTTATGGAATTTCATAAATATTTACTAATTTTCATTAATTTTGTAATAGAATGGATGCAAACAATTTCTAAAGGTCATTATGATTTAGTGAAATCAAATTTATTTATCTTCCAAAATACATTGTAAAAAATTGAAAAAATTATGGTCCATTAGATTGGTTTGTCGTATGTAATGGCTAGTTTTTGGGTTTTTAGTTTATAACTAATATGTTGATAATTTTTGTGCGAGCCGAAACATATTCAAAATATATAGTTTTTTTATATTGGATCAGTTCAAAAAAATTTATTAATTGTGATATGCATCAGTTGGTTTCGTAAATATAACAAAACCGTAGACTGTCTCTAAATTGTTGTAACACATTTTTCTTCTCAAAAACACAAAGTTTTCAGACAATAAACCAACACATTTGAACATGAATTTTTATGAATCCTTTGATTGTTAAAGAACACACTCTCAAAGAAATGCTAAGTTGACATATCAAATGTATATAAAAAAATTCCAAAAAATAAGTAATAGAAAGCTAATAAAATTTCTGACAACGTTTATTTTTATCGTAAAATTAAATTCTAAACAAAAAAATTGTTTTGGCTTGCAGAAAGTTGAAGAACAAAAAACAATGATATTTTTTTCTCAAAGAAGGAAAAAAAGTGTGACCCAACTTCATATTTTCACCCAAATCCCCTTTTTATGAATATATCCCAACTTAATATTTTCGAAAAGAAATGTACCATAGCAAGAATTGATTCGTGAACTATATACATTCTTTCAAAACTAAATTTCATGCCTTCTTTCAACAATTCATTTGTTGGCGCAGTTCCATACTTTGTTTCCTGCAAGTTTTATGCCCCATACTAAATCATAGATTTAATATAATTTTTTTTTGTTCTATTAATTATAGACGAAGCTAAGTAAAACAAGATAGATACTTACAAATTCCACAATTAATTTTTGATATGCCAACATATACTGACAACCCATATTTAACCCAATGTCAATCAATTCTTCTGATGGTTTTTCTTTGTATGTTAGCACTTGTTTGAAGACATTCAATGATTATTTCTGTAAAATAACTTAAAATATACAAAAATGAAATATATTAAGTTGTTATAAGGAAGTAACAATTAATCACAAACTTATATATCAACCCTTCCTCATCGTCCTGTTTAATGTGATGAATGGGTTCCATTTTCTTTTCTTTTCTACAAGAAAATACTTGAAAATTAATATTTAATGCTAAATTATTTATTTATTGTACCTCATCGAAAAATTAAATGATTACATATTAAATTTGAGGCACATTGTTGTTGATATGGATCCTCATGTGACAAAAGTATGTCCATTTCTTTGACCATCTCCTTATACACCTTTTTGGGCATTCCTACTGGCATATTTATGATATTAGCTCGTTTATTGTTTTATATTTTCGTAATCTTCCTGAAATAGTAACATGACGATAAAATATTTAATTTTTATATTGATATATGAAAACTAAATATAACAAAATTAATATTTATGAATAATTTCTTTGTAGTAATACGTACATATAATTCTAGATTTTTTTTTTAAAGAATATTGCTTTTTTAATCCTTGTCTTTTGTTGTTGTACATTTTTGCAATTAAAAGTCTGACATGTCTCCTTGACCAATTCTTTGGAAAATATTCCTATAGATTAAATAAAATTTGGTTCTTGGAATCATTGGATTGAATTTTGTATTGTAAGTGGAAAGAGTGTCTATCCATTCATTCCACTAGATCCCTCAGATTTTTGTAAAAGTTTTTCCCCCTTTTGTTAACCTCCAGCACCACTTGAGATGAGGTAAGGAAGAATTCATTTTGATTTACATATTCTATTTTTTTCTCTTTTCTTAGAACAACATTCCTTTTCTTCATTGTTGTTTCCTATAGAAAATTAAACATATATGAATTAATAGACTATTTGAAGCATATTATCTGATATTTTAAATATATTATTAAAGAAAATTAAAAAAATAAACTCATATTAGATCGATAGTATTTTTTCATTCCCCTAATTCATCCTTCTGCAATTTTTCCATCAAGAGTTTATGCTCTTATGTTCTTAGATTATACAAAATATTATCGAGCTTCATCATTTTTTGGCTCTGCATGATACATACTAAACAATACACATTAGTTAAACTTACATATAGTTCAAAAATAATACTTTTTGTAAATAATTTAGAAATAACTTGCCTTTTTTTCTTTTCTAGATATGCTATGAGTATTTTTCTTACTTGAACTCTTGTCAGCCATTTATTTATCCATATAAAACCTATACCATTCACTAATATATTTTATAAATAAATCACATACTTTTCACGTAAAAAAAAAATAAAAAAATCAAGAAAATCGTGTGTGTATCTAAATTAAACACTCGATGCCATTTTTGCAACTTATGCACCGAAAATGATGTAGTAGGTTCTTATAAACGCACTGCCAATACAGTAGAAAAACCAGACGGTGATCTTTGTCAATAGGAACACTGTGCGTTATATTAATACCGAAGGACCGATTAAAATAAACATAAATTAATCAAAAAAAATATATCAAACAATTTTTTTTGTCAATACGTGCCCGGTGGGTTATAATAAAATCATGCACCCGGGCACTATTTTAAACATTATGCAACGATTAACAAAAGCTATTTTTTAGAAAATCATGCAAGCGATGACAGGGATTGGGATCCAAATCTTCAAGTGGTTCCATGGGTTATATGTCATACACCTATATATATAGTAATAAAAACCCTATAAATCTAAAATGAAAAGCCCTAATTGTGAAGTCACATAAACAAGAAAAAGAAATGGATTAACATAAGAATGCATTTTTTTGATTTTTTTTTTCTATTTTAATTAAATGTAAATAGGAATAGAGATTAGAAATGATTTGATAGGTAAAATGCACAATAAAATTTAAAAAGTATACTATGCATGTATTAAATGTTACAGAAATTGTAAAAGAAACAATTATTACAGTAAAATTTAACATTTTTACTATACTACAGGGATTTTGTGTGAATCACCAGATGTTTTAAATTCTGATCCTCTGAATAGTGGTATTTATCAAAGGTGTTTTTCTCCCCACATTCCTCTCTTTCTCCATGTATGTCTCTCGTCCAAATCCCTCCATGAAATTTTTTGCAAAAATAATGAAATAATGAATAGATTTTACTATTTAAAGAACTTTTTATGAAATTAGATTTCGAAAAATATTTTTCCACTCATTTTTCAGTTACCGCTTTTTTTTCACTTCAAAAAAATAAATTTCCACTTTTTTTTTCCCGATATTAGGTGTGTTTGTTAACTAAAAACACCGATGCATTCGGTAATAAAATCACACTCGTGCGGTTAATAGTATATTAGCACTGATAACAATAACTACTTTTCTAAGGCACCAAAATTAATTTTAGGTATGTACACCAAAAAATATTGTTGTTTTTGCTCCAATTCAGGGAGAAAATATCATAATTATATCAAATGGGCAATTCTTCAAAATTGTGCTCATTCCATAATATTTCTCAAAGTCCATTGCAGAGTTCTCCCTATCCATCTCCAAACATAATTACTTCATATTTTATTTATATTTTCATTATCTAATTGAATTTATTTTTGTATCCATGTCAATGAGATGAGTAAAATTAATGTATACAAATTTGCATGCTCATGCAGATTCAGAATCAAGTTCATATGCACAAAATATTCATACTATTCTAGAACACCGAAAACTCTTCTTAGGAATAGCATACCGCAAGGCGCACTTGGAATATGAAATTGGATAGCTACTTCACCCTATCGATAGTAACATGCCATCTTATAGCCACAATAATAGGACAATGATGGTAATAATTGGTTGGGATAATGCAATTATTTTGACGTCAAACCAATTAATCATGCATTGACGTGCTTACTAATTGATATCATCGATTTTGTACTAACTTTGTTCAAATATATGTTTTGAAATTATTAAGATTCTAGTGATGATGAGCTACCTATATACCATATTATGTTTCACCCCAGAACAATGTAAAATCGAGATAAGGATGAATTAAAAGAAGAAATCGGAGAGGAATGATACCAATAATGGTTGAATCAACCACCTATTCAATTCCCACTACATCCATATTCACCAAATAGGAATTAATACACCAATATTAGTTCTTCACAAGGTGGCAATGGAGGCAATCAAATGTAGGTTGGTAGGATGATTACTTAAGGGATACGACTACCATGGAGAAAATGTTGTTAAATTCATTCCAAAATTATGATCAACTAGGGGATGATGCTCATATCCCTGATACCATTTTTGAAAGCCTGAAATTTTCATCCACCACCCCTCTCTTTGGACCTGGTGGTCATTCAAAGTCTACCCATTTGGGGACAACGATGTTACTATAAAACTTGAAAATCTTGGCTTGTCGAATGCATGTTTCTCGGAAATTTTGAGGTAATTGACCATGAAGTCCCTTATATTTTGACAAATATAGTCACACAATCAACATTACAAAGGGTGAATTTTATGAACATTAATAATTATTTGCATTTTACATTTAATATTTTCCACCAACTACAGATTATTCAAATACAAGGTCCTTCTAAGTGATAATGTCTTGCCCTGTAGCTGTGAAGAGGCAAAGAAATTGGTGAAAATGTTGAGTGTTGAGTACATATCATATCATGCATTTCCAAATGATTATATTGTATATATAGGATAATATTAAGACAAATATATATCTCCAAAATGTGGGCATGACAGGGATGATAAATAATAATAAAAAGGTTAAATCACGTGGTCCTCCTTATACGATATTGAGGCAGATGCCTATAATCCCAACTATTCAAAGTCTCTTCTGTTGCAAAGAATTAGATATATTGCAGGGATGGAATTCCTCACAAAGAAGTGAGTTTGGAGTTATGTGAATCCCAACAATTTCAATATCCATGAAGCATATAGAGGGTATATGGCCCAAAAAATTCAAGGATGAAGTAAAAAGTCTACGACTCAACATATCCATGGATGGTGTGAACCCATATTCCCTCCAGAACACCAACCATTATTTTTGGCCTGTAGTAGTGATCAATAACAATATCCCCCTATTGTTGTCCATGAAGAATGAACATCTTATTTTGGCTCTCATACTCCCTAGTAGAAGACAAGTGAAGAATATGGATTTCTACTTGCAACCACTGGCAGATGAATTGAATGAATTATGCAATCGGATAAATATATACGATGTAACAAGACCCATCACATGAGAGAGAAGTTTTAAGTTGTATGGCATATGTGCTTACACGACACATGATTATCCAGGCTTAGGAGTTTGCTCTAGTAAATTACATGTTTATTTATTTTTTATATACATAGAAATATTCTTTCACATATTAATTTAATTCGTTGTAATTGTTCTGATATTCTTGATATTATATAATGTGGCATGCGTGTTTTATACAACAATCTCGAAGGTCTTGTAACAAAAGGGTATTATGGGTGTAAATGTTGTGGGCCTTCTCTGAAATTTAGATGGTCCAATGACCTACAAAATCTAGTGTATGACTTCTTCAAGGTATTCCTCCCAAAATAACACGCTTACAGAATAGAAACATCTGCTTTCAATGGTAAATGAGAGAGAGCCCAAAGGCCTACAATAACGACACCATTTTAATGATTAATATCATATGAGGGAGAGAGGGAGAAAGAGTTCATATAAATGTTCGATTCAAATGGGGATTCTATGTTCGATGATCCTGAATTCTTCGACACCTATGTTGAGAAATTTCCCATTTTGATGAAAAGGAAATCTATCTTTTATAACCTCCCATATTGGGAGCATTTTAAGATTACCCAATTATTAGATCCCATGCATATATTTAAAAAAGTTTCATCTTATTTATGGATGCACATATAATAAAAAAAAAGTGACACATTGGTTGTTAGGAAATATCCTATTACTTCAAAAACTAAAAATAAACATTGGCCAAGAAAATTAGAAAGTGTAGGATCAAAGGATGGTCCCTCTAATTGGTATCTCAAAGAAGGTGATGTCCAATGGATTTTTAAAAAATATGATATTTCTTTGGAAATGGAAGTTATAATGGGTGTGAGGGTGTCATCTTCATATGGTTCTTCACTATGACGCTGCCTAAAAATGGGATAACATTTGTCGGGTTTGAAATTTCATGACCATTTGAATATTCTAAGGGTACGTGTAATGTGAAAAGCATGATTTTATTATTTGTTATATCAATAATTTTTATCCCATGGGATCTTAAAACATAACTAATTTTGTATATTATTGCATGTGTTTATAACTTTGTAGTGTCATTATCGTTTTTTTTTGCATGGGTGTGTGAAATATGACTTCCCCCCACACCTAGGATGTGCCATATCTAAATTATCTCCATTTGTAGGTTGGATCACGTCAAAGGAGATTCATGTGGCTAGAATTCCATGGTGGAATCAAGAGATAGTTGAGATTGTTTGTATGTTTGAGAAGAAACTACTGATGAGTTCCTTGGACTTGTAGGTTCATCTTCTAATCCACCTAGTAGATGAGGTTGAAATATTTGGGGAGGTTTCTTGTTGTTGGATGTTATTCTTAGCGAGGTATATGAAGAAATTTAAAGGTTTTGTTCGACAAAGGGAAAACCGCGAGGGGTCTATGGTGGACGGGTACATATCGTATGAGTATTTCTATTATTCTAGTGATTAAATCAAGTAGATCAACAACACAGCAGGCGCGGTGGTTTGGAATGATGAAAGGGATGAAGAGAAAAGATAAGGGGAACACCTCCAAACTAATGGAAAAAGGCGCTTGATAAATAGTAAGCGACTATAATTTGTCAAATTTACACTAAGTATTCATGTTGAAATTTGATATAACATATATTTTGATATCATATGCACTATATTTCAACTTGATTTCATCATCGAATGCAAAAATTGAAGAAATAAATAAATTCATTCATTACAATTTCGAAGTGACACAGCCGTGGGTCGCATTGTACGAACAAAAGAGGATGAAATGGGACAGTGACAAGAAATAATTCAGAGGGTTTAATGGTAGAAGAGTGCCTTATCCTAATCATTTCAAAGAAAATATGCCAATTATATGCCCCAACAGTTGGGTTGCTGACCAAGTTGGAGAGAAATACGGTGCAACCGGTCGTTACTCGCATGTTGAAGAGGATGCACTAAATGTAGGGATTGGGTGCAACAACTCGGTCATAATCTATTTATGTACATTTTAAACTTAATAATGTACCTTTCAAATGTAACATCTATATTTTATATTTTAACAATTGGGTTATTAGACAAATGACACTATGATTTTTTAAGTTTTTTATAGGTGTATTTTTCCCATCTATGTGTGCATATGGAAACCATTTTCACACAAAAAATGTCGATGATGGACACATGACACAAGACCATGGAGTGGAAGTTTAGTTCAATCAATCTAGTCGAGCTAGCCACCATGATCAAAACCTAGTACGACAGACGTTAGGTTACATTGGAAAGATACAAGAGATCATTGAAGTGGACTTCTCTTATTTCTGATGTGTTATTTTTAGGTGCGAGTGGTGGGACACCTTTGATCGGAATAATGTAAAGGAACATTTCAATAGTAGGCTAATATATATTTACTATAGAATTATGTGGGATGAAGCTAAATAGCCTTATGTTTTCCCCAAACATTAGAACCATTTTTTTTTAACGAGATGTGTTGTAACAACCCTAAAATTTAACATGTAACTAATTAAATCAACACATAAACTATTAACAAGCTAGCATAGAAATTTTTATAACTGATCAAGGAAAAGTTACCTATAATGGCGATATTCCATACTTGAGACTCTGAAGTTGAATGCTATTTGAATCCCTATAGCTACAACAAAATTTTGGGGAAAACTCTCCACCCAACCGTAGGCTCAGCCGCACATAATCTTTCCATAGCTGCCCACCCCCAAGCGCTCAATCAACGTACTACTGCCAGGGTATCCTTTCCCTCACAATACATTTCTCTCTTGAGAATGGATGAAAGAAATGATGAATCAGTCTTCCTCAATGTCAATTAAATAGACTAAATCATGGAAAGGGAACCTCATGCACACATTAAATGTGTCAACATGTAGCTTTTATTTCTTTATTTTAATTTTTACTTAATTTAATGTTTCACTTAATTTAAATATTTCTTATTTTATTCCTTTTTACTTTCTGTTAAATTTAATTTCTTTTATATTTTTCTTACTTTAAATATTTCTTAATTTATTCCATTTTACTTTTTTTAAATTCACTTATTTATTTACTATTTTATTTATTATTATTATTATTCTCTTTATTATTTATTTTGTATTTACTATTATTGACTTATTATTTACTTACTATTATTTAATTATAATATATTATTTTTTTATTATTTTTATATTTATTATTATTAGGGGACATTACATACTCCCCCTCTTTAAGGAACTTCATCTTGAAGTTAAGTTGAATAATATAGTATTTTATTTGTTCATTACTTCATGTTTTCCCAACACCCTCTATTGAACTATTATAACTAGGAGGCATCAAAATTTTCCACAACACCAGGGAAATCTCAAGGAATCTCTATCCTTTTTCCCACTTTCGGAACCAGGCATAAGCCTCATCGATTTGTACCATAGCCCAAGCTTGGCTCCAAGGCTCGCGTCTAACTCCGACCTCGTTTTCCCCAAGGTAGGCATCCGTTCCCAGTACTCAATGACTCTGACCATCTCATAAGGCTGGCCCACTCCCTCCACACTCACTAAGGTGCACGGCCCCAGGCATCAAATTCCTTTCACCCCTTCTAGACTTCGGCAACCCAATATAATATCAGGCACTTGGCCTACAATATCAGGCCCTTGGCTTCATCAAGATGGTCCCACGAACCTTCAAGAGATATCCATCAAGATCTATACAAGACAAAGGAATTACTGAAATATGTAGTGTTGACTGAGTTTGTTCCCAGCCCATATGGTGTTACATATTCTCCCTCATAGGTATGGGCTCCCATGAGATCATCAAATAAGTCGGCCCTCTTGGACCATTTATGCAGTTCCTACCAGTCACCAAATCTCAACATGCATCCAATGCATTATTTATAATCATAACATCATAGAAAATAATTCACATCCTAAATCTTGCATTTCATCATGATAATATAACAAATTTTTTAGTAACCACATTATAAATAGTAAATAACTACATCCTCATGAATGTCACAAAATCTATATCGATTCCACATGCTTCACATCATCAAATACCATCATAAGTTATAACATCAGCATTTATGAATCATGACATCACATAATAGACTAATCACATGTCAATATAACCTCAAAACATAACATCATAATCCATATGCATGTCATAATCATTATTTCCATACAACTATATAAGTAAGAACCACATGTGCATTATTACCATAATCTCATAACAATTAATTTAAAACCATAACTGAAATCATAATGTACGATTTAGGTGTATAAATAAAATTTAAACAATAAGACACAATCTAGAGGTTTCATAAAATTTTCTACCTTAGCTAGATTATGCGCTCCTATTTAGTTCACCACACAATTTTCATCAAATAGATAAGGAAATTCATTAAAAATAATATCTGCATCTTCCTAGGTAGTTGAACATGGGCTATATTGGTCCCATATTAGGTTCTTTAGAATCCATATTCTCAGGTCTATCTTCACTAAAAGTATTGAGTGAACTCTCGGTCTCCTGATTAAAGCATCTGCAACCTTATTTTCTTTCCCTTTGATGTAGGATATGCAGAAATCATATTCGCTAAATAACTCACTCCAATGTCTATGGCAAGCATTAAGGCCTTTTGGGTGAATATATTATCAAAAATTTTATGATCCATTCTTAATTCAAATTCGCGCCCCATCAGATAATGTCTCGATAGTCTTAGGGCCATTACAACTGCATCTAATTCCAGATCATGTGTGGCATAATTGATTTCATGGGTCTTTAGTTTATGTGAAGCATAAGAAATAACCCCTCCATTACAATTACTATTTAACAAATATTTTGCATACAATTACAATTAAAATTAAAATTACAATCATGATACATACAATTACAATTACAATTTTACAATTTGACATATTTACAAATTTGCAAATTTTATAATTTTAATAAAATTGAATCATGACAATACATACAATTACAATTACAAATTTATAAATATGTTACATACAATTACAATTAAAATTACAATTTTACATACAATTACAATTACAATCATGATACACACAATTACAATTACAATTACACAATTTTACAATTACCAATACATAATATTTAATAAATATCATGATTTAATATTAAAAATAAACATCACAATCATGATAGCCATCGTACAAACATCATATTCTAAAATACACATTCAAATTTGCTAACATCGTCTAATCATCTTGATCATGATCATCTAACAAAACACAAGCATTGTATAACATCATCACAACACAAACATCAAATATACATGTCATCTCATGTAAAATAACTGCTATCGCATACACATCTCTCTGCAAGCTGCACATTAAATGAACATATCTAACATGACCTAACAATATACACTTCATGATAAACACCAACATGTAAATTAAGTACATCTGCAACATGAACACATACATGCACCATATATATATATATATATATATATATATCTATATATATATATATATATATATATATATATAATGTCAAAAATATACAACTATAATATAACTACATTTAAATATCAAATATCTAGTGGTACTACATAGATATCATAAGTAGTACTCGAGGCTTTCTCATTTGATGGTTCCTCATGCTCATATGGATGTGCCAGCTCAACTGGAGGTGCATGATAAGTTGATGGTGCTCACTGATCAGATGTACATGCCTGCTCATATGGTATCTTCTCAGGAGGTGCCTATTGAGATGGTGTCTACTCAGTGGATGGTGCCTTCTTAGATGCGCGTAACAGCTAAGGATTTGTCTGCTCAGATGGCGTCTTCTCAAGACCAGGTGCCTGCTAATATGGTGTCTACTTAGGAATAGATACCTTCTCAGATGGTGTCTCCTCAGGACTAGGTGCCTTCTTAGATGGTGTCTACTCAAGCCTAGGTGCCTTCTCAAATGGTTTCTTCTCAGAAGATGCCTACTCAGGACTAGATGTTGGCTGCCCATCTGTGTTGCGATGTGAAGGTGGAGGATATGGAGTACTATAATTATCTCTCCCCTCTTCATCATGATCATATGATGAGTTGTTGTGTCGTGCATCTCCATGGCAGCTATCCCTCCTAGCCGCTAGTATCATTAAAGCTCTAATGGTATGACGCATAAGGCCCATTGTATCACAAGGCATGCCCCTCCAGATCTCTGTGAGAGTACGATCAGCTTCAATCTTTCTGATCATCTTGGTCGTAGTGATTTGGGCATCATCTCACCCCAAATCTACATCTATACATGTAACATTGACCTATGAGTTTGGAAGACAAAATTAGGCATCGTATCCAAAAACCTCTCAGAAGATAAACAAAATAACTCTGAATAAAAAGGGAAGTTCGACCTGCAACATGCCTGAGAATGACATCTATGTAATGCTATACAAAACCGCGACAAAAAAATGGCAAACCATATAAAAATTCGTGGTGTCTAGAATAGAGAATGAACATAAAATAAGAGAGGGAAACTAATCCGTTTTCCATCACTCGTATAATGTGCAATTGTCCTCGGTAATAGTGGGAGGCACCAAATCTCCTCTAGACCAAGCGAATCAATGCGTAGCTGATCATCAGACACCTAAAAATCTACAAGAGAGAGTATATCAGCCCTAATATATCTCTGGGAGTACGCTAACTGACTCCCTACTACATAACATATGGGGACATCTGGGAACTGGGGAAAATCCTGCCATCTCCTAGATAGGCCAGTAATAAAATAAAATTCCTTCTTAGTCAGCTAGTAATAGGCCAGGACCAACCTAGAAAGAATTTAGGTGGGCATATGACCTCTACATCAACTTCCCTAATAACCCATTTTTCCCCTTAAGGGATGTATCCTCCTCATATAAATTAAGAAGGCCTACCTACCCTAAGAGAAATGGGTGGATGTCATAATAGGGAGAGGGTATATAATTCTATCCCTCTCATGTTCCTTGCACTGCTATATCATGTTATAATTTTCCTCCCTGTACTCATTTTGTTTCCTTCCCTCTCTCTGTTGACATCATTCAATGATTCACACATTAAATACACCATCCTCCCTCATACCTAAAGCCTATTTTTTTTATTAAATGGAAAATATATTTAAAAATATATAAATATAAATTTTATCTAAAAATAATAATTCAGTGTGCTAAGAAAAATAGTCAAGAATTGCCATCAGTGCTTACCTGTCTATCGCACTACCCATGGTGCGCATGAAAAAACTTCACGTGGTGCCAAAACAAAAAATCTTACTTCAATAAATATTTTTTTGTAGTGCGTCGACCAAAATATCCCCATTGGGGTGGCTGTTATAGTGCAACACACAACCAGCTAGAAATACTTTACTACTAACGGTGGTAGTGCATTCTCGTAATATGGACGTGTTGAGTTGTTATGTTTAAAAAAAAAAATGGTGAATTTTAATTCAATTTAATAAATTATTTTGCTAATAGCTTAAGTTGGTGAGAAACAAGTAGTTTACCTACACATTTGCATGTCAAGGAGTCATCTTTGCAATAGAATACAAAAAACCAAACTTGCCTATCATTTTGCAAAATTCGAAGTCCACACATTGAGAAATGGATGGAAACAGTGAGGGCAATGGGAGCACCAATGGTAGTGTGCCTTAGAGAAGGAAAAATCACATCGGTTCTTGAGAGCTCTACAACACTGTAACAGGAAAAATTTATTTTCTTACGGTCGGTATTTTTTTAAAATTAACCCATTTTCGGTGTGCTCGATTATGAGACGCACCGTACAGTTGTATCAATGGCGCACCGCACTTCTTTACGTTAAGCTAGATTTCTAAGACGCACTGGGTCAGTTTGTATCGAAATAAAAATGTTTCAGTGTGCCATTTAATAGTACGCACAGGTCTGCTTTATATAAAACACATCAGCATTGTATGTATGAAGTGCACCTTTGTTTTCGTAGAGCTTAAAAACAACTCTAGCACAATTTTTTAGTGTCTACTATGCACCAGTACATTACTTATATATCAAGTGCACCGGTGTTTGTTATGATTACAAACGCACCGCAAAAAAACCATCCACACAAACCTCCACCTACCAACCTCCTCTAGTGGCCTCCGCTACAAACAAATATCTGGGCTATTTTTATAAGGCCTTCCTAAAAAAAAATCCGCTTGAGGGTATTTTCCTTGTACTGCACAGATTGATGATCAATTAGACCAATTTAGGGGAGAAACTATATTTTCAAATATTGATTCACGATCTGTTTATTTTCAGTTAGACATGAAAGATAAATATATTCACAAAATATCCTTTTGAACTCGGTATGGTCATTATGATTGTGTGGTGTTACCTTTTGGTCTCACCCATGCACCCACAAATTTCTTCTGTCTAATGAATAGTGTCCTCCACAATTATCTTGAAACATTTGTGTTAGTTTTCATAGATGACATCCTAGTGTATCCTAAAAATGAAGAAGAACACCAAGATCATCTCATATTGGTATTATATCCAATGAGGGAGCATCAAATTTATGAAAAAATCAATAAATGTGAGTTTTATAAAACCATAATTCAGTACTTGGGACATATTATTTCCAAATATGGGTTGGTGGTGGACCCTGAGAAAGTAAAATCCATTATGAATTGGCATATACCAAAATATGTATGAATAGTCCATTCATTCACGGTGATTACTAGATACTATGAAGGGTTTGTGGGGATATTTTCAAAACTATCTTAACCCATTACCTCCCTACAAAAGAAGGGAGTAAAGTTTGAGTGGATAGCCAATTACCAATAAAGTATTGAAAAATTGAAACAAATGTTGACAACAACTCCAATTTTAAAAATTTCGAATCCAAACAACGAGTTTACTGTGTGTACGGAAGCTTGCTAAGAAGGACTTGGAGGTGTGTTATTGTTTGATAATGTTTCCATAGAGTATGAATGAAGAAAGCTAAGAAAACATGAACAAAATTATGTTATTTATGAAATAGAGCTAGTTATTGTAATACATTCCTTGAAAATGTGGAGGTATTATTTACTAGGAAAGAAATTTGTTTTTGTAACTGACCATATCAACTTGAAATATTTATCTAGTGAGATTGAGTTAAACACGGGACAGGAAATGTGGTAGCCTTCCTTAGTGAATTTTAATGTGAGATAAAACATATGAAAGGAAAAGAAAAAAATTGCAAATGAACTAAGTAGACATGATTATTCTTTGATAGAAAGTGGCCGTAGTAGTGTAAAAAATAGATTTTGAAGAAAAAGTGTAACAATCCTTGCAAGAAGATCCTTAGTATCAAGAAATTCAACTGAAAATACAACAAAAAGGAATTCCAAGGTATGCTATAAACCCAGAAGGATTAATTACATACTAAGACTGACTATATATACTTAATGTGCCTATGTTGAAAGAGAATACTAGATGGGCATCACAAGGTACCATATGATGGTCACCTTGAATACCAGAAAATGGTAACAACATTAAGGAATTTTTTTTTTGGCTAGGTATGAGGATGGAAGTAGAAGATTATTTGGAAAAATGCTTAGTCTTTATATGTAAAAGTAGAGCACCAACGTCCAACAGGATCGTTGAATCCATTACCAATTCAAGAAAGGAAGTGGGAGGTGATCTTCATGGATTTTATAACTAGGTTACCAAGTACCAAGTATCACCATTAATCCATTATGGTACTGGTAGACACATTGACTAAAGTAGCACACTTTATACTAGTACAGTCTACGTTTGGGACTTCTCAAGTTGCCAACCTTTTCATGAAATAAATTTTGCAACTTCATGGCATACCAAAAATGATAGTTTCAGATAGAGACGCAAATTCACCTCAAATTTATGGAAGGCCTTATTCTGGGGAAAGGGGACCAAGATGAATTTCAATAATGCATACCATCCTCAGACAGAAGGAAAATCTGAAAGAACAAATCATATTTTGGAGGACCCACTAAGAATGTATATAATGGACAAGCCCACAAAGTGGGATTTTTTTTTTTTCATTTAGCTAAGTTTACTTATAACAGAAACTATCAAACATCTATAAACATGAGCCCCTTTGAAACTATGTAAAGCATAAAATTCCATACAACACTCTTTTAGAGCCAGCCTAAGGATATGTTGATTCTTGGGATAGATGCATTACATGAAATGGATCAGACCGTATAGAAAATTGAACAGAATATTAAGATAGCTCAAGACCGACAAAAGAGCTATGTAGAAAAAAATAGAGCACACAAAGAGTAAAAAATTGGATATCATCTATATATGAGGGTTAAATCTAGAACAATTACTCTCAATATCATCATTTGTGCCAAATTGTCACCAAAATTATGTAGTTCCTTCGAATTTTTGGACCAATTTGGTCCAGTGGCATATCAGTTGGCTCTACCCAGTAATATTAGAGTACATAATTTATTTCATGTATAATTATCAAAAAAGATATTTCCATCATCCTTCTTATCTTGTTGAATGGAATTTGATATACGTGGAACCCAAAGGATACTTTCTACTAGAGTGACGTTGTATCTTTGATTAGAAGGTGACCGTTCTTTGGAATCAATTCATCACTTGGGTTATAGTGTAGTGGAGAAAATTTACACTTGAGGAGGACACTTGGGAGCCTGAAGATAGCATGAAGGAAACTTATACAACTATGTTTGAAGATGAGGTTGAAAAATAATAAACATCGAGGACAATGTTCTTTTTCTTTCGAGGGGGGAGATGTAATACCCCTAGGTTCATTTGAATTTTCATTTAGTAGTTGAACTATTCTTTGTAATAGAAAGGAATCCATAATTAACTTTGTGGAATAATCATGATGATGTAATTAATATAATTTAATAATATTAATGAAATCACATTGGAGGAGTATAATTGGAGAGATCATTATTCCATTCTAGCATCTAATGTGGATGGATAGGATGGAAACAAAAAATTTCCAAAAATACTCCTAAAAATTCTTAGGAGTGAGTTTATGTGATTAAAAAAGCTAATAAATTACCCAATGTGGGGGAAACAACACTGGATATGGCTTAATAAAGCACCGCACGAGAAAATGCATGCTTTAAATGAAAAAAACCTAAACTTTTGTAATAATATTCTAGGCTATGAGACAGACAAAATTCAGAAAAATCGGATGCTGTTAGGGAAAGTATTCTAGGGGAAGTGATGCATAAGAATTCATATACCAAATCAACAAGGGGTTGTTGATTCTGGAGGAAAAGGATCTCAGCATAGGGCTGAAACAAGAGAGAAGGTTCATGATTGGGAGGCAAATTATTATTTCCAAGTTAACTTGATTGTGTTGATCAAATATTATTTAGCACTTGATAAAGAATGTTCTGGTAACATCTAAACTATTCTTATATGTTTTTTTAGGGTTTGTGATGAATATTGTTCAGAATTGATAATGTAGTTATTTTTATGTGGTAAGATTATTTTTCATTGGAATGATAACTAAATGGTTAAATTCTGGAACGCAAATTGTATATTAAACTGTCAGTTACTGATTTTGTTTTATTATTGTTGAGTGGAATGTTGGCAGGATTATTATTCCTTTATTTAACTAAGCTCTAATCTACAACAAGAAAATGGGTAACAGTCCCAAATATAGTAAATCTAAGAATTATTATATTTAACCTAACAATTATTATATGCTATTAGAATAGTAATTTCTTTTATATCTTTGTAGTATTAAGGATTGCTTATGTAAAATGAAAAATAAATAAATAATTTACTGGAAAATGAAATTAATGTTCATTTATAACTTTGTAAGAAAGTTTGGTAGGATACATTATAATTTTTCACATCCATGAAGACTATCCAAGTTAAAATCTATAACGAGGCCTATTAGCGGTATCCAACTGGAGATTAGGATTTATAATGGCATATTCAAAAATGTTGGCAGGAAACCTTCACACCCCGAATTCTATTTCTAACTTTTGGTGTTCTATTTCTAATCTTTTATTAGGATTAAAACATAATTCTCAATATTATTTCTCTAAGGATAAAGTAAGAAGGTAGGGGATTCATCTTGTTAGATTATGCTACTAGGTAATATTAACTTATTGAAATCACACTTAGGATTGTATGGAAAGGTATTAGACAATCGTTTTAGTTCTTGGTAGTGAAAGGCAATTCACTCGTATGGTAAATCTAAGATAACCTATACCCTCATTGAAGTAGGCTGATGGTGAATTTATAGTAAGAGGAAGGATGGGTAAATAGGGAACATCGAATGGAAAAGTTGAGAAATTATTACTCCAAGTATGTGTTGCAACCATTAGCTGAGCGAATGAGGTAATACAAATGTAATAGTCGTAATACGTATAACCCAAACGAGGTTGAGTGTGGAAGAGTTTATCCGCGCATAAGGATACCAACGTGTTAATTTAACCATGAGTAAAAACCTCACACGACTGTCAAGAAGTCAAAAATAACTATACACGTAACTACAAGTTTAAATAAATAAATTGTGAACCTACAAAATTAAGAATAAACAGATAATCCCAAGAAGGATAACTAAAATATCTTAGAAGACATTTAGAACCTTTATCTTTAGGAGTTACATCATATATATACATTTATATCTGAAATTGCAACATATGCGTAGAAACAATAGGAATGTATCAAAAAGGGGAAGTATTCATGTAATTTAATGTAGAATTTTAATTCAAGGCAAACCAAATGTATATACAAAAGTAGAAATTATCAGTATGAATCAGTGAACTTTCATTTCTGAAATAAACTCTACATCTACCCTTAATTATTCAACGCAAGTTTATAACAATTCAATTTAGTCCATGAGAAATCATGAATATCCTTTGTAATAAATTCTTAACATGTAACAAAATTTTAAATCTATTAACACAGAGAGTGCAATAAAATCCACTCCATATTTCTAGATCATAAAATATCTAGGTTCTGTCTGATGGCATAAACCCTTTTTATCAATGATATTAAAGGGAAAATATAAAAATATAGTCCATTAGTATTCCTGGACCATGATCTTGGCATAAAAAATAATTGAAAATAACACTAATTCCAAAAAGGAAGCTTAACTGAGGGTTTTCAGTCTTAAGGTTGCAGGAGAGGCCATAATAGATCTGACAAACACTGATTCATGTTCTAGGAGAGAGGTTTGTGAGTAGAAGGAAACAACCATGGAAAACGACCTAGAGGACTGCACGGTTGGTTAGCTCCATTGAAATTCGAGATGTAATTTTGTCAAATACATGGTATGCGTTTTGGGTATAACCGTGACATAATGAAACAAAAAGCACTATAATGGGACATGATAAAATTTTAAAAATGAGAGAACTTCGAAAGTGGTAAGAAGCCAACCTGTAGCATCCTAAAGACAAGACTAGAATTTTTACCTATAACATTACGTGTAGTAAGGAAACTATCTCCTCATAGAACCTTTCCATTTCAATAGAAAATTCCTAAGAGAAACAAGTGGGAAGAAAAGAAGAAACCGAGGAAAAATGAAAATGTAATAAACAAAGACCTTGTAATAAAATGATATTATACAGTTTTTACCAAATTTTGAATAACAGGGATACGAGGTTTTAGTCGACCTCATTTGAGGAATAACTGCTTCAAAGGTACACTCTTTTCCCTACATTAGTAACCTATATATTTGGGTTGAATATAGAAGAAAATGTTTTCCTAAGGGACAGTGTTTCATACATTACCATGAACCGTATGTACAAAAACACTCGGCCTATGACCCAACTCTCGACCATCGAGTAGGACTCAGAGGGATCTGTGGCCATTCTGTAGTTAGTGAAATTAACTAGAGAATAAACCCACAGAAAATGAAAAGTAAAATATTGTGATAAATGTGGAGAAGGGAACTTCGGTTCGAAAGAGAGCAGGGGTTACGCATTAGGCAGGGTTGTATTAATTATGGGCATCGATATTCTGTGGAGAGAAAAATACTAGTAGTCATGTATGAAGCCAAAAAATAAAGAAAAATAAAATAATTTATGTGTGTAGAAACTATTAAAAATCTACCAATTTACTTGAAATTACTAATACAACGCTCCTACGAGTGACAACCTAAAAAGAACGCCACTCTGACTCAAAAACACAGTAGAATGTACAAATCCACACCTCGAATGTCAAAAATAAAGCAGAATAAGAAAATCAACTCCCGAGATGGGCGCATGATTTCCATTCACACCAGTAGCATTCCATATGTTCTAAATCAAGGGAGCCATTATAATACCTTCACCCGACTGCAAAAAGAAAATATAAGAGGCGCAACAAATCACCATATAGGAAAACGGGTCAAATTTCTGTTTAGGAAAAAAGGTATGGTTTGGAATGGTGGATGCCAGGTTGTTGGATCAATAAAAAATATCTTGACCGTTGAAAATTCACTGAGGTCAGACAACACTGGTTCCATGTGATGAACATGTGGGAAATTACAAGTGGAATATGAAGGTTGGTGGAACGTTTCCCCAATGTAATGATTTCGAGCCAAGTGTGGAGTACTTTATCACTCAATAGTAATATCTTCACATTATATTAATGTGAAGGGAATGACTAAGGTTGTAAACTAAGTGTAGTCAATATTAAATATGAGGTAATTTTTTATATTCCATGACCCAAATTTGGATTCGGCAAGGTAGTGAAGCACACAAGTAAGTTAAACTCTTTCATATGACACATCCTAATCAAGAAAAAGTATAGATGTAGTTTTAATATTAATGGTATATAAAGACATGTTAATTAGTAGGATGGGAATACCATCCCATGGATTAAAGATATTAGATTTCCATTACATATATAAGGATATAAAGTGTATGAGTATTAAACGTATTTGGCTAGTTAGGAAAGGATTAACAGGATGGATAATACTAAGTATAATTAACTTATGCCACCAAGGAATTGAAAATGAATTGACACCAGTGCTACTATCTATGATGATATATTATGATGAATTAACCATATAGATTATGTATTTATGATTGAAGTAATAATGGAATATCCATCATTCTGATGGAGTACTAAAAGAAAATAAAAATAAAAAATTATATAGTCAAAGAGGTACATGAACATAACACTACAACGAAAAGACCCTCGAGTGGATGCTTTTGAGGAACCTCTTATAAAAATAGCCCAGACATCCATTTGTAGCAGAGGTTACTAGAGGAGGTTGGTGGGTGGAGATTTTTGCAGATGTTTTCTTTCTGGTGAGTTTATCATACTAAACCACACTGGTGCATTCCACTAGAGAAAGCACCAGTGCTTACAAAAATTGGCACACCTGAGCATCATGCGTTTAGTACAAACCCACCTGGTGCTTCTCATTACTGTAGTGCACTGGTGCTCTACAAAGATTATACACTAGTGCATCCTAAAAGCCCATGCCAAAACTGAAATAACTCGGTGCGGTTGTAAGAAACCATTCGATGCAACTATAAAACCCACGCACCAGAACAAGGTAAGATTAAAAAAAATTATGGCGAAAAATCCGCATTTTTCACTTTTCAGTGTTCCACAACTCTCACTCACCGGTGGAAATTTACCTTGTGTGAGGCAACCTATCATCGGTGGTCCCATTGCACACACTGCTATTGTCCATTGCCCACCATCTCCATTTCAATTTTTTCAAAACGCTCAACAAATTTAGTTTTGCAAATTCTACAGTGAATATGCCTCCTTGACAGCCAAATGTACAGGTATTTTACTTTTTCTTCCGTAATTAAACATTTTAACAGATTATTTTTCTAAAATAACTTAAAATTCACCTTATTTAAAAAAATAAAATTCTCACGCGGTGCGCTCGAGCCATTTAGCTCGCACCAGTTTGCGGTGTTGCTTGTAAATTTACAGGTCGCACCATGACTGGTGCTAAAGATAACTTCACCAGTTCCGGGGTGATACCGAAACATCGCACCGAGCCTTTTAAAAAAAAAAAAAAAATGCGGTGCAATCGGTTACCCAGCCATGCCATTGACCATGTCGAATTACGGGAATGGGGTGTGGTGATGGAAATTTCCACCCTCAGGCAAGTATTTTTGCCAGTGCACTGCCCTCCCGAACTGGACATACTGAATGGTGTGGTCATGTAAATGACCACACCCTTGACTATGTAGTGTTGTTAGGAGGGTGGTGCACTTCCTAAACTATATGCCCTGGGGCGTATAGTTTTGGTCAGCACACCGCCCCCCTGACACAGGTACATAGTCAATGGTGCAGTCTATTATACCACCACACCATCGACCTTGTAACAACACCAGGAGGGCAGTGCGCTGAAAATTTCTAGGTGCACCGGCTCCGGTGTGCGACAAGAAAAGACGCATCAGCCTCTCGCGCATGACAAAAAAAGACACACCGTTACCGGTGCATGCCTGTTTTTTGTGGCACATCGACTATTTTTTTTATTTTTTTTTCAAAAAACACTAAATATGTATATTCCTAATACATGTCTTATTTAATAAAAAAAAATTATTTAATATGTCAATCATTCAGCGACGTCAAAGGAGAGAAGAGAGGGATCAACGGGAACACTAGGAAGACTAGTATAATGTGGTTCGCCTATGGGAGGCACAAGAGAGGGACAAAGATATGTACCCTCGCCCTATTACAACATCCACCAAAGGGCTCCTAAGCGAGATAGGCCTCCTCAAGTTCTATGAGGAGACTACATCCCTAAAGGGCCATGGTGGGTTTTTTGCGACAACTTATCCACAGGTTGAATGCCCACCTATAAGCTTTTTGGATTGGTCCTAACTTGTGGTACGTGCCCATTAATGAGGACATATATCTCATTACCGACCTATCAAGCAGAGGGGTGAATTTTCCCTTGTTCCCAGAAGTCCTTGTTGGCTATGCAGCAAGGAGTCAATTGGTGTACTCCCAGAGAAACATTACCATGGATATAGTATATCCTTCATATTTTCAAGTCTTCGGAGGTTAGTTGTGTATTGCTTCATTCGGTGGAGAGGTGGTGAAGTGCCTCTCACTACTGATTTCGACATTTCATAGCATACCAGTGAAGGGAAACATATTAGTTTCCTAATTCTATTTTATGTTGATTCTTTATTACAGGCATCATGACTTGTGAGGTGGTTTGCAATTTTTTTGTGGTAGTTCCATATATCTTTAGATAGATGTCATGCTCAGACATAAGGGATGGTGAACTTCCCTTTTTCTTTAGAGCTATTTCTTTTATTTTTTGAGAGGTTTCAAGATACAAGGCCTAGTTTTTTTCAACAACCTCGTAGGCCAATGTTGCATGTATGGATGCAGATCTGGGGACAGATGATGCCCAAGAGGGGCGAGTTAGAATTTTCTATGAGGATATCTCATGATGCACTAGAGTTTCTAGCGAGTGTTGATGAGCATCCCTTCATTCGCGTCCCATGTCTGTATGTCGGTATGGATTGGTGAGGGTGTGCCAACATCCTCTTCACAGATGATGAGTCGATGGATGATAGAGCTAATATTATTGTTTTATTTAAATTTATTCTAACATTTTCTTTAACTTGTTTTTATTAAACTATTTAATGAAATTGTCTAATTATTGTTGTGTACTTATATATATTTTCCATACATTGGGTCATTTGATGGTGATGAGATGCCACTACCACAAAATGATCTAGGTGTAGATCCTGATGATGATCATGAAATGGCAGATGTCGAGGACTGGGAAAGTCTAGACAGACATGGTCCTCATGTTGCACCGGTACCACCTGTTGCAAGGCATAGACCTGAAACTAGATTTAGGATGGAGTTGGGAGACCAACTCTATGCACTGCTTGTGGAGGGGGGAGTTAGGCCCAGCACTATGAGAGAGATACAGGCTAATGATAGGATGGTACAGATGTGAAGAGGCATGTCACATGACATTTTCACCCTGATGTGGCATGTCGTATGATATACCAGCTTAGTGACGCGGTTGAGGAGGCCTCTTTGAGGTAGGCATGGACGAGACACAATAGGTCGACATTCAGGCAATGATTCATCATCTAATGATCACGATCAGGGGGGTGATCATCATTTACCTGCCACCGCAGATGAGCAGTGTGCAGCATCAACCAACAGTCATGATCATTAGCAGGTTGGACTATCCACGTTGAGTCAACCTTCTCAACTTGCAGCATTCGACATTCATGTTCATGATCAGGTTGAACCATCCACGTTGAGTCATCATGATCAGTAGCCTATAGCATCCAGCAGTACTCATGATCATGAGCAGGCTGGACCATCCATGTTGAGTCATCACAAGTAGCTGACAGTGGATCCTGATCAACATCAGGCACCACCAATTCAGCAGACATGTGATGATCAACATCTATACGAAAACTTGGCCATTTTTTTCATTAACTCAATGAGCTGACTAGTACTACTAGTAGTGATTTACCACTAGTGATATTTGACATTTATATTACTATTGTATATTTTTGACATTATATATATATATATATATATATATATATATATATATATATATATATATATATATATATATATATATATATATAGTCTATGTATTTTCTGTTCATGTTGCAGTTGTACTTAATTTACATGTTGATGATCATCACGATGTGTATATTTCTAGGTCATGTTAGATATGCTCATTTAATGTGCAACTTGCAGATAGATGTGTATGTGATAGCAGTTATTTGACATGAGATGTATATTTGATGTTTGTGTTGTGATGATGCTATACAATGCTAATTGTGTTTTGTTAGATGATCATGATCACGATGATTATATGATGTTAGAAAATTTTAATGTGTTTTTTAGTCGAAGATGATGTTTGTACGATGGTTATCATGATCGTGATGCTTATTTAATTTAATATGAAATCATGATATTTATTAAATATTATTTCATAATTGTAATTGAAATTTTAATTGTAATTGTAATGTTAATTGTATGTAAAATTCTAAAATTGCAATTGTAATTGTAATTTTAATTTTAATTGTAATTGTATGTGAAATTTAAAAATTGTAATTGTAATTCTAATTCTGTGTGAGGCATGCCATGCTTGCAAAATAGCTAATTCTTTGCAATGAAAGAGCCTTTGAATCCTTTGGATTATAGTCATGTTCCTCAATATCTTAAAAGGAGGAACACGTGATTTACCCTTCTTTTTTGATTTATCATACCTGTCATGCACACATTTTGGACATATCTCTTTATCTGCATATTCTCCTCTATATAGAATACAATCATTTCGACATCCATGATATAATATGTACTCAACACCAAACATTTTCAACAAATTATTTGCCTCTTCGTAGCTACTGGGCAAGCCATTATCACTCGAAAGAACCTTATATTTGAATAACCTATAGTTGGCGATCATGGAAAATATTAAATGTACATTAATGCCGATACAATTATTGACGTTCATTAAATTGACCATTTGTAATTTTCATTGTGTGATTATATTTCTCAAATTTATATATAAGGGAGGAATTTATGGTAACTTAACTCAAAATTTCCAAGAAACGTGCATTTGGCAAGCCAAACTTAAAATTTTCTTTTAAGTTGTACAGTAACATCATTGTCCTCAACTGGGTATATTTATACTAACCGCCAGGTCCAAAGAGAGGGGTGGTTGAAGCAAATTTAGGGCTTTCGAAAAAGGTGTCAGTAATATGAGCATCATCCCCTAGTTGATAATCATTTTGGAATGCATATAACAACATTGTATCCATGACAGTTGTATCCTGTAAGTAATCATCCATAACAACTTCTATTGTATTGCCTCCATTTCCAGCTTGTGAAGAACCATTATTGTTGTAGTCATTCCTAATTGGTGAATCTAGATGTAGTGGGAATTGAATCGGTGGTTGATTCAACCATTCTTGGTATCATTCCTCTCCAATTTTTTCTCTCAATTCATCCTTCTCTCGATCTGACATTGTCATGGGGTGCAACGGAAGATGGTAGGTAGGTCGCTCATCATCACTAGAATCCTAAAAATTTCAAAAAATATATTTGAACATGATTAGTACAAAATCTATGATATCAATTAGTAACATTGGAAATGCATGATTAATTTGTTTGACATTGAAATAATTACATTAATATACCAATAAATTATAGTTACCATCATTGTCCTAGGATTGTGGTTAGAAGATGCAATATTATTACAATTGACAGGGTGAAGTGGCTGTCCATTTTCATCTACCAAATGCACCTTGCGCTTTGGAACGTGGTCTCCTAACAAGCTACGAAATTAGTCCATTTTGAATATTTTTTATTATATTTAGTCTAATGAAGGGGTTTTTGGGTGGGTCAAAGCCCTGAAAGCATTGTAATGGGTGAAAGGGTAAACTACGGGCCTGAAAACCATGAGTTGTGGACCATAGGAAAGTCTAGGCTAGATTGTTATAAATAGAGAAGTATTTTGTATTGTAAAGGATAAGAAATGATGAGCTATTGATGCAATCTGTTGTTTAAGCTATCTGTTTGGGTTTTGGGGAACATAATCCTATTGGCTATGTGCGCGGAGATCCAGGTACAGCTGTGTTCAGACCGTGCTGCTGTGTTCACAGGTTGGGAAAGGAAGTCTAAGGAAGGATTGATGAATGAATGAATGCGAAATATTGTTAGAGAACTGAATCTATGAGTACTTATGTGTGAATTGCCGATAATTGCTGTGTTGTGCATTTTCTGTCTTTTAGCTGTGAAGATCTGTGTAACTGAATACTTGGATCTAGAGATATTCCACTTTGTTTATGTAATGCTTTGTTGATGTTATAAAAAGCATATAACTATAGATCTAGTGAATGTGGATGCGAATAGAGACTTAATTAACTCTGCACAGAACATGGTAATCTCGGAATTACAGAACAAGACGCAGCTCTGCTTGCCTTACCCATCCTTTCTTAGGGTGCGGAAACCTAGTTCCAGCACCCACCCATACTACTTGAGGTGAGACTTTGACCTGTGCAAGCAGGTCACTGCCGAGAGGGCCGGTAGTATAGGGTTTTGTTGGAAAAACCTACACACCGAACTTAGGTCAGGACCCCTCAAGACAACAAATGGTTTCATTGCCGGGACTAGAAGAAGTCTAAGAAACGAGATCGGGTAATGGCATCGGATATCTAATGCAGGGTTGAATGAGTGATACTCTGGGTGAAATAATAATGCAGAGCGGTTAGTGCTATCGAACCAATCAAGTAGAGGATTTCTCTACTCATAGCTCACCGAGACCTACGCAAGGTCCATCAACTACCCCGACGTCAAACCTCCAGGAAAATAAACCAGAGGAACCCATGGCGGCACACTTAAATTTACCTAACTTTAAAGGCGTAGCCGATGAGGACATGAAACGGTTTTGGTTCATGGCCAACTTGGTGTGGACGGTGCAAGGGGTGCTAATAAATACTATGAAAAGAGAGCAGCTATCCATGGCTTTCAAAGAAAGGGCGCTGGACTGGTATATGTGGTATATATCTCAAAACTGGAGCTCATTGCTTCAAGATTCTAAGGATGCTGTAAAACAACAATTCCGGAAGCCAAAATCTTACTCTCAGTTGCTAGGAAAAGTGAAAGAATTCAAGCAAGGTATGACTGATTCAGTATGGGAGGTCGATCAGTGGTTAAAGAAAGCAATTAGGGAAGGAGGGTTCAAGGACGATGACCGACAACACATGGAAAGGTTCATCGCTATGTCGCTACCTCACTTACACATACCAATGAGTCACCAGACCTTCGAATCGCAAGAAAAAGCTTTGGAAGGTACCATGAAACTTGAAGCTACACCTAAGGACAACATGTTGGGTGGAGTAAAACAAATTCAGGAGCAGCTTGGAGCTATGCATATAGAAATATAGAACTTGCGAAAGGACCGAGGAAAGGACGGTTACGTAGATCTTCGATGCATACGGTGTTGGGTGTCTAGCCATACCAAGGACCAGTGTCCTCTATTAACATATTACCTCCAGGCAGGAGGACCTAGTCCATTGCGCCCTGGGTCCGGTGGATCTACGCTCTGGTGTGATGACTTTCGGGTAGCAAGACTACATGACACATCCCAGTGCCCTCAGCTAAGTATGGTTGAACTAAAGCAACAATGGTGTAGGTTATGTCATTCGGTAGGACACAACGAGCAGAATTATTGCACATATGACTTACTGGTAGATCGAGGGAACCTATATAGGGTACAATCCAATCCCGTGTCGTGAAGATCTCCCGCGAACTTTGGTGGCTCTCTTGCGAGCGGCAGGGGGGTCGGGGAGGAAGCACAGGGCGAGGAAGGGGCCAGCTGATCTGCTATAACTGTGGAGAGGTAGGGCACTTCGCCAGGGACTGCGTGAACCCCACTAGGAAATCCTGTAAATATTGCCGACAGTTAGACCATGAGATCGAAGACTGTCTGATATTGACAACAAAAATACAAGACAAACAGCGTACCCCCACGCAAAATGTGCAAAGAGCCAAAACTGAGCTGAGGAATGAAGATCCAAGTATAAAAGTCATGATGTGCAACATGGTCACTCAGGAAGCAAGGGAGGAGCTTGTTGCTCGAAAGGAAACAAATTCCAAGAAACAAGAGCTGTTGGAAGCCCCTACGCAGCTGCTAGCACACCTCCAGAAAGAAGAGGAGGTGGAACCCTTTCTAAGGGCATGCTTGAAGCTGCTGCGCAACTTGCAGGCTAAAGAAGATCTTCAAGTATTACTGCAGGACTGCGCAGATCATCCCAGCACAACGGCTGAGATTAAGTAAGTACACAAATTACACAGCTACAAGAGTCGCATCGGGAGGGAAATACGATTGACTATGCAGATTGGCGACTATGAGATATATCAAGTTATTCTCGATCTGGGACCGGATGCGAATATCTTACCAAAGAAAACATGGAAACGAATGGGAGAACCTAAGTTAGACTGGTCCACCATCCAGCTACGCATGGAAAATCAATAGAAGATCATCCCTCTGGGAAGGTTGCCAAAAGTCATGGTATACATCGCAGGAGTAAAGCTCCTAGCTAACTTTGAAGTAATAGAAATTGTGGAAGATACGGATCCCTATCCTGCACTCCTAGGGATAGACTGGGCTATAGATGTGGGGGCTTTCATTAATATAAAAAAATGTAGTATGGTGTTTGAGAGGGATGGTATGCGCGTAATAGTACCACTAGATCCCGCTAAGGGTGTGCGGTATACAGAACCAACATATGAAGAGGAGGAACTAGATCACATCTACAGAGTAACGGCACAGGACGAAGACCAAGATATCCCTACAACAGGCGGAGTATTCGATTGGGAGAAGAACAGGGATTACTTTTTTGATCTGGATGAAGAAATAAAGAGTTAGTAGAGCCAGCTACATGATTTCTTAGCACTACGATACCCTCGGGCTGCAAGGACCCTCTACTGCATTACTTCAGAGGTAACAGACCTTCCCCACTTTGATGGGTCTAGTCATTTCCAGGAATTCTTAAGAACATTGGAGGCTAGGGTGCCAAAAGAACGACGGCTCTGGGCACTCAATCTGGCTCTGCGTAGAACACCTGCATGCTAGTGGGATACCCACAAGAAATAATTTCTGAACTGGGAGACGTGTCAGGATAGGATGGTTCTGCAGTTTGCACCTCCCGCTGATGTGCGCACCAAGATATTCCTGGGACCCGGGGATCACTGTGTGCATCTGCATACTTGGACAAAAAAATGGTCCAACCAAACCCCAGAAGAATGGATCCATCTATTTGTGCATGCCTTGGGCCTTATCCCTTCTTCTTGGTACTTAGATGCATAGTTACATCAGCGGACCCGCCACTGGGAAATATTAAAAGAATACTTTATTAGAATGTTCAAACTAATTGGGGGAACAGAAATGCTTTAAGAAGCTCTGCAGGACATCGATGCATTTATCTTTAAAAATCCTCACCCACACACCATACAATCCATCTGACATGGGAAGCCTAGATGCAAGACATAGTCAACTGTTGGAGCTTGGCGATTAACGAAGAAGAGGATAATCTGCGAAATATCTCTATTCCAGAATATGAAGGAGACCGTACAATTATCGGACCATTTCTCCAGGATGTTGATGTAACGCAACCTCTCAGGCTGCACGAAGTTAATATTGGGACAAAAGAACACCCTAAGTTGGCTAAAATTGGGGACTATTGGGACGAAGGCACCATAGGAAAAATTGCCGAGCTACTTACAGAGTACCAGGACTTATTCCCAACAAAGTTTTCTAATCTCAAAGGAATTACTGGGGACCTCGGCATTATGCACATCACTCTGAAACCCGAGGCGCGCCCCGTCAAGCAACGGCCTTACTGGCTGAATCCTAAATAAAAGCAAAATTTCAAAGAAGTGTTGGAAAAAATGCTAACTACAGGTATCATTGAACCAGTTAAATAGTCAGATTGGGTGAGTCCAATGGTCGTCTAGGAAAAAAAGACAAAGGAAGAAATACGCATCTTTGTGGACCTATGAAAGCTGAACGACGCCTGCATTCATGACCCCTTCCCTACGCCCTTCTCCGATGAAATCCTTGGTAGCATGGGTGGCCAGGAGGCCTATTCTTTCACTGATGGATTCTCGGGATACCACCAGATCAGAATTGCACCTGAAGATCGCAGTAAGACTACCTTTGCGACTGAATGGGGTTCCTTCTAGTATACGGTCATGCCCTTTGGTCCTAAGAACGCACCTGCTATATTTTTTAGGGTCGTAGTGGCTGTGTTCAAGGAGTTTATTCATAAGTTCCTGGAGGTTTACTTCAATGACTGGACGATCTTTGGATTGGTAAAAGAACATGTCTCAAACCTACGACTAATGTTGGATGCATGCCAAAAACACCAGATATCCTTGAATATCAAAAAGTGCATATTCTGCATACTATTCAGAATCTTGCTTGGAGACATATTCTGTCGGCAAGGATTGATGGTTGATCATGCGAAGATAGCCGTAATTATCAAACTTGCAGCCCCCACAACGGAAAAAGAGAAGAGCTTTGAACTGCTAAAAGAGAAGATGATCTCTACCCCATACTGATATTCCTTGACTAGTGAAAGGAATTTCATGTACATGTCGATGTGTCAGGCATTGCTCTGGGTGCAGTTCTCACTCAAACGAGTGAAGGAGATATTGATCACCCGGTTGCCTTTTCCAGTTGCAAAATCTCAGGTGCAGAAAGGAATTACTCTACCACTGAGCGCGAAGGACTGGCTATGGTGTATGCACTACAAAAATATCGGCACTATGTACTGGGTGGACGCTTTAAGATGTTCACTAATCATTCAGCTTTGAAATACATTGTCAACCAGCCTATGTTGGGGGGGAATATTTACCGCTAGCTCTTGCTATTTCAGGAATATGATTTTGAGATCATCGTTAAGCCCAGGAGGTTGAATGCAAGCCTGGATCATCTTTCTTGTATCGAAACAGGGGAAGAGCCTACTAGCTTGGACGAGGGCTTACTCGATGCACAACTATTCACCATTAAGGTAGTTGATGCTCACTTTGCTGATATCATTGAGTTCCTTACTACGGGCGTGGCCCCTGCAGCATATTTTGTACAATAGAAGAAGGAGTTGGCTACTGGGCTGCAGACTTTACTATCATCGCAGGACAGCCATACAAGCTAGGCGCAAATGAAATACTACGCAGATATGTATTGGAACATGAACGACCCACCGTCCCAGTAAAAGCACATGATTGAGTTGTGGGAGGCTAGTATGCAGGCATGGCTATGGCACAAAATATTTTGAGGGCTGGATTATGGTGGCCTACCTTGCATCAGGATTCTTACACCTATTTCAAATTGGGTGATACATGCCAGTGAACTGGCCGACCCTCATGATGAGATGACATGCCATTACAGCCTCAAATGGCCCTACAAGCTTTTGATAAATCAACCATTGACTTTATAAGACGTATCAATCCACCAGACAAGAAAACAGGTGGGTGATACATTATCACTGCCACTAACTACGTCACTCTATGGGCTAAGGCATAAGAGGTAAAAGATTGTACTGCTAATACTGCTACACACTTCATATTTGAGCAGATTCTGACTAGGTTTGGCTTCCTAAAGATCCTAATGAGTGACAGAGGTACGCATTTTTTTAACCAAACAATTCAATATTTGAATGAGGAATTCCGGATCCACCACGCAAAGAGTACAACATATCATCCCTAGGCCAATGGGGTGGTAGAAGCTTTTAACATAATTTTGGAGCAGGCATTAACTAAGGTTTTCAATGCCGATTGTAGTGACTGGGATGTTTGCATTCCCTCGGTTTTGTGGGCTTACCGAATGACCTGCAAAAATCTGACAAGAAAGACCCCCTTCCGAATGGTATATGGCAAGGAGGCCATTATGCCCGTAGAATACATTGTTCCTAGCCTACGCATCATAGCATTTATGAATATTGCAGACTCTGATATCATAAAGGAGCGCCTAGTGCAACTGGTGGCTTTGGAGGAAGATCGGTTTATTGCCAATTTTCACCAACAAGTTCAAAAGGCTCGAGATAAATCCAAGCATGATCAACACATTTTCCAGAAGGCATTCATCGAAGGTGATCTCGTCCTTTTATACGATAGCCAATTTGTGAAGCATCCAGTAAAATTTTGGCAGCACTGGCTTGGTCCCTACACAGTTAAGGAAATCACGAATGGAAGATCCATCCAGTTAGCTACCTTGCACGGTGACCTCATTCCTGGCTTTTTCAATGGTAGTCGACTCAAGCCATACCAAGCTAAGGACTATGTGGCCACACCACTGCAATGACTTGGGACGAGTCACAAGATTGTGTTGGGGGACTGTTGGAACGGCGTCTCCTAACAAGCTATGAAACTGGTCCATTTTGAATATTTTTTATTATATTTAGTCTAGTGAAGGGATTTTGGGGTGGGACAAAGCCCCAAAAGCATTGTAATGGGTGAAAGGGTGAACTAGGGGTCCGAAGACCATGGGTTGCGAACCATAGGAAAGTCTAGGCTAGATTCTTATAAATAGAGAAGCATTTTTTATTGTAAAGGATAAGAAATGATAAGCTATTGATGCGATATGTTGTTTAAGCTATCTTTTTGGGTTTTGCGGAACGAAATCCTGCTAGTTGTGTGGACGGAGATCCAAGTCCAGCTGTGTGCGGATCCTGCTGCTATGTGCGCAGGTTGGGAAAGGAATTGTAAGGAAGGATTGATGAATGAATGAATGCAAAATATTGTTAGAGAACTGAATCTATGAATACTTATGTGTGAATTGCTGATAATTGTTGTGTTGTTCATTTTCTATCTGTTAGCTGCGAAGATATGTGTAACTGAATACTTGAATCTAGATCTATTCCACTCTGTTTGTGTAATGTTGTGTTGATGTTATAAAAATCATGTAACTATAGATCTAGTGCATGTGGATGCGAATAGAGACTTAATTAAGTCTGCACAGAAAAAGGTAATCTGGGAATTACAAAATAGAACGCAGCTCTACTTTCCTTACCCATCCTTTCTCAGGGTGTGGAAACCTGGTTCCAGCACCCACCCATACTACTTCAGGTTAGACTTTGACCTATGCAAGCAGGTCACTGCCAAAAGGGCCAGTAGTATAGGGGTTTTTTAGAAAACCTTGCACATCAAACCTGGGTCAGGACCCCTTAAGCCAACATTGCGGTATGCTACTCCTGATAAGATCTTTCAATGTTTTAGAGCTGTTTGAATATTTTGTGCATCTGACCTCGATTCTAAATCTTCATGAACCTGCAAATTTGTATACACTGGAAATTTTATTAAGCTGATTGACATGGATAAAAAACATAAATTCAATTAGATAATGAAAATATAAATAAAATCTAAAGTAAATATTACGTATTGAGATGGATACCGAGGACTCTGCGATGGACTTTGAAAAATATTATGGAATGAGTTGGCTTTTCAAGAACTTTCAATTCGATATAATTATGATATTTTCTCCCTGCATTTGAGCAAAATCAAGAATGAATTTTAGTGTACACACCTAAAAGTAATTTCGGTGCCTTAAAAATGGACTTATTATTATGGACGCTTATGTACAGATACCCGCACCGGTGCCTTTTAGTTACTGCACACCGGTGTCATGTTAGTAATTAATGCACCAATGCGGTGTTATTAACTGACACACTAGTAACGAAAAAAAACAAATAAAAAAGCACAACTTTATTTTTTTTAAGTGAAAAAAATGGTAAATTGAAAAATGGGCAACAAAATATTTTCAAAAATCTTATTTCATAAAATAATTTTTTAAATACTAAATATTTTTCATTATTTCAATATTTTTGCACAAAATTTCATTAATTGATTTGTACGAGACATACCCCGATCAAGAGAGCACGAGAGCACTATGGAGCAGCGAAATAATTTCTAACAGACTATTCAGACAATTAGAATTCAAAACCTTTGGTGATTCAAACTCGGTAGTATAGAGTTTCAAATGATCTCCTGATTAAGTTTTATTATTGTTTTTATATTTTATGCAGCATTTTTTACGCAATAAGTAAAAAAAATAAAATTTACTATTCATTTAAAAAAAAAAAACACTAAAAAAGTCCATTTTATCCTAAACCCTTCACTCTTTTTGTTTCTGCCCTTACTTATTCCTATTTTTTTGATTTCAGAATTAGGGATTTTCATTTTATATTTATAGTGTTTTTATTGCTATATATATAGGCATATGACATCTAAACCATGGGATGACTTGCATAGTCGGATCCCAGTCCATGTCGACCCTTGCATGAATTTTTTAAAAATTGAACTTTTTTAATCGGTGTGCCCTTCGTAGCCTAGTGCACCGGTGCATTATCTTATCACATTGCACCACACACGTACTATTTGATAAAAAAAATAAAACAAATAAAAAAAATTAATCCATGCGCAATATGTAAAATAGGTCACCGATGCGCTATTTCATTATAGCACGCCATGCGCGTACCGTTTAGAAGAAACAATTTTTTACTTTGTGATAATCGGTGCACCATGTAACATATAATGCACCGGGTCTCCTTGTCGATAGAGATCATCGTAATGTGGTCCCCTGTTTGCGCTGGGCATTTATAAGAATAGGCTGCACCGCCTCCTCCATGACACCATATGCTACAAAAAAAAAATGCTAGGCGATTTTTATTATTATCTTTTTGTGTTAATCGTTACGGTGGTTAACATATAACACATTGATGCTCCTTTTTTATATATAGCACCATACAGTGTTTTATACTATTTTGGCGGTGTGTTTATAAGAAGACGGCGCACCTACGTCAGTGCCTACATCATTTAAAAGTGAACCTGTTTCTTGATTTTTTTTCTTTACTTGAAAATTTGATGATTTATTTATAGAGTATATTAATGAATGATATGGTACAAGTTTTATATTGATAAATAAATGGCTGACAAGAGATCAAGTAACAAAAATAATGATAGCACATCAAGAAAAGAAAAAAAATGCAAGTTCTTCGTAGATTATTTACAAAAAGTATTAATTTTGAACTATATGTAAGTTTAACTAATATGTATTGTTTACTGTGTACCATGCAGAGCCACAAAATGATTAAGCTCAATAAGAATATTTTTTATCTAGGACCAGAAGAGCATAAAATATTGATGGAAAAATTGCAAAAGGATGAATCAGGTGAATGAAAAAATATTATCGATCCAATATGAGTTTCTTTTTTTAATTTTCATTAATAATATACTTAAAATTATTAGATAACATATATCAAACATTATATTAATTCACATATGTTTAATTTTCTATAGTGACCAACAACTCACAAATTGAATTTTGTTCTAAGAAAATAAAAAAAATAGCACATGCGAATGAAAATGAATTGCTCCTTAGCTCATCTGGAGTGGTGTTGGAGGTTAACGAAAGGGGGGGAAACATTTACAAAATTTTGAGGGATACAGTGGAACAAATGTGTAGACGTTATTTCCACTTACAATGAAAAAATAAATCTAATTATTCAAAGAACCAAATTTTATCCAAACTAAAGGAAGAGTTTCCAGAGAATTGCCCAATGAGACATGTCAGACTTTTAATAGCAAAAACGTATAGAAACAGAAAAAAAAAGGAATGAAAAATTAATATTCCTTTAAATGTTTTTCTAGAATTATTTATAAATATCACTTTTGTTATATTTACTTTTCATATATCAATATAAAAATTAAATAGTTTATTGTCATGTTACATTTTTAGGAAGATTATGAAAATCTCAAAAGATGAACGAGTTGATATCATAAATATGCCAGTACGAATGTCCAAAAAGGTGTACAAGGAGATGGTCAAAGAAATGGAAAAAAATGCATCACAGGAGGATCCTTCTCAACAACAACATGATTCAAATGTAATGTGTAATCATTTATTTTTTCGATAATTAGGTACAATAAATAAATAATTTAGCATTAAATATTAATTTTAAGGTATTTTCTTGCAAAAAAGAAAAGAAAACGCAACCCTTTTAACACATAAAACAGGATGACAAGGAAGAAAAGGGT
Source organism: Pinus albicaulis (assembly GCA_034641835.2). Classification (NCBI taxonomy): domain Eukaryota; kingdom Viridiplantae; phylum Streptophyta; class Pinopsida; order Pinales; family Pinaceae; genus Pinus; species Pinus albicaulis. The sequence goes on along the minus strand of CM076582.1, from coordinate 1,175,401,053 downwards.
TGATATCTAAATTTTGAGTAATTGTTACTTCCTTATAACAACTTAAGTAGATTTAATTTTTGTATATTTTAAGTTGTTTTACAACAATCATCATTGAATGTCTTCAAATAGGTGCTAACATACAAATAAGAACCATTAGATGAATTGATTGACATTGGGTTAAATATGGGTTGTGAGTTTATGTTGGCATATCAGAAATTAATTGTTTTACTTAGCTCTGTCTATAATTAATATAATTTTTTTATATTAAATATGTGATTTTTGACAGGGCATAAAACTTGTAGGAAACAAAGTATGGAACTGCACCAATAGATGAAATCTTGAAAGATGGCATGAAATTTGATTGTGAAAGAATGTGTATAGTTCATGAGTCAATTGTTTCTTTGGTACATCATTTCTTTTTTATTTACATTGATGTATATTATTTAATATTGCAATTTTCATTATTCTTACCAATGTATATAGACTCATTATAGCTTATTTTTATGTTTGTAGATGGAACGTGAAGAAGAATAAAAAAATCAACATTGTGAACAAAACATTCCTCAAAATAACCCAAGTCATGGAAGTAGTTTGAGCAGTGACAACAGTTCAAGTGAAGAATGATGATAACTATGTTTGGATATCAAAGCAAGGTGTTGTATTTTTTGAAAAATTTGTTCGTGAAATCATACATTTTGTTTAATGTAATGGACATAGTGTCCCAATTTAAAGACAAAGGGATACCAATAACTATCCCATTTTGTATGGCAAAGACTGTGTTATTCATATTTATATAATAAAATATGTTTTAATTTATTCTATTGTGTTCTCCACTGTCGCTGTGAAATGTAATACCACTGATTAAATTTATGGATGATTAATTATTACAATGAAGGGATGTGAAATCTGATGATATGATATAACAAATTAATCCAAACATCACATTCAAATACACTAACAAAAAATTTATTGATATGAATATTGTTATAAGATGCGTGTCGTCTTTTTATGAATAATGAATTTAAGAAAAATCACAATAATTATGATATGATACAACAAATTAATCCAAACATCACATTCAAATGCATTAATAAAAATTTTAGTGATATGAATAGTGTTATCAGATATGTGTCGACTTTTGATGAATAATGAATTTTAAAAAATTACAATAATTGCACTGTCATAAGTCCATGTTTGTAAAAAATACAAAATTAACACAGGTGCGCGTTAGTTACTGTACACTGGTGCGTTTGTATGATAAATCACAACAGTGTGTTTGTACAACCTATGGACAACGCAAAAATACCAATACCAATTATAACCTTCGACGCGTTTGTGCGATACTTCGCATGGGTGCATTTATGTGAAACTACTCACTGGTGCCTTTGTACAACCTATGGACACTGCACAAATACCAATATGAATTAGAAAAATCGGTGTGTTTGTGTGATACTACACACCAGTATGTTTCTATAATACTATGAAAAAGTGTGTTGATATGACCTATGGGCATCACACAAATTCCAATACCAATTAGAATGACCAAGTATGTTGTATCACCTATAGTGTGGCCGGTGCGGTTTTAGACCTTTATGGCCCAATGCATGCACCTTCAACCGCTATGGGACGACCGTATGGATGACAGGCACCAATGTGTTGACACCTGAATAGCGCACCGATGAAAAAAAAATCCGCAATAACCTACACCCACCTAGATTTTTTAGTTGTGTTCAAATTCCATTAGAAGCTCTGCCAAAACATCCGTTACCGAAAAATAATGTTGTAGAAAATGGTTTTTTGACACATTTTGCCAATTTTATAATACTAAAAACTTCCTTTATAACCTCCGCTAGAGGGTATTTTCCTTGTAGTGTAATAAGTTATACTGGCTAGCACTCATTCGTATGACCTAATGCATTTCAATGAATAGGAGTTAAGGGACAAAAAAATTGGTGTTCATGCATGAAATTGTAGTGCTAGTAAAAAACAATGGTCACTTTATCTTAATTGTTGATAGTGTGAAGTTGGTGTTAAGTGCCTAAATATGATCAAGGAAAAAAAATCTATTAAGAAATAGAGCATTGATCCAAATATTAGCATAATCCTTGTTGTATTGTATGCGACGCATGGGTGGACGAAATACAATGTGTTTAATAGGGAGGTTGCTTTCCTACAAGAAAGTCAGAGGTAAATTGGATTGTTAGATTGCTAGTGGAACAAAGTAACATGTAGTAAACTAAGTGATATGGAAGCATATAATGCTAAAAACAAAAAGAAATAAAAACAAAATAACATGTACAATAACAAACTCAATCGAGTTAGACAAAATAATAACTCAAATGGAGAACTCTCTCCCTTTATTACATGTTGGTAGTATAAGAGAATAGGATGCTAAATCACTTGTAATCGATCCTTACATCTATGGAGCTCCAATATCCAAGGCAAGGGGGTCCCTTCCCCTCAAGATTTCAGCAAGCTTCTCTCCCCTCTTAATGGATGGTAGATTGATGGACACATGGTGAACTTACTCTTTTATCGAGGTGTTGGATGGCCAAAAACTGAATCATTCCAATCCTCTTACTGCTCGTACAACACAAGCTGGTTTTCTCTCAAGCAATTTGGCCAACATAACAATGTGTTCTCATGTCTCTCTTCCCATGGCTATCTTTTATAGACAAATTTCAAATTTTCCCTCCCTTTGTTGGTACAAGATGTATTTTGACACAAGACTGGGGGTATGATGCCTTTGTGTGCTAGACTAAAGCCATAATGTGGCTCCAATGTGGCTATACATGGCTAGCTTGAGTGAGAATATTTTCTCCAAGTGTGCCAAGTGGTCCTGAATGGTGACTTTCCACATACTCAGGTCTGTGCGACTATCTGAGGATAGCTGCGATGTTCTTTGTAGCTATCGAATAAAAAGTCATGACTATCGCCAAGTGTCTGTGCTTTCTATGCATAGTTCAATCATTTTTCCTTATTTACCTTAGGAAAAGTTAAAATTTTCAACTTTTGTAATGTATTTATTCCCTATATATCCTTATTTGTACCCTTTGCTTGACATTTTATAATGTATTTTTCTTGTACGATTTTACAGTGTTAACAGTTTACCCCTAATGTATGAGTTCTATGAAGAATTGTAGAGCTAAAATACATTATACTTTATTTTTCTATTTAATTAGTTCAAGAGAGAGAGAGAGTAACTTGCATGAAAGCTGAAGTTGGAGACCTCTTTCCATGAGTAAAAGGGGTGTCATGCTCTATTTGAAACCTGCTAGAGATAAAATAAATACAATATTTCTATGAGTAGGGCATGCCCCATGCTCGTCATGTTTTCGATAGTCAAGCTAGATAGATGTTGTGTATGTGTCACTTGTGTGGTAGTAACCTACGTTTGGTTGATGATGATGGTTGCTGACACCCTCACAGGCATTTTTATTTGACATTGAATGTGATTCCCACATGAATAATTTTTTTATGGCATGTTTATAACAATTATCATTGTATGCATGGGTCTATAACTATTGGGGACCTTCTCGTGTAAGCATTATTGAAAGAGATTCTTATCATGACACGTGTCTTTAACAAATTATAATAGAGCACAAAGGTTATGAAGTACGATACTATCTTGACATGAAATTTTATATTGAAGTCAAATGTGAAGAGGGTTTATGAAATCAATGGGAAATGATGACTCCCATAGTGCCATCCAAGGATACCCCAATTTAGGTGAGGAGCCATCCAAGGTATTGCCTCCTTTTTGGAAGATGGTTGTTGAAGACAACAAGAAGGAAGCACCAACCAACGAAGAGGAGTACTGGTCTCTGATGTAGCAGGGTGGGGTGTGATAGGTTAACCTAGGCATGATGACGAGAAATGGTTGTAACTCATGATTTTATTTCACTGGCCCGAGGTCAGAGCTTGTAACTTAAAGCAGCGGGATTCATAATAATTTCTATTGAGGAAACCCGTGGAGTCGGCAGGACATCCGGAGTGGGTATGTGGTTGTTATGAGTGTGATGGTGGGGTTGGGTAAAGAATGTGAAACTTTGATCAACAATTATTAGGGACTACTACCAAATGAGAAATTTGGGTGGATGGGTGGGAGTGTTCTCCTCAAAAATATTTGTACACTTTCCAAAAGAATATATAATGGGTTTGGATGTACAAGCACGAAGATGGGTGCCCCAATAAACATGAAAATAATCTATCACTATGGTGTGAGGAGGGTTTTTTGCTAAGGTTTGGGGCCCCATTAGTTAGTCTTGATGCGAGGGTGGTGAAGCGGATGAAAAGTGTCACAGATGGGCTATGCTGATGGGGGCGTGGTAGACCAAGTGTAAGACGCGGTGGTGCATATTCGATATGGTTATGAGAATGGTAGTTTCAGAATGGGGTTTTATCATGACATGGGTAAAACTTGAATTGATGTATTATGGATGAATGAACATGAAGCACTTCCTAGACTTTGATTTTATAGCCATGGCTCCAAACTTTGGTTTATGGTATACATGAGTGATGGATGCCATGGAGGGTGAGGCTCTACCGACCTATGAGAATTTTTATCATGTGCAAGGTGGGGCAATGATAAACATTGTTGGGTGAATGGAACCTATGGTTGATTTTTTTGGAGAAATTATGATAGGATATGAAAAGCTTATTTGGGGAGCCTATCATGCTAGGGATAGAATGATACCTGCTCTTTTACCTTTAGTGGCTGAGGCATATGGTGATTCAGCGTGTTTGTAATACCTTCAACCAATACCCCAAGTAAAAGTATATTTTTTATTCAAACATATTGAAAATAATGTTGAATGGAAAGTGATAAGAGAGAGCATATTGGTAGTAATAGAAAAATTGACTTTTTTTCTAAGGTGTGGATGTGGGAAGCCTACTTTGACGTGATGATGTGTTCATCACTGTCTTTCATGCAGTTTTTCAATTGGGAATTCTAATCTCTCATTATTGAATTTCGAATAATGAGAAAAGGGTGACATATAGTTCAATCACTACGGTGAAAAATAATATTGGTGAGGGTCAGCTTGACGACCTTTGCTGTCCGTCATCAATAAACATATGGTGACTACAAAAAACCATCACCCATATATAGTGATGTTCCTTTATGGTCCGTCACCAAAGACATTTTGAATGACACTTTTGGTGAGGGTCGTTAAAGGCCCATCACTAATTCTCTCTTTGGTGACACTTCTAGTGACGAAGTTTTAATGACCCTCACCAATGCTCATTTTGTTACTTTTGGTGACGGTCAAAAAACGGCCGTCATCATTGATCATTAAAAAACCGTCACTGTAAGTGTATATAGTGATGTTCCTTTATGGTCCGTCACCAAAGACATTTTGAATGACACTTTTGGTGAGGGTCGTTAAAGGCCCATCACTAATTCTCTCTTTGGTGACACTTCTAGTGACGAAGTTTTAATGACCCTCACCAATGCTCATTTTGTTACTTTTGGTGATACTTTAAAATGGCCGTCATCATTGATCATTTGAATGAGTTTTTGATGATGCTATGTGCCTGTTAATATATTTTTTTGTCAAAAGTTAACGATTTAATACCATTATTGTGGAGTATTTTTTATAATATGTCCAAAGCCATAGTGATTAGGGTTAGTGAATTTTTTAGAATTAATTAGTGTGTATCATTTCCCTCAAGTAATAACTAGTCGAATAGAGATTTTCTATGAGTCAACAAATGATTCATATATATTAAGTTTATTTTCTAGAAAATTCCCTTTAGATAAAGTTCCACTATTGTGTGTAGGAAATATATTATTTAATACATAATAAAGCTTTGAAAATTCTATTAATGAGAAAGACCTAACGATCCTCACCAATCTGGGCATGCCTTAAATTAACAAGCTGGCACACATCAGATTTCACACCCCACATGGCTGGAACATCTTTGTACCTAGAACATCTTGTGATGACTTACGCCATAAGCACATGGTGCAGACATGCGTTACAATAACATCGAACTCAATATTTGTTGGTACGTCGCATAGTCCCTAGCATGCCCTGGAACACCTTGGTTGAATGCATTGACATACATTAGCACTTGGCACACAATGCCACTTGGCATGTATTGGGACCTATTATTAGTGTGTCTAGCATGCCCCTTTTCAAAAAGATAAAGTCCTGACTTATTAACCCTCTTATTAACCAAATCTAGATCTAAACAATGCGTGATCACTTAAGCATATTCATTCATGTATTCTATCATCAGTGTAACTTCATGCATAAATACCAGAGGTAATTGTGCAGATACAAATAATCAACATAGAAGCAATGCGATCTAAAGACAAAAGCAATAGATAGATAACTTAGATCAATAGCATAATTTTTTTGCCAAAATCTATCCTTATATTAGCTTTAGGTCAATTCAATATATTAGACTTTACCCTTACACAATACCCTTCTGCCTACATAGCCAACGGAGTCTGCGCATAGCCAGGACTAGGTCTCCACGCACACAGCCAGCAAGAGCCTTTCTACCTAACGCAAACAAACCCTTACAAAAGTATTACATACGCATAAACATTCAGATCATCACCTCAAGTTAAGTTACTTCCTTAGAATCGATCTATATATTTATATAATTCCAGCGCATAGATACTATGGTATCAAACCATGGTTTGAGGCCCACAGTTTACCATTAAACCCTTTTTACATAAAAATAGGGACTTTGACCTGCCCCTAAGCCCCTTGACTCATTCGCGCAACGCACATTTACAAACTTGTAAAAATATACCCAAAAAGTGTACCCCAGTGGATCCCCAACACAAACATGTGACTCGTCCCGAGTCACTGAAGCGTCTACTCCTTTAGCTTGGCTTGGAGTGTGCTGATAGAATATTTAAGAGGGAACACCATTTCCAAACTCTGTGTAGCATCTCCTTGCACTTGCAGAACCAACTTCTTCGTAGTGGGCCCTTCAGTGGCCAGCTCTATACTTTGCTACATCTGTTGAATTGCCTTCAATGTAGTGTCTAGTGTTTGCGAAAGATGAAGAGCCTCCTTAGCCCATGGTTGCATGTGTGCCTCTAGCAGTTGCTCTTTATGACGCAAGTCCTCGATCTCTGTTTGAATGATTCGACCCTCCTGTAGGTGGGCGAGGCGTTGTGGAAGAACCAGAGTGGGCACCACTGTCCAGATTTTAGCAAACTACTGCTCTTTTTGGTGCAACTGATTGTGCAAATGATGTATTACAAGATCATTTTGAATGGACGTCCATATGCCCATAGCCTCATCTAAAAGGTTGTCACATTGTGTGACTGCGACAACAATACTGTTAGTAGCTTGTTTTACTTCGGCTGCCCTTTTTGCGCGGACCTCAGGTGGAGTCTCAGGCTACAACTTCATTTGCAGATCAACGATTTGATGCTTGAAATCTGCACGAACGGTCTACACTTCAGCGTGTGATGCTTTCAAGGCGACAGCCAATCCTTCCAATTTCTCTTCTGGGGCAATTGTGGCTAGGACTGTTGGTACATCGTTGAAGACTTGGTGAACTTTGGATTTGAGCGCAGTGCACTGGGCTTCAGTTGCGTGACATACTACTTCTGCAGCTTGTTGTTTCTGTTGTGCGCTTGTAGTCTGTTTCTTTGAATCTACAACTAATGTGTGACCAACAACCTCACAGAACTGAAGTTCGTCAACGATCATGGTGTGCATCGGGTGCAACTTTCCTGTAGGTAAAACAAACAAATTAATATTAATATCACCTACACCTCTGAATTGGGTGTGCCGACTGGCCTTCACATGAATGGATGGTGTGGGGATTTTCACAAGATGAGCATCCCCGGTTACTGGTAATGCGACATCCAATGTATGCGCGCTGGTTACTTGTGCGCTGGTCTGGCTCGCCTGAGCAACACGCTTGAATCAGGCTCTCTCGCATTTTGAGTTCTTGAATCCCAACCTGTACAAATTCCAGCGCAGTCTTATACTGCACTTCCATTTCTGACCAGAGATCCTCAGTCGCAGATGTGACTTTGTTATAAATCTAGTTTAAATCATCCTTAGTAAGTGTCAAGACCTCCTCTCCAGTGTCTTTAAATCCCTTCCTCTTTTTTCTTGATCCACCATTGGCCTGAGAGCCACGCTTCATGCCCTTAGAAGTCTGCGCTTCTACCTCCTCCATTGTATATTTCGATGCAATACCCAATTTTTTCAGGTTCAGTGCCTTTTTCTAAGTTGATCGTCTCACCTGTGGTGGTTGGCGTGGCTTCTTTCTCTTCAGGTTTCTTAATCAGATTCTCTGTTGTTTCCTTTGGCTGAGTACCAGTGTGTGGCTTCATCAGTGTTTTAGTGATAGATGTGGACACACCAGGCTCCAACCACGCTAGTGGCCATTATGAAATAATTTGGATCAGGTCATCTTCCGTAACTAAATATGGTAACTCATACCAAACTCCCTCCACGACGACTTTCGCACGGATGTGCATATTATGGAACGTGGCCTTGAAATTAGCTATCATCTTGTATTGTATGTATAATGTCGGAGACAACCTTGGCTTAGACTGCATGGCCTGATAGAGTGAGGCATAAAAAAGTACCCATAAAATTTTGTTCTCCTTAGCGCGTGCGGGGTCTGAGGGATTCCAAATTGTCGCATATCGTACCACCTCGCACATTTGTGGCTCAATCTTTGGAAACTGGGTTTCCTCAGTGGTATTCCACCCAATCAATGCAATCAACAAAAATAACCAAGCACAATGAAATTTCTTGCCTTCTTCATGTGCTTCGCGCACATTTTCCAGAAACTCTTTGCACAAATAATGGGACCAATTGTAAATTACACCTTTCTCGCACTATCCTGTGAGAGAAATTATGTGCGCGAGCACCTCCTTTAGTATACATTTGCGCATCACCTTGCAGGCCAAGATGAGCATGTCGAATTGAACATCCGGGTTGTTTATCTCGCTTACCACAAATCCTCTGCTATTCCATGAGACTTGATACTTTTTTTTGATCTGCTTTGCGACATATTTTTCTTTCGTTTTTCCTCCAAAATATATAATTGGATCTGTGCCTTTTGCAGGTAAATCAATGATCCTATGGATCATCGTAGGATCAATTGGAATGCGTGCTCCCAACCATAGTGCATCACCATGCACTAGTGCAAGCAATTTCCAAACACAAATGTCATTTATTAGGTTGCACCCAAAGTGAGGGATCTGCAATAGATTCAACATGCTTGCCTTGTGCAGACCCAACACCCATCTCTTTGTCTCTAGGTGCACAATTCCCCCTTCATACCGGACTTGGTCAAGTAAAGCTATGGCGCGAGCTTAGGAAAAATTTCCACCTCTGCGATGTCCCAATCCTTCATTTTGAGCTATGGTAATTTGGCAAACATGTCCCCTTCAACCGGGACGTTTTATGGGATAAAAAACATTTGGATGCTTGATCAGATCTTGTCAAGGTCTTTGGGAACCCTAACCAACGGTTTGCGTGGTGCGACATAGGTCGGCAACTGTGAGAATGGGGCCACTTCAACCACATCCTCCTCTTCCTCCATAATTGTTTCTAGAAGCTCTGTCATTGGCATTTTCAGATGCTCAACCGTAGTGGAGCATGAATTTGGAGTCTTCTCCCTCAGGGATTTTCTTGTTCCAGAGGTCTGCCCCTTCTTAGACTTGGTGGGCATAGGGGTTTCAACAACAGGGACCTCGGGTGCAGCAGGGTCATATCCAGGTCGTGTGCCCGTCATAGTGGGCGGAATTATGTAACCCAACCCTACGAAACACAACTCTTCCTCGAATCCCAGATCCAAACCAAACATAGACACAGAGTATGCATCGGAAATATTTTATCTTCAGTCCTTTATTAGCCCTCTGAATCTTCTTTCCAATGCCACTAGTCTGACCTGATTTGGATTCTTCAAGACAAAGTTATGCCCAATCTCCCACAATGACCTAATTATGGACTGGTTCAGTAGAGAAAACTTGTGTGTTGTGCCACGTGTCACTCTTTCCTTCTTCGGCTCTGAAATCGATACAAAATAAACTACAGTCCGTGTACTTTCTCAGAGAGAGAGTTATGATGATTTTCCCAAGGTCACCTCTTTGAGATGAAATCAGGAGCCTACAAAAACCCTAACTTTCACAAATCATATCTCCGAAAATATTGTGAACCAAGATTTGAAATTTTTACACTAATTTCCTTAGGATTTCTTCACAAATGGGTTTTTTTAAGCATCTAAACCTTCGTAGAAAAAAAAATATAGCGAAAATTCCACGATGAACTGTTTGAAGCAAGGAAACCCTAGAATCCAAAGCTCTGATACCAAATGTTATGAAACCAGCTCTCAAAATAGAATAAAAGAGAGATCAATGACTTAAAAATCAGCCACTTCGAGGGGGAAACCTCCTTTACATTACATAAACAAATAATTCTTGGATGACACAAATGAAAAAGCCTCCTTTCTATATATAGGAGTCCATGGGGTCAAAATATAATCCTAGCCAACCTAACAATAATAATGTAAGGACACAATAATAAAAATAGTGGCTATTATGGGGCACAATAATAACACTATGGGGACTACATGATTACACAATAACAATAAGGGGGCTACACTAACAATAATAAGGGACTACACTATTAATATAGGGCCCTAACAGTTTCTCGCTAGGTTTTCATTGAGCCTTCCGGCTTTGCCTTTTGCTACCTTATCGGGGTTAATGTTTGATGGCTATCAAGGTGACTTGTGCCTTGCTCAAGTTTTTCTACGATCGACTCTCTATTCAATATGTGGGTTTATTTTGGTGCTGGGGTTTTGCCTTGCCCTGTAATACTAACTGCTCATTTTAGGGTTTTATATGTCCCTTTGTGATTTAAATGATGTTCCTTTAGGGGTTTCATTTTTTGCAGGCTTGCGTGCCTGGTTTTGTTTTCAATCCCATCGGAGCATCTCCAGGTTTTCTTGTCGGTCATAGTATCTTTCAATGTTATTATGGCCTTGTTGGTCATAGTATCTTTTAGCATTATTATGGCCTTGTCGGTCAGAGTATCTTTCAACGTTATTATGGCCTTGTCGGTCAAAGTATCTTTTGACATTGTTTATTTTTCTAGTTAGAGTAACTTCTGGTGTGTTATCTTCTTGATCAGAGTATCTTTCGATGTTGCTAGAATGAGGAGTGGATGATCGTTGTTGGGCTGCATTTAGTGCTCCATATGGTGTTTCTTATACGGGCCTTCTTGCCATGTATCTTGTTATCAGTCACATGTAATATGGGGATTATACTGACACACATGCTATATGCATGCTTGATGTAAACAAATTTTTATAAGTTGTTGTTTTTTTCTTTTCTGAAAAAAAAGAAAAAGAAAAAAAGAAAAAGTGAAAAAAGAAAATTTCCTTAGTTGCTAAAGACAATTTGATTTCATACTTCATGATCGTTATCCGTCTTCTTGGTACCATATGTCATTGCTGGGCTTCCATGATGAGTGGTATTCCTCATAATAGGTGCGTGAACCCCTAAGCATGCACACAACTTATTGAGTGTGAATATAAGATTTGAAACTTAGTAAGCACAATATTTCTGTGTTATATCGAAGGCTATTAAAATTTCGAAACACTACTTTAAATCCTTTAAAAAAAATTTACTACCTCTTAAACCCTATACTAAACACTCCATGTGCAAAAATAACTTTCATGAAAAATATATATTTTAAAGTTATACAAAACTTAATTATGCTAAAATCATACCAAATATCTCAATATGATTCCCCTAATCAAACTTCAAATAAATATAATAATACTCAAATTACACTCAATATCCATTCGCAACATGATTTCCCTTACGAAAAAAGTTACAATTGAAAATTACCCTCAAACGTGATCTCTAACTTCTTTTGTAAAGTCTCAATTCCCTAATTGAAGCTATATAGATAAGTCCAAACTTCTCTTGTAGAGTCCCAATTCGCTAGTGGAAGCTATATAGACAAGTCCAAACTTCTTGGTAAAGTCCCAATTCCCTAATGGAAACTCTATAGACAAGTCCAAATTATGTCATGGAACCTCTTTGGAATGATGACTTCAAAGGGAAACTAACGAAAAAAATTAAGGTGGGGAATTGAATTTCCAACGATAGCCATCAATTTTTAATATAAACCACATAACAATTAAAATTAGTTTTGCAATAAAAAATTTGAACGACCCTCCACGTGGTTGGTTTCCTTGGAAAACAGAAGGTCATTGATGGAATCCAGCAACAACCACATATGGGTATATCATTCATAAAGTTATATGTACACGTGAATAATTTGAAAAACCCCTTTACATTTTCAGCCAGCAAAAATATATAAATCGTTACAGAAGAGCCAAGCAACACTCGAGGAGGGCATGCATGAAGTAGGCATTGCTCTGCTCGAACGCATAGTAGTCTGATCTCTGCGCTTCGAGCACTCCGAAAATTGCTTGACCATTACCTTCATCATCCACCAATGGCTGCCGAGGATTTTACTGACAAGAATGTTGTATTCAGAAAGCTCCGGGCCAAACCCGAGAACAAGGTTCTATACATCTTTCCTGATGCTTTTTCTTTTCAATTTCTTTATGGGTAATTTCTTTCTTTCGTAGGCACAAAATGTTTTTGCGGGTGCAAAATTTTTTTCGTTGTGGGTGTGTTGTTTTGATCGTTTACCGCAAAATTTAATGTGATTTGGGTAATTTGAGACCAGATCTGTATAGGTATGTGTGATTACATGTAGATCTCATCTGATTTGATGTGATTTTTATTATGGCAGATGTGCTTTGACTGTAATACAAGGAATCCCACATGGGCATCGGTAACTTATGGGATTTTCATCTGCCTGGATTGTTCTGCATCTCATCGTAGTCTTGGTGTTCACATTAGTTTTGTCAGGTAAGCGTTTTAATTTTTACTGAAATTGCAATGTGTATTTCTTCATTTATGCACTAAAATTGCTTAGAGTGCTTGCCCACTTTGTGGTTCCTTCTTGTGTTTGTGATGTCTGCAAGGTAATTAATTAAAAGAAAAGTAGCATATTCCTCTTTTGAGGGTTTCGTTGTCTTTGTGATGTCTTCTTCACAGCAAGTTTATTAAATTAAAATTAATATGGCAGATCCCTTTTCGAGGATTTTGTTTTGCACGAGTGCCAGTATCTCCTTGTAATGCATATTGAAAGATACATTGCAAATTTCTCTGTTAAAAATGGATATGAGTGGAGATTGTGTTCTGATATTTAGCGTAGCACAATAGTAATTAGCATAGGAGGACCTTCATGAGAGATCTGCCCCTACAGTCAACTACGTGAGAGATCTGCCGTGGTCTTTTAAGTTCTCATTTAGGCCTCTAATTGCTTAGAGGTAGTTTTGTGTTTTGTGGTTCCCTATTGTCTTCGTGATATCCTTCCACGATGTGTTTGATCTGTATTAATGACACTATCTCCTTGAAATGTATATTGGATGATACATTGTAAACTGCTCTGCTGAGGTGCGTATTAGTGAAGGCGGTGTTCTGATATTTGGTTTAACATAGTAGTAATTAGCATGGCAGATCTTCTGATACAATCAACAGCAATTAATAAACACAGCAAAAACAATTAATTAGTGCATCACTGCAGCATTTAAGAGGGTATACATTGGGATAACACAATTGGATGTGGTGGTGCTGCACATCTGACAGTGTATATCCCCACATGTACACTCATCAAATGCTACGGTGATAGGCCCATATTGTTTGTCTTATATTATTGGGCTAGAGCCGAACATGGCTTAACATATCAGCAGTTTCAACTTTCTCCTAATAAAAACTTTCTTCGTTGACGTGTCCATCTTTAGTTTTTGTTCTGCCCTTTAATTCTCCATTTTCTGTAATATTGGCCTTGCAATGAAACCAGTAGAGAATATCCCTCTCTTTGTAGTTTTTCAGCTAAATATGTTGTAATTTGGCATTGCATAGAGAGGTGCATTCTACAGCTCCAGTATGGAAGAGAGGTGTAATCTGAACCTCTGTCAGTAACAGTGATGTGGCTTATGAATGCCAGAAACCATAAATATAAAAAGCTGATGTATTATGATTTATTATCAATAAAATATACCATAAATATAAAAGCTGATGTATTATGATTTATTATAAATAAAATATAAACCAGTGTAGATCTGTATTAACGTTGTATCTATGATGTTCTGAGATTCAAGGTGCAAACATGTTTTAGAGTGCAAAAACTTGAGGAAAAAGTTGCACTTCAAAGGATTTTGTATGTCTCGGTGCTTGACAGATCTGGGGTTAAGATAGATCTATGTTGTTTGATTTGAATTATGCTATAAATAATATTTATTTGTGATATATATTCATCTCCATCTCTCTCAACCATGTTTGATATTTTTCTGATTGCTTCCTTTGGTTGGTTTGCTAGATTATGATCGCATTTGTGCTTGTTTATTGTAATATACCGTTCAGATTTCTTGCAAACAATGTCACATTAGTCACCTTGGGCACAGAGCATACAAATTTACAAGAGAATGAGTTCATGGAAAATTTTTAGTTCTATATCATAGCTGCGGATGGGAGCATACACAATGGAATAAAAGAAGACAGATGGAAATATAATGAATAGAGGGAATGTGCTGAATGTTGGAAAATCTCACCAGTATCTCCACTAAGGAGCATTACTAATCCAAATTCACACCTCATTACATAGTAAAAATAAGGGTTAAGAACATTCAGCAATAGTGGGCACAACTTTTGACCGTTGACCAGTCCTAGCTTCATTCTCTTAGGGCCTTCCCAAAGATCTCTAGGCAACGGCCAACTTCTTCTACAAGCTATAGCATTGATTCCAAGACATTTATAGTCATCAATACCCTTCATATTGTTGGGTATGTGTTATATTCTTTGTACGACTAGTCCCTTGCACGATTCGTACAAGTTAGGCGCAGTGGAGGAGCCACAGGGGGGTGGAGCACTCATTTTTTTGTCGGATGTTTTTTTGTCTGTATTTTGGCAGTTTTCAGTACACTATTTTTTCTTTTGGGGTTTTGTGGTGCATGGTGGTTTGGCCCATGGTTTTCTAATTCCAGTTAAGGAATTAAGATTGTAATCTAATCCAGGTTAATGGATTAGGGGTTTTGGATGTTGTAGGATCATCTATATTGTATTGTAAATAATGAAGTTGATTGATGATAAAAATTAGAGGTGTGACTCTAAACGGTTTGCTGTTTTTCCCGATTTGGGTTTCCATGGTAAATCTGTGTAATATGTGATTGCCATTGTTTTATTTTTTCTGCTTATTAAAAATTTGTGTATGCATGGCATTACTGTAAAGGTTTAAAACTTACACAAATATTGTGCTTGATACCTTACGATTACTGACAATATTTCTTTACACATTATAAATACATCTAGCAGCCTTATACATAGTAACACAGTATGTCCTATCTTTCAAGGTGATGACTGCATGTACATTGGTGCCTCAATTGGTGCCTGCCTCATTGATCACATCTTATGTTGTCATCTTTATTTGGGAAAATTTCCTCAGATATATCTTAGGATGGCAGCTAGATATTCATAAATGTTAAATATCTTGAATTACAAGTGATTATTGTGCTTGTTACATATTAGGAACCTCCTCTTTATTTGGTGAAATTCCCTCAGACAAATATCACAGTTACAACTTTATTTTCACACACATGTGCCCCATTCTTCTGTTGGTGTTTTGGCACTGTTGGTGTGAGTCGTTTGATCATTAATGCTCAAAATGCTACAAGTAAGATCCCTGTGATTATTAGTTTCCCATTTGTTGATTCTTGCAGTTCCTATGGTATGTTTGACTTCATCTTCTTCCAGAATGTTAAATGATCTTGTTCAATAACGGAATTCCCATTTGTAGCTTCCAGATGAAAACCCATGCTGTGAAAATTTTCAACCAGATCCATTTTAGACAAAGAAGAAAGTCACACTAGCTACAGCCATGGCTCTGGTGTACTTGGAGCCTTCTAATTTGCATGGGTGTTTTTTGTGTATTCCTTTGTCTTTTCCAATTAGGTAACCAACCTGCAAATTAAAATAATATTGGAAAAAATTTCAGTGCTCTAAGAGAGATATTGAGCTTGTGTTTGCAACACTAGAGTGCTCAGCAATTGGAATCAGATTTATAGATTAAGGCATGAATGTACCGCAAATAAAAGACATACCATCCACTGAAATATTTTAATTTTAGTAGAAAGAATGATGTATTCACAGCGGGCAAATATTGGCGAGTAAAATATATGATAGATAATTGTAGTACTTTGGAAATAAAATGCACGAGTCAACCTTACATAATCTGGAATTACCCAACACTTCCAGACTGTGACTACAATTTACCTATGCAAGTTTCCTGATTATCATGCTGTCTTCTCTGTTGCATTTTACTCTGTCTGTCTTTTTGTGACAATTTTTGTTGTCTCATTATATATATTTTTATTATTTAATAAAATGTATTAAAGACTTCTCTATAGATAAAGGCTAAAGGGCTATTCATAAAGCAAAGGTCACTTAACCTTCCTAAAGTAATATTACATAGACAGTAAGACAACCTTGCTTTCTAGGAGATGCAGGTCTACAGGATATGTGAAGATTAACAAAAAATCTAACATTCAGTATATTTACCTTGCATGTTTTAGTTGATGTATTTCTTATGTTTGCCTCTTGTTAGAAAGGGGTAATTTGGGGATAATTTCTGCACAAGGCCTTAGGATAACTTGGAATGTGTGTTACTTGTTTGTGAGCAAAATTTTGAAGTTTCTCAATTTAAAATTTTGTTGTTGTCTTGTCAACTCAATGTAACTTAGTGTTACTGCTACCTGATTCAAGAAAAAAACGAAGTGGGATAAATAAGCTTATAGTGCATTGTATGAAGCTTTAAGACCCAAAGTATTTGTTGAAGCCTGAATTTTATATTACCATGTTTGATTGAAAATCTAGAAATATATGGTAGCATTTTTTTCCTTGAGCTTTACCGTGTTATAAAAAGCCTTTTGATGATTTCTATTTTGAATCATTATGTTTCTGCAGTACAAGAAATGCTATAAAAGCACCTGATTGACATGATAGCATGGTTGAAATTGGAAAATGGTCCTGTTGAACCTCATTCAGAGATTATGTTTACATGGAATTTACTGGTCCAGTTTAAGTAGCTTCTCTTGATTCAGAGCTGTGGTAACCCTTTTTTGAATAGTTATGTTGGTGCAGCATAGCTAAATAAGAAAATGTTATAAAATCACCTGATTGGCATGATAGCATTGTTGAAATTTGAAAATGGTCTTGTTAAACCTCCATCATAGGTTATATGGTTATATGAGTTTACTGGTCAGTTCAAGTTAGATTCACTTGACCCACACCTATGATAACCATCGCAAATAGTCAGTGCACAAATTCGGGAAGCAAATCAATTATTTACGCACAGCAGAAATTTAAATAACACAGAAGCCATAATGCCACTACACAACATAAGCTTTATTTTCATTCATCTACAATCTTTGAAATTCAATCTCCATGCACAGACTTGAGGGCCAAGAGCCAGTAAGACATGTTTCCTTTCAAATTTATGCCCAACTATACTTTTGGAACTATTGAAACTGTAGAAAACTTTGGAACGTTAAGAAGGCATTAAATAGTTAAATAAGCCACCTTTGATACTATACATGAGCTACCAGTTTTAGTTTTGGTTGGCAGTTTGACTTCTATATAATCCTAGACAAAACAACTTTGAGGCTATTTATGAGCTTCCATTTTTGGTTGGCAGTTTGACTTCCATATTTTCCTTCTCCAGCAAATGTGAATCAGTGTTTTAGATCTTGACTCCATGTTGACCTATTTCAGTTCCCAAATAAAAATGTATTACATATCCCGGCAGCCCAAATTAACTTTGGCATTGGTTATGAAGGCACCATGCAGTGATTGTGAATCCAACTTCCACTTCAATGACTTAGCAGGAATACTAAGTGTTGGAGTTGATATTCCTTTGAGAGGTCCCAACATGAATCCTGGACTGTTTATCTCTCTCTAAAGTAATGGTTATCAGAGTCTAGTAACTATCAGTCATACAAAGTGTTGGAGTTGATATTCCCTTGAGAGGTCCCAACATGAATCCTGGACCATTTATCTTCCTCCAAGGTAATGGTTATCAGAGTCAATCTTGCCTCTGCAAGTGCCACACACTACCTCCCAACTACGAGGACACATGTGGATCTTCAACCCAACAAGAAAGGTTACAAATCACAATCGTTGAAAGAATGTAACCCATTCAAAACGTGATGCAACCACTGGTAGTGTTGAACAAAACCAGAATTCTATACAGCATATGATCTCTATAACTAAATCCTGATCACAATGTAAAAATTCTGAGCTCAGTTAATATCATTGGAGAATCTATCAAAATTTGTTTTTGGCCGTGAGGATTATCCATGAACCAGTGAGGCTCCTGTAACATTTTGGATACTATGACAACCCTTTTTACATTGATTCTTCAGTCAGAGGACAACACCTCATGCGTGACAGATCATGACAGATCATTCTCAAGACGCATACTGATACTGTAGCTAGCAGAAATGGTTGGTCCTCGAAGGCATGGAGTGCAGTGGATAATCTTTGTATAGTATATATGATTAGCTTTTTGTTCTAGCACTAATTACTGCTGCAGACCTGGAATGCCACCCTTCGGATTGGTGGAAAAATCTTGTTGTATGATTTAGGTTCTAGGGATTCTGGAATTTTCAAGGCTTATGTTTGTTTAACTTAAATGTTCATCATCTCTGTATATGCAGTATTTTATTTTAAACAATGTTTGGTCATAATGGTGTTTTAAGTTTGGTGGACTGTCAGTTCTAGTGCTAATATTTAAAGTGATTAGTAGCTATGGAAGTAATTTCTGTATTAAATGGTCAGTGCACATGGTCCCCAATCTTATCAGTCAATATGTTTAATCTCTTAATTGACAGGAATTACCTTCGGGTATGTTTTATTGACAGATTTGGTGAGTCAACAAATGGTACTCCAAAACCTACCTCTTCTGGAATAGGAGAAGCAAAAATATCGGAAGAAGAAAAGAGGAAAGCAAGGGCTGAGAGGTTTGTTCTTCCAAAATTCAGGAATTTATTTTCTGTCTTCAGATTCCCGAGATTATGATGATGCTATTTTCCTTATCTTGTGTGTCTAATTCACCGTCAGCTTAATTTGCTTAATATTGTTTTCCAAAATTATGATATGCATTTGTTTTACTCCAGAATAATTGGAATCTGATAATGCCCAAATTATTAAACAAGAGTAAAGATAGTTATTTACTCCAAAGAAATATACTTTATACTAATATTGAGCTTTTCAACTAGAACTCGGGTTACAAAATTGAAAAAATGGTTCCTTTTATTCATGTTTCTAGAACAGAGAACATACCTAGCTGGTGGATTTGGGCATATTGGTGCTCATTGATGTCCTATGGCCAAAACACCAGAGTGGTGAATGGATTTCTAGCTCCTAGATGGGAGAAAGTATGTGTTATCATGTACTGATAGAGTGTCCTATAATCATAATCCTAGGAAAGAAATATTGAATATTTCCTTTCCTCTAAATATTTCATCTTTGTGCATCCTGTCAGTAACAGCTCCATTGAAACACTTGGACGTGCTATCCTAGAATCTCATGGATTATTTGCTGAAGTTAATTTTTATTGGACTGGAATTGGAGCATTGATTGGGTTCTGTGCACTTTTCAACATTCTGTACACTGTTGCTTTAGCATGCCTCAACCATAAGTATGACATTCCACTATAAGGTTTGGTTTCCGCTACTATTTCTCTCACCTAAAAGTATCTTAAGAGTGAGATATAATAATTTCTCCTCCAATTACAGCTTTAGTGAAATCACAGGCTGTTATATCTAAAGAGGTTATTGGAGAGAAGCAAGCAAACGGAGCTGGAGAAAGAAACCAATAAAAAAAACATCATTCTGTTCAATTGACATCACAATGAAGGTCTAGTGGTAAGTCGAGCTCTCCAGAAATACTTTAGTAGTTCCCAATATTCAATCTACTACTCACAGATTAAAGTACAATGTAAATGGATATGGTGCTAATTGTAACTGATTAAAATATTTGATAGAGAATTAAATGAGAATATCTATTGCCCCAGCCGTCCCCTCACGCCCCCTTCACGCCCCCTTCACGTCCCCTCCCGTCCCCTCACGCCCCCTCGACCCCTCCAGATGGGGAAACGTCCCCCTTGACGTCCCCTCCAAATTTTCAAAAATTGGGGGCGTCAGGAAACGTCCCCTAGAAGTCCCCAAGACCTCGAATCGCGGGGGGTCGAGGATTCTAGACCCCTAGGGGGGGGGGGATGAGTCCCCGTGTAACACTGATTTTTAGTCTCTGATTTTTTCACTGCATCACATTCACTCAAATTAGCAATGACAGATTACGAAACTAAAGACATTGTAGAGCTAAAATTCATGTTCCAACAGAGTTCTATTATGCTTGGGTGTTAGATATTTAGTGATCAAATAATTAAGACTTGTAATAGCTCACCTTGTGGAAAGGTAAAGGTTCTATTGAAGTAGAAACTTTTTTAGTCTCTAATTTTTTCAGTGCATCACTTTCACTCAAATTAGCAATGACAGATTTGTCAAACTTCTTAGAATCTGTCAATAATGAAACATTCAGATCCTGGACATTTTCAAGAGTAAAAATATCAGTGCCAAGTGATTTCCTAATTTGTGATCCACTATTATGATAGTGAGTGGCTTGTTCACATGCCTTTTCAACTTGTAAGTTGGCAAGAAGAAAAACATGCAGTGTCTGTGTTGCCACTTCCTCATAACCTGGGTAATTAGAAGTACATGTTATTACACAGAATGCACTTCCAACAGACAAATGTTTTTCAAGTGATGTTTTTCATTTGTGTGGAGAAGAATGTCCACCTTTTAATTCACGTGCTTGTATTGCAGATAACGCTTTTTTTGGTGCACAATTAGCTTTACTTGGCTCAATAATGTCTTTATTGTATAATATAGTACTCACTGAAGTTGTCTTGAGGGAAACAATGTAGCCTTGAAATATCCTCTGGTTCTTGAACTTCAGAGGCCATAAATCAAGTTGTTACATTGCCCATGTAAATTATCTCAGCTTTCTCCATATAAGAAGCTAGTTTATGGTTACATGTATGTGCCATATTTTCACTAGTCCATGGTAACATAGAAGACTCCTCTTCTCTCTTACTCAAGGTTGTTGATGACAACTTTGTAACACTTACCTGGGCATACTTAGGAGTTTTTTTTTTCCAAACACACTCATTATCGTTCACCATTTCCACATCTCTGACTGCAAACTCCTCTTCTATGACATTTTTATAAACAAATCTTGAATCTTTCAACAACTAATTATTTTCATTGTGCCTGTTAACTAGAATTTTGGTTAGAGATTTTCATTTGGTAAGCACATGAGCAGTCTAAATTGAGAGTTTAGAAGCATTTGCATAGATTCTGGAGTTGTTGCTTCTGACCATACATTTAAAGGTCTCAAATTGCTTGATTTATATGTATTTGCACCTATTTAAAGGTCTCAAATTGCTTGATTTAAAGGTCTCCTCCTCATATGATGTACTATTTTGAATATCCTATTCTTTGCATATCAAACATTATAAAGCCTCTTGCACACTGTTCTCATCTCTTTTATTTGAACATAATTTCGATAATCATTGCATTCATGAAGAAAGGATATATTCATGTGAAACCCCGTCCAGCTGCTTCTCTTGGCTAATGCCATCACCTACATCCCATAGAGAATCCGACAATTGAATGTCGACTTGACCAAAGGCATTGCTTACTTCCCGCTGAGATTGAACAAGAGAATCAAAATCTCTCCTTCCAGGGGTCATTACTCTGTGCTTTGAACTTGAAGTTTGCCTCTTTTCCCTTCTCTTTTATCCCGAGACTCCAAAAACTTGCTGTAGCCCATCCTTTCTGTCTCCTCTGCCCACTGAAATTTCAAAAGCACTTCATCCTCGCCCTTATATGCTCCTTTAGTTTGAAATCCAAAATCATCATTTCCACTATTCTTGTTTTCCGTATTTACTTTTGTTGAATCTGTATTTTGTGCTAGGTTATGAGTATATTGTTTTAAATTATTCACTTTAGAACAGAGACCAATTATAAGAATATTCTTATTTTGTGCAGGCCTGCAATCCATGACTGAGGACGAATTGACATCAAACAATAAACCACATTTCTCAGAGGCATTCAACAAAATTGGCAGATCTTTGGTGTTTTTTCTAAATTCACCCGACTGTTCAGACGCTGGCTGATTCTTCTTACCTGTATTTTAAAACCCATCTCCCAAAATATATAGCCATCTAGAAGGTAATGACTCTTTGAGCCCTTTGAAAATACACCACATAATAATCTCTGCCCAATTGTTTGAGCTGCTTATCAACTCACCAATGTCTGGTCCAAACAAGTTTCCTTTAAGGATCAAATTAATTTCCTCTTTTCAAATAGAGTTTAGAAGCATTTGCACAGATTCTGGAGTTGTTGCTTCTGACCATACATTTAAAGGTCTCAAATTGCTTGATTTAAAGGTCTCCTCCTCATATGATGTGTATTATTTTGAATATTCTATTCTTTGCATATCAAACATTATAAAGCCTCTTGCACACTGTTCTCATCTCTTTTATTTGAACATAATTCCGATAATCATTGCATTCATGAAGAAAGCATATATTCATGTGAAACCCTGTCCAACTGCTTCTCTTGGCTAATGCCATCACCTACATCCCATAGAGAATCTGACAATTGAATGTCGACTTGACCAAAGGCATTGCTTACTTCCTGCTGAGATTGAACAAGAGAATCAAAATCTCTCCTTCCAGGGGTCATTACTCTATGCTTTGAACTTGAAGTTTGCCTCTTTTCCCTTCTCTTCTATCCCGAGACTCCAAAAACTTGTTGTAGCCCATCCTTTCTGTCTCCTCTGCCCACTGAAATTTCAAAAGCACTTCATCCTCGCCCTTATATGCTCCTTCAGTTTGAAATCCAAAATCATCATTTCCACTATTCTTGTTTTCCGTATTTACTTCTGTTGAATCTGTATTTTGTGCTAGGTTATGAGTATATTGTTTTAAATTATTCACTTCAGAACAGACACCAATCATAAGAATATTCTTATTTTGTGCAGGCCTGCAATCCATGACTAAGGAGGAATTGACAGCAAACAATAAACCACATTGCTCAGAGGCATTCAACAAAATTGGCAGATCTTTGGTGTTTTTTCTCAAATTCACCCGATTTTTCAGACGCTGGCTGATTCTTCTTACTTGTATTTTCAAACCCATCTCCCAAAATATATAGCCATCTAGAAGGTAATGACTCTTTGAGCCCTTTGAAAATACACCACATAGTAATCTCTGCCCAATTGTTTGAGCTGCTTATCAACTCACCAATGTCTGGTCCAAACAAGTTTCCTTCAAGGATGAAATTAATTTCCTCTTTTCCAATAGAGTTTAGAAGAATTTTCACAGATTCTGGAGTTGTTGCTTCTAACCATACATTTAAAGGTCTCAAATTGCTTGATTTATATGTATTTGCACCCATTTGAACCGAAAGCTATATTGTGCAAAGTTGTTTCAAGCTCAAAAGTATTATCCTGCCTATAGAAGCCTGAACCCCAATAATCCTTGCAGTGGCCACTTTCACCAAGTAGAATATGTGCTTCATCAACATCATCAAACCTCAAACCTCAATTTCCCTTCCAAGTTTTTCTCTATAACAATTTTTGTGAGTCCTACTTGCCGGACACCAGTTACAAACTTTCTTTCACTTGAAAATTCACAACAATTGAATTTAAATTAGCCTCACATGGGTTGTATTTCATTTTTAGTATATTTCGCTTGATTATTTCTTTATACAATCTCCCCACTTCTCTTATCCATGTTCCGGAGTTCCTTTGCACCTCTTGGTGCAATTGCTAGTTATAAGAATATTTAAGATTCTAGGTCTATTGATCTGAGATGGATATTGCAATATAAATCTGAAGGATTCATGAGATTACTTCATGTTTGATTAGATTTTTTTAATGATAAATGTTATCTTGCAGGAAAATTTCAAAATTTGAAGTCATTAATTCAGTACATTGATGCAAATTCATACGCTGATGCGATGTATATGATGGCAATTTCATTTTTTTATAGTTACTTTTAGTTTAATTATATCATTTAGCTCGATGCTTTCCATATATTCAACTAAACCTTTGTTGCTTAACAAGACTTTGTCATTTCCATGTTTTAGTGAAATTGTTTATGGTTTGATACTTTCATACAACCTCTATCAAGTTACATGCACCCTCATAGAAAAAACAAGAGAATTTTGCTTGCCATGACTATGTTTCTTTGTCATTGTTGACTTAATAAAGTCTTTTAGCTAAGAAACTAGTTTCAAGGTTATGGCATAACTTGTCATATAAATTGAACATAATTTATATCCAAAATGTTAACTTGTAAACTACTTAGTTGGTTTTAGTCTTTCCATTTAAAATCTACTTCAGTTTGAACTTTGAACGAGTTGTTCCATAGACTTGAATATTAAGAGATTTTGGTGTAAGGATTAAAAATTAGCCCGTAAGGCCTCTCAATTATTCATTTATTTTATCTAATATAACATTTACTATTAAATTAGAACCACTCGGCACAAATACGTCATAGATCAAGATCATACTTTGTAGAGTGTCATAGAATAAAAATAGGAGCAAGGACACCGAGTTCTTTCAGTTTTCCTGGTTCTTATTCCTTTGGTGTATCTTTGCACCTTTAGGGGCAATTGCTAGTTTAAGGTCTAATTCTTTAAAGGGTGCTAGCTCAATGGAAGAGCACCTGCTTTACAAGCAGGAGGTTGGTGGTTCGATTCCATCGTGCCCTGATATTCATATATATGGAATGACGAAGATCAGTTTTTGGTGACGGATGCCCTTTTGACCATCACCAATGAGTTTATGGTGAGACTTTTCGACCCTCACCAAAATATGAAATGGTGACGGTCAACGAACGCCACCATATATATGCATCAATAGTGACGACCATTAAAGGTCCGTCACCATAAATCGTTGTTGTTTATCTGAAATGGTGAGGGTCAATGTTTGTCATTATAGTCATTATTCGTGACGGACCTTGATGTCACCAATGCGTTTATGGTGACGGTCAATGAACGTCGCTATGTCGCTATATATATGCACCAATAGTGACGGCCATGAAAGGTCCATCACAAAAAATCATTGTTGTTCATATGAAATGGTGACGGTCACTATCCGTCATTATAATTAATATTCGTGACGGACTTTGACTGTCACTACAACACATACTTTCGGCGACGCCACCTTTGGTGACGTTCAGTTTTTTGGTGACGGAGGCTATTGTCCATCACCATTGCTCATATGAAATGGTGACGGTCAATATCCGTCACTATAAATCATTATTGGTGACGGACCTTGAATGTCCCCACAACACCTATACTTTCGGCGACACCACCTTTGGTGACGTTCAATTTTTTGGTGACGGAGGCTATTGTTCGTCACCATTGCTCATATGCAATGGTGACGGTCACTATTTCGGCGACGCCACCTTTGGTGACGTTCAGTTTTTTGGTGATAGAGGCTATTGCCTGTCACCATTGCTCATATGAAATGGTGATGGTCAATATCCATCACTATAAATCATTATTGGTGACGGACCTTGAATGTCACCACAACACCTATACTTTCGGCGACGCCACCTTTGGTGACGTTCAATTTTTTGGTGATGGAGGCTATTGTCCGTCACCATTGCTCATATGCAATGGTGACGGTCACTATCCGTCACTATAAATCATTATTGGTGACGGACTTTGAATGTCACCACAACACCTATACTTTCGGCGATGCCACCTTTGGTGACGTTCAATTTTTGGTGACGAAGGCTCTTTTGACCCTCACCAATGAGCTTATGGTGACCATTTTCGCCCCTCACCAATGTCCTTTTTTCTTGTAGTGAATATGGCTCATTTCAGTTCATTTGTGTTGTTTGAGAGTCTGTGGTTCGAGTTGAGCCCTCGTTGCCAAGCCTTTCCTGCCGTTGCGGTTAGCCTGAATACCCAGGATTCGCACTGTTAGTGTCACATAGGGCCTTGAACATTTTGATTTTCAATTTCTTCAGTTTTTTCATGGGGGGTCCATAAAAATATGATTTGTACAGATTACATACCTATTTTTTTCCTCGATCGCGTGGGTGATTGAGGCAGAGCTGTGCGAACCTCACAGAGAGGGAAAATTTATTGTGAGGTTATCACTCTTGGTAGCACTTTTGAATGATGAAGTGTGTGTATGTTCTCAATAAAAATGTGTGGAAATCGCACATGTGTAGGAAACATGTGCGATGATGGGCCAAAGACTTAAAATTTTGATTTTTTTATTTTTTGGTCACTAATTTTGGTTTTCTCTTGTACCAAGATGTTACGGCATGAGCAAGATTAGCTTGATATTCGTATTTCTATGGCTCAGGATGCCAATGTGCAGAGCCTTTTGGTGTAGTAGGGTTTATTGAAGTATATGGAGGACAATGTACTTAGATCACAAGATAGTTTTCTCCATTTCCTAGTCCATTGTTGGAATAGGAGATGACGACTGATGATTTTGTAGCATAGGGACCTCATCATCTTTCTGGAGACATATGTTTACTTTGTGACTAGCCTACTTCCTTAGGGCAAGGAACTACCACACCCGCTCCCTCCTGGGAGGGTGAGTGGCTCCCGTTTTGTTGCGCAGTAGTCCGGTGGTGAGCCGCTTACCAAGGCGTGTTTCCACATCGAGTCAGTGGACTTAGATGATATGTGTGCCTTGGAGATTGTAGTTCCCTTAACGAGGTCATCGTTGCCCAATAGGGCATCTCAACCTCACATTAGTGTCTTGCGTCAGCTCCGAGCTCGTCACTTCTACGATTGGGTGCGCCATGTGCATGATGGCATCATATTTCATTTAGCGAAGGTCTGGGGATAATTTTCTAGAGTTATTACGTATGCGATCATTTTATGTAGCATCATGTTTGAGAGAGTGATGATTCTCCGACCTTTTATGCCCTTGCCCATTGGTCGTTGTAGGGATCCTTGGATATGGCGATGGGCACTCGTGATGCCTCATAGTAGAGGAGGGGAGGCATGTTGTTACTAGGATGTGACCATTGAGGCGTGGTTCTAGGAAAACCCTCAAATGTTCCTGGATTATCCATAATCAACGATGAAATTCTGAAGGGACCCAGATATGGGGCTTTCGCTGGGTTACATATGGGGTCCAGTAGGTATGACCTTTGATGTTTTTCTGTGTTTTTATAGGATTTTATGATGTCTATATTTATATGTCTGTTATGGTGACACTGAAAATATCCTTGTTTCTATTGTAGATGTGGGGGCAGTCGAGCGTCCTGTTTCCCACTCGGTGGGGCATCAGCCACCAAGGAGGGGCCTATGTGGGGCATAACTAGCCCCAGGTTGGGGGGAAGGGAGGTGGTTTTGGCCCTTCAGGGGAGGGTAGCAATGATGTCGTTTTTGGGGATGATGCCCTTATTTCTCGTGCCAAGGTAGTTGAGGCTCAGGCAATGATGGTCAAGGAATAATTAGCTGTTGCTGAGATTCATGTCCAAAATATGGATAGACGCGCAGCAGACTTAGCTGACTCATGGAATTTTTCGGAGAGGTTGACCTGGGGTATTTCGACCTAGGGTTTTTTTGATAGTTTTGATGACACATGGCTTGAGAGAGGGAACATTGTTGACATTGCGTCATGTGGCACTTTCTATCTTGGCTGTTGCAGCTGTACTGGCACCAGTTGCAGGTGTGGGTCCATAGGAACCACCTGGTGGGGCTCAACCCTACAGATTATGTATATGCGGGGTAAGCGCAAAATATGATGATGCTTCCCTATTTTTTGATGACATGTAGACATATGTTTTGGCTGACAAGTTGGTCAGGGACAAGACATGTATATTGTGACTCATATTTTTTTATGTATATATGTGAGATGTGTACTTTTGTAGCTCTAATGATGTTTCTATGGTTATTTTACTGATGGATGTTGTGTAGCTATGAAAGGTATCTATTTTTTATGTTTTTTTCTATTCTATGGATGACGGTTTATGCAAGATGCATTCTAGTCTAGTATGTGATTAGTTATGTGATCAGTTGTCTGGTTTTGATTTCTTGGTATATGTCTGAATGTAATATGATCAAAGTTACAACTTAATCTTAGTTCATGCAAGTACTTCCTAAATATTTGAGAATGTCATACTTCAAAATCTTAGTTTAACTACGAAACCACTAGATGGGAATCAAGGTAGTTATGTAAATGGTGAATTCCTTGGTTGAAGGCATTGCTCATCAGCCAGATGACTGCAACATATTCTGCCTGATTATTGGTGGATGATATGATGCATACTCATCTGGTGAATAATGACGATCAGTTAGGATA
The DNA here is from genome assembly GCA_034641835.2 of Pinus albicaulis. Lineage (NCBI taxonomy): Eukaryota > Viridiplantae > Streptophyta > Pinopsida > Pinales > Pinaceae > Pinus > Pinus albicaulis. Next base: position 1,175,372,573 of record CM076582.1, on the reverse strand, counting down.
GTAAATGGCCCAGACGGCTACTGCTAGATTTTGAGACCATCACAAGGCTCCATCTGTGAATCCAAAATAGTGCATGGGTGGATGATCCATGTATGACACCAGATCATTTTTTAGAACAAGTCTTTGATGATTGGCATCATCTAAAAATAGATTATGCTACATGCATCTTATCTCTAAGGCTGAGACCTGTTGTTGTTATGGGTGATATTTTTTAAGGTAGAGCCCATTTACAAGGTTAGCTAGGCATGTACCGTCAAGCTCTAACAAGATGTATGCCCCCTTGAGCAGGCAATGTCTTATGATGTAGGGACCTTTCCATAATGTTTCGAACTTCCCTGGTCTTAGGGCCTCATTCACGACATCGTAGCGGATGACTAACTCTCCCTCGGTAAATCAACGAGGAGTGATGTTGTGGTCGAATGATGCTTTTACCCGTTTTTTATGTGCCTCATTATGTTGGAGTGACTCTCATCGATTTTAGTTGACAAGTTCTAACTGTACCAATCGTTGTTATAAAGGCTGGGTATCATCGAGGAGTTCGAAGGTGGCATGTAAGTTATGGATTTTGTGATCAATGGGAATTCCAACTTCTGCCATGTACACTAGTTGGAAGGGTGTCAATCCTATTGAGTTTTTAACTGTCATGCGGTATGCCCACAGGGCTGAAAAATCCATGTGGTGTGATTTTGTCTTACGTATATTCACTATATGCTCTAAAAAAATTTTAAGCACTTTGTTGACATCTTCTAGCTATCCATTAGACCCAGGATAACATGGTGATGTGAATTTGTGTGTGAATCCTAGGTGATGAGACAAATACTGGAATATTTCATTTTCGAAATGATTTATGTGATCGGAGAATAACTCCTTAGGCACACCAAATCATGTGATGATATGATTGAATAGATACCATGCAGTGATTTCTTCCATTTTTTTATATGTGGGCATGGATTATGCCCATTTGGGTAAATAGTCGATGATGATTATGATGAATTTGTGGTTGTTGGAAGATGTCGAGTTTCAAGTCATAAAGTCTATTCACCATTTACAAAAGGAACTGGCTACAATGAATAGTTTCAAAGGAGCAGGAGGTGCTCATGCCTTATGGGAAAATCGTTGGAATCGCTCACATATTTTGACTGTCGTAATGCAATCATGGAATAAGGTGGGGTAGAAATAACCTTTCGTAGAAATTTTTGGGCGATAGCCATCCCAAAGAGGTGGCCCCTGCAACCTCCACTATGAAAATCATTTAGGACTTGCTCAACTTCCTCGTGTGTGAGGCATCAATATAGGATAGTATCGATGCCTTGTCGATAAAGGGTGTTTCCCATGAGGAGGTATCGAGGGGCCTGGTGGCGTATGCACCTTCGGTCGTCACATGTGAGATTATGATTGAAATTTTGGGCTCACAAAAATAAAAGGATATCATTGTACCAAGGATCTTCGGTCATCACTAAAAATATATGTTCATCAAGTAGTGAGTCGTTGAATGAGGATCCTTTAGTCTGACTTGGGAGGATAGTGATGAACTCAACTAAGATAAAAGATTTTTTTCTCTTGGGGGAGCTAAACTGTAGGTCAGAATCCTGCTGTATGACTACCTAGTGAGCATATTTTTGGTTCAATATATGGTAGGTTAGTAGGTACCTCATGGGCTTTATAGTTACAACGACTGTTGTAGTCCATAAGATAATGTAGTGTCGAAGATTTTAGGATATATGTATATGGGCTAGGGAAGTTTTTTCTTCGGGTTCATATCCAAAGGCAAGGCCCAATAAGTTATTACTTATGTAATAAATTATATTTTCTTTACCATCAGGTCTGTCTTGGATTAACACCCCGACTAAGGCGGTTTCTGGTGCTGACAGATATAGGGTGTATTCTTTGTCATAATTTTGTGGGTTGATAATTGGAGCTGAGGAAAATACATCTTTTAGCACCTCAAAAGATTCTTGGGCCTGATCATCCCATTTAAACGGGATATCCTGATGGAGCATGCATAAGAAGCCATGCATACAAGTGGTGTAATATGGGACAAAGCATCTAAGGAAATAGGCTCTCCCTTGCAAGATTTGGAGTTTCTTAATGGTTTTTGTTGGTGGCACCTCTTTGATTGACTGGACCTTGAGGGGGTCCACTATGATCCCTTTTTGGGATACGATAAACCCTAATAATCGACCTGCGCTAACATAGAAGACGCACTTGAGAGGGTTCAAGTGAAGGTTGTAATATCGACATATTTGGAATACCAATTGTAAGACCTCTAGATGATCACTGAACTTCTTTGATTGAATGGTGAGGTCATCCAATTATTCAAAGATAAGGTGTGCTAGGTCATGGAAGATATCGTTCATGGCCCACTAGAAGGTGTCTCCAACATTTTTAAGATCGAATGGCATAACCAGATATTTGAATTTGGCCGAAGGGGTGGTGACTGATGTCTTGTATCGATAGATATGTCAGATTTGAATCTGGTTATAACCTAAGAATCCATCCATGAAGGATAGGTCCACCTGACCAACACAAGCATCAATTACTTATTCGATGAATGGGGCAGGGCAGTTGTCTTTTGGGCAAGATTTGTTCAAATCTCAAAAATCAGTACAGACGCAGATGGTACCCTATTTTTTGATTACGGGAACATGGTTGGAAACCCACGATGTGTAAGTTATTAGGTAAATTAACCTAGCTTTGTGAAGCTTTTCAATTTCTCGCTTGTACTTTGGATGGGTGCAATTAACGTTGTTTCTGGTGTACTGGTGGTATGTCAAGCCAAGTGTCAATATGGTGCCCTACGATAGTGGGGCTAAGCCCTAAAATTTCTAAATAATCCCATGTGAAGATGCGTCTGTACTCTTACAACAAGTTTTTTTAAGTGACTACTTCATCTGGGGAGCATGTTTCCCCCAGTAAGATTTCTTTGATTTTTTTTTGTTTTCATGAGATATTTACCTTGATGGTCAGTGAAATATTGTACATGTTCCCTTCTTCGAATGCATGAGGCGTTGGGATGGGATTCTTGAAATAGTAAACTTTCCTAGATGGGAGTAATTATTTTGATTCAATGGCATATATCTCTTGGTTTTTTCAGTTCTTAGGACCAAATGTTTTTTCTAGAAGAAAAAATGAGCGGTGAGGCATTGCGTCCCATGAACAATATAGTTGCATCATGGCCTCTAAAATATATTTTCTAAATGGAACAGGGTGTGTAAGGGAGAGTTGGTTTGTGTGAGGTCATGAGGAGTTGGTTCTAGCATAACAGCACTGATCAAAAAACACATTTAGGATTCCATAGTTGATGTTGTGGAACCAGATAAGGTAGAAAAGGTGCAGAATGGTTACATTTGCACTGTTGATGGTACATCTACTGTTGTAGTTGTCGTTATCTTGACACCAATGATAGATGAGAAGATAGCACAAGACATGGTTCCCATGCATGTGGTGTTGTGCATCATCAAAGTTGGATGGTGGAGGAATTTTCATTGTGGTGGCTTTCATCAAAGCAAGGTTATGTTCCTCATGTGGCGTACTAAGGGTACTTGTACTTTCCTGGATTTTGAAGTTGTGATGAGAGTAGAGGTGCCTAAATGTTTCCATTAAGGGGCATGAATTTGTTTCGTGATTGTGACTTGTGGAAATGGTGCAAGGTGTCATGGTGCTTATCAAGTAGATGGTATGAGAACCAATGCTACTCTTTTTCCATGAAATGGATGCTTGGAGATGATTGGGCATTGGGGCATGATTATGCTTCTGCCATCTTCAATTTTTTTGTTTTGGTTGGTCCAACTCCTTTGGGGAGTTCAACATTAGTGATTCCCTTTCCACTCATAGCCGTTGGAGGTACTCACAATCCATCGTATGGTGGAATTGTGAGCAAATCATACAATAACGGCACGTGATATTATCTTGATTGGAGAGATTGATCTGTGGGATGGGGGTGACCAAGCGAACAATATTATTAAGGTCATTAAGTTCCTTACATTGATTGATTCAGTGGTCATTTCTATTGCACAACCCACATGCCATCCTTGGCTAGTTTTGAGCCTTGCTATGGGTTGTCTTAGCGTTCCTACTATTTTGGTAATTATGGGGGGCAGGCTGCCTCAGGGTAGGTTGCATGAAGTTAGATTGTCTTGGCTCTAGACCAATTATATTTGGGTATTGGGAATCAAACAACCGTATGGTTTCTAACAATGGGTGTACTTGGGAGATATCAATACACTGGTGAGTCCAATAGTTGCCTTGAAAAAATAGACAACATTTTCTTTCCTTCATACTTTTTTCCCTTTGGGTAGCTGGAGTGATTGGACACCATTTTCCTAATTATTCTAGATACGAGGATTGGGCTGCCAAGTGGTTACATGCATTGCATAATGCACAGGTTGGTCTTATCTACGGGGGGCGGTTGGGGGTGACGATGTGCCCCTTTATTGGCCATTTTTCTGCTGACACGAATAAAATGGACCTACTTTTCATGTTTTCTTGTGTTGTTAAACTTTCCGCAGATTCTGGATCTGATCCATTGGCTATGGTGAGGTTTACTATGGCCAGGCATAAACTTTTTAACGTCGACCGAAATTGAAGGATATAGGAACAAAAACAAATCGAATGGTTGGTAGAACACATCCCATAGGAATACTGGACATCTCAGAAGTTGTTTTAGTATACGGGGTTGACAGGATACCATCTCTAAAACAAATCTAGAGCTTCATAGTGGGCAATGAATTCATCGCGTTCATCATAGAGTGCACAGAGCTCGATAAGAGTTGGAGGGCGATAAGAGAGGAGGGGTCATCGCTCAAGGGACTACCTCTCCTCGAACACATATAATACAGTCCTTATTGTTCCTATCCCTACGAAGGTGGTGCTGCTCACAAATTACTTTTCAGAGCCGGCTAAGTCATAAGTTTTAGCGATGAATTGTCACATGATATTCAACATGGACCGGAACTGATGAATGTGCAGACAATGAAGCACGTTATGGTTGCTTCAGTAGCTCTGGGATGTATTTCATCGATGCCGAGCTAATTTTATTCGGTCGACATGAGGGATTTGATACGAATGAGTGAATGACCTTAATTCAAGACACTATGTGACGAAGTAGTTCGGCTCATTACGTAGTGCACAAAATGGGGTCAGTTGAGTGGCCTCCTTTTGCTATATTTGGTCTATTGGGATGACTGTGTATGAGAAGGATGTAGGCTCCTATGATAAGTACAATATTTTTCTAGGATATCCCTCATCCATCTGCATGGGTGGACTTGAGGGTTCCTAGTGGTATGATTGTTGTAGGGCTTGCAAGGCATCCCTATATAGTGGCATCTCTAGGAAATGATGGGTGTAATTCCTATAATGGTCGGATATGGAACATGTGTGGTTGGTGCACAATGCTTGCCCTTGATTTTTCATGGCATGTTTCTTTTTATGGGAACACAAGGTCATGAAATTTCTTTCAGTTCTTAGAATAGGTTCTAATTGATTTAGCTACGGGACAATATTGGTAGGCTGGCCTATGATATGACATCATAAACAAGGTTGTAATGCCCTAGGTATGTTGGTGTTTTCAATTTTCCTCCATTTTTTGTTGGTTTTCTTGGTTGCTTTAGCTGGTGCTACTATGGGAGTTCCATTAACTGGTGTAGCCTCTGAAGGAGTGATAGGTGTTATCCCTATATAATTGATCTCAGGACATCCCAACATGGCTAGTGGGACCAAATACTAGAAAGGTATTTCGAAGGTCGTATTTGGAAATGTAACAGTTTCCAAGACTTGCTTTGACACAAAACCAGGTGGGGGATATAAAAATGGGGTTTGGGCGATGGCGTAGGGTAGGAAATCCATGTCAATGGCTTAGGTTTTCGAACTACTGGTCTCCATATCCAGGTTCGTCTCAGTGTTTTATGATAGCATCATGCACACCAGTGCGCCTATGACTTCTAGGGATGCCTCTAGTATGATAGTGGGATCCCTTAGGAATGATCCTAGGATCGATGATGGTTTGAATTGACTGGTGCCAAATTCTTGGTATCGCATGAGAAATTTCCGTAGTTGTGTCTACATAAGGTAGAATGAAATCGGGAGCCCTCATGGGTTTCTTATCATAATATGTAAGTTGGTCAACGGTGATGATTAGATCTTCATGGGGGAGCATCATCACCTGAAAGACATAGTATTCTATGCTAGTCATGGCATACATATAATGCCTCCCGAGGAGTATATTGTAGTCAAGTTGTGCATCCAAGACTTCAATGTCTATAAGTACCATCTTTCTGGCCAATCTTACAAGGACGTTCTAAGATAGACATACGAAAGCTGAAGGTCGACCATTGTATTCTCTAAGAATGATGTTGGATGGTTTCAGTTCAGGTGATCCCTACAAAATGTATTTGGACATGATGTATGTAGATGCTTCTTCATAATGATGCAACAGTGTATGGTGGTGTTTTGGTTTGACACCAACATCTAGAAGGAGAACAGGGAAGGAAGCCTGGGGTGGATTTTTCTAAGTGAAAATCCATTAGGCGCGAGTCATAAGGGTCAATTGCGCCTAATGTGGAAAGTAAGGCTTTCTGTTGTTTTGGGAATGATTATATCGGAAATATGATGAAATATGTTATCCTTGATGGCCACCTACTTGATGAAGTTATCCTTGATGGAAACCTACTTGATGAAGTTGCCCTTGATCGAAACCTACTTAATGAGATTCCTTTTGATAAGCAACCTATGTGTTAAATATGTACAAATGATGTATCTATAGGTCAGTTCATAAGTGACAAAGAAAGGTAATCTAGTTAGGATCAGAGAAATGATAAAAATAATATGTCACAATGTATATGCAAGTTTGATGAAGGAAACCCATGTACATATGCTACTTGGTATACATGCAACCCACGTATACATCCATAATTAGTATATTCGTAGTTATTATGAAGAGAAGTCGTGTATACACGCGAGTACAAAGAAGAAAAGTCACATATGCCTTTTGCACGCTAAAATTATGATACCAGGGGGCATTACCATGATATCAGCCCACATTATTGAGCCTTGTGTCATCTATTTGATTCCGTCCAAGAAGACCATCGACAGTTGTGTGGTTTTGGCTCATGGTATTGGTAAAATATAAATCTATATAAGGAGAAGAAGATCATAATGCAAGTGAAGTGCATGTGTAAGGGATGTTACTGAGTACTTCTCTCTGAAGTATATCTGCATGGGAAGAACTATGTTTTATTGGTAGATCTGAATCTATGATGCACCCTTGGTTACAATGATGGGTCAGGATCTCTAGACCTGAAATGACTATGTACTTTATCTATTGAAGAGATGATTAAATCTGTGACCTCGCGAAAGTTTTTTGAAATGAAGTGAAGAAATTTGGGTAAGTCTATAGATCTGAAAATTTCTGAAAATTTAATATTTACAGATTTATAAGCTAGTTCATCTCAGTGAAAGCGCTTATATACATGGCTTTGTCTCAGAAAAAGTGTGCATGGAAGGCAGGGTTTTATAAAGCTTACTACAAAGGTTATCTATTTATTCCTACTATATTTCTGGTGTATGTCAATGAAGTCTTCATGTAGATCTGGGTTGCCTGAATACTGTATATGCTTCTAAGTTGAATATGTAAAAATATGATCAATGAGTGAGTAAATATGTTTAATGATGATTGATTGATTAAGGGTTCTTCAATACTAAAATTATATCTGACTGAAAGACTTAGATCTAGTTCTAAGACTGATCATATTCTGTAAATTCAGTATTCTCATATTTATATGCAGGTTAGTGTGAAGGAAAGCACTCATACATGCAGGATTAGTAAAGTGAAGTAGTATATGTATTTTAAGATAATGAATGATCTGGGTTGAGATTGATTCTACATACTGATTCTGAAATTCGGGTTATTACTATGTTCTGGTTACAATGATCTCACTATTTTGATTGAATTTTGGGTTAAGTTTATTACTGATGACCTTTATGATGATTTGTGTTGAATCTATGGGATCTAGTGTGAAAATTGATGAAACGTGGTCTGCAGTGTCTCTGATGGTTGAAGCCTTTAGTGTGGAAGTAGAAGTTTCCTGCTAGTAGAAGTTGTTGTTCTAATCATGGGGTTGAAACTCCCTTCAAGTAGTGGCTAGTAAATGAGATCAGAGGGTTGGAGCTCCCTTCCAATAACAGCTGGAGAACGAGAGAAGGTTGTAGCATTTTGAAGGTGGGTGTCTATGTGTTGGTATGATTCTGCGGCAATAGAATATTGTAGGTTATTTTCCATATAATAAATATTGAAGACAGAGACGACAACAACGATGGTTTTCTCCCTAATTGGGTTTCCACCTTAAATCTTGGTGTTCATGTGTGATAATCTTATGTGATGATTTATTTCATTATTACTGCACATATTTACTGCTTAAATATTTAATCCATAACTAATAATGTAGGTTAAATAATATTTCTGAAATTTCATCTATCAATAAATTTATTTCCGCATACGCAATTTTCTGTTAGCGTATCCGCATATATATGCTAGTTGGGTTAATCAAAGTCACATATAGAAATTAGTAAGAGGAAAGTAAGAGATTGTGATTATTGTAAATAATGATTCACCCTGCCCCCCCCCCCCCTCCCCCCCAAGTATTTTTCCCAACAATTGTTATCCGAGCAGGTCCTTCTGAATAATCTTAATCGCTGGAAGGAAGATTAGCTAAGAAGAGAAATAAAGATGTGACAACATCTATCCAGACTCCTCTCTTCAATGGGAATAATTTAATCTTCTGGAATACAAGAAAAAGATCCTATCTTTAGTCTCTTGGAGCAAATTTATGGGCTATAGTTGAAGGATATTATCAATACACAGCTTCGGTTCCAACAGATTGAGTAGCAAGAAAGAACTATGAAACCAGTGCAAAGGCGATCAATGCATTATTGGGAAGTTTGATTGAATCATAATTTAACAAATTCATGCAGTTGAATACAAAAAAGGATCTATGGGACAAAATAATTCTGAGCTATGAAGGTGATGCCAAGGTAAAAAGTGCTAAAATCCAAACTGTTAGAATACAATATGAAAAACTTAGAATGCATAACGAGGAAAGAATTGCTAGTTTTTTTTTAGGTCTAGATGATATTGTAAATCGTATGAGAAATATGGGAGAAACCATAACTGACACTTCTCTAGTAGAAAAGGTTTTAAGATCTCTAACTCCCAAATTCGACTCAAAAGTGTTTGTTATTGAAGAGAAGAAGGATCTACAAACTTTTATTATTGTTCAACTTCATGGGATTCTGAGTGCATGTGAAATGAGTAAAGGAGTTCCATCTGAAGTCAAAGAAGTTGTATTTAGAGCTGCTGCAAAAGGAAAGGAAGTAGAAGAACAAGAAGGATCATGGTATGTTTCAGAAGAACATGAGATAAATTCTGTAAAGAAGCTACAACTTGTCACTGGAAGGTTCAGAGGTAAGATTTCTTTTAAATTTTTTTCTTGTTGAAATGTTGGTCATTATGCTGCTAAATGTCCCCATAAAGATAATCATGAAAAGGGAAAGGAAGTGACAAATGGAAATAAGAAACGGTTTATCAATATAAAAAGCTATTATGCTCATGAAGATAGTGATGGTCTATCAAATAGTGAAGAAGGAGAATCTGATCAAGATATTGGACTGTGTTGGGTGTGGAGCATGATTATCTTGTTTATTTTGTATCACAGAATTTCACCCCTGTACCTTAATGGGGCGGCAACGCCACCAAAAATTAAATGCTTCTTGGGGGGTCCAAGGGGGGCAGCTGCGACTTTATGGAGCCCCCCCCTGGCGGGGGGTTTTGGAGGCAGCGCCCCCAAGGCTAAAAACAGATGTAAAATTTCCTTGTAAAAGTATAGTAATTTCTAGTATATCTAGGCCGTTCATTAGGTAGATGACTTGATGGTAGAAGTTATGTTTAGTTTAGGTTTTCTTTCCCTAGAAGGAAACCCCTCATTTTTTATGAGGCTACTGTATTGCGGATGTGTATTGAATGTGTATTCTCAGAGCGAGAAATAGATAGGGAGACTGTGAGAGAGAACAAAGGATATTATAGTGGATCTGCTCTAGGTTGTGTCTCTAAATTTTTCTGGATAACAGAAAGGAAGGATTGGCTGTTTGGGGTGGATGTAGCCCAAACTAGGTGAACCACGTGTATCTGTGTCTCTTTGGTTTTATGTGTTTTGCATGTTTGTGTTTTCCGGATATTAAATGTATTTCATTACTTTGTAATATATAATTTTTTAACAACTAGTGTCAAAGCCGAAGGTCTATTTGGTTGAAAAAATTGTAGGAAAGAACGGTTCCTAGTTCGAGTGGGAGCTTTGGAGGAAGATGGTAAGTTTAGGGTCGATAAATTTAATGACCAAAACTTCCTGCTGTAGAAGATTCGGATGGAAGATTATATGTATCAAAAATATCTATACCTACCATTGAGAAGAAAAACAAAGAATCTGATGGCTATGAAAGACGCAGAATGGGAGGTTCTCGATAAAAAGGCACTCTAAATAGTATGGTTGTGCCTCGCGGCATCGGTAGCCTTCGATATTTCGAAGGAAACAACAACAGAGGGTTCGATTAAGGCGTTGGAAAAATTATATGCAAAATCCTCGGCCTCAAACAAGGTATTTGTTATGAAACGTTTATTTGATATGAAGATGTTGGAAGGTGGATCTGTTGCAAACCATTTAAATAATTCTAATACAGTTACCAGTGAGTTAAGTTCGGTAGGGGTAAAATTTTATGATGAAGTTAAGGCTCTTTTATTTCTGTGCTCATTGCCAGAAATCTGGAATGGTTTAGTTATGGCCCTTAGTAACTCTATCTCTGGATCTAGTACTTTAAAGTTTGATGATGTTGTCGGTGCTATCCTTAGCGAGTAAATGCGGTGGAAAAGCTCCGGCGAGACATCGAGTAATGCTTTGAGTGCAGAGTCTAGGGGAAGAATAATGGAAATGGGAAAGAGCTCAGGATATCGTAGTAAATAAACGAAAGGCAGATCCAAGTCCAGATCGAGAATAGTGTGCTGGAAATTTGGAAAGAAAGGACACCTGAAGAAAGACTGTAGATCTCATAAGGGAAAAGAAGGAGATGCATAGAAGGAAAACAATCATGAAGCAAATGTGACAGGTGATGTGTTACGAGATGATTTGATTCTTTCTTTTGAAAATGTTACTGATTCTTGGGTTGTAGATTCAGGGATCTCATTCCATGCCACACCTGACAAGAAAAATTTTCATGACTATGTTCAAGGAGATTTTGGACAAGTCTGTTTGGGTGATGATAAACCCTGTAAAATTGTTGGACTGGATAAGGTTCTTGTAAAACAACAGAATGGAAACCAATGGCTATTAAAGGAGCTAAGGCATGTCCCTGATCTAAAGAAAAATCTCATTTCAACAGGGCAATTAGGTGGTGAAGGTTGTGTGACAACTTTCACAGATAAAACTAGGAAGGTCACCAAATGAGCCGTGGTAATAGCAAAAGGAAAAAAGGTTGGTACATTGTATTTATGTAATGGTGTTTATAAATATGTTAATTCCTCAACTTCCAAAGGATCAGATGCAGCATTATGGCATCATAGGCTCGGACACATGAGTGAGAAGGGGATGAAGATGCAACATTTTGGTTTGAAGAATGTTGATTTGGATTTCTATGAGAATTGCATTTATGGAAAACAGAAGAGAGTCATATTTCTCAGAGTTGGGAAAGAAAATAAGAGTGAAAAATTAGAGCTTGTGCATACAGATGTATGGGGACCTGCTCAGGAATCATCTCTTGGTGGCTCTCATTATTATGTTACCTTTATTGATGATGCAACTAGAAAAAATTGGATTTATTGTATTCAGAATAAATCTGATGTATTTGATACTTTCAAGAAATGGAAATCTTTGGTTGAGATTGAGACAGGAAAGAAGCTGAAGTGTCTCAGATCAGAAAATGGAGGTGAATATTGCAACAAAGAGTTTGACAGGTACTGTTCAGAGCATGGAATTCACAGAGAGAAGACAATTCCAAAAACACCACAAGAAAATGGTGTGTCAGAAAGGATGGACATAACAATCATGGAGCATGCAAGGTGCATGAGATTGCATGCAATATTTTCTTTACAATTTTGGGAAGATCCAATAAATACTGATGTTCATCTAATAAACAGAGGGCCTTCAAGTTCCTTGGATGGTGGTATTCCAAAGGAAGCATGGACAGGTAAAAAGGTAAACTACGCTTTTTTGAAACATTTTGGTTGTGAGGCCTTTGTCCATATTAATAGATAAAATAGAACAAAGCTTGAGGAAAAATCAAAGAAATGTACCTTTATTGGATATGGTGTTAATGATTTTGTTTATCGCTTATATGATTATGAAAATCACAAAATCATTAGGAGCAGAGATGTAATATTCAATGAAAATGTATTGTATAAGAATCAGTTGCAGGAAAAGAAACAGGAAAAAGAAAAAAAAGAATACATAGTTCCTAATGAGATCAAATAAAAGGTAAAGGTGCCTGAAGATAATAATCATCAACAGCCACAACAACAAAAACCAAAACAATAGCAACAGGCACCTCAAACACCTGCAAGTGGTGTTAGAATATCTACCAGGATAAGTAGACCCCCTGAACGATACTCTACTTCATTATATTATTTATTGTTGACTGATTCTGGTGAACCTGAATCTTATGATGAAGAAATGTAGGTTGAAAGAAGGAAGAAGTGGGTGCTAGCAATGGAAGAAGAGATGGACTCCTTAATGCATAACCAGACTTGGGACTTAGTCAGGTTGCCTGTAGGTAAAACTACATTGTAGAATAATTTGGCTTACAGGCTGAAGGAAGAAGATGGAGGAAAACAGAGGTACAAAGCTAGACTTATGGTTAAGGGTTTTGCACATAAGAAAGGTATTGATTTTGATGAAATATTTTCTCCTGTTGTTAAGATGACTTCAATCAGAACTATTTTAAGTCTTGTAGCAACAGAAGATTTACATCTTGAACAGTTAGACGCGAAGACATCATTTATCTATGGCGATTTGGAGGAAGAGATCTATATGTAGAAACCAGAAGGATATGAGGTCAAAGGGAAATAAAAATTATTATATAGGTTAAATAAGAGCTTGTATGGCTTAAAACAAGCTGCAAGGTAGTGATATCTAAAATCTTACAAGTTCATGTCCGAACAAAGTTATACTAGATGTCACTCTGATCATTTTGCTTACCTGAAAAAGAAAAATCATGGAATCTATATTATATTGTTACTGTATGTAGATGACATGCTTGTTGTAGCATCTAACATGTAGGAAATAAATGCGCTCAAAATAAAATTGGAAAATTCATCTGCAATGAAGGATTTGGGAGCTGCAAAACAAATCCTTGGTATGAGAATAACTAGAGACAACAAAAATAGCAAATTAACACTGTCTCACAATTTGTACATACAAAAGGTGTTGAAAATATTTAATATGTAGAATGAAAAACCAATTAGCACACCTTTTTTTGGCCATTTCAAACTTAATAAGGAGATGTACCCCAAGATCCAAGAAGAAATGAACTATATGTCTAAAGTTCCATATGCATCAGCAGTTGGAAGCTTAATGTATGCAATGGTTCGCACAAGGCCTGATATTGCACATGCAGTGGGAGTTGTAAGCAGGTACATGAAAAATCCAGGAAAAAAACATTGGGTGGTAGTGAAATTGATTCTCGGATATTTGAGAGGTACCACAAATCAAGAATTATGCCTTGGTAGTTCAAACATTGATCTGTAGGGATATGTTGATGTAGATATGGTAGGTGATAGAGATAACAAGAGGAGAACTACAGGATATGTATTTACTGTAGGTAGAACAGTTATTAGTTGGGTTTCAAAAATCCAAAGTGTTGTTTCACTTTCAACAACAGAAGCAGAATATGTTGCTGCTACCGAGGCTAGTAAGGAATTGATTTGGTTACAAAGGTTTATCAATGAATTGGGTAAGAAACATAATATGGGCACGTTATAGAGTGATAGCCAAAGTGCCATTAATCTTTCAAAGAACTCAACATTTCATTCCAGTACTAAACACATACAACTCAAGTACCATTTCATATGGTCAACATTGGATGATGGACAGTTGAAGCTGGAAAAGATACACGCTAGCCAAAATCCTGCAGATATGATAACAAAATTTGTACCCAAGGAGAAACTGAGAATATGTTCAGTCTCAATTGGTATTCAAAGATGATGATGAAGATGAGAAACAGCCAGGTGCAAAGAGGAGTCATTGTCCAGGAAATGGAGATATGGAGTTGCTACAATCAGTCTCCAAGTAGGAGATTGTTGGGTGTGCAGCCTGATTATCTTGTTTATTTTGTATCACAACATTGGACCCCTGTACCTTAATGGGGCGGCAATTCCACCCGAAATTAAACACTACTTGGGGGGTCTAGGGGGGGCGGCTGTGACTTTATGGAGCCCCCACCTGGTGGCGGGTTTCGGGGGCAGCGCCCCCGAAGCTAAAAACATATGTAAAATTGCCTTGTAAAAGTATAGTAGTTTCTAGTATATCTAGGCCGTTCATTAGGCAGATGATCTAACGGTAGAAGTTATGTTTATTTTATGGTTTTTTGCACTAGAAGGCAACCCTTCTCTTTGTATGAGGGTATTGTATTGCAGTTGTGTATTGAATGTGTATTCTCAAAGCGAGAAAAAGCTAGGGAGACCGTGAGAGAGAACAAAGGATATTACAACGGATCTGCCATAGGTTGTGTCTCTGTATTTTGCCGGATAATAGAAAGGAAGGATTGGTTGTTTGGGGTGGAGATAGCCCAAACTGGGTGAACCACGTATATCTGTGTCTCTCTGGTTTTATGTGTTTTGTGTGCTTTTGTTTTCCGCATATTTTATGTGTTTCATTTCTTTGTAATATATAATTTTCTAACAACTGGTATCAGAGCTGAAGGTATATTTTGCTAATAAACTCATAGGAAAGAAGTGCTCTTGGTTCAAGTGGGAGAAATGGCGGAAGATGGTAATTTTAGGGTTGAGAAATTTAATGGCCAAAACTTCCCACTATGGAAGATGCAGATGGAATATTATCTATATCAGAAAGATCTGTACCTACCATTGAGCAGAAAAAAAAGAATCTGATGGCTATGAAAGACTCAAAATGGGAGGTTCTCAATAGAAAGGCACTCGAAATAGTACAGTTGTGCCTCGCGGCATCGATAGCCTTCAACATTGCAAAGGAAACAAAAACAGAGGGTTTGATTAAGGTTTCGACGAAATTATATGAAAAACCCTCATCGTCAAAGAAGGTATTTCTTATGAAATGTTTATTTAATCTGAAGATGTCGGAAGGTGGATCTATTGCACGCCATTTAAATGGTTTTAATACAATTACCAGTCAGTTAAGTTCTATAGGGGTAAACTTTGATGATGAAGTTAGGGCTCTTTTATTTCTATGCTCATTTCTAGAAAGTTGGAATGGTTTATTTATGGCCATTAGTAACTCTATCTCTAGATCTAGTACTTTAAAGTTTGATGATGTTTTTGGTGTTATCTTTAGCGAGGAAATGTGACAGAAAAGCTCCGGTGAGACATCGGGTAATTCTTTGAGTGCGGATTCTAGGGGAAGAATAATGGAAAGGGGAAAGAGCTCGACATATCGCAGTAAATCAAGGAAAGACAGCTCCAAGTCTAGATCGGGGATAGTGTGCTAGAAATGCAGAAAGAAAGGACACCTGAAGAAAGACTATATATCTTAGAAGGGAAAATAAGGAGATGCACAAAAAGAAAACAATCATGAAGCAAACGTGACAGGTGATGTGTTACAAGATGCTTTGATTCTTTGGTTGTATATTGAGGGGCCTCATTCCATGCCACACCTAATAACAAAAATTGTCATGAATATGTTCAAGGAGATTTTGGACAAGTCCATTTGGGTGATGACAAACCCTGTAAAATTGTTGGAATGGGTAAGGTTCTTGTAAAACAACATAATGGAAACTAATGGCTATTAAAGGAGGTAAGGCATGTTCCTGATCTGAAGAAAAATCTCATTTCAACAAGGCAGTTAGGCGGTGAAGGTTGTGTGACAACTTCCACAGATAAAACTTGGAAGGTCACCAAAGGAGCCCCGGTAATAGCAAAATGCGAAAAGGTTGGTACACTGTATCTATGCAATGGTATTTCTAACTCTGTTAATGCTTTAACTTCTAAAGGAGTAGATACAAAATTTTGGTGTCATAGTGTCGGACACATGAGTGAGAAGGGGATGAAGATTCTTCACTCAATAAATTTGTTGTCGGGTTTGAAGAATGTTGATTTGGATTTCTGTGAGAATTGCATTTATGGAAAACAAAAGAGATTCAAATTTCTCAGAGTTGGAAAAGAAAAAAAGAGAAAAAAATTAGAGCTTGTACATATAGATGTATGGGGACCTTCTTAGGTATCATCTCTTGGTGGCTCTCCTTATTGTGTTACTTTTATTGATGATGCAACTAGAAAAACTTGGATTTATTGTATTCAGAATAAACCTGATGTATTTGATACTTTCAAGAAATGAAAATATTTGGTTGAGATTGAGACAAGAAAGAAGTCGAAGTGTCTCAGATCAAACAATGGAGGTGAATATTGTAGCAAAGAGTTTGATAGGTATTGTTCAGAGCATGAAATTTGCAGAGATAAGACAGTTCCAAGAACACCACTAGAAAATGGTGTGTCAGAAAGGATGAACAAAAAAATCATGGAGCATGCAAGGTGCATGAGATTGCATGCATGATTTCCTTTAAATTGAGTGCCTTCAGGTTCGTTGGATGGTGGTATTCCAGAGGAAGCATGGACACATAAAAAGGTAAACTACACTTTTTAAAACATTTTGGTTGTCAGGCCTTTGTCCATATTAATAAAGAAAATAGAACAAATCTTGAGGGAAAATAAAATAAATGTACCTTTATTGGATATGGTTTTAATTATTTGGTTATCACTTATATTATTATGAAAATCACAAAATCATGAGGAGTAGAGATGTAATATTCAATGAAAAGGTATTGTATAAGAATCAGTTGTAGGAAAAGACACAGGAAAAAGAAAAAAAAGAATACACATTTCTTGATGAGATCACAGAAAAGGTAAAGGTGCTTGAAAATAATAATAATCAATAGCCACAGCAACAGCAACCACCACAACAGCAACAGGCACCTCAAACACCTGAAAGTGTTGTTAGAATATCTACCAGGATAAGTAGATGCCCTGAACGATACTCTCCTTCATTATATTATTTATTGTTGACTGATTTTGGTGAACCTGAATGATATGAAGAAGCAACGTAAGTTGAAAGCAGGAAGAATTAGGAGCTAGCCATGGAGGAAGAGATGGAATCCTTAATGCATAACCAAACTTGGGACTTAGTCAGGTTGTCTACAAGTAAAACTACATTGCAGGATAAAGTGGTTTACAGGCTGAAGGAAGAAGATGGAGGAAAACATAGGCACACAGATGGACTTATGGTGAAGGGGTTTGCACAGAAGAAACGTATTGATTTTGATGAAATATTTTCTCCTATTGTTAAGATGAATTCAATCAGAACTATTTTAAGTCTTGTAGCAGCGGAAGATTTACATCTTGAACAGTTAGATGTAAAGACAACATTTCTCCATGGTGATTTGGAGGAAGATATCTATATGGAGCAGCCAGGAGGATATGAGGTCAGAGGGAAAGAAAAATTAGTATGTAGGTTAAAGAAGAGCTCGTATGGCTTAAAATAGGCTTCAGGGTAGTGGTATCTAAAATTTGACAAGTTCATGTCTGAACAAGGTTATACTAGATGTCAGTCTGATCGTTATGTTTACCTGAAAAAGAAAAATGATGGCAGCCATATTATATTGTTACTCTATGTAGATGACATGCTTGTTGCAGGTATAACATGCAGGAAATAAATGTGCTCAAAAGAAAATTGGCAAATTCATTTGCAATGAAGGATTTGGGAGCTGCAAAACAAATCCTTGTTATGAGAATAACTGGAGATAGGAAAAATAGCAAATTAACAATGTCTCAGAATGGGTACATACAAAAGGTGTTGAAAATATTTAATATGTAGAATGAAAAACCAGTTAGTACACCTTTTGCTAGCCATTTAAAACTTAATAAGGAGATGTCCCCCAAGACCCAAGAAGAAATTAAATATATGTCTAAATTTCCATATGCATCATGAGTTAGAAGCTTAATGTATGCAATGGTTTGCACAAGGAATGATATTGCACATGTAGTGGGAGTTGTGAGTAGGTACATGAACAATCCAGGAAAAGAACATTGGATGGCAGTGAAATGGATTCTGAGATATTTTAGAGGTACCACAAATCAAGCATTATACCTTGGTAGTTCAAACATTGATCTGTAGGGATATGTTGATGCATATATGGCAGGTGACAGAGATAAAAAGAGGAGCATTACATGATATGTATTTACTGTAGGTGGAAAATTTGTTAGTTGGGTTTCAAAAATCCAAAGTGTTGTTGCACTTTCAACAACAGAAGCAGAATATGTTGTTGTTACTGAGGCTAGTAAGGAAATGATTTGGTTACAAAGGTTTATAGATGAATTGGATAAGAAGCATGATATGGGCACATTATATAGCAATAGCCAAAGTTCCATTCATCTTGCAAAGAACTCATCATTTCATTCAAGTATTAAAAACATACAGCTCAAGTACCATTTCATACAATCAATATTGGAAGATGGAAAGTTGAAGCTGGAAAAGATACACAATAGCCAGAATCCTGCAGATATGCTAACAAAAGTTGTAACCAGCGACAAACTGAGAATATGCTCAGTCTCAATTGGTCTTCAAGGATGACGATGAAGATGAGAAATATCCAGGTCCAAAAAGGAGTCATTTTCTAGCAAATGAAGCAGCAGTGGAGCTATTACAATTAGTCTCCAAGTGGGATATTGTTGGGTGTCGAGCCTGATTATCTTGTTTATTTTGTATCACAACATTGGACCCCTGTACCTTAATGGGGCAGCAACACTGCCTGAAATTAAACACTACTTGGGGGGTCCAAGGGGTGCAGCTGCAACTTTACGGAGGCCCCCCCTAGCGGCGGATTTCGGGGCAATGCCCCCGAAGCTAAAAACAGATGTAAAATTGCCTTGTAAAAGTATAATAATTTCTAGTATATCTAGGTCGTTCATTAGGCAAATTATGTAACATAGAATTTATGTTTATTTTAGGTTTTTTTGCCTTAGAAGGCAACCCATCACTTTGTATGAGGGTATTATATTGTGGCTGTGTATTGAATGTGTATTCTCAGAGCTAGAAAGAGATAGGTAGACTTTAAGAGAGAACAGAGGATATTATAGTGGATTTGCTGTAGGTTGTGTCTCTTCATTTTGCTGGATAATAGAAAGGAAGGATTGGTTGTTCAGGGTGTACGTAGCTCAAATTAGGTGAACCACGTATATCTATGTCTCTCTGGTATTATGTGTTTTGTGTGCTTATGTTTTCCGCATATTTTATGTGTTGCATTGCTTTGTAATATATAATTTTCTGACAACTGGTATGAGAGCCGAACATCTACTTGGCTGATAAACTCGCAGGAAATGAGGGCTCTTGGTTCGAGTGGGAGCAATGGTGGAAGATGATAAGTTTAGGGTCGAGAAATTTAATGTCCAAAACTTCCCATTGTGGAAGATGCAGATGGAAGATTATCTCTATCAGAAATATCTGTACCTACCACTGAGCGGAAAAAAAAAAAGTCGACAGTTATGACAGACGAAGAATGGGAGGTTCTTGATAGAAAAGCACTCGGAACAATACAGTTGTGCCTCACAGCATCAGTAGCCTTAAATATTTAGAAGGAAACAACAATAGAGGGTTTGATTAAGGCGTTGGTGAAATTATATGAAAAACCCTCGACCTCAAACAAGGTATTTATTATGAAACGTTTATTTAATATGAAGATGTCGGAAGGTGGATCTGTTGCAGACCATTTAAATGATTTTAATACAGTTACCAGTCAGTTAAGTTCTATAGGGTAAAATTTGATGATGAAGTTAGGGCTCTTTTATTTCTGTGCTCATTTCTAGAAAGATAGAATGGTTTAGTTATGGCCATTAGCAACTTTGTCTCTGGATCTAGTACTTTAAAGTTTTATGATGTTATCAATGCTATCCTTAGCGAGGAAATGCGACAGAAAAGATCTGGTGAGACATCGGGTAATTATTTGAGTGCAAAATCTAGGGAAAGAAGAATGGAAAGGGAAAAGAGATTAGGATATCATATTAAATCAAGGAAAGGCAGATCCAAGTCTAGATTGGGAATAGCATGCTGGAAATGCGGAAAGAAAGGACACCTGAAGAAAGACTGTAGATCTCAGAAGGGAAAAGAAGGAGATGCACAACAATAAAACAATCATGAAGCAAATGTGATAGGTGATGTGTTACAAGATGCTTTGATTCTTTCTTTAGAAAATGTTACTGATTCCTGGCTTATAGATTCAAGGGCCTCATTCCATGCCACACTTGATAAGAAATATTCTCATGGCTATGTTCAAGGGGATTTTGGACAAGTCTATTTGGGTGATGATAAACCCTGTAAAATTGTGGGAATGGTTAAGGTTGTTGTAAAACAACAGAATGGAAACCAATGGCTATTAAAGGAGGTAAGGCATGTTCCTAATCCGAAGAAAAATATCATTTCAATAGGGTAGTTAGGTGGTGAAGGTTGTGTGACAACTTTCATAGATAAAACTTGGAAGGTCACCAAAGGAGCCCTGGTAATAGCAAAAGGCGAAAAGGTTGGTACATTGTATTTATGCAATGGTATTTACAACTTTGTTAATGCTTTAACTTCCAAAGGACTAGATGTAGCATTATGGCATCATAGGCTCGGAAACATGAATGAGAATGGGATGAAGATTCTTCACTCAATAAATTTTTTGCTAGGTTTGAAAAATGTTTATTTTGATTTCTGTGAGAATTTCAGTTATGGAAAACATAACAGAGTCAAATTTCTCAAAGTTGGGAAAGAAAAGAAGAGAGAAAAATTAGAGCTTGTGCATACAGATGTATGGGGACCCGCTCAGGTATCATCTCTTGGTGGCTCTCCTTATTATGTTACTTTTATTGATGATGCAACTAGAAAAACTTGGATTTATTGTATTTAGAATAAATCTGATGTATTTGATACTTTCAAGAAATGGAAATCTTTGGTTGTGATTAAGACAGGAAAGAAGTTGAAGTGTCTCAAATCAGACAATGGAGGTGAATATTGCAGGAAATATTTTGATAGGTACTGTTCAGAGCATGGAATTCGCAGAGAGAAGACAGTTCGAAGAACACCACAAGAAAATGGTGTGTCAGAAATGATGAACAAAACAATGATGGAGTGTGCAAGGTGCATGAGATTGCATGCAATATTTCCTTTACAATTTTGGGAAGATGTTGTAGATACTCTTGTTTATCTAATAAATAGAGGGCATTCAAGTTCCTTGGATGGTGGTATTCCAAATGAAGCATGGACAGGTAAAAAGGTAAACTACACTTTTTTAAAACCTTTTGGTTGTGAGGCCTTTTTGCATAGTAATAAAGAAAATAGAACAAATCTTGAGGTAAAATCAAATAAATTTACCTTTATTGGATATGGTGTTAATGATTTTGGTTATCACTTATATGATTATGAAAATCACAAAATCATTAGGAACATAGATGTAATATTCAATGAAAAGGTATTGTATAAGAATCAGTTGCAGGAAAGGAAACAGGAAAAAGAAAACAAAGAATACACAGTTCTTGATGAGATCACAGAAAAGGTAAAGGTGCATAAAAATAATAGTAATCAACAAACACAACAACAACAACCACCACAATAGCAACAGGCACCTCAAACACCTGAAAGTTGTGTTAGAAGATCTACGAGGATAAGTAGACCCCCTGAACGATACTCTCCTTCATTATATTATTTATTATTGACTGATTCTAATGAACCTGAATGTTATGAAGAAGCAATGAAGGTTGAAAGTAGGAAGAAGTGGGAGCTAGCCATGGAAGAAGAGATGGACTCCTTAATTCATAACTAGACTTGGGACTTAGTCAAGTTTCCTGCAGGTAAAACTACATTGCAAAATAAATGGGTTTACAGGCTGAAGGAAGAAGATGGAGGAAAAAAGAGGTACAAATCTAGACTTACGGTGAAGGGTTTTGCACAGAAGAAAGGTATTGATTTTGATGAAATATTTTCTCCTATTGTTAAGATGACTTCAATCAAAACTATTTTAATTCTTCTAGTAGTGGAGGATTTACATCTTAAACAGTTAGATATAAAGACAAAATTTCTCCATGGCGATTTGGAGGAAGAGATCTATATGGAGCAACCAGAAGGATATGATATCAAAGGTAAAGAAAAATTAATATGCAGTTTAAAGAAGAGCTTTTATGGATTAAAACAGGCTCTAGGGCAGTGGTATCTAAAATTTGACAAGTTCATCTCTGAACAAGGTTATACTAGATGTCACTCTAATCATTGTGTTTACCTGAAAAATAAAAATGATGGTAGCTATATTATATTGTTACTATATGTAGATGACATGCTTTTTGTAGGCTCTAACATGCAGGAAATAAATGTGCTCAAAATAAAATTGGCAAATTCATTTGCAATGAAGGATTTGGGAGCTGCAAAAAAATACTTGGTATGAGAATAACTAAAGACACCAAAAATCACAAATTAACACTGTCTCATAATGAGTACATACAGAAGGTGTTCAAAAGATTTAATATATAGAATGAAAAACTAGTTAGTAGACATTTTTCCAGCCATTTGAAACTTAGTAAGGAGATGTGCCCCAAGACCCAAGAAGGAATGAACTATATGTCTAAAGTTCCATATGCATCAGCAGTTGGCAGCTTAATGTATGCAATAGTTTTCACAAGGCCTTATATTGCTTATGTAGTGGGATTTGTAAGTAGGTACATGAACAATCCAGGAAAAGAACATTGGATGGCAGTGAGATGGATTCTCAGATATTTGAAAGGTACCACAAATCAAGTATTATTCTTTGGTAGTTGAAACATTGATCTGTAGGGATATGTTGATGTAGATATGGAAGGTGACAGATATAATAGGAGGAGAACTACATGATATTTATTTACTGTACATGGAACAAATATTAGTTGGGTTTAAAAAATCCAAAGTATTGTTTCACTTTCAACAATAGAAGGAGAATATGTTGTTGCTACCGAGGCTAGTTAGGAAATCATTTGGTTACAAAGGTTTATGGATGAATTGGGTAAGAAGCATGATATGCGCACGTTATACAATGATAGCCAAAGTGCCATTCATCTTGCAAAGAACTCAACATTTCATTCCAAAACTAAACACATACAACTCAAGTACCATTTCATATGGTCAGTATTGGAAGATGAATAGTTGAAGCTAGAAAAGATACAGAGTAGCCAAAATGTTGCAGATCTGCTAACAAAAGTTGTAACCAGGTAGAAACTGAGAATATGATCAGTCTCAATTGGTCTTCAAGGATGACAATGAATATGAGAAATAGCTAGGTCCAAACAGGATTCATTATCTAGCAAGCGAAGCAGCAGTGGATTTGCTACAATCAATCTCCAAGTGGGAGATTGCTAGGTGTGGACCCTGATTATCTTGTTTATTTTGTATCATAGCATTGGACCCCTATACCTTAATGGGGTGGCAACACCACCTGAAATTAAACACTTCTTGGGGGATCCAGGGGGGCAGCTGCGACTTTATGGAGCCCCTCGCCCTGGCAGGGGGTTTCAGGGGCAGCACCCCCGAAGCTAAAAACAGATGTAAAATTGCCTTGTAAAAGTATAGTAATTTCTAGTATATCTAGATGGTTCATTAGGCAAATGATCTCACGGTAGAATTCATGTTTATTTTAGGGTGTTTTTCCCTAAAATACAACCCCGCTCTTTGTATGAGGGCATTTTATTGCGGCTGTGTATTGAATGTGTATTCTCAGAGCGAGAAAGAGATAGGGACACTGTGAGAGAGAACATAGGATATTACAATGGATATGTTGTAGGTTGTGTCTGTTCATTTTGCTGGATAATAGAAATGAAGGATTGGCTTTTCGGGGTGGATGACACCCAAAATAGGTGAACCACGTATATCTGTGTCTCTCTAGTTTTATGTGTTTTGTGTGCTTCTATTTTCCACATATTTTATGTGTTGCATTTCTTTGCAATATATAATTTTCTAACAACTGGTATCAGATCGGAAGGTCTATTTGGCTGATAAAATCATAGGAAAGAAGGGTTCCTGGTTTGAGTGCGAGCAATGGCGAAAGATGGTAAGTTTATGGTCGAGAAATTTAACAACCAAAACTTCCTGCTGTGGAAGATGCAGATGGAAGACTATCTGTATCAGAAAGATCTATACCTACCATTGAGCTAAAAAACAAAGAAGACGATGGCTATGACAGACGCAGAATGGGAGGTTCTCTATAGAAAGGCACTCGAAAAAATACAATTGTGCCTCGCGGCATCAGTATCCTTCAATATTTCGAAGGAAAAAACAACATAGGGTTTGATTAAGGTGTTGGTGAAATAATATGAAAAACCCTTGGCCTGAAACAAGGTATTTCTTATGAACCATTTATTTAATATGAAGATGTCGGAAGGTGGATCTGTTGGAGACCATTTAAATGATTCTAATATAGTTAACAATCAGTTAAGTTTTGTAGAGGTAAAATTTGATGATGAAGTTAGGGCTATTTTATTTCTGTGCTCATTTCCAGAAAGCTAGAATGGTTTAGTTATGGCCATTAGTAACTCTATCTCTGGATCTAGTACTTTAAATTTTGATGTTGTTGTCGGTGCTATCCTTAGTGAAGAAATGTGACGGAAAAGCTCCGGTGAGACATCGGGTAATGCTTTGAGTGCAGAGTCTAGGGGAAAAAGAATGGAAAGGGGAAAGAGCTCGAGATATCGTAGTAAATCAAGGAAAGGTAGATCCAAGTCCAGATCAGGAATAGTGTGCTAGAAATGAGGAAATAAAGGACACCTAAAGAAAGACTATAGATCTCAGAAGGGAAAATAAGGAGACGCATAGCAAGAAAAAAATCATGAAGAAAATGTGATAGGTGATGTGTTACAAGATGCTTTGATTATTTCTTTCAAAAATGTTACTGATTCTTGGGTTTTAGATTCAGGGGCCTCATTCCATGCCACACCTGATAAGAAATATTTTCATGACTATGTTCAAGGAAATTTTGGACAAGTCCGTTTGGCAGATGATAAACCCTGTAAAATCATTGGAATGGGTAAGGTTATTGTAAAACAACTGAATGGAAACCAATGGCTACTAAAGGGGGTAAGGCATGTTACTGATCTAAAGAAAAAACTCATTTCAATAGGGCAGTTAGGCAGTGAAGGATGTGTGACAACTTTCACAGATAAAACTTGGAAGGTCACTAAAGGAGCCCTGGTAATAGAAAAAGGCGAAAAGGTTGCTACATTGTATTTATGCAATGGTATTTCTAACTCTGTTAATGCTTTAACTTCCAAAGGAGCAGATGCAACATTATGGCACCATAATCTCGGACACATGAGTGAGAAGGGGATGAAGATTTTTCACTCAACAAATTTGTTGCCGGGTTTGAAGAATGTTGATTTGGATTTCTATGAGAATTGCATTTATGGAAAACAGAAGAGAGTCAAATTTCTCAGAGTTGGGAAAGAAAAGAAGAGCAACAGAGATGTATGGGGACCTGATCAGGTATCATCTCTTGGTGTCTCTCCTTATTATGTTACTTTTATTGATGATGCAACTAGAAAAACTTGGATTTATTATATTCATAATAAAACTGATGTATTTGATACTTTCAAGAAATGAAAATATTTGGTTGAGATTGAGACAGGAATGAAGTTGAAGTGTCTTAGATCAGACAATGGAGGTGAATATTACAGCAAAGATTTTGATAGGTACTGTTCAGAGCATCGAATTTGTAGAGAGAAGATAGTTCCAAGAACACAACATGAAATTTGTGTGTTAGAAAGGATGAACAGAACAATCATGGAGCGTGTAAGGTGCATGAGATTGCATGTAGGATTTCATTTACAATTTTGTGTAGATGCTATAGATACTGTTGTTTATCTAATAAATAGAGGGCCTTCAAGTTCCTTGGATGGTGGTATTCCAGAGGAAGCATGGATAGGTAAAAAGGTAAACTACAATTTTTTAAAACCTTTTGGTTGTGAGGCCTTTTTCCATATTAATAAAGAAAATATAAAAAATATTGAGGCAAAATCAAAGAAATGTACCTTTATTGGATATGGTGTTAATGATTTTTGTTATTGCTTATATGATTATGAAAATCACAAAATCATTAGGTGCAGAGATGTCATATTCAATGAAAAGGTATTGTATAAGAATTAGTTGCAAGAAAGGAAACAGGAAAAAGAAAACAAGGAATACACAGTTCTCGATAAGATCACAAAAAATTTAAAGGTGGCTGAAAATAATAATAATCGACAGCCACAGCAACAACAACCACCATAACAGCAACATGCACCTCAAACACCTAAAATTTGTGTTAGAAGATCTACAAGGATAAGTAGACCCCATGAACGATACTCTCTTTCATTATATTATTTATTGTTGACTGATTCTGGTGAACCTGAATGTTATGATGAATCAATGCAGGTTGAAAGTAGGAAGAAGTGGGAGCTAGCCATGGAAGAAGAGATGGACTCCTTAATGCATAACTAGACTTGGGACTTAGTCAGGGTGCCTATAGGTAAAGATACATTGCAGAATAAATGGGTTTACAGGTTGAAGGAAGAAGATGGATGAAAACAGAGGTCCAAAGCTAGACTTATGGTGAAGGGGTTTGCACAGAAGAAAGGTATTGATTTTGATGAAATATTTTCTCCTGTTGTTAAGATGACTTCAATAAGAACTAGTTTAAGTCTTATAGTAGCAGAAGATTTACATCTTGAACACTTAGATGTAAAGAAAACATTTCTCCATGGTGATTTGTTTTATGTACTTGTGTTTTCCGCTTATTTTATGTGTTGCATTTATTTGTAATATATAATTTTCTAATAACTGGTATCAGAGCCGAAGGAATATTTGCTTGATAAACGCGCAGGAAAGAAGGGTTCCTGGTTCGAGTGGGAGAAATGGCAGAAGATGGTAAGTTTAGGGTCAAGAATTTTAACGACCAAAAATTCCCATTGTGGAAGATGCATATGGAATATTATCTATATCAGAAAGATCTTTACCTACCATTAAGCATAAAAACAAAAAATTCGACGACTATGACAGACGCAGAATGGGAGGTTCTCGATAGAAAGGCACTCGAAATAGTACAGTTGTGCATCGCGCTGTCGGTAGCCTTCAATATTTCAAAGGAAACAAAAACAGAGGGTTTGATTAAGGCGTTGGAGAAATTATATGAAAAACACTCGTCGTCAAACAAGGTATTTCTTATGAAACATTTATTTAATATGAAGATGTCGAAAGGTGGATCTGTTGCAGACCATTTAAATGATCTTAATACAGTTACCAGTAAGTTAAGTTCTGTAGGCGTAAACTTTGATGATGAAGTTAGGGCTCTTTTTTTCTATGCTCATTTCTAGAAAGCTAGAATGGTTTAGTTATGGCCATTAGTAACTCTATCTCTGGATCTAGTACTTTAAAGTTTGATGATGTTTTGGTGCTATCCTTAGCGAGGAAATGTGACGGAAAAGCTCCGGCGAGACATCGGGTAATGCTTTGAGTGCAGAGTATAGGGGAAGAATAATGGAAAGGGGAAAGAGCTCGAGATATTGCAATAAATCAAGGAAAGGTAGATCCAAGTCCAGATCAGGAATAGTGTACCGGAAATGCGGAAAGAAAGGACACCTGAAGAAAGACTGTAGATCTTAGAAGGGAAAAGAAGGATTTGCACAGCAAGAAAAAAATCATGAAGCAAATGTGACAGGTGATGTGTTACAAGATGCTTTTATTCTTTCTTTCGAAAATGTTACTGATTCTTGGGTTGTATATTGAGTGGACTCATTCCATGCCACACCTAATAAGAAAAATTTTCATGACTATGTTCAAGGAGATTTTGGACAAGTCCGTTTGGGTGATGATAAACCCTGTAAAGTTGTTGGAATGGGTAAGGTTCTTGTAAAAAAAAAGAATGGAAAACAATGTCTATTAAAGGAGGTAACGCATGTTCCTGATCTGAAGAAAAATCTCATTTCAACAGGACAGTTAGGCGGTGAAGGTTGTGTGACAAATTTCACAGATAAAACTTGGAAGGTCACCAAGGGAGCCCTGGTAATAGCAAAATGCAAAAAGGTTGGTACATTGTATTTATGCAATGGTATTTCTAACTCTGTTAATGCTTTAAATTCCAAAGGAGCAGATGCAGCATTATGGCATCACAGGCTCGGACACATGAGTGAGAAGGGGATAAAAATTCTTCACTCAATAAATTTGTTGTCAGGATTGAAGAATGTTGATTTGGATTTCTGTGAGAATAGCATTTATGGAAAACAAAAGAAAGTCAAAATTCTCAGAGTTGGAAAAGAAAAGAAGAGAGAAAAATTAGAGCTTGTGCATACAAATGTATGGGGACCTGGTCAGGTATCATCTCTTGGTGGCAACCCTTATTATGTTACTTTTATTGATGATGCGACTAGAAAAACTTGGATTTATTGTATTCAGAATAAATCTGATGTATTTTATACTTTCAAGAAATGGAAATATTTGGTTGAGATTAATACAAGAAAGAAGTTGAAGTGTCTCAGATCAGACAATGGAGGTGAATATTGCAGCAAAGAGTTTGATAGGTATTGTTTAGAGGATGAAATTCGCAGAGAGAATACAGTTCCAAGAACACCAAAAGAAAATGGTGTCAAAAAGGATGAACAGAACAATCATTGAGTGTGTAAGGCGCATGAGATTGCATGTAGGATTGCCTTTAAAATTTTGGGCATATGTTGTAGATATTGTTGTTTATCTAATAAACAGAGGACCTTCAAGTTTCTTGGATGGTGGTATTCCAGAGGAAGCATGGAAAGGTAAAAAGGCTAAACAAAACTTTTTTAAAACCTTTGGGTTGTGAGGCCTTTGTCCATATTAATAAAGAAAATAGAACAAATCTTGAGGAAAAATCAAAGAAATGTAACTTTATTGGATATGGTGTTAATGATTTTGGTTATTTCCTATATGATTATGAAAATCACAAAATCATTAGGAACAGAGATGTAATATTCAATGAAAAGGTATTGTATAAGAATCAGTTGCAGGAAAAGAAACAGGAAAAAGAAAACAAATAATACATAGTTCTGGATGAGATCACAGAAAAAGTAAAGGTGCCTGAAAATAACAATAATCAACAACCACAACAACAACAACCACCAGAACAGCAACAGGCACCTCAAACACCTGAAATTGGTGTTAGAATATCTACCAGGATAAGTAGGCCCCCTAAACGATACTCTCCTTCATTATATTATTTATTATTAACTGATTCTGGTGAACCTGAATGTTATGAAGAAGCAACGTAAGTTGAAAGCAGGAAGAAGTGGAGCGCCCCCGAAGCTAAACACATATGTAAAATTGCCTTGTAAAAGTATAGTAATTTCTAGTATATCTAGGCCGTTCATTAGGAAGATGATCTGACGTTAGAAGTTATGTTTAGTTTAGGGTTTTTTTCCCTAGAAGGAAACCCCTCTCTTTGTATGAGGGTATTGTATTGCAGATGTGTATTGAATGTGTATTATCAGAGCAAGAAACAGATAGGGAGACTGTGAGAGAGAACATAGGATATTACAGTGGATCTGCTGTAGATTGTGTCTCTTCATTTTCTTTATAATCAAAAGGAAGGATTAGTTGTTCGAGATGGACGTAGCCCAAATTGGGTGAACCACATATATCTGTGTCTCTCTAGTTTTATGTGTTTTGTGTACTTGTTTTTCCGCATATTTTATGTGTTGCATTTTTTTCTAATATATAATTTTCTAACAACTAGTGTCATAGTCGAAGGTCTATTTGGCTGATAAAATCGCAGGAAGGAGGGGTTCCTGGTTCGAGTGGGTGCAATGGTGGAAGATGATAAGTTTAGGGTCGAGAAATTTAATGGCCAAAACTTCCCACTGTAGAAGATGCAGATGGAATATTATCTGTATCAAAAATATTTGTACCTACTATTGAGCGGAAAAACAAAGAAGCCGACGGCTATGACAGATGCAGAATGGGAGGTTCTTGATAGAAAGGCACTCGGAACAGTACATTTGTGCCTCTCGGCATTGGTAGCCTTTAATATTTCGAAGGAAACAACAACATAGTGTTTGATTAAGGTTTTGGCGAAATTATATGAAAAACCCTTGGCCTCAAACAAGGTATTTCTTATGAAATGTTTATTTAATATGAAGATGTCGGAAGGTGGATCTGTTGCAAACCATTTAAATGATTTTAATACAGTTACCAGTCAATTAAGTTCTGTAGGGTAAACTTTGATGATGAGGTTAGGGCTCTTTTATTTCTGTGCTCATTGCCAGAAAGCTAGAATGGTTTAGTTATGGCCATTAGTCACTCTGTCTATGGATCTAGCACTTTAAAGTTGGATGATGTTGCCGGTGCTATCCTTAGTGAGGAAATGCGATGGAAAAGCTCCAATGAGACATCAAGTAATGCTTTGAGTGTAGAGTCTAGGAGAAGATGAATGGAAAGGGGAAAGAGCTCAAGATATCGTAGTAAATCAAGGAAACGCAGATCCAATTCTAGATCGGGAATAGTGTGTTGGAAATGCAAAAAGAAAGGACACCTGAAGAAAGACTTTAGATATCAGAAGGGAAAAGAAGGAGAAGCACAACAAGAAAACAATCATGAAACAAATGTGACAGGTGATGTGTTACAATATGATTTGATTCTTTCTTTCGAAAATGTTACTGATTCTTGGGTTGTAGATTGAGGGGCCTCATTCCATGCCACACCTAATAAGAAATATTTTCATGACTATGCTCAAGGAGATTTTGGACAAGTCCGTTTGGGTGATGATAAACCCTGTAAAATTGTTAGAATTTGTAAGGTTCTTGTAAAAAAACTGAATAGAAACCAATGGCTATTAAATGAGGTAAGGCATGTTCCTGATTTGAAGAAAAATCTCATTTCAACAAGGCAGTTAGGCGGTGAAAGTTTTGTGAGAAATTTCACAGATAAAACTTGGAAGGTCACCAAAGGAGCCTTGGTAATAGAAAAAAGTGAAAAGGTTGGTACATTGTATCTATGCAATGGTATTTCTAACTCTGTTAATGCTTTAACTTCCAAAGGAGTAGATGCAGCATTATGGCATCATAGGCTTGGACACATGAGTGAGAAGGAGATGAATATTCTTCAAACAATAAATTTGTTGTCGATTTTGAAGAATGTTGATTTGGATTTATGTGAGAATTGTATTTATGGAAAACAGAAGAGAGTCAGATTTCTCAGAGTTGGGAAAGAAAAAAAGAGCCAAAAATTAGAGCTTGTGCATACAGATGTATGGGGACCTGCTCAGGTATCATCTCATGGTGGCTCTCCTTATTATGTTACTTTTATTGATGATGCAACTATAAAAACTAGGATTTATTGTATTCAGAATAAATTTGATGTATTTGGTACTTTCAATAAATGGAAATATTTGGTTGAGATTAAGGCAGGAAAGAAGTTGAAGTGTCTCAGATCAGAAAATGGAGGTGAATATTGCAGCAAAGAGTTTGATAGGTATTGTTCAGAGCATGGAATTCACAAAGAGAAGACAGTTCCAAGAACACCATAACAAAATGGTGCGTCAGAAAGGATGAACATAATAATCATGGAGTGTGCAAGGTGCATTAGATTGCATTCAAGATTTCCTTTACAATTTTGGGTAGTTGCTGTAGATACTGTTCTTTATCTAATAAATAGAGGGCCTTCAATTTCCTTGGACGGTGGCATCCAGAGGAAGAATGGACAGGTAAAAAGGTAAACTACACCTTTTTAAAACCTTTTGCTTGTGAGGCCTTTGACATATTAATAAAAATAATAGAACAAACCTTGATGCAAAATCAAAGAAATGTAACTTTATTGGATATGGTGTTAATGATTTTGGTTATCGCTTATATGATTATGAAAATCACAAAATCATTAAGAGCGAAGATGTAATATTCAATGAAAAGGTATTGTGTAAGAATCAGTTGCAGGAAAAAAAATAGGAAAAAGAAAACAAAAAATACATAGTTCTTGATGAGATCACAGAAAAGGTAAAGGTGCCTGAAAATAATAATAATCAACATCCACAGCAACAACAACCACCACAACAGTAGCAGGCACCTCAAACGCCTGAAATTTGTGTTAGAAGATTAACCAGGATAACTAGACCGCGTGAGTGATACTCTCCTTCATTATATTATTTATTGTTGACTGATTTTGGTGAACCTAAATGTTATGAGGAAGCAATGCAGGTTGAAATCAGGAAGAAGTGGGAACTAGCCATGGAATAAGAGATGGACTCAATGCATAACCAGACTTGGGACTTAGTCAGGTTGCCTACAGGTAAAACTACATTGAAAAATAAATGGGTTTACAGGCTGAAGGAAGAAGATGGAGGAAAACATAGGTACAAAGATAAACTTATGGTGAAGGGGTTTACACAGAAGAAAGGTATTGATTTTTATGAAATATTTTTTCCTGTTGTTAAGATGACTTCAATGAAAACTATTTTAAGTATTGTAGCAGTGGAAGTTTTACATCTTGAACAGTGAGATGTAAAGACAACATTTCTCCATGGAAATTTGGAGGAATAGATCTATATGGAGCAACCAGAAGGATATGAGGTCAAAGGGAAAGAAACATTAGTATGCAGGTTAAAGAAGAGCTTGTATAGCTTAAAACAGGATCCAAGGTAGTGGAATCTAAAATTTGACAAGTTCATGTCTGAACAAGGTTATACTAGATTTCACTCTCATCATTGTGTTTACCTGAAAAAAAAAAATGGTGGCACCGATATTATATTGTTACTGTATGTAGATGACATGCTTGTTGCAGGGTCTAACATGCAGGAAATAAATGTGATAAAAATAAAATTGGAAAATTCATTTGCAATGAAGGATTTGGGAGCTGCAAAACAAATTCTTGGTATAAGAATGACTAGAGACAAGAATAATCACAAATTAACACTGTCTCAAAATTAGTACATACAAAAGGTGTTGAAAAGATTTAATATGAAGAATGCGAAACAAGTTATTACACATTTTTCTAGCTATTTCAAACTTAATAAGGAAATGTGCCCCAAGACCCAAAAGGGAATGAACTATATGTCTAAAGTTCCATATGCATCAGCAGTTGGAAGCTTAATGTATGCAATGGTCTGCAGAAGGCCTGATATTGCACATGCAGTGGGAGTTGTAAGTAGCTACATGAACAATCGAGGAAAAGAAAATTGGATGGCAGTGAAATGGATTCTCAGATATTTGAGAGGTACCACAAATCAAGCATTATGCTTTGGTAGTTCAAACATTGATCTGTAGGGATATGTTGATGCAAATATGGCAGGTGACAAAGATAATAGGAGGAGCACTACAGGATATGTATTTACTGTAGGTGGAACAATTGTTAATTGGGTTTCAAAAATCCAAAGTGTTGCTGCACTTTCAACAACAGAAGTAGAATATGTTGTTGCTATCGAGGCTAGTAAGGAAATGATTTGGTTACAAAGGTTTATGGATGAATTGGGTAAGAAGCATGATATGGGAACGTTATACAACAATATCCAAAGTTCCATTCATCTTGTAAATATCTCAGAATTTCATTCCAAAACTAAACACATACAACTCAAGTACCATTTCATATGGTCAGTATTGGAAGATGGATAGTTGAAGCTGGAAAAGATACACACTAGCCAGAATCCTGCAGATATGCTAACAGAAGTTTTAACCAGGGAGAAACTAAGAATATGCTCTATCTCAATTGATCTTTAAGGATGAAGATGAAGATGAGAAACAACCAGGTCCAAAGAGGAGTCATTGTCCAGAAAATGAAGGAGTGGTGGAGTTGCTACAATCAGTCTCCAAGTGGGAGATTGTTGGGTGTGGAGCATGATTATCTTGTTTATTTTGTATCACAACATTAGACCCCTGTACCTTATTGGGGCGAAAATTCCACCCAAAGTTAAACTTCGCTTGGGGGGTCTAGGGGGGGCAGCTGCAACTTTATGGAGCCTCCCCTGGCAGGGGGTTTCGGAGGTAGTGCCATCGAAGCTAAAAATAGATGTAAAATTGCCTTGTAAAATTATAGTAATTTCTAGTATATCTAGGCCATTCATTAGGCAGATGATCTAACGGTAGAAGTTATGTTTAGTTTAGGGTTTTTTTCCCTAGAAGGCAACCCCTCGCTTTGTATGAGGGTATTGTATTGCGGCTGTGTATTTTCAGAGCGAGAAATAGATAGGGATACTATGAGAGAGAACAAATGATTTTACAGCGGATCTACTATAGGTTGTGTGTCTTCATTTTGCTAGATAATAGAAAGGAAGGAGTAGCTGTTCGGGGTGGACGTAGCCCAAACTGGGTGAACCATGTACATCTGTTTCTATCTGGTTTTCTATGTTTTGTGTGCTTGTGTTTTCCGGATATCTTATGTGTTGCATTTCTCTATAAGATATAATTTTCTAACAGGCTGCTCATGGCTTTTGAAAAAGACTCTAGTGAGGCTATAGATACTTTTATGGATGTTGTTGGAACACCTAATCCTACATGGGTAGGTGTGGAATGCGAAAAGTCACAATGGAGTCCAAGTGACCTTGGAATATGAAACCAAGAGTCACACCATTGTATTATAAATGTACATCTTTGTATAATGGAAAATAAGAAAGCCTCACGCTTATCCTTCATTGTGTTGAGTCTCTTGTGTGTGTGTGTTCATCTTCCTCATACACCATGTGTGTGTTCAACATGGTGTTTAACATGGTATCAGAGTGGGCGATTGCTAGCCCTGCTCCAATTTGAGTGAGCCATTTGTGTTTATGGCCTGTGCATATTTGCAAAAATTCTTGTCATTTTTGCAAAATTTAGAGAGTTTCTGCAGCAGAGTTTTTTCCGCCATTTAGATTTGTTTTGAAGAAGAGCAGCATTGATTTTGAGAAGGAGGAACATTTAAAATTCCAGCATTCAGAAATTGGCAGGATTCCGGCATTGGTTTTGAGAAAAAAGCAGTACTGCCCATCTGAAGGTTTTCATTCTAAATTTTCTCTACAATTTCTGCTCATTAAAATCTGCATCATTTTGAAAGAGCTGCTGAAAATTGCTTAAAGTTGATTTCTGAAGAGGCTTCTGGTTTTAATGAAAAATAATTTCTGATTTTTTCATTCGAAGATTTGTGCAAAATTCTGGATTTTTTACTGCTATAAGTTCCAGAAAAATTCTGTTCTATATTTGAAAGAAGAAAGTATTCTACTGCTGCTATATTTCGTGAAATTTCTGCAATTTTCTGGAAAATTTCTGATATTCTGCCGCTGGAAGGAAAAATCCTCTGCTATTCCTCTCTGCTGTTTTAAAATTAAAACTAAAAAGAAAATAATAATAATAATAATAAAAATTCTTTGCAACTTGGCCTTTCGGCCCCCCTTCACCTCTGCAACCCACTACATATCCCCACGATCTCAAACATTCCACGCACCTGCATACTCCCTTACAACACAATAATCCTCACCTCACACTCTCGGCGCACTCTTCCCAATTTGAAATCCACCCTACCTACGCCCTACACTCCCTAAACCACACTACCCCACTAGCTCTCACCTCACGCCACTCAGTGGTAGAGCATTTGACTACAAATAGCATCATATAGCTCCGGATACCATTTATACTCTGCACACGCCCTTCCAAAAATCGACTCCCCATCTCTGCGCTATTCCCACTACCCTCTACCTGCGCCTCTGCCTGCAACAAAAACATTTCTCTGCCTGCAACAAACTCTGCCCTCGACCTTCCTCCCTCATGTGCTATCCTCCGCCCCTATAAATACTCTACGCCCATTACCTGCTATACTCCATGCTCTCAAAACTTCCCTACACCCTCTTCCGCCTTCCAAACTCTACAGCCCAACCTCCATATCCTACACGCCTAACCCTCTATTCGATTTTTTCCCTCACCGCTCTCAACAATCCACTCTGCCTACACCCTCCCTACACTCTATCCTCCCCTCTCGGCCTTACCCAAAACACGCCCCCCTCCCATTACTCACTGCCCATCCCTGCAAAGGCTGCCTGGTCGCTGGTCCGCCCTCCTTGCGCTCTTCTCTCCCCAGTCGGCCCCTCACCTACAGCTACTCTCCACGGCCTCCATGCCATCGCTTGCCCTTCCCTTCAACTGCACTCTCGGCCATGATAAATCAGCCCCACCTCTCCTTACAATATGACTCTCTTTTTCATAATACTCCTCCCTTTTAAACTCCCCTCTCATATAATACTCCTCCTCTCCATTTAATACTATCTTCCCTCTCCCTCCCTTACGTATATACATTCCCACTTTTAAAAAAAAATTACTATTAAAATCTCTCCATTTAATTCATTTTCACTTTTTCATTTTTTATTATTAAAAAAAAAAAAAAAAAATCCCCTCCTTTTAAATTAATACCTTCTTTCTTTTTAATTAAATTACCCCTCTTCCCTTTTTAATAACTTATTTTTTATTAACATTTCCCTTAGTTTTCCCTTCCCTTTTTAAATTCTTCCCATTTTCAATTATTCAATTTTTTTTAATCAATTTTTAATTTAAAAAAAAAAAAACAGTGGAGAGAGAGGGAGAGAGGAAAATAAAATTTGAACAGTAGAAAAAGAGAAAAATGACATGTGAGCAAATGGAATATATTTAGAGAAAAGTGAATTTGACATTTTATGATTTGTGGCATATATGAGGGTGATTTTTTGAAGAATTTGACATTTGAAGACAAGTTTGCCATCATTGAAAACAACTCATTGAAGAAATTTCAGCTGCCTTAAAGACTTCTTGCACAAGTGTTTCAGCTGCACATTTACAAAATATTTTGCAGAGATATGTATTGAGCTAACATTGTATTTTGAGTGGAATTTTCCTCTTCATTCATAGTTGGAATCAGTGAATTTGAGTTGTTGATGTAAGTCATTGTTGATTGCCCTCCATCATTTGAGGAGCAGATTTTGTACTTTGAGATTTCCATAGTTGGAAATTATTTTGAGTCATTTGTATTTCTTGTTGCATCACATTGTAAACGGGTGCATTTTCGGTTGAAGCCGATGCCCTTTAATTTTTTGAGCCTAAGTTGTTGAAAATGGAAAAAATCAATGAGGCATTAATGTTTTTGAATAACCTCATTCATTCAAATGTTCATGATATGATAAAAATGAGCAAGGATGCTCTTTGTAACATTCAGAGTTGTTTGCTAGATGCACAAGAAAATATTGAGTTTTTGCAGTTGGAATCTCAGCTTCAACAAGACGAACTTCAACAAAAGAGTCACCATTCTGAACCTGTTTCTATTCAGAAGATTGTGAAGGACTCTCATCAGAAGAAAGAAGAAAAAGTTGCAGATGATTCACATTCAGTTCCTTGCACAAGAGCAGATTTACATGCAGATGCAGCATCTCAACCTGCACTTCTCAAGCCCATCATCATACCTTGGGAAGAGCTTGTCCACAACAAGCACCGAAATTTTCTTGGATATGACAAGGATGTGTCCTTTCATATTCCAGACTACACCAAGCCCATCATATTTCAGAGTGCCAGATTCCTATATGATAGTTCACCTGCAGCTGTTCCAGATCCTGTTCCACAACAACAATCACAGATTGTAAAATGCCAACACTATGATCGAGTTGGCCATATGAAAGATCACTTTTTTGATCTTCATCCATGCAAGCACTGTGGTCGGCACACTCATTCTTTAGACAAATGCTTCAGAAACAAGCCTCCTGCAAGAACCAAGATTCACCTTGGATGGATCGCTTCTTGGCAATGGGCATCAGCAGCCAAGAAGATGTTTAAGTCGCATGTTAGAACTTGTTCACGGATATTGAGCAAACTTGTAGTTGCGTTTTCTCCATCATCTCACCTTGTCCCTGACAGGGGGGGAAATGGTGGTCATGTACAAGCTTCGACGACATATCAAGCGAGCCTGAGCCACAATCTCTCATTCCATGTTCAGAGTTGTAGCCAGCAGTTCAAGTGAGCCTAAGCCACAATTCATCATTCCAGATTCAGAGATGTAGCCAGAGACACGGATGCCCATGAGCATGCCTCCGGTTGGTGGATAACCTACAACCATCATCTTTGGTTGGTGGACAACCTAAAACCACCACAGGTAGTAGACCTCCCTTCTTTTAGGTCGAAGGTCTCCCTTTCATATATGAGGAACACTTCCTCTAGCAGAAGCCTTCAGCTTCTTGCCAGCTTTGGTTGAGTTCCAGGAAATGCTTCAAGTATTCCAGAGTTGTTGGTAATCCTAAAACCATCGCAGGCAGTAGACCTCCCTTCTTTTAGGTCGAAGGTATCCCTTTTTTATATGAGGAACAATTCCTCTAGCAGAAGCCTTCAGCTTCTTTCCAGTTTTGGAAGAGTTCCGGGAACTGCAACAAGCATTGCGTTCCGGTGTTGGTGGTCATCCTTAAACCACCTCTTTTTTCCAACATTTCAGAGAGTTGATTCAGCCCAAGTGCTGCCATGTATACTTTGCAGATTTGTATTACAACTCTTTTCTTGGACTCACACATACCCCTTCGGATTAAGGGGGGATGTTGGAACACCTAATCCTACATGGGTAGGTGTGGAATGTGAAAAGTCACAATGGATTCCAAGTGACCTTGTAATATGAAACCAAGAGTCACACCATTGTACTATAAATGTACATATTTGTATAATGGAAAATAAGAAAGCCTCACGCTTATCCTTCATTGTGTGTTGAGTCTCTTGTGTGTGTGTGTTCTTCTTCCTCATACACCATGTGTGTGCTTAACATGGTGTTTAGCAGATGCTTTAGAAGAAAATTATTTTATTGAAGAAATAAATAAACTCAAAATATTATTGGAAGAAAATAAAATTTCCATAGATACTCTAATGAATCAACTTATATAACTGGAGAGGCACAATGAGAAATTACAATGTGAAAACTTTAAATCTTACATTTGCTAAAGGATATGAAACCTTAGATGAAATTATCAAGGTACAACACTCTCCTCTTGTAAAGACAAGTCTCAGATAAATCAGAGAATCCTCTCAGTATTTAGCACCAAGCTATCCAAATGTAGCTAAAGCAATCCAGCAACACTTTGTCACTCAACAAAAGAACAAAGAGACTACACAGGTAAAACATGACCACTTCAATTCAAGCAAGAACAATAATAGAAATATCAATCAAGAGGTAAACATAAATAGAAGGTTTCATGAGCACATAAATTTCTTCTTTAATGGACAATGTTTCCCATGTCATAATTTTGGTCATAAAGTTGTGCAATGTATTGCATACAAAA
Organism: Pinus albicaulis; assembly: GCA_034641835.2. Taxonomy (NCBI): domain Eukaryota; kingdom Viridiplantae; phylum Streptophyta; class Pinopsida; order Pinales; family Pinaceae; genus Pinus; species Pinus albicaulis. The sequence continues at coordinate 1,175,333,087 of CM076582.1, read as the reverse complement.
CCATCATGACCAGAGAAGAAAGAAAGAAAAGAAATTAGACTAGAGTAAAGAAGAATACTTACAACAAAATTTTTCCTCTTCAAGGAGAAATTGAATGTTCTTATTTCAATAACATTGGACATGAAGAATTTGAATCCAGGAGAAAACTTCATCCAAAAGAATATATGCCCACAAATTCCAAGGTATGGAGAAAGAAGGACTCACAGGTTGAAAAATGTAGCATAGCATTATTTGCAGAAGGAGAATAAAATCAATGGTACATTGATGGTGGATGCTCAAAAAACATGACAGGTGATAAAAATAAACTTTGTTTCATATAATGCATTACAAAAAGAAAATAATGTTACTTTTGGAAATGAATCCCCTACGATCATTAAGGGTAAAGGTTATGTGTTTCTAAAAGAAAAGGTTAAAGCTAACAATGTCATGTATGTGGATGGGTTAAAGCATAACTTGTTGAGTGTGAGACAAATGTGTAATCAAGGAAATGAGGTTGTCTTTAGTTCAAAAGAATGTGTAGTACGTGAACTTGACACAGGAAAAACTGTAATAAAAGCAACTAGAACACCAAGAAATATGTATATATTGAAAGGCGAACAAGAGCAATGCTACTTAGGTAAATCTACAAAAAAATTATTATGGCATAGAAGATTGGGATATTTGAGCTTCTCTCAAATAGGAAAATCTAGTAGACTCAAAGCTGTTTGTGATCTACCCAACATCACTTTTCCTGAAAGTACAATATGCAAATCATGCCAATTTGGTAAGAAAACCAAGGTGCAATTCAATGCCAAACAAGGATCAGCAAGTAAGCCTCTTGAACTCATACATACTAATCTATGTGGTCCTGTAAGGAAAAATTCATCCCGCGGAGAACAATACTATATTTTATTTATTGATGACTTCTCTAGAATGTGTTGGATTGGTTTACTAAAACATAAAGATGAAGCATTTGAAAAATTTAAGATATTCAAAGCTTTGGTTGAAAATGAATTAGATCTAAAAATCAAATGTCTTTGATATGACTGAGGAGGAGAATATATATCAGATGAATTCTTTGATTTATGTGAACATCTTGACATAAAAAGACAATTTTTGTAGCTGGAACCCCACAACAAAATGGCATGGAAGAAAGAATGAATAGAACATTTCAACAGATGGCTCGTGCTATGCCTGATGAATCTTGAACTCCCGATACCTTTTGGGGAGAAGCAGCACATACTGCAGTAAATATTTTTAACAAGGCTCATTTTTGTGTGAACGGTGATAAAACTCCTTATCAACTCTGATATGGTAATCTTCCCACTGTAAAGCATTTTAGAGTTTTTGGAAGAAAATTTTTTATCAAGGAAAATGATGAAAAACTTGCTAACTTTCAACCTAGAGCAGATGAAGGAATATTTCTTGGTTACTCTTCTAGAAGTAAAGCATATAAATATTACAATAAAGGATTTTGGAATATTTTTTAATGTATTGATGTTGTAATTGATGAGTCACTCACAGCTCCTAAAAGGGAAATAACAACAAAAAATGAAGATGGTGATGATGTATATTTTCCCTCATCAAATAGAAAAAATATTGAAGGAGAAACTAATGAAGCCCTAGAAGAAGATATATGTAAAAAGGATCCATCTAGGTATGTTCAAAAGAATCATCTAGAATCTCAAATTCTGGGAGAAAAAGGATCAGGTGTCCAAACAAGAATAACTCTTGTAGGATCCCCTATCTATCTGACATTCTTATCCACTATTGAACCACATAATGTCAATCAATCTAGTAAATATGAATGTTGGATTCAAGCCATGAATGAAGAATTTGATCAGATTAAAAAGAATCATACTTGGGAATTGGTTCAAAGACTTCATGATAAAAAAATTATTGGAACAAAATGGATATTCAAAGGAAAGTTAAATGAAAATTGAGATGTTATTCGAAACAAAGCTAGACTTGTTTGTAAAGGGCATGCTCAACAAGAAGGTATATTATTTGAAGAAACATTTTCTCGTGTAGCCAGACTTGAAGCCATAAGAATGTTTCTTTCTTTTTCAAGTTTTCAACAATTCAAAGTTTATCAAATGGATGTAAAATATGCTTTCCTAAATGGCGATCTATAAGAAGAAGTTTATATAGAACAACCAAAAGGATTCATTCTGGGTAATGACGAAAAAATTGTTTGTAAATTTAAAAGGGCTTTATATGGTCTCAAACAGGTTGCTCGGGCATGGGACTATCATCTTGAAAAATATCTTCAATAACAAGGTTTCACAAATGGATCTGCTGACAATAACTTATACACAAAAATAGATAATGATAAACTATTGATTATGTTGTGTATGTTCATAACATCATTTTTGGAGGTAATGAAGAGTCCATGAGTCAGAAATTTGATTTTGTTATGTAGCAAGAATTTGAAATATCTTTACTTGGGGAACTAACATATTTTCTTGGCTTAAAATTACAGAAAGCAACAGACGGAATATTTCTATCACAACCAAAATATCTAAAGAAAATTATAAAGAAATATGGGATGGAAGAATGCAAACCTAGGAGTAATCCAATGGTAACTGGATGTAACTCAGTTCTCATAATGATTCTCCCATGGTGAATCAACTAGAGTATAGATCCAAAAATTATGTATGTAGTTGGGATTGTTGGATGATTCCAAGCTAATCCAAAAGAGTCTCACATTTAGGCTGTAAAAATAATATTCAAATATCTGCAAGGGAATCAAGACTTTGGTCTATGGTATCCAAAGAATGTTGATCTCACTCTTCATGTTTACATAGATGCGGATTGGGCAGGAAATGTTGATGATCGAAAAATCACTAGTGGTGGTGCATTCTATATGGGGCGCCGATTAGTCTGTTGGTTCAACAAGAAACAATGTTCTATTGCGTTATCTACAATGGAAGTAGAATACATGGCTGTCGCATCATGTTGCACACAACTTCTTTGGATGATGCAAACATTACAATATATTCATATCAAATGTTCACCCCCCATCTCCATTCTATGTGATAATACAAGTGCCATTAGTATCTCAAAAAATCCTGTTATGCGTTCCAAGACCAAGCACATTCCTATCAAGTATCACTTCCTATGTGAACAAGTGCTTTAAAAAAAGGTTAAATTGGAGTATGTTCCCTCCAAAGAACAATCTGCACATATATTTACTAAACCTCTTCCTAGCGAAGCATTCAAATATCTCAGACAGAAGCTGGGAGTTGTCTCTGCCTCTCTTATCAAATCTTCTTAATTTTAGAATATTAAATTTGGTACGCTGGTTTCATAAAGGCAAATCTCATATATATGCGCATTTCTGTGCATAAAATCGCATATGGTTTTTGCTGATGGAATTTCTCTGGCTCAGTTTTTAGAACAGTTTGTGTTGTTGTTGAGTAAATATTTGTTATTGCTCCAGTATTCATCTTATCGAAAGGTTTTCAGGATGCGTAAGTTGAGGGGGAGCACCTGCTTTGATTAAAAAGGATGCATTATTGCCATTCTAATTGGTTTCTTTGTTATGATCTCTTGCTTGAGATTCTTTTTGGTCATGGTTATAGAAAGTCATATCTTTTATTTGATGAAAAGGTCATGCTGAGACCTATGATGTAAAAATTTTATATTTAGTCATGTAAGGACTTGATCAAATATGTAATTCCACGTGGATGGATCACAGATGTAAGTATGAGTCCTTGGTGATAGGAAAGGTCATACTTGGTTGAGTCATTGAGTCATGTACTTCATTGAAAAATATGTCTGAAGATTCAGCATGAACTCATGGGGAGCATGGTAATTTTAGTGCACATCAGTTCTACAGAGCTCTTATTTATACAAGGGATGAGAAACCTTGTTTTGGTCTTGATCCACCCTTTTCCCTTGATTTCAAAGAGGGAGAGTATCTTAGTGTTTGAATAATGGTTATGATTAATGTATCTATTGGTTGTGGTGATAAAACACCATCATGGTTGACATTAAGTCAAAAGGGGGAGATTGTTGGAAATAGGATGAAATATTTTTTCCTTGATGGAAACCTACTTGATGAAGTTGTTCTTGATGGAAACCTACTTGATGAGTTGATTTTTGATAAAAAAACGTGTGTTAAAGATGTAAAAATGATGTATCTACAGGTCAATTTAGAAGTGATAGAGAAAGGTAATCTAGTTAGGATCAGAGAAATGATAAATATAATATGTCACTATGTATATGCAGGTTTCATGAAGGCAACCCACGTACATATGCTAATTGTTATACAAGCAACCTGCGTATACATCCAGAATTAGTATATTCACAGTTATTATGAAGAGAATTCGCATATACATGTGGGTACAAAGAAGAAAAATTGCTTATGCCTTTTGCGCTCTAAAATTATTATAGCAAGGGGAATTACCATGGTATTATCCCACAATATTGAGTGTTGTATCATCCATTTGATTTCGTCCAAGAATACCATCGACAATTGTGTGGTTTTGGTTCATGGTATTGGTAAAAGCTAAATCTATATAAGGAAAGGAAGATCATATTGCAAGTGAACTACATGTGTAAGGGTTGTTATTGAATACTTCTCTCTAAAGTATACCTGCATGGGATGAACTCTATTTTATTGGTAGATACAAATCTATGATACACCCTTTGATACGATGATGGATCAAGATCTCTAGACCTGAAATGACTATGTACTTGATCTATTGAAGAGATGATTAAATCTATGACCTGGCGCATGTTTGGTGAAGTGAAGTGAAGAAATGTGGGTAAGTCTATAGATTTGAAGCATTATGGAAAATTAATATTTATAGATATATACGCTAGTTCGTCTTGCTGAAAGCATATATATACGCAAATTTGTCTCGGACAAAGCACACATGGAAGTCATGGTTTTCTAAAGCTTACTATTGAGGTTATCTGTTGATTGCTGATGTATTTTTGTTGTCTGTCAATGAATTCTTCATGTAGATCTAGGTTTCTTGAATACTAAATATGCTGCTAAGTTGAATATGTACAAATATGATCAATGAGTGAGTAAATATGTTTAATGATGGCTGACTAATTAAGGATTCTGCAATACTGAAAAGATACATGACTGAAAGCCTTAGAACTAGTTTTGAGACTGATCATATTCTGTAAATTCAGTATTCTCAGATCTATATGCAGGTTGGTGTGAAGGAAAGCGTGTATACACACGGGATCAGTAAAGTGAAGTAGCGTATGTATTTTAAGATAATGAATTTTCAGGGTTGAGATTGATTTTGCATACCAATTCTGAAATTTGGGTTATTACTATGTTCTGGTTAAAGTGATCTCACTATTCTAATTGAAGTTTGGGTTAAGTTTATTATTGATTATCTTTATGATGAGTTACGTTGAAGCTATGGGATCCAGTGTGAAAATTGATGAAACGTGGTCTACAAACATGGTCTGCAGTGGTTCTGGGGGTTGAAGCCTTCAGTGTGGAAGTAGAAGCCTCCTGCTAATAGAAGTTCATGTTCTAGTCATGGGGTTGAAGCTCCCTTTCAGTAGTGGTTGGTAAATGAGATCAGGGGGTTAGAGCTCCCTTCCAGTAACAGCTAGAGAATGAGAGAAGGTTGCAGCCTTCTGTAGGTGGGTTTTTGCGTGTTGGTATGAGTCTGCACTAGTAAAATATTGCAAGCAGTTTCCATATGTTAAATATTGAAGAGAGAGATGACAACAATGGTAGTTTTCTCCTGAATTGGGCTTCCACCTTAAATCTTGGTGTTCATGTGTGATGCTCTTCTGTGATGATTCTTTTTGTTATTATTGCACATATTTACAACTGAACTATATGATGCATGACTAATAATCTATGTTAAAGAATATTTATGAAATTTCATCTATCAATAAAGTTATCTCAGTTTACGCAATTTTCTGTTAGTTTATCCGCGTATATATGCTAGTTGGGTTAATCCAAGTCGTGTATAGAAATAAGTAAGAGAAAAGTAAAAGATTGTGATTATTGTAAATAATGATTCACCCCCCTCTCAATATTTTTTCCAACATATTGTCGGACTTCTAAGGCTAACATGGCAGCGTGTGATTGTGTTAAATCATCCATTGTGCTATAGTTATGGGAATCTTTCGGGTGGTTTACTACACACCTAGTTGGCCCCTACACCAGTTTTGGACGGGGCTTAATAGGTACTTTGGATATTTTGAACGACGCAGTAGGTGCACTCATCATTGTACCTGATGGGTTAGTGTCTGAGGGGGCTTCATAATTCCTATTCCTTGTCTGGAAGAACATTTCTTCACCATTCATGTAAATGTCTTGGTTTCTATTCCCGATATAATTTTTGGGTTGTTATTGTTGTTGGGTGTTAACCACTCCTTCGTGGGGGAAGGACTCCTGCATTACAGTGCTTTGCTGTGTAGGTCCCCCTTGTCCATGGTTACCCTAAAGTTTTTTCAGTTTAGGGAGTTCGAGACATTGATGAGTGGAATGGATGTACTCACCACATATGGCACAAGAATCGTTTGTCCTTAGAATGGACCTCTTGTTCTTCCCTTAGGAGTTGTTGCTTGGCTCCTAGTTTTGATTTCGGTAGGGGTTTCCCCCAAAATGAGATATGGTGGGGCATTGTTGGTTACTTTCCATCTGTCCAGAGTCTCCCTTTTGTTTATTCTTAGGTTTCTTTCTTGTAGTGTTAGGAGGATTACTATAGTACTCATGGTCATAATGTTGGTGCTGTGGAGCCTATGAAGGCTTCACTAAGCTCACCGTCGCATTGTTCTATGGTGGTCGATTTTGCACGTGGAAAGGAGAATATTGGTTTCCCTGTCCTTGATTGGTGTATGGTTGCGGGGGGGGATCTCATCCATCAGCATTCCTAGCTGAGTACTAGGTCCCCTGTGAGGGAGGCTAAGATCCTCCTTGTTTTTGATGGTATGATAACACCCTATTTGTCATATTATGCAGAGTTGCATATTGTAATATTCCTAAATTAGCATGCAACAAATTGGAATATTGAATTTTTCTCTTGTCATTTAGCTAGATAAATAAATGGGTAGGGAGGCCCATAAATCTATCTAGTAGGAATAAAATTCCTCTTAATGTGAAAATGGATCATCTTCATAACTGGATAAAACACCGTCACGTGTGAATAGGGGCTAATGCATGTGGAAAAGGTCAAGTTTGACCAATTCAACAATGCTGGTATGGAGGGAGTGGATCATCAATGGGAGACAACACAATGTGAATGGGAGAAAGTCTCCATGATAATAGTAACCCTAATCAGTGGGACCCAAGGTGAGAAGGCTAACATTTTTTATAAGGAGGTAAAGGCAACAATAGATGGTTATGTGATTGATTATTGATTTCGTGGTCTGTATGACTTCTTGTACTCTCTAGCTGTTTAGCTGAGATTTTTGTGCTCTTTAGCACTGGGTGTTCCTGAGCAGGGATCCGAACTCTTCCCTTGAGGTAGCCTCTAGGAAGATTATTTTAATATAATTTCCACACTTTGGCATTCTGGCCAAGCTTCAGTCTTTAGTTACAGTGCAATATGTGTTCAGATTTGTGTTGTGTTGCAGGGTGTTGCAGTGGAGGGTTGAGAAACTGATTTCCCGAGCTAGTTTTTTAGGGGAGGAAGCATTATTCTCATTGGGAGATCAACACAGGAGGTTCTTGAGATTTCTTTCACATCTTGGCACCAAGCCAACCTATTCCCATCATCTACAGTGCAGATTCCCTCTTTGACTGTGTTATTTTAGTGAACACTTGCAGTGGAGGTTTCAGTGCTTGATTTGGAGGGTGAGATCTTCAGTGTTAGGATCATCCTTTCACTTGGAGACTTTGTTGGAGGAGTTCTATTAATTTATTTATTAGTTCAGCCACCTCCTTCATGTATTTATTTTTTTAGCTGCAATTCATCCCTGGGGCGTTATTTTGGCATTTTGGTATTTTGGGTCTTTCCATAAACCCTTCCTGGGTTGTCTTGGAAATGTGTTTGGGAGCCTAGATATCCACTCCCAACATCATTTGAGCTATATAACAACAAATCCATATTGTTATATCTTTTTCTACCAGTTTATGCCCTAAAAATGCATTCTCATGGCTCATGGAACTTGCATAGCAATATTTTCTCATGCATTTACATATTTTCTTAAAGGATAGTTGTTTTGTATTTCTTGAGTGACTTGATCCTCAAGATATTGTGCCTATTATTTCTTGATATGTTTAATAGGATGGCTGTACATTTGTCTCATATCATGGTGTATTTATTTTTTCACTTCTATTTCCATTATTGTGTTCAAATATAGTTGCTTCCCCATTTGGGAATATTACAGTGGTATCAAAGCATAATCTTGGCTCAGCCTATGGATCTCACCCATTATGCTATCAAGAGAATAATAAGAAGGAGAAAGAGATCAAAATTATTGAAATAATGAGTTTTATTTCATATATTTTTACATCTAAGAGGGACCTCACCAAGGAGGTCAAGCAAAGAAAAATGGAGAAAATCAATGAAACCACACTAGGGTTTCAATATGGGGAGGGTTCATGTACTTCATATCAACAAAAAGAAGAACTTGTATTGCATAGAGCTCCAAAGAAACATGTTATTCCCTTTCCTTTTGAAGATGTAGAAAAGAGGCATGGAGATGGAGGACACTTAGATCATGAGATTGTAAGTGAGTATCTTGCAGAATACAGATCTCAAACAAATGCTTTCAAGGAGAATCTAACTCTCCCACAATTCATTCAGCTCAAAGAAGAAAGAAGACCTTGCAGTAATATATTTCTATTTCCTACATTTGATGGGTCATCCACATGTACAACAAGAGATTGGAGAATGAATTTGGATGCATTTTTTTTGCTACATCTAGTAGTAGAGAGAGAGGTTGTTGAGATTGCAGCACTACACCTTAAGGGTGGAAATTTTTTTTGGTGGTTCAACCATTTGAGTCATGCAAGAGTGACTGAATATGCAAATTTTAATCAAAGGTTTATTAAGAAGTTTGACAAGAAGAAATCAGAGGAGAAGAAATTTGCACCACCACTTGCTGCAGTAGCCCTTGCATCAAGAGAAATAACACATGAAGCTTTGCAAAGTGGTCTTGATCTCGTGACATTTAGAGTCCCATGCACTATTCTGGAGATGCATGAGGAGGAGGAGACTTGTACCAGTGCTGATGAAGCCATAAAGGAGCAGCCATCATCATCGGTAGTTGGGGAAGAAATCACACTGAAGGAAGGAACCCTTGTAGCAGTACAATATGTTCCCAATATTTACCTAGGTATGCACATATGTCCATTTCCTAATATTTTAGAACATCATATGGAGGATTATGGAAACATGCTATCATGGCAAATGCATGACCTAGGGTCAAAGCACATTGCTGATTTTGAGTAGCAGACTATCATTGCGCTAAGGAACCTTGATTTGTTCGAGGAGATATATATTCATCCTAGTATATCATTATTGAGATACACACAACTCTTGGGGTTGGAGTAGAATTTTGGAGTATAGGATGAACATTATCCTGGGAAATCCAATGCAAAATTGTATGTTCAACATTATGCATGATCATGAGACAACAGATGCACCATCAAGGATATCAGCAATGCTCTCATTGAGTAGTAGTGATGGGTTGGGGGCCCAACTATTATTAAGGCATTCTAATGACCATTATACTTGTGTGACATTGGATAGGCAGATGATTGATGGAGGAAATATTATGATGAATGGCATCTTCTATTATTATTATGGACACTTCTTGATGTGCACTTCACATCTTGAGGAGAAGTCTTTTCCTACTTCTTATTTGGATCCTTATTGGGTCAACTTGGTCATTAATGAGTGGTATTCATTTGAAGATGTCTAGGATATTTCATTTCAACATCCCATGAAATGCAAAGATAGGAATCTGATTTGGGAGGATGGTATTCTCCATTAGAGGGATGTCAATTTTGAGCATGATGATATAAACTCACCATTGGTTGGATGGGTGATGTTTATAAGCAAGAGGCTGGAAAGCCACTTGCATATTTATGAGATAGGGCAGCAGGAGGGATGGCTGTGTTGGCTACTCTTGAAGTATTTTGGCCACCATGTAGCATATCCTATTCCAAAGGGTGTGCTAATGGTTGGGACTTGGCATGGCACTTCCATCATATGGTAGCAAGGAGTTTGGGTTTATTGGGGTGATGTAATATATTTCATGTCAACCATCATGTTGTTGTTCCATATTTTATATGGTGATGGTGTGGGGAGGCAAGAAGAGTTGTTGTTTCTTGGGATACTCTTGGGAGAGTATGGGCTGATTTTCTCCCATACTTTGCATGATGTTGCAGGAGTAGGTGATGGCACTATCATGGTGCAGAGGGGCTACTCCTTAGCCTTGGAGGATCAGGGGGTAATTCCACTTTGGAAGGAATATCCCATATATAGAAGCATTATAGTGGATGACTTTGACATTTGGCATGTCAAATAATGGACATATGAACAAAGTCTAGTAGCACTGTCACTTGGGAGCTTGGGTTGGTTGATGGAGTGTTCCCCTGATCACATCACATATGATGCACTTGATGGAAAATTAGGAGATTAGAGTGATGGAGTAGTAGATGGAGATATCTATGAACATGATATAATCTTCTTGACTTGGACCTCCAAGCATAAGAAGAAGGTTTTGCATGCAGCATGTGGTTCATTCATTTCCATGGAAATATGTCATACCACTATGGAGGGCTCATTCATGGATCTTATTATCAACCTATTCTGAGTACATGGTAATAATTGTGTTTTTTCACTTATTGATTATCTAACACAATATTTGCATTCTCTTAACATCTCTATACAGTGCATTTCTCTGCAAGAGGGCAAGCCTCTATTTGGGCTTCATGGTCATTTTGGGACCAACGTCAGTGATGGGGATAGCCATCTCTTGTATGGCTTTGGGCAAGTGTTGTACTATTATTTGTATGCTTAGTTGATACATAATTTCATTTTCTATTTATTATTAGATGTGATGACATGCACAACTAGAAATTTGTTGAGAGACAAATTTCCATATTTTGTTTTGAAACGACATTTAGAAAATCTGCGTTGTAACTACTTAGGAGACTGTTGGTACCTTCCAACACTATATGAAACCTTCATGTTACACCAATTTTTGGTCATCTAACCTATTACTATTAGATGGACCAAAGTACACCATGTAAGACCAATTTTACCCTAAGTAAAATTTCTTTCACTATGAAAAATAACTTAGTAATCCTTAATTTATTAAGTTTTTTATGTTCTAAACAAGAAACCCCATGAGGAATAATTGAATAAATCCTTATTTGTTTGATTTTCCTGAACGAATAATTAGTTAAACAACAGTTTAATTAATATTCTTGGTCATATTTAACACAAAACAAGAAAATTAATTTGTTAAATCATTATTTATCTTATTATTTTCTAGGAATAATTATTTAAACCTTATTTAAGGGTGGAAATGTGAAGCTGGGTTACACTTTTGTGAGAATCGTGGGTTGAAAAAAATTTTCGGCAATAGTTGAGCTGAACATTTTATAAAGTTTGGCCGAACTCGTGATTCCGTTTAGACTGACGGCACGCCGACAGCGCGGGAAAACAGAATTTTTGCCGCAAATTGGAAAACCGGAAACATCTAAACTAAATACTGGTAAAGAAATTCTAATACTAACCCGGGTAATTATATGTGAATACAACTTAAGATTGTTCCAATTCAATAATAACCATGAAAATGTATTATTATTATAAATTGAAATATGCAGAAACAAATAAAGATAACTCTGTTTAAGAAATTAAACAGAGTTGTATTAGCATATTGCATTCATCATTGTATACCATCTACATGTGATTATGAAAAATAACGTTTCAATTATACTCAGAAATGATATATAAAAGGAAGCGTTGTGAAAACAAATATACATATAAATGATAGCAATTTTAAAACGAATATCATAAGACAAAAGAGATCAACAGTGAACAGATAGAAATACCGTGTTCATCTTGAGGACTTTCAAATGCAATCTGATACTCTATCCAGTAACTATGATGCAAAATCAAATTCCAAAGGTACAGAAATGCAACACTTCAAAGATAATTCCGCATGAAAATCACCAGATGTGATCCTTTTTAAAAAAATATATAAGACAATGGAGTACAGAAATGAAATCTCCAAGTCCAAAAATATTAAGATCCAGGACCCCTCTCTAAATGCATGAGAGGGGTTTAAATACTACTTAGCTAAATCTAAAAATATTTTATTACAAAAATTAAGGATTCGGTTCAATGATCGTCCTTTTCCTAGGCTAAAACACAGTGAAATTAAAACTAAATCTATCTATCTATGAACTTGATCTTTAAACTTGCAGGCATCTAGCATAGTTTTGAGAAGATGTGGTTGACCGACTTCAGAATTCAACTATCCTGAGAAGACAGAGTCGGCAAGCGTAGGAGCAATCTTCTCTGTAGCATTGATGATACAATTAAGCGCATTGTGATGACTGTGTGGCTTCACCAATTACATCCAGTATGAGTCCCAATTTAATCTTGTCAGCCCTTGGATGGATTTTTCTCTTTCTTCTGCGTTTTGCCTCCATTCTGTTTGCAGTTGATTTGCCTGTGGGAGATATCCTGGAACAGTTTCTGGGATCAAATTAGCTTTGTGTAAATTTTCATTTACACAATCAGTGAAAGTGTTTGCCGCTGTAGCCGCCTCCTCTGCTACCTTTTCTGCCCTTCTGATTTGTGCATCCCAATTATTGAACAGTATTTCTTTATGGTTTTCATTAACGATGGGTGCACCAGTTTTTCTGCCTTCTTCTGTCTTTTTCCATGCCAGATAATCATTGATCTTTTCATTAATCAAATCATAATAATTTCGTAAATCTATGACATGATTTGTGATTTTATCGCTCTCTTGGCACAAAGAATTCCATTGCAAGATTTTTTGGCAGAAAACTTCCTCTTGTTGCAGTAGTTGATTGTTCAAAGAGATGGTTTCTGAAATGAATTCTGGAAGCTTAGGATCATCTTTATCATGGTCTGGACCATCTATATTTATTTGTCTTTCCTGGACAGAATTTTTGATGTCCCTATCTTGCATTTCTTGATTGTTGTTTAGCAACTCTTCAAGCCGTTATATTTCCTTGTTAGCTTACATGCCTGTTGCAATTGTTTGTTGGAGATTTTACTGTTCTTCTTTTACATTCAACAAAGTTGTATCTCATTCTTTGTCGTTTTGAGCATTAATCCCTGTTTTAAGGATAACTTAGTGGGAATTATGAGTAGGATTCACTTGGCAAGGATCTTTTCTGGCTGTCCTTGTTAGCAATGTGATGCACTTTCTATTTTTCTCTTTTTCCTCTGTCTCTTCACTACTGCTTTTTATTTTTGGCTGTAAAATACATCCAGAGGAGGAATTTCCTCTACATTAAGTACAATTTCAGAGGAGGGTGTGATTGGTATGTGCTCTGTTACTGCGGCTGTGCTGCTTGTTCCTGTGCTCAAAACTTTGGTTGTCTGGACAGGGGTCTGTACATTCTGTCCTTCTACATTAATCAATTGGTTAAAGGTTTCCCATTCTTTGTCTAACTCAATGGTGACTGGCTGTTGCTATACATTGGTTGGAGGAGGATTTGTCTGTTGAGAAGTCAAAATTTGTTGTTGAGTAAGTTCTTTTGATTGTGCAGAATCTTTAATGGATTCTTCCATTTTATCTTCCTTTTCATTAGAATTATTGGAATGTTCAGAATCTCTGTCAGATTTTGATTTAGATTTACCTGTACTTGAACTGCCGTTAAGACTAACACTAGGAGTTTGCTCCCTTGCGGGCTCTAAGCGTAGATTATCCAAAGGAATAGGAATTAGTCTTCTTTCTCTATAAAGCTTGAATTCCTGAAATTCCTCTAGAGATAGTTGCGCTTGAGCTGATTCAAAACTTCTTTGAATGAATTTCTTGCTTGGAACATATCATCAAAAAGATCCTGTTCCCCGGAAAATTCCCTTACTTTGATTGCATTGGTAAAATTCTTAACAATATCATTTGGGTCGAATAACCTTCTCGAAAATTTGAACAGCTGTAGGCATGTAATGTTGCCTATCTCTTGAAATGCATGACCAATATCAAACAGTGAAAATGTTCCACATTTTACGAGAAATTGTGGCCAAATGCCCTTTTTCTTCTCTTTTAAATCTTTTGTTATACCTCCCTGGCCACAGGTCTGATAAGCAATTTCCCGAGCTACAAGTCTATCTGGAACATATATGGGTAACACATGGGGAGAAGCATAACTTCCAAAAACCCTAATATAAGTGAACAATTCTTCTCCAAACCATCTCGCGACGGGGAGAATATCAACCTCTGTTTCTGGGGATAACCTTGGGGCATCCTTATTATGCAATGTTCTGTACAATGGCAACATTATTCCATGACAAATTTGGTAAAAATGGGGGACAAACTTAGACTCCCATAGTTATTTATGGTACACATGAATAGGCAAAGGATCGTGGATAGTCCATTGCCAACCCATCACAGGGAATTTAGAGACATAACAGATAGCGTCCATGACATAAGCAGATAAATAAAAAGGCGAATAAACCCGCTGAGAAACATTTCGTTTGGACCGGTAGTGAAAAATAGCAGTGGTCAAATTATCAGATAGGATTTTGGCCCAGTCTACAATTGTAGAATTAACGACCGCATTCAACAAAGGAAGCCATTCGGGTAAGATCATATTTATGTTAGGCTTTCCAAAAAGCCTGCATAACATGGCAGCAGTAAAACAATAAGGAGAGGTAAGTGAACCCGTGCTGTACATACCTTGTTTGTTTTTCTTCAATGGTTCACTTCTTTTGATCCACTCCTTTGTGCATTCTGCCAAATTTGCATGTTCTCTGGCAAAATCTTCCATGAATTGTTTGTTGTAAGTCGCCTGAGGTTCTGGAAACTTATACATTAATCTCAGATCTTCTATGGTGAATGACCCGATTAGCTCTTGAGATGGAGTTTTGAATTTCCTGTCTGAAATATCAGTGCTGTCCAGCACCCATTTTACCATGTCCGTATACGGGAGAATCCTTGGCCTTGCCGCTATTCTATGCAGAAATGAGCAAGCCAAGTCTCTAAGGGTTGCTTCAGACGTATTACTGGAACCTGCTGTAGCTACAACTTTTATCACCACAGGGTTTTCATCTTCTAACAGATTATACATTCCTTCCCAAGTGGATATACCGGCATCCTTATTACAGGCGGTGTCTGCATACAGCGAAGCCATTTCTTTGTTTTCAGAACTCGAGCTTTTCTCCTTTTTACCCATAGTGTTTAGCGAAAGCTTTGTATAGACGTTTGCTCCTTCGTGCTTGCGTTTTACGAGTAAATGAGAGTAATGGCATAAGAAAGGTGATGAGACTGTTACAAATATGAAAGCGGATGAAATATAATATTTTAATTGTGAAACGACTTTCAATCCAAACACAATCTCATTTACCATTAATAATCAATCCAATCATTTAATTTAATCATTAAAGCGCATAACAGATTTGACATATGGGAAGATTGCCTTGGGATAGCACGCCTTCGTGAATCTGCGACATTGCGATCTGCGAATTGCTGCGCAATATCGCAATATCGCAAAATGAAGTCATTGCAGTTATGAAAATAGTGCAAAAGCGGAAATTGCGCAATAGCACAAAAGCGCATATCGCAAAATCGCAAAAGCGCATATCGCAAAAATCGCAAAAGCGCATATCGCAAAATCGCAAAAGCGCATATCGCAAAATTGCAAAAGCGCACAATTGAAAAGAGCGCAAAAGATATTCATTAATCATTCCTGTTTTCTGCGCTATGCGATTTGCGACCAATGCGTTTTATAAAAGATATATA